>CM061749.1:134317174-135517174 GCA_030979885.1 Lolium multiflorum | reverse complement strand
TTGGGAAATTAATTGTGTAATCAATTCGAGTCATTAACGGACGCGTTACTCAGCCGTTTTGCCTTCCGGATTTTCTGGATCGTGGCTGTGCCGGCTCGGACGTGGGCTGCGCCCCGACCTTCCCGAACCGCACTATATAAGCGCGGACGGTAACCTAAAAGTACCACATATGCGACTACCTTTCAGTTCATTGCGCCGCCTTCGTCTTCCTCATTCCGTCCGTCGGCGTGCACCGATGCCGGGACATGAGGCCTCGGAACCCGCCTCTCGTGAACTGTACGGGTGAGGGGCAATCAGGTTTTGGGGAGCTCGGCGCGACTACGGCACGACGTCGTCTTCGGACGACGAGTTTCTCCACACCAACTTCTTCCCGGACCTCAACGACTTCTTCGACAACCTCAACATGGGCGACAACGACGCTGCTGTGAAGTATGTCATCTTGTCGTTTCTCTTTCAGTGTTAGAGCTTCTTGTTCTAGTTTCTGTGGTAGATGCGATCGGTTTGTCTTGTTTAGATGTGATCTGTTCATCTACCTTACTAGTCTGCACGATTAGTTTACTTATTGTTTTCATAGTCATGATTTATCAATTACTCGTATGGATTATTTCATATGGATATTTGCTTATATATTCAACATCAGCTTGCATCGAGCGCAACCACCACCAACTGTGGCGGTGGCAACTAGGCTGCCACCGTCATCGCATTTTCGGCATCGGTCGGACATAGGAGCGCGGCTCGTGGTGGTTCATGCAGGTGGCGCCGTGGCGAGGAGAGGAGCCGCGGCGCGCTGGGGAGAGCAGATGCGGCAAGAGCAGACCAATCTGTGGGCGAGTAATCCGGCCACGATTTTGGGGCTCAGTTATCGCATGATTTTTTTTTGTGGGAGCTGGGTAAATGTCCAGGTTTATTATTGGGTCATCTCTTTTTTTCAAGGAAAGCTTTGTAAATGCGGGCCGTATGATGGGATAGGATCGTGCGGCGTCCGATCGGTCCAACGGTTTCCTTCTCATCGGATTGCGATACATAGTGTTTTCCTTAAAAAAGAGCTCTATTGGAGGAGGTGCTGAAGATGCTCGCTTTAACTATCACGACTATATAAGTAAACTACGAAAACACTTGCTAGAACCAAAACACGGCTGTAAATGCTCTGTTTCGCATCTTGGTGGCTACTTAGAATCACTTGTCAACAAAATAACCAGATCCACATGCACACGAGTTTTAATAAATCTAAAAAATCACATTGCAAAGTTTTTTTAAATTGAAATAAACCTTGCATGTACATATTTCCCTGATACTTGCGCAAAATTTTAAGAAAAAAATACAAATCGTATGTTGCCTACATAAAAAGGAAAATAGAACGAACTTGGTATTTTTTTGCACATTAAAAACCAGGGTCATCTTACTATTGTTTACGCAATTTATCTTTTTCACAACTTATAAACTCCTATATTTTACTTTCATACTTGACGCATGCAATACATTTTACACGCACAATTTATGGTGTATGTTTCTTATTTCACTTAGATATTATTTTTCAATTTTACTATTTCTAAGGTTTACTTTTTTTTTAAAAAAAGACGTAATCTTTGGAATGGAGGTAGTACTTCTCAATTCGTAGTGTTGCAGTGGTAAAGTTTTACTTGCTCCAAAAAGTCCACCTGCCCTTTTCAAATGCAGCAACTACTCCTTTCCCAACCGCGCCCACCGACCCACCAGTCAGTCTCAGGAGAGAAGGAAATACTTGTACTACTGCAAAAGTTACCCGGGCGGATCCAACCACTTCACTTCACTGAGCAGATGTGAGGTCGTTTGCTTTTGTTGGTTTGCTGCTCCAAATTTAAAGCGATTTAATGCCACCAGCGAGGCCGAGCGAGCAGTGAACCCGCATCAATGGCGATGCCCCAATCCATCTGATCTCAGCTTTCCTTCGTTTACCACCACGCCTCACCTCAATCTTCTCCACCACACCATTTCTCCTCCGATGACCAAGCTCCTTCTGCTCGGTTCGAGAATTTCTTTTCTTGTTTCTTCCTCTTATCTTTTCTTGGTGAAGTCTGTTACCGGTGTCTGGTAGTAGCGCTGTCACTCTGCCCTGCCCTGACCTCTTCTGTTCCGCCATTATTTCGTCGTCTCCTAGCTCGAGCGAGCGGCACACGAGATCGGACGGACGGGTTCGAATTCAAATCACCAACCGGCCCTCCTCGCCATGGTCAAGCCCAGGTTCCAGAAACGAAGAACGGTGCAGCAGGCCCTGCACCAAAACGCATGGGTCACAGACATATCTGGTGAGCTATCGATCGACGCCGTGGTCCAGTTCCTCCAACTCTGGGCTGCGGTGGCCGGAACACCAACCGGTCATGGGGACGACGCCTTCCGCTGGAAGTGGACTAGCCATGGTGGTTTCTCCGCCCGATCGGCCTACTATATCCAGCATGAGGGTACCACGGCGATGGCGGGAGCGGGGAACATATGGAATTCGTTTGCCCCTATGGCATTCAAAATCCATGCGTGGCTTGCCCTACGACGGCGCTGCTGGACCGCTGACCGCCTCACACGCCACGGTCTGCCATCGCACGTCACCTGCCCTCTATGTGGAGCTGCTGACGAATCCATCGACCACATCTCCCTACTCTGTACATACGCGGGCCACATCTGGGCAGGGCTCGAGGCGGAACTACACTTTCACCTCCCAGCGCCAACGACGGGCCTCTCTGACTGGTGGCCGGGGGCCGTCAGCCACCTACGGGGCGCAAGGCTAAAGGAGGCAAACTCCATGATTATGCTTACCATTCGTTCTCTGTGGCTTGAGAGGAACGGCCGTGTCTTCCACGGCAGGGCGGAGACCGCAGCGCAGACGCTAGCTTACATTCTCTCCTCATGGCGTAGCTGGATTGCTTGCCGTGCCCGACGTAGAACCACCGGTAGAACTTTGGGAGATAGCTAGGTAACCTTGCTAAAGCCCTCTGGCCGCCTGTGGCCAAGGGAGTTGGTAGTCCTCACCATGTACTGGGCTTTGCCCCACCACCCTTCTATCTAAATACAAAACTCGCAGATCTCCTGCGGGTACTCGGAAAAAAAAAAAAAATCACCAACCGGTGTTTCGCGTTGGTCTTGTTGGTTACTGAATCCCCCTGCAGAATCGGTCGACGACGCGCATAGATAGCTTTCATGGTTTCTTGCTAGCGAATCCTCAATTGGGCAACCGCTCGCTCGGTCTCCAGCCATGGTGGCGGAGCCGCTCGTGCAGAAGGTGCTCGCCAGGGCGACCTCGTCCAAGAAGGCGAAGAAAGCCGGCGCCTTGTCGACGGCGGGGGAGGACGGCAGGGTGGGCATCCTGTCGTTCGAGGTGGCCAACGCCATGTCGCGCGCCGCCAGCCTCCACCGCTCCCTCTCCGACGCCGAGTCCGCGCGCCTGCTCGGCCCGCTCTGCCTCGGCTCCCGCGCCGTGCGCGCGCTCGTCGAGCCCGACGACGACGCGCGCCTCCTCGCCCTCGCGCTCGCCGAGAAGCTCGACGCGCTCAACCGCGTCGCCGCCGTCGCCGCCCGCCTCGGCCGCCGCTGCACGGCCCCGGCGCTCCAGGGCTTCGACCACGTCTACGCCGACCTCCTCGCCGGCCGCTCCGGTGCTGTCGCCCCCGCCTCCTCCGCGACGCCGTCGCTCTTCCGCCAGCTCGACCGCATGGCCGCCGCCACGGCCGCGCTGTACGCGGAGCTGGACGCGCTCGCCGACCTCGAGCAGTCCGCGCAGAAGCTCCCCACCGACGAGGCCCGCCGCCGGTTCCTCGAGCAGCGCCGCCGCCACGACGTGCGACGGCTCCGCAACGCCTCGCTCTGGGGCTGGACCTACGACAAGGCCGTGCTCCTGCTCGCCCGCGCCGTCTGCGCCATCTACCACCGCATCCGCCTCGTCTTCGGCGACCCCATGCTCGGCCTCGACCTCCTCCTCGCGCGCCGCCACGGCCAATGCGACCAGAGCCGGCGGCTTTTCTCCGGCCCGGTCACCGCCCCAATACGGAGCAGCCGGAATCTAAACGACGATGATGCCAAGTCACGGCCGATTGCCAAGGTCGATCTTGTCGACGCGCCGCGTCCGGCGAGCTCGAATTGCGGGGGCAACATGTTCATGGAGTGCCTGAGCCTGAGCAGCTCGGCGTCGTGGAAGGACGACGGCGGGTTCGAGGACGACTTCTCGGAGGACGCCAGCTGCATCAGCACCATCAGGTCAGGGATGCTGGTGCCGTTCAGCGGCGAGTCCACGCCGCCGCCGCCAGGGACGAGGACCAAGACGAGACGTCCGCGGTTCGGCCCGAAGAGCACGGCGACGTCGCTGGCCCCGCCGTCGACGATCGGCGGCTCGGCGCTCGCGCTGCACTACGCCAACGTCATCATCATCATCGAGAAGCTGCTGCAGTACCCGCACCTGGTGGGCGAGGAGGCCCGGGACGACCTGTACCAGATGCTGCCGTGGAGCCTGAGGGCGTCGCTGAGGAAGAAGCTGCGGAGCTACGTCCGGAGCACGGCGATCTACGACGCGTTCGCCGCGCACGACTGGCGGGAGACGCTGGAGAAGACGCTGGCGTGGGTGGCGCCCATGGCGCACGACACCATGCGGTGGCAGGCCGAGAGGAGCTTCGAGCAGCAGCAGGTCGTGCGGCCCAACGGGAGCGTGCTGCTGCTGCAGACGCTGCACTTCGCCGACCGGGACAAGACGGAGGCGGTCATCTGCGAGCTGCTCGTCGGCCTCAACTACATTTGCCGGTACGAGCAGCAGCAGAACGCGATGCTCGACTGCGCCAGTAGCCTCGACTTCGACGACGACTCTATGGAGTGGCGGCTGCAGTAGAATTACAACTTACAAGTAATATGAAGGCAAAACAGAGGGTGCTTGTGTTCTTTTTGAGCTTGGATTTCTTTCTTTTTTGTGGATGAGTTCAGATGAGATCGTTTATCTGTTCATAGATGAATGTGAATATAGGAAGGGGATTGCGTAATGGATGCTCAATCTAATCCCTGGCCCGAAGGAAACTCAATCTAATTGCGGCTGTACATATAGTAATTTGCATGGTGAGGAAGATTTGCGGATGACTACTCCCTCTGATCTATCATAAGTCATAAGTGTGTGTGGGGGGGGGGGGGGTTCAAATTTTGTCAGGGTTTAGTTCATATTGAAAAATTTGTATGGTGGGGAAGATTTGTGGATGACTAGATAAAACAACTATCTAACTTGGTAATGAAGTCACCAACTCATGTTACTACTCCTACCAGGCCACCATGTTTAGCTACTGAGCTTTAGCTATTCAGCATATAGAATGTTCAGACTTGAGACTTGTGAAGTCAGTGCCTTTGTCATTCTTTTACCGCCTGCATATGAGACTTTTGCCAAAAGCACACTGGGAAAGTCTAGGATACTGTCACGCAAAGGTATAACTTTAACGGAAATTCAATTGGTATTGCATCGGGCAGGGTTAGTAGACGTTGATGCTAACCCCAACTTGTGCTCAGCATCATCTGCTCAAAGGGCACCTACCTTATCACAACTGAAGATTGCAACGGCACAAAGGTGTGTAAATTCAGAGATTGCCCGTTTGAAAAACAAAGATGAATCATCACCACATGAGCTTTCTACTGCATGAACCGTGAGTGCTACTTGGTATATTTTCTGCTCATCTGACCATGTCGTTGCATGCAAGTTGGCAAAGAGTGTGCAGTAACCACTCATTAGCAATCAGTAAGAAATGTGAGCGTTGTTCTTGGTTCAGTTTTTGTTCGTCTTCTTTGGTGGTACTGATGGGGACAATAATGGTGTACACTCTCGCTTGCCGCCTATACTCTTCATGTTATCTGACTTTTTTCACACACTGTACTAGTGTACTTGCGATCGCCGTGCGAAAATATGTACAGTTTTATTATTATTATTATTGCCCATTGTCTGAACGTGGTTCTGGATTCAGTCCAGCACTCAATTGGTCGTCGATCAAGCTGCATCCGCAGTGATCGGTTACAGAGTTTGAAGTTCATTTTGCCATGTGTGTAAATTGAGCACTCCACGCGCAAACCGATTTTTTGGAACCTACATACTGCGAAACCCGATTAAACTTATTCCAACAGTAAAGTTACGTAGTTGTCCCGATCTTTAAGTTACAAAATTGACTGTGCGGGTGAGTTTCCATCATACTATTCATCTGAAATTTATCATTTTTCCCAAAACTACATACGTGCATCCTCTAAATACAAAAAAAATATTTGAAATTTTTGGAGTTCCGAAAATACGTATTTCTGGCTAGCACAGTGAAACTGGTTTGTACCCGGGTTCCATCACATATTTCTAACTTCACACGCAGCTAACTACTAGTACCATTTCATTTCATTTCTTGATATCCAGCTGAAGACGAAAAACTATTTGCCTTGGATATTACTAACAAGAATGATGAAGAACTTGATAGGCCTCTGTTCCGTATATTAGTCATCGTATATTTGGATGAATCTAGACACAAAATGTACTAATCAGGTATTACCATTGATGAAGAAGAACCCGATAGGCCTCTGGTTGCCACGGCTTAAATCAATAATAGGACTGTATTGGTGTTTATATCCAGGAAGTGAGGGCATCTCCAGCGGCGCGACGCAGATGGTCGTTTTCTTCCGCCATGACCGGAAATGCATCTGGCACCCTCTCCAACGGGGCGACGCAAAGTGACCGGGCCGTCCGGAGACGCAAAACTGGCCCAAATATGCGCCTCGGATGCGTCTCTGCGGACACTGCGCGGACGCCGAAAGTGTCCGCTCGTATCCGGCGGACGTTTCGTCGGGCCCGCCAGCGACCTTGCGTCGATGCGTCTTCTCAACGCGCCGGCGGCGCCGCTGCGTTGCTTCGACGATGCGCTACGTTAATGGCAATGCCTGGCGCCGGCGCGGCCACCTCCGCCCACGTTAATGGCGTCGCCACGCGTCCGCGGCCACCGCATGCCTCCGGCCTATATAAAGGGCCGCGCGTTCTTCTTCCTCATCACTCCTCCATAGAAACCCTAGCCGCCACAAAGCTCCGGCGTTCCGCCGCCTAGGTGCTCTGCGACGCAGCCAGGCCGCGAGGAAGCCATGGCGGGTCTGGTGGCCGGCGGCGTTGAGGCCGCGGCCCGGCGCCGGGGACGGGGTGGGGCCGCCGTGGTGGAGCAGCTACGGCACCGCCGTCGCCTCGCGCCCTCTTCCTCTTCCTCCGATGTGGAGGGACGGCGCCGAGTCCTCCTCCGCATCGACGACGACCGCTCGGCATCAAGCGTCTCCCGGACAAGTTCGCCGAGTTCGTCGACGGCGTTGAGCCGGCGCATTTGCGCTACGGGAGGCCGTGCAACCCCGCTGGCGTGAAGGTCTGTTCGACGGGCGGGGCAAGATGTACACGCCCGGGTGGGGCAAGTTCGCCGTGACCTGGCGCTCGAGCCCGGCTGCCGGCTCACCTTCCTCTACGAGGGAGACGTGAGATGGTCGTCAAGGTCTTCGACGACACGGCACGCGAGCACTACCACCGGCGAATCCAAGTCGGACTCCGATAGTTAGAACGTAGAGTGTTTTCTTTGCGACAAATCGGCTACGGGCCGACGAAGCCGATAGTGGAAGGTTTCATTTCTTCCTCGGTAGAACCAACAAAGGCACTCCTCAGCTGGATTTTCCAATTTGGATGAATGGGTGTGCCCTCGAATGTTCTTTCTTGGCAGCGAACATACGGAAATCAACACAACTAGTTTCTATTTTTAAACTATTTATATTTGTGTCCACCATGGTACAAACTATGTATTAGTTTGTGTAAACCATGTTCCAAACTATGTATTAGTTTGTGTAAAATAATCTTCCAATTTGTAATGTTTGGAGCTATGTTCAAATGAAAAAGAGAAAAACAAAAAAATACAAAAAATGCGTCGGGCCGCTGGAGCCAACCCCAGACGCAAACGGACACGCGGACGAAAACGATTATTTCAGCGTCCGCTGCGCGACGCAAACGGACGCGCGCGGATGAAGAAGCAAATTTGGAGAGAGCGAGAGAGACAGCACTGCTGACTGACTGCTGTTGTTAGAAAAGCCATTACAGGCTCATCGACAGTCAGTCAGTGTTTGGCACAAAATCGATCCTACTGTCCTACCAATGCGTGGTAAAGAAGACAACACTATTTGTAGATATAGCATGCTAACATTTGAATTTGGCCTTTTAGCCATCCTCCATTTATGGTTGAGTTCGAAGTTGATTTTTGTTTGGCTACTGCTCCTCCTATAGGACACTCACTGATGGAGTGTGTTTTATACACTCACTGACTCACTTGGCTTGTCACTCACCCGGATCAACAGGTTCAGAATTTTTAAATTGAATTTGAAATAGCCAGCCTGAGTTTATTCTAACGTTCGAACTTTGAAAGAAGAATTGAGGATATAATATTACCACGTATGTACGGGAATAAGAATGTGGATAGAGAGCAAGCGGATAGATCCAATGGAACAGGCTGCAGAGACACGACAGGTTTGGACTGCATTCCTTGTGTTTGGATTGAGACCCTGCTGCTGCGGTAATCTCGATCGATCGTGATGGAGAGTAACATGCAGATGCTTACATGATTAGGACGTGTAAGCGGGACCGGCCAGCCCAAATTCCCTTTGCCCTTGGACATATACAAGCAGTGACCTAGTGATCCATCAGGATTCCGTATTATTCACCTAGTTAATCTTCTGGTTATTACTCTGTATTAACCCGTTCAAAAAAAAAATCCGTATTACATTGAGAATCGTCTACTCTATCTACATCCGCAGTCAATGAGGGCCTATTTGATTCAAAGGATTTCATAAAAAAATATCGTATCAAACTTTTTTAGAAAGTTTTTCTATGATGGTTGTTTGATACTATGTACTAGGATTGATTTTCATAGAAAATTTTCGTATAATGCTTTGCATTAATTTTTTTAGAAAATCTATCGTGCACTCATAGATTTTTTAATTTTTTTTTCTTTATTCTTTGTTGAACCAAACAAGTTTTAGTTTATATAAATTTATGTAGAATTAAAGTAGGCATTACATTTTAATCCTACATTTTCCATATTCTTACATTTTTATTATTCCATAAATTAAACATGCCCTGATTATTATTACTCCTCTCCTCTACATCTACCTTTTTGTACTCCTATCTCATCTTCAAACAACAAAGTGCATGTGGACATTGGCGGAAATTCATCTTTTTTTTTTAATCTTAGGTGGATATGCTCCCGCCACAGTGGCTCTCTCTAGCCTACACAGTTGCACGAGAAAAGGAAAACGTACTTCCTCCATGCCAACGTATTATATACTTTGAGAAAAAAACTTTAACTATCGATCTAGTTATGTTGATTAAATTAATGGTTAAAAAAGTTCTAAGAGTGTCTAATATTCCAATAAACCGGTACGGGGGAGTAGCAGTTGTAAGGCAATTGAGAGTAATGCTACACGTATGATCATGTTGTGCAGTTGTAAGGCATAAAATGAAGCGAGAGGATCTCCTAGAACGGTCGGAAGCATCGATTGCATGCATTTATTATGGAAGATTTATACAAATGGTATCATATATATATTGCATTGTGGTACTTAAAACGGTAGGGGACCATGACCATCGGATTGGTTACCCTTTTTTGGCATGGCAGGTTCTCACAATAACATAAACATGCTGCTATGCTCTCCCGTGTTTGCTAGGCTTGTTGTAGGCTATGCCCCACCTTGTAACTGTGAGATCTATGGCCACTTATATGCCAAAGAGTACTGCATGGCTGATGGCATCTATCCAAAATAGTCGACATTTTTTAAGACAATTAGCGATCATGTAGGTCGTAAGAAGTCTCACTTTATCTCGTGGCAGGAGAGTTGCACCAACGATGTGAATCGGTATTGGGTGTGCTACAAGCTCGATTTTCTATTATTAGATACTGTGCTCTTACGTGGTCTCAAGAAGAGATGTGATAGATGATGAAGGCTTGTTTGGTCTTGCACAACACAATTACCGAGAGTGAGCGCAAGAATCCAACCATAGATGCCCATCTCGATGATAGCATTCTCTTGCCGAGCTTGATTATCAGGTGCCTGCAAATTTTGTTGCTTTTCTCGTCATGCTTGTGAAAATCCTATACACATAAACTTATTCGCAGCTACAAAATAATTTTGTTAAGCATTTGTGGAGGCTTAAAGGAGGCACCAATTGATTTGAATTGTAAACGTTATTTATGTGCTAAAATATCTATTTGTTTGTCAATCTATTTGTTCGTGTATTGTAAACTATACTAGATTATACATCTTAAGAGCATCTGAAAACCGTTCCAGCCGCGTCTCCCGAGGCCATTTTTGTCCGGCGCGGCCCGATACGGTGTCCGGCGCCCCGAGCCCGCCCCCGTCCCACAGGGGATGCACCGGGGATGCCGGACACACCGAAAAGCGAGGCGGGGAGTGGCGGGGCCGACCCGTCGGCACAATAAATTTTAACCTAACCTTCGCCTACCTCGCGACGGAAGTTATTGGCTTGCGGCGGCGGTGCAGTTCCCACGACGGTGCGGTTCCCGCGGAGGCGCAGCGCGTCTCGTCGCGCCTAGCTCTGCGTGCGGCGTTAATGAGCGCCACCGCTCCCCTTCTCCTCCGGCCTATAAAAGGGCCGCTCATCGTCCCTCTCACACACAAATCCTAGCGTCTCTCTCCCCCACCCTAGCCACCACCATCTCAACAAGAGTCGACGCCATGTCTGGTAGAGGCGGAGGCCAACCTCGCGGCCGTGGTCGTGGTCGTGGTCGTTGTCGTGGTCGCGGCAGAGCTGAACGATCGCCGTCGCCTGCCACGACGTCGTCTTCATCGTCGGAGATGGACGTGGAGCCGGGCGTGCTGTTCGAGTTTGTCCTCGTCCTCAAGGGCGACCCACGGGGCATCCAGAGGCTGCCGGACTCCTTCGCCGAGTACATCACCGGCGACGACCGCCCGCGCACGATGCACCTGCGGGAGGCTTTGTGCGGCTGCTACCGGTGGATCGTCGACGTGATCTACGACGCACGCGGCAAGATGTACCTCAACATCGGCTGGGAGAAGTTCGCGCGCCACCACAGCCTTGAAGCCGGCTTCATCCTCCTGTTCTCCTTCGGCGACGGGGACATGAGCGTCAAGGTCTTCGACGAGATGCGCTGCTGCCGGGACTACCACGGCGACAACACCGACAAGGAGGACGACTGATGAAGAGTGTTGTTTCTTTTTTTTGGGGGGTGATGAAGAGTGTTGTTTCTTCGCAGCGAATACGTGCACGGAGGTTTCTGGCTGTTCTTCCTCGCAAGAACCAACATGGGCACCCTCACCAGCTGGATTTTCTAGTTTCGGTGACTGGGTATGCCCTCGAGTGTTCTTTCTTGGCAACGAACACACGAAATCTTCGATGCACGGCCTAGTTAGATTTAGTTTTTTTGCAATATTTTATATTTTTGTCTAACATGATTCAAACTATGTATTAGTTTGTGAAAACCATGTTCCTAACTATGTCTTTGTATAAACCACGTCCCAATTATGTATTAGTTTGTGGAAATTGAAATAAAAATGCTAAAAAAAAGTATTTTTAATGTTTGGGGGCGGCGTTTGGGGGCGGCTGGGGAGCGACGTCCCCCGAACGCGGCACCAACAAAACATGTCCCCCAAACGCTCAATCCGTTGGGGGACAGTTTGGAGGACGCGACTGAAGATGCTCTAAAAAAAACTATACTAAATTAGTAATTTAAAAAGAAAACACAAGCGGGAGCGGGCCGTTTGAGACCTTGAGAAGGAGCCGTTGGGTAGAGGCGCTCTGATGCAAATGAAACGGGGTCAACCCACGGACGAACGAGACCGCCACGCTCTCGATCCAGAATCCCGTATGTCCACACGCTCTATGGTTCCACCGGCACGGCACCGCCGCCACCTGCTCTCGCCTCCAGGTGTTTCTCTTGGCGTCTTCTTGGGGGCTGTTTGGTAGGCTGTATGTCTTTTGGCTCGAATCGAGCTAGTAATTTTCTGCTCGTTTGGTTGTCTAGATCGAGCCGCGTTCTTGCAGGAATCGGTTCTTAAAGCAGCGTCGGGCCAGGCTCTGGAGGAACGTTCGGATGGCAGTTTCTCCAAGAACTGGCCCGTTCTCACGCCACTTTGGCTCCAGCGATGCAATGGTTGCAGGAGGTGTTACTTAGGTAGCTAGTTAAAGTAAGCATGAAAGGGTTAAATTCCTTTTTTTTACTACATATGTTGGTAAAACACTTACCTAAGTTATGGAAAATTCATTAGTTATTTTAGATAATACTAAAAAAAGATAAAGTGAGATATGAAAGTGTAAAAGAAAGTAGATTCATCAGATGATACACGAATCCCTAATTCCGAATCAAGAGATTGTTATAGAATTTCTCACTTACACTACTCCACACACCCTCTAAAAAATCAACAGAAATATAGTTCGAATCGAAATAAGATGTACACAAAAAATATGTGTGTCGATGATACGAACCAATTCCCACAGTCGGTTTCGATTTCAACGGTCGTAAATCGTCAATTTCGTGTATGAAGTTTTAAGCGAATTTTGTCAAAAACAACCGTTTGAGATTTCGTTTCAGGAGTAGGTTCACCTCACCATTGCGCATGACTTTCATGTTGACAGGTTTTTGTTTTGATGTACATACGCTGATAGATAAATGACTCACAAGTATACTGTAATGTGTATGTATGTGTGACTAAGGTTTGGAGTACTTTTGCTCAACTTCGGGCTCGCCATCTTCATGGACGGTGACTTGGTGATGATACGTGAGAAGTAAGAGGTGATAATCCATGGTGGTGGAGTCATGGTGGTCTTCGTCTTCGTGGTCGGCGACGTGCTTTGACCGACGGTGTCATGGTGATGTTCGTCCTCGTGGTCAGCGATGTGCCCATACTTGTGACCGGCGTGACCGGCGGTATCCTAATGGTGTTCGTTTTCGTGGTCGGCGACATGGTGATGCTTGTGACCGGGGTCACCAACGGTGTCATGGTGGTGTTCGTCTTCGTGGTCGTAACGTGCCCATGCTTGTGACCGGCGTGACCGGCGGTGTCCTGGTGGTGTTCATCTTCGTGGTCGGCGACACGGTGATGCTTGTGACCGGCGTGAACGACGATGCTATTGTGGTCTTCATCTTTGTGGTCGGCGACGTGCCCACGCTTCTGATCGGTGTGACCGACGGTGTCATGGTGCTCTTCGTCTTTGTGATCGGCGACGTGGTGACGCTTTTGACCGGCGTGATCGGCGGTGCCATGGTGGTATCTGCCTTCGTGATCGCCGACGTGCCGAAACTTGTGAACGGCGGCGTGATGCTTTGTGATAGGTGAGGAGGTGAGAGGTAAGGTCACCATGTGGATAAGTGGTGACGCTATTACTGGGCTCGTATGAAACCAAACAGACTGAGCCATTCGTTTTTGTTAGGCCAAAAAATTATGCACAAACTATCAAACAACAGCCCAAAACCGTACCGTGTCCCGTTTAAAACGCGTGGGGGCTTTCATCTCGATGACGTAGTCATGCAGAAATTCAAACCCAGGTAGCCGTTGGTGTATTTCCAACCGTCTCCTCTCGACCGCCCTGCAGGGCAAGGTCTCGCGAGGCCCTCGTTGGCCCAGGTACCGATTGTTCCACTTCACCTCTGCTGGCCGCGGTACAGTGCGTCATATTTTTCAGCATCAGATGTTCAGTTGATTCACTAAACCTCTATGGGTGTTACGATCTAATATTGCCGTGTGGGGATGATTCTGCCGT
Organism: Lolium multiflorum; assembly: GCA_030979885.1. Lineage (NCBI taxonomy): Eukaryota > Viridiplantae > Streptophyta > Magnoliopsida > Poales > Poaceae > Lolium > Lolium multiflorum. The sequence continues at coordinate 135,503,403 of CM061749.1, read as the reverse complement.
GCCTCTGTTCTGTTCATGTGAAGTGACTGAGCAGTCTGCTCTTGTTATGCTTGGTTGAATAACCTTTCCGCACACTCCCTGTCCATTCGAAGTATGTGCGTCCTTTCTAGTGTGCAACTCATACGCGCTGTTACCTGTTAGTACTGCTGTGAAGATTTCACCCTCGTGCACCATATGCCTAATAAAGTGTAAGCAGTGATTAGTTTGATGGTACCACGGTATGGCTGAAAAAAATGGAATTGTCATACTTTATGGCTGAAAAATTGGTACTCCCTCCATACCGGTTTATTAGGCTTATTAAGAAATGCACCGCGACCAAGGTAATCTCCTATAGGTGGAAAAACTCCACCGGTTAAGCTCTGAATCCCCCTTTTAACGTTGTTAATTGTGTCTAATAATGCCCCCCAAAAAAAAACGCCCAGTTCATAAAACGTAGTCCGTCTCTCCTCTCTCAGCCGCCACTCAACCCTAGCCGCCTCCAGTTCATCCTCCTCCATAGATTGGTTTCCCCTCCTCCGGCCGGCTTCGCCGGCGTCGGGAGGAGTGGGGAACCCGATCTATGTGTGGAGTTTCGAATAAAAATATTGTTTGCATTAGATTATGTTAGGATTTTGGTAGCCGTCTTCTTGTTGGTTTCCCCTCAATGGAGATGGCATCGTCTGCAATAAGTGATCTTTGGCCTTTCGTTCGGCGACGAGATCTTCTTCTCGGCGTCAATGGTGGTGTTGAACAATCACAATTTTCTAGGTATGGGCCTTCGGATCTTGCTTCGCCTCGATTTTGGATCTTTTGTCGTTTGCCGCGAGGATTATCCTCGCAGTTTTGTCCCGCTCGTCTCGACAATGGTGATTCGTACTCGGCTCTCCATCAACGACGACAAAGCTAGTCGGTTATTATTCCCGACATATGTTGGTACTCTTGCCGATGTTGTATGGCTGCTTTAATGATTGCGTGCGTGCACGCAGCCTTGCATTGCGCAAAAAATTATGGGAGAACTTTCGTCGGTATCTACAGGTCTATGGTTCGTTATCTATCTTTGGCTGCCTTCAGAAGAGTACAAGATTGTGTTCTGGAAGAAAGAAATTGAAGACCTCGAAGATTTGTTACTATCTTTTAGACTTTATTTTATAATCGTTGGAGTCAGTTCATGTATCTCTACCATGTACTATTTGTTGCTATGAATATGTGTGGTATTGATTGTCAAAAAAAAATTTGTGTCTAATAATTATGGAAGGTCAAACAATTAACATGCAAGTGCATGCATTGGGCATCGTTTGGTGCAGGGAGAGTTTCATTGGAGAAATTATAGGGAGGAGGACACAAAGGCTATTCAATCGCTGATTTAATGCTAAACTGAGACTAATTTTTGGGGATATATCTGATTTTATTAGAAGCCCAGTAAACCGGTATAAAGGGAGTACCACGGTTTAGTAGACTGTTGAATATTGATGCCATAATATGACCCATGTTCATTACTACTCCCTCAGTCCATAAAAAGATGTCTTAACTTTGTTAAAACTTGGATGTATCTAGATTCATTTAGTATCTAGATGCATTCAAATTTTTCCAAAAGTTCAGACATCTTTTTGTGGTCGGAGGGAGTACATGGTTCTAAGAAACATTACTCTTTCATGTGCGCTTCTAGACATCATTTGGAATTTGAATAGGATACAAACCATGTAAGCTATAAAAAATATCAAATGCTGGATAGATGGTCAGTTCTATTTGTCTAAATCTATACTTGAACTCCTTGATCGAATGTGTGGGTGCAAACTTCGATGTAATCTATTTCGAGATTCATTCAGCATGAAAACGTCCAGGACAATGAGACCATATCTCCCTCCGGCACTGCTATTGAGCTATCAGATTGTCTGGCCTGTTTGGGGCTGAATGGCCTTGAGGTAAAACCAAATGTATTCCTTCGTGTTTTCCATTTGTTTGTTTTCTGCGGTGCATTTTCCTATGCGCATAGGTTTTGCATTCATAGTTTCAGAATTATCTGCGGTTGTGTCTTTCTTCGGACCTTTCATATTCTCCTGGCTAACAAATACACTACCTCTCATATTAGCCTGCTTGCCCCTCACCTTCTCTAACAATGTCCACTTCCGTTTTCAAACCACCTAACCTCATGTACTTAGGAGTATGAGTTATGGATCTTCACATAAGCAGTGCACAACTGTTCCTGCATAGGTATCTGTTGTAGGAAACTGAGAATGAAGGCCAAATTAGCTAGGTGGAAACCTGAAAGGTAGAGAAAACTGGATATCTAATTAAGACTGACAAGGTGGTAAGCATTTCTTACAAACTGTTCATGTGCACAATATCTTTTGTGTAAATTGTACCCATGTACATTGTTGAAGTGTATAAGTAGATTGCCTAGCTCATTCCATCAGTTCGGACTTTTGGTTCAAGTGGCTAGTGCATGAACCTTAACATGGTATCAGAGCCCAGGTCTCGAGTTCAAATCCTGGGTTTCACAATTTATTCTAAAATCCTCGCAGCCCCGGCACCCAGCCGCCGCTGCCTCTTTGCCTCTCTACACTTGTTGACTTGTCTTCTCTTCTTACCATCACACGTGAGAGGGGGTGTTGAAGTGTATAAGTAGATTGCCTAGCCATTTCCATCAGTTCAGACTTTTAGTTCAAGTGGCTAGTGCATTAACCTTAACATACATGATTTCAGACGTTGCATTTTCCCACTTCTATTTCGCTCTTCCAGACCACCAAAGGTATGGTTGTTGATACAGGTGGGAAGCAACCTATACATACACAGTTCACCCCCTTTGATTCTTGAGGCATTCTGATAAAACATACTACTCTATCATTGATTGTTGGCGTATATCAGGCAGTACCCAAAAGAATCAAGCCTCAAACACTACAGACCCTGTGTGGTGGACTTCTTCAGGTATGCGTGGTAAACACTGGACTTGCCTATTATAAGGAATCCAGTACAGTTGACTAAAAATACTATTCTCAAGGTGCTACTCCCCTGCTTACCCGGTGCAGCCATTGCTCAGCTGTTTTTCCATCAACGGTGCTGAAAGTTAGTAGACTTGTTACTCAAATTCCAAAGAAGACATTATTTTAAGATTTGCGTGTAATCACCTTATACCAATGTTAGAACTAGCGAGAGCTCCTAAATAGTTAATGATGGTGTATTCTGTGGTGCTTGCTTAATGGATTGATGTATTTGTTTTCCATGCTGGCCACCGAGCGCGCTGGGCCCAGGTCGACTAAAGACCCCATTAGTCGCGGTTCCTATATTTTGGCGACTAATGGGGCTGGACGGAAGCCTCTTTTTCTACTAGTGATGGATTCTGTAACCATACTATGTCTTGTGTTATTTTGATAGTGGCATTCAGATGGAAGATTGATATCCCCGTCAGTAAAATGCTAAACCCCGATGATTTTTCCCTCTTATTCATCAGATGGCTTGCAGCGCCCCTATGGCATATTGCAAGTCCCAATATCGCCTTGGTTAAACCGTGTTTCCACATGCTTGCTTATTTCAATTCAACCACGTGCCGTGCTTCCTACCTTAATTTAATTATTGGAATGTATAGTTATGCCATCTTAATTTAACTATTTTAACGATGTTTGTTCATATTTGCTTGCCCACTCTAGGCGGGCAAGCGTGCGGTAAGCCACGCTTTCCTAAACAACCGCTTATGTTCTTTAGCATGAACATATGTCTAAGTGGCTAGTTTGGCGTACACTAATTTATATTTCATCTATGGTGCCGATTATATGAAAGCTTCAAGTTCTTGGTCTTGGAACTGCACTGAAGATACTGTTCTCTGTGGATGAACCATTTGAATTAACAGGTACTAGATTTTGATGTGCGCCTTGGCGCACGATCCCGCGAAGTTTATGTTAATTTTTATTTTATATATATTTGTAAACATCGATGATATGAAAGCATAATAAAGAGTGAATAGTTATCCATTTTATTTTATGGAAGAATTATCAGTTGACGAACTGGAGCAAAATAACACAACATATTAGGTGGATTAAACACAACAATAAAAGAGAAATACACTACATAAGTGTTAAAAGTGTCTGCAAAATGTCACGAAAGAAAAATCAAAGTCTGTCAAGAAGATGTGCCCGTCCGTATGAAGTACAATATTTTCTGTTTCTCAAAAAAAAAAGTTCAATATTCTCCGCCTTTAAGTCTCGGTGCATCATACCCAAAGATAATTATAATATTAGATAACACCTCTGGTAGCGGGGCCTTTAAGTCTAGGTGCATCATACCCAAATATAAATATAATATTAGATAACGCCTCTGGCAGTGGCAAGACAAGAGGCGCACAAGTGCGATACTGCGCCGCCACGTGGGGCGAGAGGGTTATGAAAGTAATTTCAGTTCTTACCCTACGACGAACGTCATATTTCATTATGTCTCCAGCTATATGTGCCGGACAAATTAAACCGGAGCTCGAAATACCAAGGAATTCTTTGTCCATATGCGCGCTTGGAGCATGGCCCCTATATTTCATACAGATGATCGTGTTGTAATACACTTGATAATAAGCTGAGAAAAACGATACGTTTATCATTTATACAAATCGACGATATTCTGCAAAGATGAAGTAGAAATAATATAACCAGAATACCAAAAAAAAATTTGCGAAACATAGTACAATCAAAGACGCTCACACATACGCGCACACACTCACCCTTATGAACGCACGCACGCATATCCTACCCCAATGAGCATCTTCAAGAGACTGCGTCAAAGAACTAACCAGATCTAGTTACATAGCAGGTAAGCCCAATGAATTCAGCCCAGACCTTGTTTGGTCACGTCGATCCTATTTTTATCATCTAGTTTTTGTCTCTTGCATCCTCAGTATGATATAGTACTCATCAGTCATCTATTTTGTTTTATCCTTGCTCCTCACAACTTTTCTCTGCAGGAGTCCTGAGTACCGATCCCCTTTCTCCTAGAGTCATAGCTCAAGCACATCGCGATCTAGCAAAATCCTCTCCAAAATCCTCTCTCCTATTTCCTAAAACTACAAAACTATTTTCCGAATCTAATTATCTTCTTTCCTCCCCAATGTCTCCTAAAAGAAGTGACAGCCCTGATAGCCGAGGCCATGGATTTGCTACTCTCAGACCCATATGCTCCACAAGCTTACTACCACTATTTCACACTGTCGTTTTGTAGTACAATTGACAATAAGCTGGAAAGGCAGTATTACATCATTTATACAAATGAATGATAAACCGCTATTTCGGAATCCTAAATATTATTATTGATTAGCTGGTTAATGTGATTACCAAGCAGTAGCATGGCATGCATTTAAATAGAAACAATCAAAACCTAGCAAACAAAAGTAAGTACATATAGAGTAAACACGGAAATAGGGTACACATATCACTGACCATGTGACAGTTCATAAATGTCAATCAAACAAAATTTTCTTACTGTTATCATTCTGGTAGGATGTATCTAAGGCTGATAAGTACAATTCCCGTTACAAAACATAAGGGTGGAAAAGGAGGATTTGAAGGCTCGCTAACACATCATTTAGCAGACATTACTAAAAGCACTCTAGAATATAAGCAAATCATGTCACTGGGTACTATCTAAATCTTGGTCTACACGATGTAGAACAACAGGTAGATTTGGGAAGAATCAACGTGAATGCATGAGTAAAACATGAAACTATCTTCGAGATTAAGAATATGACCATATGAGCGACAAATTACCAGCCCCATGTGCGGCATAGAAATGCAATGCTTCTATTAATTACCTTTTCACTGTCATTGTATACGGAAAAAAGGGATACAAATTCTTTATTTTCAACAAAACTTTCACCCAAAGGATCAGCAAGAACTTCCAATTTATCACAGATATAAACCATATACAATTTCTCTATTTTCTTGAGACACCTCCAATCAGTGTAAAAGCACATTCTATTTTTTTTCCCTGGTGCATCGTAGCTAAAACATCTAATGCTTATAGCATCAGCCTGTTCGAACTTCCATTTTTTCTGCCATTGGAGATTTCGAGAAAATTTGCTGCCATTGGAGTAAGGCTGCAGTATTCCCACTTATTATATGGCAAGAAGAATTGGCTTCTGCACAAAATTATCTACATAAATTCCTCATCAAGCATATAGAGTACAATTATCTGGAGCTTAACTAAAATTATTAGTATGGAAACGTGCGCCAAATCTATCTGTAAGCAATATAAAATTCAGGAAGTACTGTAAACGTGAGCCAGAAAAATTAGTGCATGCGTTGAGTAAAATGGAGATGGAAACTAAAAGGATTAACAAAGTAATCACTTGTGCTATTGGATAGATTGGCACTGCAGTTATTCATATGAAGCCATTTATACGACATGGTGGTCAGCAAAGAAATAAAATTAGAAGCTTACCTTGAAAAGACATGTGTGGTACTGTGTACTGCAATGAGCGAAAAATATATCCATTTGCAGTAGACTTTTTTTTGGTTAAGGCATTATTTATACATCTAAAAATATTATGTGGTCCAACACAATTGATGACACTGCAACAAAATAAAAAGGTTAATGGTAAAGCAAATTTAATCCTGCCACAATTACTTGCTATTTCAGCATTTTTTGTGTGCGGCTAATTTAATGTAGAAAAACATGATATATTTTTCTTACGAAGGTATTTACTGATAATACTGCACATCAGCATGTAGCATTGAGAATTGATAGGTAGGAGAGGCAAAGCACACCTATCTTGGCAATGAGCTAGCAACCCAAAAAGAATCAGTCACTTGATATTTTCTAAACATGATCTTAAAATCCTAAAGAAAGTATGGTATGCTAGCTGCAGGATCCAATGCCTATTAATTATAATAGAAGAAAATGTCTCATGTGTTAAAATGGAAGTGCATGTGCAGGTGGTCAAAGCAAGATTGTCGTGGCAACCAAACTCAAAATTGAAATGCATTGTCTTTTGTATGTGACAGCTAATATATTTTGTTAGTGAAAATTACATAGAACACACTCACGGTTTCAATTTAAGTAAAGATCATGCAGAGTGACCCAAAGACGGGAGAACACTTATTTGCTCACAAGAAAAATATAGCAAAATATTAACAATCTCTGCTACAAAAGTTGTAGAATACCACAGTTCCTTTGTGTGATACAAAAAGTACTTGCTATCATATGGACTAAGTATGACCTAATAAAAACAAATAAAAATTTGTGTGTAAAAAGCTAAAGACAACTTAAGAAACATTGAAGTCTTAAACTGATAGTATAAGAACAGAGAAAGAAAGGATGATGTACCAAATTTAAATATACATTTCCTGTTGCTTCACAGAGTCTACAAGCATAAGTAGACTCCTACAAACTGTAAGTAGCTGTAAACACGCTTCACTCAAGCTTGCTCCAGCCCTCAGCATGCAGAGACATGTTCCATACTTCCATCGCATGACCATGCACGTATATGAGTGGAGTTGTTTCTTGACATTTCGTTTCTCTGAAAACTGAGAATGTTGTACATGTACTCAGTCACCAAAGAACCCCCTCAAGACGCTAAACTCCTAACATCTTGTTTCTCTGAATACGTTGTACATGTACGGGGTACATGTACTCGGTCACCAGAGAACCTTCGCTAAAGACTCTAAACTCCTAACAGCTTGTTTCTCTGAAAACGATGTACATGATCGGGGCACATGTACTCAGACAACATAGAACCTTCCCTCAAGACTCACAGGCTTGACCATCTACTCGGTTAATTTGCTGTAATGTCTATCTAGAATATAAACTACAAACATCACTCCATAAAAACAGTTTATGTTTCAACTTGCAATACTTCTCTTATCAACAGTTCCAACATGTTTCGTAGTTCAGCTTCATTTTAGGTTGCTTTTCTACAGGTTGCCAAATAAATAGTTGGCACGAGTGAACTACTGAAATTATCTCGGTACAGGTACACCAGAAAACAGGACAATCTAAGATCTTTTGCAGACAAATTTAATTTTAGAAGATCGACATCTAGTATATGCTCATTCCCTAACATTTCTTTTATCAACAATTCCAACACTGAGCTGAGACGCCGCTCAGGCCCTCCCTCAGCAGGAAATTAACCAACGCAGAACCAAACAACACTGAAGATATTCTCACCTTGCTGGTGGTGAAGAGGAGCTCCTCAAGCGCTCATTCCTCCAGTGAAGGAATCAGTTTCCTATGCAACATGGGTATAGCACTCTCTCTGAACAAAATAAGATAAGGATCCATTTGTTTAGATATGATAACAAACAACTGAAAATCTTTTAAAAACCGCATGTACAAAATAAGAATGTATGTTCTTTGCTTTTGAATCGAAAACCAAATCCATCAAAAGGATTCTTGTAGGATATAGTATATGCAATCTGAAATGATAATATGGTCATAACATTTCTACCTCTTGGTAATATATCTCCAAGAACAGAGCCAAATGAGATAAGCTACATTCAAACTATAGCTGTAATTCTATGTGTTTTAATATCATTGTTACTAAATCGACACCCATTAATGGAAGAAAACTCGTTGAATCATGGCATAAATTATTATACTGTTTGGTTATTTTAAACACATTTCCGAAAACGTACATGCACTAATTTCCTCCTTACCTTGAGCATGAGCTCCACGGCGCCCTGGCCTTGAATACCGATTAGATTTTGCAGACAATGCCCAAAAAGGATTAAGTTGAAGAAAAATGCAGGAACATGGGAGGACTGCAAGAGTTTTTTTTTCTTTGAACAAAGAGAAAGATACCTAGTTTGCAGTGCGGATCATACATGAAAAAGTTCTAACCATTCCATGTAGAACATCAAGATTACGGCCTAATATTCTGTAGAATTTTATCTTCTTCCAGAACACACCTGAACCAAGAGAGCAGAGAGAAATGAAAAACCTGGACCAATAGATTATAGGGCCTAATCTCCCGTAGAACCTTATCTATGTCGTGATCTGGGTCTGTTACCCCATAAGACAGACAAATGCCCCCAGCTCTAGAAACCCAAGAAAAATACTCAATTTAATAATTAAGTGTGTTCACCGTAGTTAAAAAGAATCAGATGCATCTTATACGTATAGGGGGATAATCTAGTCGCAGACATCCAGCGAGCCCTGCTCTTAATCAGCACAATAAACACCTGGGAGTAGCTTCTGCCAACATAACAAAATTGAATATATTTAAGTTAAAAGCAAGCAGGATAATGGCATAAGAAATAGAAAAGACTGCTACATGCTGAACAAATACAAGGACCAGACTATCATCCCAAATGCGGGAAATTGTAAGATTCAAGAGAGGATATGCCACATACCCTTCGTGCCATTGGCCTGATTCAACATAGCACCTGGTAGAAACAATTGAAATGTCAAAAAAAAAAATCATCACTATTATTTCACAGGTTGAGATAAATCATATCAAAACAAATATCAGTTTCACCAAGGGATTAGATATCACCTCTAGACTTGAGAACCTGAGCACTCTTTCTCCTTTCTGCCTCTACTTGCATATCCATAGCTTTGTTCAACCCAGTAGGAGGAGATATATCACTGATCTCGTTGATCTCGTAACAGAGACAATTCAGACACAAATCTGTTTCCGCCTAATTTATAGAGATCTTCCATGCCAAGAAATATCAGAACATAATATTAAAAGCACAAATGCAATCCGCTACCGAAGATTCTCAAAGAACATCAGCAAAAATAAGTTCCTAGAAATGAACTACTGGCATGAATGAGCTACAAATTCAGCAACAGAACCATGTTATAGAAATAATATGAAGAAACAACTCAATACTACTGCAGTTCTTGCACATATATGCATGCATTAGGCGCTGGTACTCTACCTAAAGCAACTGAAATGAAGAGGTACCTGACCCTTAGCCGTACTCCACCAGAAAGAGCTGAGACGCCATAGTTGAACTGCGGCTGCTCCTATGCCACAGGTCCATGTCACCCGGTCACTTTGGCAGCCCCTCCCTGCTGCCCGGGCGTTACCGCAGCTCCTCCCTGATGTCAGCTGGCCGACGCTGATCCTCTTCCATCAGCACGCTTGCCATCCCAACTGCTGCTCCGCGAGGGAGGTCGACAGAGCCAAAGCCGCGAACTTCCGGGCATGGCCCCTCTTCGCGCGATGGGCTGATGCTCGTCGCTCTCCAAGCATGGTCGTGAGCTTGAACTCGTCGGGTTGCCGTGGGTGGGTCACCATGGATAGCCTGCAAAATAAACCAAACAAACAGTTTTAGCATATCATCAAGCAGTTGGCGTGCACAATTTTTTCTACATCAGAGAGCGAGAAATTTCAGACATGGAGTCGATGAAAGGGAGAGGGACCAGGAAATGCGCCTCACCTCGTTGTAGTCTGCAGTAGTGGTGGAGGCTCTCCCGTCTTCTAACCAAGAACCGTGGGCTGACGAGGCAGAGCCCCACACCAGACGACGTGCTTGACGTGAAGTCGTGAAGAGGCGAGATGGAGGTGACGGAGACAAATTAGAGACGGAAGAGGGAGAAAGAGGGAAGAGGGGAAGGGAAATCACCTACAGCTGAGACGCGACGGTCAAGCCCAAACCATAGCGCCGGTCACCATCTTCCCTGCGTGCTTCCTACATCCATGTGCTTCCTATCCCACAAAGGAGAAACGGCGTAATGGAGAGCCGAGCCCTGTGCTTCCTATCCTTGATGTCCTTCAAATCACCCTACAGATTGAGAGAAAATCAAGCAATGAATCCTTCTGCGTCAAGCACAAAAGCAACATAACCCTCTAGATCCAGCCAGATATCAAAGAAAAAGGACGTTACCTGCTCGGAGCCAACGCCGAAGAGCGCATCTTCTCACCAACGGCGGACTCCATGTCGAGCAGCTCGCCCCAGGTCAGGAGAGGCGCAGAGGTGCCCCCAGCTGCTACTCCTGTGGCGGCCGCTCGGGCATGGCCGCGTTGCCGGAGGATGGTGCCGCAGTCGCTGCTCGCACCTGCTGGCCCGGAGAGGAGATGCGGCGGCGCGACCTCGATTGGATACGCGTGCAGAAGAGGAGAGCCAGCGCAAGGGCGGCGATCTAGAGGAGGAGAGGCGGCGCGAGGAGCATCGCGGCGGCAAGGGAGGCGGAGCGGCGCTGCGGGCGTGGGGATTGGGGAGCTCAATGACGCGAGGGATTGGGGGCTGGACGCTAGGGTTTTCTCCGTTGGATATACCTTTTATACGGGCGCGGTAAAAAACGGATGGCTCAGATTTGCCGGGAGTAAAATCAATGGCCAGTCAAATTGGATTTACCGGGTGGCTCCATGAGGTTGCCTCTATTATACCTTTAGATGCTAGTCATTTCGCTTTTACCTACTATCACTTTACAACATTAATGCGTTATATTATAAGGTAGATTTTGTACGCTTGATTAGTCCATGTTCCAGTAAGAGCATTATTCGACATATTGTCTTTGTACGACCCAAGTTTTCAGCATATGATGCTTTGCTGTGTCAGCTGCCTACATTATTTATGGTAACAATTTTGTCATAACAAATTCTGGCAAATCCTCTGTTTATGCAAATCAAGCAGATTTATGGAAGTTGACTCTCACATGAGAGCAATTTTTTTTTTTGTCTCCTAGTGTTTTCTCGGCGATCCACCTTTTGAGTTCATATAAGATGTTGGCAGTGGTGATTTGCCTGACAACGTCTCTTGGCCATTTTTCAGTTCCAGCTGTAGTGAAATGAGGTCGTTAGGGCATCTTCAATGCGGTGATCTAAACCGGACGCGTTGGCCAGTCTGGATGGAGCCGTTTAGGTGGTCGCGCGGATACGCGGACCTGGCCGTCGGTCCGTTTGTGTCACGCACTGCGCCCAACGCGCCGTACGCATCCCAAAAGTCAAATATTTAACAAAAGAATAAGGAAAAAAGGAAAACATAAACAAATTAAATTTAAACTAGAGTTCATTTAAACTTAGCCTACTTTGGGCAATTTTTACACAAAAGAAAGCCCTATATGGACTTTAAACTAAAAAAAAGGAGGAAACCCTAGTCCAGGGTTTGGGACGCGGTGGCCGCCGGTGCGCCACCCTACTCCCAGTAGTACTCGTCGCCGTCGTCGTCGATGGACGACGCCACCCGGCGGCGACGCGCTGTTCCTACTGGACACGCCGGAGGGTGCCGGGGACTCCGGCCAGGGCGACCATTGCGCCCTTTCCCAGGCGGAGTGCGGGTCCGGAGGGCTCGCCGGCCTACGAAGGCGTGCCAGCCGCGTCGCCTCCTTCTGCCGCTGCTCTGCATCGTGCCGGAGCGCCTAGGCGCTCCTCCTCCTTCCAGAGCGCGGCTGGGCCCTCCTCCTCCCGGGCCTCCTGGCCTTCCTCCTCTGCCGGAGCGCCAGGCGAGCGCCCATTTGCCTCGAGGTCGTTGACCTCGCGGGACGCCGCCAACGCGGCCTGCAGCTCGGGGTCGTCGTCCTCCTCGGGCGAGACCTCGCCGTCGCCGAGGTGAAGCACGTGCGCCGGCGCGCTTCGTGCTCCACCTCGAACCACAAGTCCCAGTTGGGACTTGTGTCGCTGTAGGCGGGGTCCTCCCGGAGGTCCGCCGGCATCTACGCGCGCCGCTGCCAGATCTCCGCGACACGGGGGCGGCTGGAGCCCGGGATCGGTGGCACCGGAACCCGATCTGGGCTCAGGTGCCAGCCGTGGGGAGGTGCACGTCGCCCCACGACATTGGGACGTCGGCCTCCCAGAACATCTGCGCCACTGCTACGGTGACGTAGATCCGGTCGCGGATGGGAGCCGACGGCCCCATGTCGAAAGCCGCCGGCGCGGCTCGCCGGCTGCTGCCGGCCTCGTGGTCATTGGCGGACGGCTCGAACTCTCGCTTCGGGGCCACGACGGCGCGGAAGGTCGAGCTCGTGCGGTCGGAGTGGAATGGTGGAGTGGGGACTGGATAGGGACAGTCCCCTCCCTAGTCCACATTTAATAGGACTGGGGCACCGACAGGTGGGCCAGACACGTGGACCAAGTGGACACGCGAGGACGCCGCGTGCCATCTGCGGCCACGCAAACCTAACCCAGATTTGGGCCGGGTTTGGATCGTCCTGGACACCGGGGCCATCCGCATTTACAAATACATGGCCGCGTTGGGCCGCAGTTTTGTCCGTTTCAACCTATCCGGACACGCGGGCTCGTTGGAGATGCCCTTACACTCGATAAACCTTCGGAATAGACTGTCAGAATCTGTCAAATTTGTACATGAAAAGAGAGAGGAAATCATTAAATGCTCTCCAACTTGGCAGTAGGGCGCCTCCAAACTAAATCTAAAGCCATATGTGTTCTCCTTGCTCCTCAATAATATACTTTTTCTATGTCTGCGTAGCCCTCCGAAGATATGAGCTAGACCCCTCGACCTAGAATAGAACCTAATTTCGCTATTTATACCCTTGCGTTCTTAGATCTTTTCTATTTATGCAGGTATTCTGCGAAGATGTACGAAGACTAGTTTTCCAGGGAGTAGCTTCCTAGAGGATTTTGCAGATCCTATACATACAGAATATATACAGAAAACTGAGATAAATCCACAGCAACACGTTGCAGAACATCTAGTTTTCTTGGTGTAGGAGAGAAAATCTAGGTAGAACCGGTAAAAATATCCATCTTATTAGCTAAATTTTATCTAAAGCAAACACGTTACAGAACATTTTAAGAGGCTAAGAGAGGGCGTACATTTTTCAGATAATTATGAAATTATTATTTCTAAGTTGCTAATCGTAAATTCGCATGAGCTTCTGTGCGCATTTTTTCTTTAGACCTAAATTTCGCGTAAACTTCTTCGCAACCGCAGTTCTGTTGATTTCAAACACGTTGACTGGAAAATAACCATTTCTTGGTAGACTGTAAAATGACCAACACGAACTGGACTCTCATGGTAGTTCTTTTTTTTCGAGAATTACGGGGGGACAAACTTCCCCACCGCTTGTTATATTACTCGAGCGACTTGGCAGTCATACCATTTGTACAAAATGGGAGAGGGAGGTACAGGGGGGTGGGAGGAGAGAGCACAAAACTGCAAAGCAGAGGACAAAAGTAAGCCATGAAGTGCATCTAAACATCCCCGATCATGGGTTTTGTACCTTCACCTCCACAAGGCGAGGTCGTCGGCCGCCCTCCGGAGCACCATGCGTGCCGTGGTGGCCTTGGCGTTGAAGACGAGGTCGTTCCGGGCCTTCCACAGTGACCACATGACCGTCGCAAGGCCAGCATGCCAGATGTGGGTTGCCGTCCCAGGGGCCGGCGGGAGGTCCCAAATGGAGAAGTCATCAGCCGGGATGGGGCCCGAAGGAGATCCCACACCTCGGTGGCGATGAAGCAGTCGAAGAAGAGGTGTCGTCCGGTCTCCTGCAAGGGGCAGGCAGCGCACACGGCGGATGGCGCATAGCCTTTGAAGAAGAGGTTGGCACACGTACTGATCCTGTCGATCGAGGTACAAGAAGATCCGAACCTTCGAGGGCAACCTGAGCCCCCACGACGTGCAGGCGGACACATCCGGGGCGTGAGAGGGGGAGAGCATGTTGTACGCCTCCCTGGTGCTGAAGGGGGGAGTCGAAGGAGAGTCGATGAAGCGAAGATCCTGCCGTCGGAGAGGGTGGTAGAGCTCACGATGCCAAGGACCTCCTGGATCTGACGCTCGGTGGTGGTAGTGAGACGGGGCTGGAGAGCAAGGCCCGTCGACCCGACCACTGCCACCGAGGCGTTCGGCCGGGTAACATGTGAGAAGAGCGCGGGGTATCGCTTAGCAAGCGGCTTGTCAGGGATCCACTTGTCAAGCCAGAAGGCGGTGGAGGTGCCACTGATGCCCGTGGCGCGGGTGATGCAGCGGTACAGCGGGAGGCGTTCCCGCACAATTTTGTCAAGGAACGATGGTGAAGAAGTCGAGTCGCCGAGGTCCTGTCCAGAGTGCTGCCTAAACCAATCTTTCCAGGGAAGGGAGTCAGCTTGGTGGAGTTTGTGTATAAAGTTGAGGAGAAGGCACCTATTCTGCCGGTGGGGATCCTTAACGCCGAAGCCTCCCTCCTGCTTAGACAACAAAACTTTATGCCAGGCAATTAGGTAGCGAGCACCCGAGCAAGAGTCTTTGCCCATCCAGAAGAAAGCGCGGCACCTTTTATCTATACTTTCGAGCACACCCTGCGGAAGCAAATACGAACGCATATAGTAGGATGCAAGGTTATTTAGAACAACATTACATAACACCAGGCGCCCTCCAGAGGAGAGAAGAAGAGCTTGCCACCCCGAGAGGCGGCGGTCAAAGGAGAGGATGAGGGGTGCGTAGGCGGAGATAGGAAGTTTGGTAGGGGAGAGGGGCAGCCCCAGATACGGCTGGGGGAAGGAGGAGACGGGGCACCCTAGAGTGGCCGCCATCTGGCATTCGTCAGCAGTTGAGACATGCCTAGGGATGAAGCATGACTTATGGATGTTGATGGCGAGCCCAGTCGTGGCGGCGAAGTCCTCAAGCACATCCCGAAGGCAGGACGCCGCCGAGGGATCGGCTCTACAGATAATAAGCGTGTCATCAGCGTATTGGAGGACAGGACAAGGAGAGGTGGTTGAGAGGGGATGGAAAAGCTTGCCTTGGGAGAAGGCCTGCCGGATAAGGCGTTGAAGGACATCAGCGATGATGATGAAGAGATGTGGGGAAAGGGGGTCGCCCTGGCGAAGGCCATTGCGGCACCGAATCCATTCTCCGGGCACCCCATTAAGAATCACTGCGGTGTGGCCGGTAGAGAGGATGTGTGCCATCTACTCACACCACCGGGCGTCGAAGCCCCTGATTTTAAGGATGGCAAGGAGGCTATCCCAGTTGACCGAATCGAAAGCCTTCTTGAAGTCGATTTTAAAAACTAACGTGGGGGCTTTTCTTAGGTGGCAGCATCGGAGGATGTCCGCAGCGTAGACAATGTTTTTGGAAATTCTGCGCCCAGAAACGAAACCTGTCTTGTCAGCATCCACGAGTGAGTGGATGGCAGTCTGCAGCCTCGTGGTCAGGACTTTAGTTATGGCTTTCATAATGCAATTCTGGAGGGAAATTGGCCGGAAGAGAGTGGGGGTGTTAGCAGCATCAGTTTTTGGGAGGAGCACGAGAAAGGCCCGGTTGATGTGAGTGAGGTCAATGGTGCCATCATAAAAGGAGCAGAAGACAGCGATCACGCCAGGGCACACAATATCCCAGAAGGTTCGGAAAAAGGAGGGACCAAACCCGTCAAGCCCTGGACTGGACTACCTGTTCATATCGAGGAAGGTCTGCCGAATCTCGTCACGTGCAAAGGGGGCGCTAAAACTGGAGGAAAGTCGAGGGGCATTTGGGTATAGAGATTCCAACCTGAACCACCAGTTAGTGAGGGTGACTGAACCGAGGAGGTCCCCGAAAAAGTTTTTCAGGATAGTTGCTTTAGCAGCATGCGTGGTAACAGGGGTGCCATCCACGTCTAGGGCGGCAATAGAGTTGCGGCGGAGCCGACAAGTAGCCGAGGCATGGAAGAACTTGATGTTTTCATCGCCTTCAAGGGCGAATCGCACTTTTGCTCGAAGTCTCCAGTAGACTGCTTTCTCCTTGACAACAAGGTGGAGGGCGTCCATACTAAGGGTGCGGAGGTGGTTTTCGTGAGGGGACAGAGGATGGTCTTCCTCCAGCAGGTCCAGAAGGTTGATCAGAATGCGGCAGTCGTTTTCTCGGAGGAGCGTAGGGGAGGATCGTTTCGCCCAAGCTTTGCAGCGGAAACGACATTGCCGAAGGTGTGCGAAAATTTGGGAAGTGGGGTCGTGTTTTGTCGTCCCATCCCAGGTGGAGCGGATGAGGTGTTCAAAACTATCGTGAAGCCCCCAAGCAGCATCGTACCAAAAATGCCCTCGTTTCGGAATGAGGGTGGAGATGGTGGCAATGAGGGGGACTTGGTCGGAGGTATCACAAGTGAGTGAGGAACGAGTTGAAGAGGGGAACGCGATGTTCCAAGCATGGTTAATGAAAACGCGGTCCAGTCTAACGAGGGTGGGAATAGCACAGCAGTTAGACTAGGTATAGCTACGGTCAGTGAGGGGGAGCTCGATAAGGCAGAGGTTATTGATAATATCATTAAACATGGCCGCATCGTTGAGAGAGAAATTGTCGTTGTTTCGGTCAGAGGGGTCGTGAATAAGGTTGAAATCCCCAGAGATAAGCCAAGGAGTGTCACCGTCCGGTTCATGAGTGGCAAGAGACTCCAGGAACAGGATTTTTTCTGCCCTATTGCAGGGGGCATAAACGTTAGTAAACCTGAGCGGCGAGCCATCCGTGACTAAGGTGAGTTCCAGGGAGAGTAGGTGGCGGGAGGAGGTCTCGTTTGACAAGTTAAACATGTTATGGTCCCAGGCGGAGAGGAGTCCACCTGAATCCCTAGTAGAATCGATGGCACGGAGGGACCGAATGTGGGAGGGGAGGAACGTGGCGGCCTTAGAAGGCAACAGGGAAGTGAGCTTTGTTTCTTGGTGACAAAGGATTAATTTGTCAATGCCTACAGATTGTAGACTAGGGTTTTGCTGGAAGTAGAGGGCAAGTAGATCTCGAAGGTTTCAGCCGAAAAGTACTCGCTGATTATGAAAACTAGGATTCTGTTGACAATAGATTCGATCCTTTCTTTGTCCCTCGACTCCCCCTTATATAGGAGGTGGAGCCGAGGGTTTCGTAATACATAAGTTTACATAGTCCGGGAGGGTTTCTAACCCGTCTCGCAAGATTACAAGTATCCTTTCCTAATACAACTCTAGCTTTCCTTAATGAGATCTTGGGCTTCCGAATCTCCTTATTCTTCGTGTCATGGGCCTCCTGTAAACCCCGGGTACTATCTTCGGCAGGCCCATTGGGGATGCCTATGTCAATAGCCCCCGAGATTTTGCTTGAATCGCAGAATCAGGGAAAATCTCCAGATTTATATTCGTCCCATTTGCCGAATTTATCACATATCTTTTTAAATATGCAGTTCTATATTGTACAGGGATAACGGTAATTGGGGCTAGTTCATCTGACGGATCAGGTACTAGTTAACTGCTCTAGTGGCAATCCGCAAAAACCTACCTCAAGATCACGTCCCTGGACATGATCTCGAGATACTGGTGTAAACTTCGACAGTGCCGCTTAGGTCTTACCATTTTGTCGAGTCCCAGTCATATTTTATCGGGTACCTAACGCGTCGTTAGGATTTTTCTTCGTATCTGTTGATACGGAAAAAAGTAGCAAACCGCCGTCGAGACGGTGCCACGCCGCTCGAACGGATCGTGGTCTTACCTTCGCAAAGTTTTGCGGCATTCAGAGATTGTTCGCGACTTCGCGCTCCGAGAATATATTGTCGAGTGCTTTTCGGCTGTTGGAATAGCACATTTTATCGAGTCATATTTGATGACTTATTTTGCCTTCCCGATGGGAGTATATGTAGAGTTATTTGTATAACTCGAAATATACTCACTTTTTTTTCTTTCTCTGAATTTTTGTATAATTTCATCGGGCACGCGAACAGCGTTCCCGATGGGAGTAGCCCCCGAGGCTACAGCCAAGGACTTTTGATTGGTTGTAGGCTCCACAAATTAATATCATCTGTCACTATATTGATAATCTTTCTCGAGCCTTTCATACCTATCGGGTGCGCGACCAGCGCTCCGATGGGAGTAGGAGGCTATGAACAAATACTTGTATTTGATCATAGGCTCTCGAGATTTCTATTTTGTCATACTTGAATTTTTTTTTCCCGAAGTAGCCCCCGAGCGTTTGGGCAAATACTTGTATTTGATCATAGGCTCCCGAAATAATCAATAATCTTTTGCTGTCGAAATTCTTGTCAAGCATCTTTGTCGAAATTTTCTCTTGTCAAGATGACATCATTGCTTACGACAGCCATGATTACTGTATCGGTAACCTGCGAGAACCGCTTCTCTCTCTGCCTTGTGGGTCCAATTTTCTTATCCAGTTGACACGTCGTGCTAGTGGGGGACACACGTCCTCCGCTTTTTCTGGCACTTATACTGTATCGCCTGTCTGTTCACTTCCTAGTAAAAATCCATTTTTACCCCTTGTCCACGTGTTTGCCATCTGCATCATAACTTTTCCATCCAACGGTTGCGGCGATGCGCCACACCACTATATAAAGCCATAGTCTTCCTCCTTGAGCACTTTCGCTCGCGTCGCATCTCTGCTTCTCCTCTGCAACTCCTCCCTTGCTCCCATTACTTCAAGCGCTCAACCACTCTCTCTTCCTTCTCCGCTAAGTCCATTGATGCCGCCTCGCGCCCGTTTGACTAGACATAGCACACCGAGTCGAAGATGACGACAACAGATCTGGGAAGCGCCGAGTGGGAGAGATCCAAGATCTCTGGCCAAGACATCAACATGCTGAAGAAGATGGGATTCAGCAAGAAGGAGGACTCGCTCCTGTTCCCCAAGGAGGAGAGCTACCCAAAACCTCCAATCGACTATCGGGTTAGTTTCGTTGACCACCTCATCCGAGGACTTTCTCCCCCAATCCACGAATTTCTCCGTGGTCTCCTTTTTGTCTATGGGCTTCAGTTGCATCATCTGACGCCCAATTCCATCCTCCATATCTCGATTTTTATCACACTGTGTGAGTGCTTTCTCGGGGTCCAACCCAATTGGGCTCTGTGGAAACGCATCTTTTGTATCCGCCGTAATGGCCACCACAACGTCGCCTACAACATTGGCAGCGTTGTTATCTGTGTTCGTTCTGACGTCGATTATTTCGACGTCAAATCTCCCGACTCCGTCCAAGGTTGGCGGAAGAAATGGCTGTACATTCACGAAGAAAGCTCCAATCCAGTGGAAGAAAACATCGCCCCTTTTGACGGAGAAGCTAAAATCCTTCGCCGCCGTTCTGGGATGCTGAAGCTACCGAGGCTGAGAAATTGGCGACAGAGGCGATGACTCGCATTCATGAGCTACAGAACACCCGCGGCAAAGAACTTTCGGGTATTGAGATTACCGCCTATTTCCTTAGGACTAGAGTGCAGCCTCTCCAGGCTCGCAAAAACCCCTTCTGGAAGTACGCTGGTGAAGAAGATGTCGATAGGCTCTCAAAAGATCTTCCTTTGAAGGATTTTGAAAAGCTTATTCGCAAAATCTCATCGCTCAACAAGAAGGATTCAATTCCAACTTCTTGCCGTGTTGCGCCATATAGTAGCGCCAAACCCCTTCCCGAGGTAATTTCCTTTTAATAGCTGTATTGCCTCCTCAAGTTTTATTATTTTGTCGACTACTATTTTGTTAACGCCTTTTTATCGACACTCTTTCTTTTCTCAGGGCCACCTCGTCCTTGCTTCTCTTCCTCCTCTTCCTGAAGGTGGAGAAGTTGAAGACCGTGCCGTTGTCGACGATGACAACCAAGGCACCTCGCGCCCTGCCACTGAAATCGCGGGTTCTCACAAATCCGCGGCTTCCGCTGAGTCAGACGCCACTGCCTCGACACACTCTCTTCCTCACGCTTCTCCAAGGATGAAGAGAAGAGAGATGAAGTTAAAGATTCCGGCACTTCCAAAGCCGAAGAAGCTGAGCCTTCATATAAAAAGGCAGCTTTTAATCCATATACTGATGCCCTCGTCAGCTCGTAAGTTACTCCTTACTCTTTACTTTTCCTGTTTTGACGTTTCTTGTCTATCTTGCTTCTTATACTGTCGCCATTTTATTGTAGTGGTGACGAGGAAGAAGAACAAACTGTTGACGCCGCTGCACGAACGAGTACGTCGCATACTTTGATTGTGTCGGAAGCTCAACATGATGGGGATGAAACTTCTCCTCCCCAACAGGATATCGTGCAACCGCCGCCAGTTGAGAGCCCCCGAGCCTCTCCATCAAAGAGAGCGAGGATCGAACCATCCAAGGAATCTATCCAATTCCCTGGTGGTTCCTCGACACCTTCATTGGATGATGTAAGTTTCGAAACTTTCAATACTTCTATTTTCTCTTTGTTTTGTGCTAAATGTTGTCGAATTTATATTGGCTATATTGGCTTCTTTTCTTCCTTGGTCGTTTCTTCAGCCTCTGATGAAGGAGTTTATTCGTCTTGGTACCCAATTTATCGGGTATCGTGACTATTCCAAGAAGCTGGAAGGTACTATTTTTCTTTTCCTCTGTTGCATGTGTACCATGATTTTATCATAATATTTAACTGTCGTGTATTTTGCCAGGAGATCTTGCGGAAGCCAACAAGCGTGCTGACGCTCTTGCTGCCAAGTTGGAGCAGAGCGAAGAAGCTCGCAAGAAGGTTGAAAAGGACGCTGCCGCCATCGAAGATCTTCGAAAGAGGCTTCATGACGCGGAAACTTCCTTGAGCAATAACATATCTCAGCAATCAGCTCGAGAGGCAGAAATCCTTGCCCGCTTAGAGTCGCAGACTCGACGTTTTATCAGTAAGTTCTTGAATCCTTGCATTCCCTCGGATTACTTCACGTTTTCCCTGCATTTTTATTTACATGCGACTCTTTGCTTATTTGTAGGGAGAACTCATCAAGATTACGAAATTGAAGGTCCTGAAGGCGACGAGCTTCTCGACGCGCTGACCCTTGTTGAAATTCATGGGGATGAAGCACGCGACGGCCTTGAAAACGCTGAAGCTAGCCTATTGAAGCTTTTCCCCTACTTCTTTCCGAAGAAAGAGATCCCCAATACTTTTGTTGAGCTCGCCAAAGCCTTCAACGAGGCTGAAGATCTTGGGCTAAAGCTTCGTCAAGAAGGTCTGAAGATTGGCGTTGAAGGTACTGTCGCGCTGATTGCTAATAGTCAGCAAAACGTCGACTGGGCCAAGGTTGGCGACATAGGGGAGATGGAGACGAAGAAATGGCAATCTCTAATTAGAGCTGCCAAGCCTTCTGCAAGACCGATCCTTTCTTTCCTTGGTGTTAAACCAGCACCTGCTCCAAGCGCATCCAAGCCGGAGGTCAAGTAGACCACCCTGTCCCCTTTTTTTCTTAGTTCTATCTTTTGATGCTGTCGCCTTAGTAGTTTTGGCGACAACTACTTCACTAGTCCAGTAGTGACCTTTCTTTTGTAATAGCGATGTACATACTTCAATGTTTAATCAAAATCTATATTTGCTGGATGATTGATGTCGAAAAATCTTTATTTTCAGTTGATTTTTGACAACTATTCTGCAACTCCTCGTCCTTCCGATGTTTTACCCACTTCCTCTCACTCGAAGAAAATACCTGTGGCTGTCGAAGTTGTTGAAAATTTGCCGAGAAAAGTTTCAGCACCAGATTTAAAGGAACTTCGCCAAGAACTCCAATCCACGAAGAAGCAATCACTTGTACTAATGGAGCAATCTCGAAAATCTTCCGAGAGGGAAAAAATTGCACTTCAGCAAGCTCGAGATGCCATATCTGAAAAGGAGACCGCGGTTGCTGAAGGTGCTGCAGCTCTTGCTCGAGAAAATTTCATGCTACAGCTGTTGACGGATGCTAGCTTGGATATGGCAGGTGTGCTTCCTTAACTTAGTCATATTTTTTCATGTTTCTTGTTTTTATGCTGACTCTTTCAAAATAGGTTCTTTCTTGGACGCTGCTGCCGAAGATGAGCGTGTTGAGGCTCGATCCAATGCACTTCTTCGTCTTGCACATGATCATGGTTCAAATTTTTGGGGCACGCCTGAACGGACTCGCCAGATCGTCAGGTTTCAGGATCGCGCGCTTCAGGTTCGCGATTATCTCGACTTTTGTACAAGGACATTGTCTTTGGTCTATGGCACCATGTTTCCTCGCAATAAAATGCCAGAGACTCTTCCTGCCTTAATGGACAAATTTCGGGATGCTCCTCGAATCCACGGCTTTGTTCGGGCTCAATTAGCTGCTGGCGCAAGGTTTGCCATGATTATGATAAAAATCTGCTACCCGAAGTTAGACGTGGGTCAGATTGTTCCAAAGTGCCTGGCCAAGATGGCGAAGAGGAAGAAAAACTTCGGCAAATATGACGATATTGTGACCCCTGTTGCCGAAGATATGATGGATGAACTTCTTCGGATGGACGCCGAATTCTTCGTGAAGGGCAGCTATGCTGAACATAGCACTCGCGCAATAAATAATGAACGCCTGACGATAGATAACATACTGGGTAATCCTTGAAGGTTTGTTGCTCCAAGGATTGTATCTTGTGTACAACTTGTATTGTAAAGTCACTATGTTTCTGTTTTTCAATGCCAAGCCCCCGGGCGTGCTGATGGCGATGTTTTTCTTATTTAAAATGCGAGGTTGTCCCAAGGCAAGATAAATTATATGTGTGCACTATTTTGGCGAGTACGAAAACTCCGAGCTTTACCTTGATCGTTATTTGGCGACGTATTTTTATTTGGCGAGGTTTTTTTTACCAAGGCGGAAAATATTTTGCAGATTGTATTTGTCGACGTTGTGTATATATATATTGTATCTTCTGGGTAGAAGCCCCCGAGCCTGTCGAAAAGATATATAATTCCACTATCTTTATTATATTGCAGCACCGCGAGCCCGCCTCATTAAAAACCTTTCCCGGCCCCACTCGGTGCCCCGAAAAAGAAAAGAGTGCGTCTGAAAACTCGCGGGCGTTTCAGTACATTTGTATGTTTACAGAGGAGACTATATTTCGGCATCTAAGCATAGAAACGCCTGAGCTGCGCCACGTTCCAAGGGTTTGGCTCGGCAATCCCCGTCTTCTTGTCCTTAATTCTGTATGCTCCTCCTTCGATTACTTCTGTGACGATGTAAGGTCCAAGCCATGGTGACTCGAGTTTTTCATGACTTTTTTGATTTAGTCGTAAAACCAAGTCCCCAACTTGAAAAGATCTTGGTCGCAATCGTCGACTGTGGTAGTTTTTCAGGTCCTGTTGATATTTGGCGACTCGTGATAGGACTTCATCTCGAGCCTCATCAAGTGCGTCGACATCATCCTCCAAAGCTCTTCTCGAAGTTTCTTCATCATATTAACTGTTGGAGAATCATGTTCTATTTCTATCGGCAGTACTTCTTCGGCTCCATGGACCAGGAAAAACGGCGTCTCCTGCGTCACCGTGTTTGGTGTTGTTCGAATACTCCACAACACGCTTGGCAGCTCCTCTGGCCAAGTATGCCTAGCTTTTTCCAATGGTCCCAACAGGCGCTTCTTGATACCATTGCAGATGATGCCATTGGCTTTCTCGAGTTGACCATTGGTCTGTGGATGTGCGACAGACGCAAAACTTAATTTGATGCCTACTTCTGCACAATATGCTTTGAACTCCTTGGACGTAAAGTTACTGCCATTGTCTGTGACAATGCTGTGAGGGACTCCAAATCGAAAGACGATGCTTTTCACAAACTTGATTGCCGACGCGCCGTCCGGTGAATTTATCGGCTTTGCTTCTATCCACTTGGTGAATTTGTCGACAGCTACGAGCATATACTCGTATCCTCCTGGCGAAGCTTTGTGTAGTTTTCCCACCATATCGAGACCCCATTGAGCAAAGGGCCAGGATAATGGGATTGGCATCAGTTCCGCCGCCGGAGAGTGAGTTTTGCAGCGAATCTTTGGCACGCGTCGCAAGTGCGCACTATTTCCTTCGCGTCCTCAATTGCTGTTAACCAATAAAATCCTGCCCTAAAGACTTTGGCCGCGATAGCTCGACTGCTTGCATGATGCCCACATATTCCTTCGTGTACATCTTTTAGGATTATCCTTCCTTCTTCGGGTGTGACACATCTCTGTAGCACACCCGAGATACTTCGCTTGTACAACTCCCCTTTTACCACAGTAAAAGCTTTAGATCGTCTAATTATTCGCCTTGCTTCAACTGGATCGTCGGGTATTGTTTTCCTTAGGATGTATGATATGTATGCTTGCATCCACGGAATTTGCACCATCATGACTAGCTCCTGTTCCTCTTCTTCTTCTTCCAGTGATTCTTTGGTGACACTCGAAAGTTTCTCTTCCTTCTCCTTCTTCTTTGTTTTTATTGGCTTTGTTGATCTCTCGCTTATTTCTTCCCAAAACACGCCTGGAGGAATCGCGAGACATTGTGACCCGATGTTTGCAAGAACATCGGCTTCATCATTGCTCAACCTGCTGATGTGGTTTACCTCGCATCCATCAAATAGTTTTTCCAGCTCGTTATACATCTCCTTGTATGCTATCATACTCTCGTTGACTGCATCACATTGATTCATAACTTGCTGTGCTACCAACTGTGAGTCGCCGAAGATTTTTAGTCGGGTTGCACCGCAAGCTTTCGCCATCTTCATTCCGTGTATAAGAGCTTCATATTCTGCTTCATTGTTAGATGCGTTTGGGAACGTCATCCGTAAGACATACTTCAACTTGTCGCCTTCAGGTGATATAGTATCACGCCTGCTCCAGCGCCTTCTAACCTTTTGGACCCGTCAAAGTTCATAGTCCAGGTTCTCGATAAATCTGGAGGCCCTGTGTTTTGTAGCTCCATCCACTCTGCGATGAAATCCGGTAAGACCTGCGATTTTATTGCCTTTCTTTTTTCATACGTGATGTCCCGAGGGGAAAGCTCTATTCCCCAAAGGGAGACACGACCCGTAGCTTCTGGGTTATTCAATATATTTGATAGAGGATCTTCGTTGACCACTATTCCGTACGCCAGCTTCTGGTATTGGGGGTACCGTTGTTTTGAAGGCGACAGAACTTCACTGATGAAATATACTGGCCTCTGTACTCCATGGAGCTTTCCTTCTTCCTCTCTCTCGACTACTAGAGCCGTGCTGACCACCTGAGGCGTGGCTGCAATGTATAGGAGGAGAGGTTCCTTCTCTTTAGGCGCCACCAAGATTGGTGGTGTCGAATTTGTGTGTTTGAGATTCTCGAAAGCTCTGTCTGCTTCCTCGTTCCATTGAAATTTTCCCCCCTGTTTGATCAATCCATAGAACGGCAGCGCTTTTTCTCCACCTGGCGACGAATCTGCTTAAAGCTGCGACTCGCCGTCAGCTGTTGTATTTCTTTCAACTTTGTTGGCTTCCTCATAGTTACGATGGCCTATTTTTTCGGTATTAGCTTCAATCCCTCTTGCTGATACTAAGAACCCGAGAAGTTCTCCAGGAGCAAAAAGCACTTTGTCGGGTTCAGCTTGGCGAACTTGTCGAGGTTGTCGAAGGTTTCCTTCAAATCTTCGATCAGTGTTGACCCCTTCTTTGATGTTATCACGACATCGTCAATGTAGACTTGTACATTTTTTCCAATCTGTGTTGCAAGGCACTTCTGCATCATCCGCTGATATGTTGCTCCCGCGTTTTTCAAACCAAAGGGCATTGTTTTGTAGCAAAACACGCCGTAAGGTGTTATGAACGCTGTCTTGGCTTCATCATCTTCTTTTAATCTGATCTGGTTATAACCAGAGTATGCGTCCAAGAAGGAAAGACGTTCACATCCTGCCGTGGAATCGATGATTTGATCGATCCTTGGGAGGGGAAAGTGATCCTTAGGGCATTGTTTATTGAGACACGTAAATTCGACACACATGCGAAGGACTTTCGTGTTTTTCTTCGGCACCATCACTGGGTTAGCTACCCACGTGGCTTCTATAGATATCTCTTTGATAAAACCAGCATCTTTGAGTCGATTTATTTCTGATAACATAGCTTTGCGGTTTGGTTCCGAAAAACGCCGCAAAGGTTGTTTGATTGGTCTCGCGAGAGGATCCAAGTTGAGGTGGTGCTCGGCTAGTTCCCTGGGTACTCCTGGCATGTCAGCTGGACACCATGCGAAGATTTTCCAGAGCTCACGGAGGAACTCGACGAGCGCGCTTTCCTATGCGATATCCATGTTTGCTGCAATGGATGTCATTTTCTTTGGGTCCGTCGGGTGGATCTGCACCTCTTTTGAATCCTTGGCAGTGTTGAAGGTTGGCTCCCTGAGAGACCTCCCTGCATCTGGCAGCACATCATAATCAGTGAGCCTTGGCGCCATATATTCTGCTTGCATCCCGAAAGTTTCGACAGTCGATGAAAATCCTTGTCGCACTTATCGGCAACGCGAAACTTCCCTTAATTGTGATAGGTACCTTGGGTCCAGGCAACCTCCACAATAGGTACGTATAATGTGGTACCGCCATAAACCTGGCATATGCTAGTCGTCCCAATAAAGCGTGATATTGCGACGGGAAATCCACAACTTCAAACTCCAGATTCTCTATCGTGTAGTTTTCTCGGGTTCCAAACTGAACGTCGAGATTGATCTTGCCCAACGGATAACTTGGCTTCTCTGGTGTGATCCCATGGAAACGTGTATCAGTTGGTTTCAGGTTTGCCAGGGATATGTTCATCTTCCTCAATGTATCTGCATACATAAGGTTTAACTGCTGCCACCATCTATAAAAACTCTCGACACGTGAAAGCCAGCAATTATTGCGGGTAAGATGAGTGCCGATTGTCCTGGTCGAGGAACTTGCTGTGGATGATCCGCAATTGTGAAGCCAATGTCTTGCTCCGACCAATTTAGGTACTCAACTGTTGGTGGAGGCATCTTCTCTGCCATGAACACTTGCCGTGAGATTACCTTCTGCGCCCTGTTAGATGGCCTAGCTTTCTGAATCATCGAGACCGCACCGTTGGAGTTGGGGTCAACATATGGAGGTGGGTGTGGTGCTGCCGCTATTCTGAGCTGGTGCCGATTTTTGTCCATAATTGCGGGAGGAGGTGGGAGGTGAATCTCACTCCTTGGCTCCTGGGGGTTTCTGTTCATTGCTTGGGCATTTGCAATTCCTGCGGCTCGCAACATTGCCTGAAAGTTGCGACAGTCTTTTTGGAGATGTCCTGACTGCCTCTTTCCGTTGTTGGCGAGATAAAAGTGCATCTGACACGGTTCGTTCATCATCTCTTCGGGGGACACATAAGGTCTTTGAAACCTTGGTCCACTATTTTGCCTGTTCCCGCGGAAATCACCTCTATTGTCACCTTGTTGTTCATTGCTCCTTTGGTAATCTTCTCGACTATTTCCTCCAGAGTTTCCTCGGAAACCAGCCGATATGTGGCCAGGCGCATCATTATTGTAGAATTGGCGAGAAAATCGCCTTCTATTTTGAAAATTTCGACCGCGATCCTCTTCTGGCGACTGATGTCTACGGGTGCTTCTATTCTTGTAGACAGTGTTGGGCCTCCAAGAGCAGAGGTTTGTAGAACAGCAGCAAGTTTCCCTCAAGTGGATCACCCAAGGTTTATCGAACTCAGGGAGGAAGAGGTCAAAGATATCCCTCTCATGCAACCCTGTAATCACAAAGCAAGAAGTCTCTTGTGTCCCCAACACACCAAATACACTTGTCAGATGTATAGGTGTACTAGTTCGGCGAAGAGATAGTGAAATACAAGTAATATGGATGTATATGAGTGGTAATAGCAATCTGAATAAAATATGACAGCGAGTAAACATGCAACAGAACAGTAAGTAAACGGTGTTTGCAGTATTGAAAACAAGGCCTAGGGATCATACTTTCACTAGTGGACACTCTCAACATTGATCGCATAATAAATACTTCTTCTCATATGTGCTACATACACTCTTGTTTGATAATGAACATCATTCGTTGCGTAGGATTACACGAACCCTCAATGCCGGAGTTAACAAGCTCCACAACATTCGATATTCATGTTTAAGTAACCTTAGAGCATAATAGAGCTTTGCAAGATAAACCAAGAACTAACATAGTGCACACACTGTCCACATTACACTATGAAGGAGGAATAGATCACATCAATACTATCATAATGATAATTAACTCCACAATCTACAAGAGATCATGATCATAGCCTACGACAAGAACCACACGGTGCACACACTAGTCACCTTTACACCATGCAGGAGGAATAGACTACTTTAATAACATCACATGAGTAGCACACAACTAGTAGCGATACAAAGCTCATCATATGGATCTCAATCATGTAAAGCAGCTCATGAGATCATTGTATTGAAGTACATAGGAGAGATATTAACCACATAGCTACCGGTACAGCCCCGAGCCTCGATGGAGAACTACTCCCTCCTCATGGGAGCAGCAGCGGTGATGAAGATGGCGGTGGAGATGGCAGCGGTGTCGATGGAGAAGCCTTCCGGGGGCACTTCCCGCTCCGGCGGCGTGCGGAGGAGACTTCCCCCGAATCTTGATTTCGCGATGGCGGCGGCTCGGAAGGTTTTCTCGGGTTTCGTCTTCTGTATCGGTGTTTTTAGGTCAGGGACGACTAAATAGGCGAAGAGACGGAGTCGGAGGGGCCACGGGGTGCCCACACCATAGGGGGCGCCCACCCCTTGGCCGCGCCGCCGTGGGGTGGGGCCCTCCCGGCTCCCCTCGGCCCTTCTTCGGTGCTCAAGCGTCCGGGAAAAATAGGACGTTAGGTCTTTATTTCGTCCGATTCCGAGAATATTTCCTTTCTAGGATTTCTGAAACCAAAAAAAGCAACTGGCCTTTCGGCATCTCGTCAATAGGTTAGTTCCGGAAAACGCATAATAATGACATATAATGTGTATAAAACATGTAGGTATCATCAATAAAGTAGCATGGAACATAAGAAATTATAGATACGTTTGAGACGTATCAAGCATCCCCAAGCTTAGTTCCTACTCGCCCTCGAGTAGGTAAACGATAACAATGATAATTTCTTAAGTGACATGCCATCATAACCTTGATCATACTATTGTAAAGCACATGAGATGAATGCAGAGATTCGAAGCAATGATGAAGATAATGAGTAAACAAATGAATCATATAACAAAGACTTTTCATGAATAATACTTTCAAGACAAGCATCAATAAGTCTTGCATAAGAGTTAACTCATAAGCAATAAATTCTTAGTAGAAAGCTTTGAAACAACACAAAGGAAGATATAAGTTTCAGCGGTTGCTTTCAACTTTAACATGTATATCTCATGGATAATTGTCAACACAAAGTAATATAACAAGTGCAATAGGTAAACATGTAAGAATCAATGCACACAATTTACACAAGTGTTTGCTTCTAAGATAGAAAGAATAGGTAAATTGACTCAACAATAAGGTAAAAGAATGGCCCTTCAAAGAGGAAAGCATCGATTGCTATATTTGTGCTAGAGCTTTGATTTTGAAAACATATAGAGAGCATAAAAGTAAAGTTTTGAGAGGTGTTTGTTGTTGTCAACGAATGGTAATGGGCACTCTAACCCCCTTGCCAGACAAACCTTCAAAGAGCGGCTCCCATTTTTTTTTTGGGTGGCACTCCTTCCAACCTTTCTTTCACAAACCATGGCTAACCGAATCCTCGGGTGCCTGCCAACAATCTCATACCATGAAGGAGTGCCTTTTTATTTTAGTTTTATTATGATGACACTCCTCCCCACCTTTGCTTTCTCAAGCCATGGCTAACCGAATCCTTCGGGCCGTCCAACAATCACATACCATGGAGGAGTGTCTATTTTTGTTAATTAATTTGGGACTGGGAATCCCATTGCCAGCTCTTTTGCAAAATTATTGGATAAGCGGATGAAGCCACTAGTCCATTGGTGAAAGTTGCCCAACAAGATTGAAAGATAAACACCACATACTTCCTCATGAGCTATAAAACATTGACACAAATCAGAGGTGATAAATTTTGAATTGTTTAAAGGTAGCACTCAAGCAATTTACTTTGGAATGGCGGAGAAATACCATGTAGTAGGTAGGTATGGTGGACACAAATGGCATGAATATTGGCTCAAGTATTTGGATGCATGAGAAGTATTCCCTCTCGATACAAAGTTTAGGCTAGCAAGGTTATTTGAAGCAAACTCAAGTATGAAATGGTGCAGCAAGACTCACATGTAAACATATTGTAAGCATTATAAGACTTTACATCGTCTCCTTGTTGTTCAAACACCTCAACCAGAAAATATCTAGACTTAGAGAGACCAATCATGCAAACCAAATTTTAGTAAGCTCTATGTATTTCTTCATTAATAAGTGCTAAGTTTATGATGCAAGAGCTTAAACATGAGCACAACAATTGCCAAGTATCACATTATCCAGGACATTTTACCAATTACCACATGTAGCATTTCCCGTTTCCAACCATATAACAATTAACGAAGCAGTTTCAACCTTCGCCATGAAAATTAAAAGCTAAGAACACATGTGTTCATACGAACCAGCGGAGCGTGTCTCTCTCCCACACAAGCATTTATTCAAACAAAAACAAAAACAAAAACATACAGACGCTCCAAGTAAAGTACATAAGATGTGACCGAATAAAAATATAGTTTCAAGAGAAGGAACCTACTTTGTCGATGAAGAAGGGGATGCCTTGGGCATCCCCAAGCTTAGACGCTTGAGTCTTCTTAAAATATGCAGGGATGAACCACGGGGCATCCCCAAGCTTAGACTTTTCATTCTTCTTGATCGTAGTATATCATCCTCCTCTCTTGACCCTTGAAAACTTCCTTCACACCAAACTTCAAGCGAACTCATTAGAGGGTTAGTGCACAATAAAAATTTACATGTTCAGAGGTGACACAATCATTCTTTACACTTCTGGACATTGCATAAAGCTACTGGACATTAATGGATCAAAGAAATTCATCCAACATAGCAAAAGAGGCAATGCGAAATAAAAGGCAGAATCTGTCAAAACAGAACAGTTCGTAAAGACGAATTTTAAAATGGCACCAGACTTGCTCAAATGGAAAAACTCAAAACTAATGAAAGTTGCGTACATATCTGAGGATCACTCACGTAAATTGGCATAATTTTCTGAGTTTCCTACAGAGAAGTAGGCCCAGATTCGTGACAGAAAAGAAATCTGTTTCTGCGCAGTAATCCAAATCTAGTATCGACCTTTCTATCAAAGACTTTACTTGGCTCAAAAATGCACTAAAAATAAGATAAGGAGAGGTTGCTACAGTAGTAACAACTTCCAAGACACAAATACAAAATAAAATTACTGTAGCAAAATAAACACATGGGTTATCTCCCAAGAAGTTCTTTCTTTATAGCCATTAAGATGGGCTTAGCAGTTTTGCAAGAAATAGTATTTGGAGCAAAAAGGAGCATCAAGAGACAAATTCAAAACAAATTTAAGCCTAGCATGCTTCCTATGCATAGGAATCTTGTACACAAATGAATTCATGAAGAACAAGGTGACAAGCAAAAGAGGATAAAACACGAGTAACTTTAAAATTCTCAACATAAAGAGGGGAAACTTAATATTATTAAGATGCATATAACCATGTTTCCCTCTCTCATAATAACTTTCAGTAGCATCATTGATGAAATCCACAATATACCCATCACTAAAAACATTCTTATCATGGTTCATATGCATAGGAGTATCATTAATTTTAGCATAAGAAGAGTTCTTCTCATTAATAGTAATTGGAGCAAGATTATTATCAAGAATTTGAACATGGTAAACAAGTTGCATATTAAGGGAATGGTTTTTGGCAACCCAATCATAACTATGACAAGTTTCATAAGGATAATTGTAACATGTGTCATATCCATCTCTATAGCGATTATCTAAACCAGAATATGTAATATCATCATTTTCACTAGAAGTAGAGGTCTCAAATATAGGATCTTCGAGCACAACGTCCCCAAGCTTAGAGCTTTCAATATCATCGTTTGAGGGGACATGAATAATGCTATCATCATTACTTTCATAATCAGTACCAAAGAGATTTCCAATATCAAAGGTAGTGTGCTCATTCAAATCATGATCGCTAATGTATGTAAAGGGCATAGGAAGATCATCGTATTCAGATTCATTATCACAATAATCATTAGGAGCAACATACTTACGGTTACCTAGCGTTATCTCATTCACGCGGGGATACGCCGTTACCTCTTTCTTTTTATTCTCCTTCTTCTTCTTCTTCTTCGTTCTCTTCTTCTTCTTCTTCTTCTTCTTCTCTTCCTTCTCCTCGTTCCCTTCTTTAGGAGGAAGAGGCTTGAAGGGTGGCTTGTCCGCATAACCTGATTTACTTTTAGAAACAATAGAAGAAACTTGGGAGGATCCCTCCTTTTCATTAATTAGTTGAAAACACACAGCGGTCCTATCATATTTTGGCAAGGTGTCATCTTCTAAAATATTTTGTATGTAAGTATTTGTATGGATATTATCAATGCAATAAGAAAAACACTCATGCAGGACATCATCAATATCAAGATCACTCATATGTAACAAAGAGATTTTTCTTGAGAGCTCTTCACACCACAAAAATAAAGTAAGTTCATCATGCTGATTAGGAGTAATTTCATCATCACAATACAAATTTGCAGCACTCATTGGGTTCAAATTATCATTGGAGGGGCATTGAAAATTAAAATGACCCACTTCATGGCAAACTTCACAAATAAAAGGATAGAGGGCACAAACTTTTTTACCTAGATCATCTAGAGCCCTAGACCACTTCCTAGTTTTTTCATTCCTATGATGGATACAATATTCATCTTTGATTTGATTAATTCCACAAGGTCTATGCATTCCACAAAAATTAACATGCTTATAGGAAATAGCATTCTTAGGAGTTTGAGCATGCTTATTGCAATCATTAACAACAATGTCATTCTTCATGCAAGCCTCTTTAAAAGGTTCATGATACTTATCAAAATTCTTTTTAGGCAATTCTAAATGAGAAGCAAAGGCTTTATAAAGATTTGCAGCAACTTGAGAGTCAAGACCATAAGTAGCACTCATATCTCGAAATTTATCAGTATCCATAAAAGTTTCAATGCATTCATAATCATAATTTATACCTGACTCTTCACCTTTGTTGTTCTCCCAATCTTCAGCGTTCTCCTGAATCCGATTAAGAAGGTCCCATTTAAACTCTTCTTTATTGCGTGTGAATGATCCAGAACAAGAAGTATCCAGCAAGGTTTTATCCTGAAAAGAAAGTCTTGCATAAAAATTATCAATGATGACATTACCAGGAAACTCATGATTGGGGCATTTGAGCATTAAGGACTTCAATCTCTCCCATGCTTGGGCAATATTCTCTCCATCATGAGGCCAAAAATTATATATACGGTTTCGATCTTTGTGAATTTCACTTGGAGGATAGAACTTGGAATAAAATAGAGGCACAATATCCTTCCAATCAAGAGAGCGCCCGTCCTTCAGCAGTTTATACCAATGCGCCGCTTCACCAGATAGCGACATAACAAATAATTTCTTCCTAACTTCATCCATTGAAATACCTGCACACTTGAATAACCCGCATAATTCATGCAAAAACAGTAAATGATCTTCAGGATGAACAGTTCCATCCCCTTCATAGCGGTTATCCATAACACGTTCAATAATTTTCATAGGTATCTTGTAAGGAATACTTTCAGCAGGTGGATTTAAAATATCAGAAGCATCATTAGAGTTATCGCATATGGGAGATAAAATATTATCAGAGCAAATTTTCTCCCCTAAAGATGGGAAGCTAAAAATATCACAAAAACCAGCTTCCCCAAGCTTAGACTTCTTCATAGCATTAGCAGTAATTGCATTCATACTAATAACATTGCTACTATCATGTAAATAAGGTTCCATAGGTTTTTTAATTTTCGCATCAAACAATTCTAAATTAGGAAAAATATTAAAAAGCTCACCAATTTTTTTGTTGTTTTCCATTATGCCTAACTAGTGAAAATAAAAACAAGAAACAAAAAGATGCAATTGCAGGATCTAAAGGAAATAGCTTCGAGTACTTACAACGCCGGAAAATAGCTTGGTAGCCGAGATCCGGAGTGTGAGTACCTTTTACCTTTCCTCCCCCACGCAGAAAATTGCTTGATGTCTACGGGTGCTTCTATTCTTGTAGACAGTGTTGGGCCTCCAAGAGCAGAGGTTTGTAGAACAGCAGCAAGTTTCCCTCAAGTGGATCACCCAAGGTTTATCGAACTCAGGGAGGAAGAGGTCAAAGATATCCCTCTCATGCAACCCTGTAATCACAAAGCAAGAAGTCTCTTGTGTCCCCAACACACCAAATACACTTGTCAGATGTATAGGTGTACTAGTTCGGCGAAGAGATAGTGAAATACAAGTAATATGGATGTATATGAGTGGTAATAGCAATCTGAATAAAATATGGCAGCGAGTAAACATGCAACAGAACAGTAAGTAAACGGTGTTTGCAGTATTGAAAACAAGGCCTAGGGATCATACTTTCACTAGTGGACACTCTCAACATTGATCGCATAATAAATACTTCTTCTCATATGTGCTACATACACTCTTGTTTGATAATGAACATCATTCGTTGCGTAGGATTACACGAACCCTCAATGCCGGAGTTAACAAGCTCCACAACATTCGATATTCATGTTTAAGTAACCTTAGAGCATAATAGATCTTTGCAAGATAAACCAAGAACTAACATAGTGCACACACTGTCCACATTACACTATGAAGGAGGAATAGATCACATCAATACTATCATAATGATAATTAACTCCACAATCTACAAGAGATCATGATCATAGTCTACGACAAGTGATGACCCACAAGTATAGGGGGTGTATCGTAGTACTTTCGATAAATAAGAGTGGAACCCAGAAGTGTTGACAAGCAGTTTTGATGAAGGATTCACTGTAAATGCTCACAGACAAGTATTCAGGGGGTTTTGATATTGCAGATAAATAAAGTACAAGTAAATAAAATGCGAGAGAAATAATTGCAGCGAGTGGCCCAATCCTTTTTAGCACAAAGGACAAGCCGGTTTGTTTACTTATAATGACCAAACGTTCTTGAGGACACACGGGATTTTAGTCTAGTGCTTTCGCTTCATGTAGCTAAATAATCTTCATTGTTTTGATAAGTGTTGTGTGGGTGAACCTATGCTAATGCACCGCCCTTCCTAGGACTAATACATACTTGTGATTATACCCCTTGCAAGCATCCGCAACTACAAGAAAGTAATTAAGATAAATCTAACCACAACCTTAAACTCTGAGATCCTGCGATCCCTCCTGCATCGATATACTAACGGGGGCTTAGGTTTCTGTCACTCCGGCAACCCCGCAATTAGCAACCGAATACAAGATGCACTCCCCTAGGCCCATAAATGGTGAAGTGTCGTGTAGTCGACGTTCACACGACACCACTAGAAGAATGACACCACAACATAAATATCATAACATTGAATATTACTCAACCATAATTCACTACTAGCATTTAGACTTCACCCATGTCCTCAAGAACTAAACGAACTACTCACGAGACATCATATGGAATACAATCAGAGGTGATATGATGATGAATAACAATCTGAACATAAACCTTGGTTCAATGGTTTCACTCAATAGCATCTACAACAAGTATAGAATAACACCGGGAGAGTTTCCCCTATCAAACAATCAAGATTTAACCCGAATTGTTACAGCGGTGACGAGGTGCAGCGGTGGTGATGGCGGTGTAGATGGTGGAGATGATGATGATGATGATGGAGATGATGTCCCGCTCGATGACGATGGCGATGGCGACGATTTCCCCCTCCGGGAGGGAATTTCCCCGCGGATTCCTGCCCGCCGGAGAGCTCTTTTCTCTCTGGTGTTCTCCGCCCCGCAGAGGTGGCTGTAACCCTTCGTGAGGTCCTCTCTGTGGCTTAGGTTTTCGGGACGAAGGAGTACGCGAAGAAAAGGAGGCGAAAGGGTCGTGGGCCCCCCACCACATGGTGGCGCGGCCAGGCCATGGGCCGCGCCACCCTAGGGTCTGGGCCCACCTTGGCTCCTCTCTCCCCCTTCTGGCTCCCTCCGTCATCTGAAAAAATAGGAATTTACGTGAAATTTCCTTCCACAGTTGATCTTCCGAAATATTGCGTTCTGACGGTGCTTTTTCCAGCAGAATCCTGGCTCCGGTGCTTGATCCTCCAATAATGATGAAACATGCAAAATAGGTGAAATAACATAAGTATTGTGTCCCAATATGAAATATATCAATGAATAACAGCAAATTATGATACAAAATAGTGATGCAAATTGGACGTATCAACTCCCCCAAGCTTAGACCTCGCTTGTCCCCAAGCGAAACTGAGCTCGATAAACAAGACCACATGTTTATGGAGTGAAGAGTCGATAAATAAAATACGGACAAGAAGCATCATATTTATTCACACAAGACATTCTAGTAAACAACTTCCTCATATAACTCATCTCGAAATAAGTAAAGAGAAATCACAAGTAAAGGTGCATAAGAAATCATAATTGGTGATGGCAAACTTTGTTCTTGGTCAGAGAACTACTAACGGATTGTACTTCTAAGCAAAGCTTTCATATTAGATTTTATAGCTGAGCCTTCATATTCAAGCATAACAATCTCCTCATAATCATTGATAACTTCAAAGTCATATTCATTCAGATAAAATTGGTACTAAACAAGAAAGTATAGAAGACATGATTAACTGAATCATAGCATAAATGATTGGTTCACAACAACTCAATTGCTTGCTTGAGATAGAGAGAAATAGGTTTACTGACTCAACATAAAAGTAAAAGATAGGCCCTTCGCAGAGGGAAGCAGGGATTAAATCATGTGCTAGAGCTTTTCAAGTTTTGAAATCATATAAAGAGCATAAAAGTAAGATTTTGAGCGGTGTTTGTTGTTGTCAACGAATGGTAGCGGGCACTCTAACCCCCTTGCCAAACGAACCTTCAAGAGCGGCTCCCATGAGGGACGGCATCTCTACCAGCAAGGTAGATCATCCCCCTTCTCTTTTGTTTACACATGTATTTTAGTTTTATTAAGGATGACACTCCCCCCAACCTTGGCTTTCTCAATCCATGGCTAACCGAATCCTCGGGTGCCTTCCAACATTCACATACCATGGAGGAGTGTCTATTGCAAAATTAAGTTGCTTACTGATAAATCAGAGCAAAACATGTGAAGAGAATTATTAATGAAAGTTATTAATTGGGGCTGGGAACCCCGTTGCCAGCTCTTATTGCAAAATTATTGGATAAGCGGATGTGCCGCTAGTCCATTAGTGAAAGTTCGCCCAACAAGATTGAAAGATAAAACACCACATACTTCCTCATGAGCTATAAAACATTGACACAAATAAGGAGTAGTATAGTTTGAATTATTTAAAGGTAGCACATGAAGTATTTACTTGGAATGG
This sequence comes from Lolium multiflorum, assembly GCA_030979885.1. Lineage (NCBI taxonomy): Eukaryota > Viridiplantae > Streptophyta > Magnoliopsida > Poales > Poaceae > Lolium > Lolium multiflorum. Next base: position 135,465,358 of record CM061749.1, on the reverse strand, counting down.
CAGAAAATACCATGTAGTAGGTAGGTATGGTGGACACAAATGGCATAGGTTTGGTCTAAGGTTATGGATGTATGAGAAGCATCTCCTCTCGATACAGTCTTTGGCTAGCAAGGTTTGATAGCAAGCATAAAGGTTGAGGGAAACAAACAAATATACATATGATAGAAACAATCATGCATCTTTCTCGTAAGCACAAGCAATTTTAACTTTAGAATACTAAGCATAGAGATAATAGAGTAATATATCTAAGTGTATTTCTCTCTTTTATTTAAACATCAGGGTGTTGTTGCTATTGACCAATGCTAAGTTTGCCAAAACCAAATAGATTTACTTGATGCTCCCAAAGTGATATCAATACTAATGTCAAGAGTAATCATATAATGGAGATTGCAAACTAAAATAAGGTGTGCAAAAAGTAAATGATAAAACTTCTCATTAATATTCCATAACGATAACTCACACCAACGGATACATAGATAACTAACTAAGAGAGATACTTCCACATTGCATACTATTCCATATGATAACTTCCCTATTCATGATATGACACTACTTGATAGTAAAAGATAAAGGTAATGATGATGTGATACCGCGGCACTCCCCCAAGCTTGGAACAAACCAAGGGGATGCCAATACCGATGATGAATTACTCCTTCGGTGATGATGGCGATGGATTCCTCTCGCGCTTCATAAGGATCTCCTTCAGCTTCAGCTTCTCAATTTTGTAATTCTGCACCAAAACCTGAAGAGACTCATTGTTACCCGAGTGTGGCGGTGACGGCCTTGTGCTGAGGTTTGAGTAATATTCCAGCATTCTGCGAAGTCGCTGGTTCTCCTCCTGAAGTATCTCCACTTCCCTTTTGAGAGCACGATATTGATCACAAAACTCATCAGCAACCCGTATTGCTTCCTCCACACAAGGGAAAGAGTCGAGGTCCAGAGCAGGCGGAAGAGCTCCCTGCAAGTTATGAGAAAAAGAACGCCCAGTGTTAACCGATCCCACCAAGATTGGCTTACTCCTCGTAGTTTCCCACTCTCCTTTTGCTGATGCTATCTTCTCCTTCTCCTTATTGATCCTTTCATCCATCTCTTCCCTCCAAGGCCCCTTGTCTTTGTTGTTGGAGACCATGGTGCTTCTAGATCAAAACAAATCTGGCAGAAAACAGCTCGAAACAAAACACGACGAGAAAACGATATTACGGACCTCCAGGGGTCCGGGGGATTATATAGCAAAAATTTTCACGACAAAAGGAAAGTACCAGATCGAACCAGAGTCGGAAAGGGGCAACGAGGCGGCCAGACCATAGGTCGGCGCGGCCCAGGTCAGGCCGCGCCGGCCTATGGTGGCACGCCCTCGTGCGTCCTTTCCACTCCGTTTCGAACTCGTAATTTTTCATATTTTCTAAAAACAGCAGAAATAATGTTCGGAAAGGTAAACGCGGACTTTTTATTACCTGTACTGTTACCTATTCAAAGTCGAGTTCTGGCGGACTGTCAATTTGTCCTTTGATGAAAGCCTCCGGTGTTTCCACTTGAATAATATCAACATCAACATTATAAGAATCACCCGAGATATAATGCTTGAGTCTTTGTCCATTCACCACTTGTGTGGCATTGCCTTGGAGAGAGCTAATTTTAATTGCTCCTGAACGATACACCTCCTCAACAACATATGGTCCTTCCCACTTCGAGAGTAATTTCCCTGCAAAGAATCTGAGACGAGACCGATACAATAGAACTTTATCTCCAACATTAAATTCTCTTTTGATAATCCTTCTATCATGCCATTTCTTAACTTTTTCTTTAAAGAGTTTAGCATTTTCATAAGCTTCACTTCTCCATTCATCTAGAGAACTTAATTGCAGCAATCTTTTATTACCGGCTAGTTTAGGATCTTTATTTAGTTCTCTAACAGCCCAATAAGCTTTGTGCTCTAGTTCTAAAGGTAAATGACAAGCTTTTCCATAAACCATTTTATAAGGTGACATTCCCATAGGATTTTTATAAGCAGTTCTATAAGCCCATAGTGCTTCTTTCAATTTGCTAGCCCAATTCTTTCTAGATTTATTAACAGTCTTTCCTAAGATAGCTTTAATCTCTCTATTTGATAATTCTACTTGACCACTAGTTTGAGGGTGATAAGCTGAAGCAATTCTATGATTAATACCATACTTAGCAAGAGTTTTTCTAAAACCTCCATGAATAAAATGAGAACCTCCATCAGTCATAATATATCTAGGTACTCCAAATCTAGGAAATATAACATCTACAAGCATTTTTATAGAGGTCTCACCATCAGCACTTTTTGTAGGTATAGCTTCTACCCATTTAGTAACATAATCAACAGCGACAAGTATATGAGTGTTACCGTCTGAAGAAGGGAAAGGACCCATGAAGTCGAATCCCCAACAATCGAATGGTTCAATAACAAGAGTATAATTCATAGGCATTTCATTGCGTCTGGAGATATTACCAACTCTTTGACATTCATCACAAGATAAAATAAATTTCCTTGCATCTTTGAAGAGTGTTGGCCAATAAAAACCTGATTGTAGAACCTTTTGCGCGGTTCTATCTCCAGCGTGATGTCCTCCATAAACACTACCATGACATTTATTCAATATCTCCTGTTGTTCATATTCAGGAACACATCTTCGCATAATACCATCCACTCCTTCTTTATATAAGTGTGGGTCATCCCAAAAATAATGCCTCAAGTCATAAAAGAATTTCCTCCTTTGCTGAGCTGAAAAGGTTGGAGGCAAATACTTCGAAACAATAAAGTTAGCATAATCTGCATACCAAGGGCTCTCTCGCGAGCTCACCTTTATTACAGCCAATTGTTCATTTGGAAAACTATCATTAACAGGAACAGGATCATAAGCAATATTTTCCAATCTAGACAAATTATCAGCAACAGGATTATCAGCACCTTTCCTATCTATAATATGTAAATCAAATTCTTGCAACAGAAGTACCCATCTAATAAGCCTTGGCTTAGCATCTTTCTTTGTCATAAGGTATCTAATTGCAGCATGATCAGTATGAATTGTGACTTTTGAATCAACAATATAGGGTCTAAACTTGTCACAAGCAAAGACTACAGCTAACAATTCTTTTTCAGTTGTAGCATAATTTCTTTGAGCAGCATCAAGAGTCTTACTAGCATAATGAATAACATTTAATTTTTTATCTACCCGCTGTCCAAGAACAGCGCCTACAGCAAAATCACTAGCATCACACATAATTTCAAAAGGCAAATTCCAATCAGGAGGTTCGACTACAGGAGCAGTTGTTAAGGCTTTCTTTAGAGTTTCAAAAGCTTCCTTACAATCATCATCAAAAACAAAAGGTACATCTTTTTGAAGAAGATTAGTAAGAGGCTTTGAAATTTTAGAGAAATCTTTAATAAATCTCCTATAAAACCCAGCATGACCAAGAACACTACGAATACCTTTAACATCCCTTGGATAGGGCATCTTCTCAATTGCTTCAACTTTAGCTCTATCAACTTCAATACCTCTCTCGGAAATTTTATGTCCCAATACAATTCCTTCATTAACCATAAAGTGGCATTTCTCCCAATTAAGAACAAGGTTAGTTTCTTCACATCTCTGCAATACTTTATCGAGGTTTCGCAGGCAATTATCAAAAGAATTCCCATAGACAGAAAAATCATCCATGAACACCTCTACAATACTTTCGCAAAAACCATGAAAAATAGCAGACATGCATCTTTGAAAAGTAGCAGGAGCATTACATAAACCAAAAGGCATACGCCTATAAGCATAAGTTCCATAAGGACAAGTAAACGTGGTTTTCTCTTGATCTTTAGCTTTAACAGCAATTTGTGAAAACCCAGAATAACCATCAAGGAAGCAAAAATGAGTATTTTTAGATAACCTTTCTAGCATTTGATCAATAAAGGGTAAAGGGTAATGATCTTTCTTAGTAACTTTATTAACTTTTCGAAAATCAATGCACATTCTATAACCTACAACTATTCTTTGAGGGATAAGCTCATCATTATCATTAGGCACAACAGTCATTCCTCCTTTCTTAGGAACGCAATGCACAGGACTAACCCATCTACTATCAGCAATAGGATATATAATACCAGCTTCAAGAAGTTTTAATACCTCGTTCCTTACCACTTCTTTCATCTTCGGAATTAGACGACGTTGATGTTCAACAACAGGCTTTGCATCTTCTTCCATATTAATAGCATGTTGGCAAATAGAAGGAGAAATCCCTTTCAAATCATCAAGAGTATAGCCAATAGCTCCTCGGTGTTTCTTCAATATTTCCAATAACCTTTCTTCCTCAATCTCTGAAAGCTTAGAACTAATAATAACAGGATATATTTTCTTATCATCAATATGAGCATATTTAAGATTATCAGGTAAAGGCTTTAAATCAAAAACAGGATCTTCCTTTGGTGGCGGTGTTGTACCCAAATCTTCCACCGGTAAATCATGCTTGAGAATAGGTTGGCGAAGAAAAATTTCCTCAAGTTCATCTCTTTCTTTCCTAAAAGCTTCACTTTCACTATTCTCCAAATGTTGCTGCAAAGGATTATTAGGAACAAGAACAATAGATGCACACTGCTCCATTTTAAAATCATTACTAGGCAAGTCAGCTTTATAAGGAGTTTTGGTAAATTTAGAAAAGTTAAATTCATAAGGTTCACCAGCAAATCTAGTCAAAATTTTCTCTTTCTTACAATCTATAATAGCTCCACAAGTATTTAGAAAAGGTCTACCAAAAATGATAGGACAATGATCACTAGCAGCAGAACCAAGTACCAAAAAGTCAGCAGGATATTTAATCTTACCACATAGAACTTCCACATCTCGAACAATACCAATTGGAGAAATAGTTTCTCTATTAGCCAGATGAATAACCACATCAATATCTTCAAGTTCACAAGAACCAATTTCGTGCATAATCTCCGTGTAAAGCTCATAAGGTATAGCACTAACACTTGCACCAATATCACATAAACCATAATAGCAATGATCACCAATTCTAACAGATAGCATAGGAACACTAACTTGTTTGGGTTTATTAGGATGTGAAACAATATTAGAAGCATCTTCACAGAAAATAATATGACCATCCTCCACATTTTCAGTCACAAGATCTTTAACTATTGCAACAGCAGGTTCAATTTTAATTTGTTCTTCAGGTTCTTTAGGTTTCTTTTCACTTTTATTAACCGCACTAGATATGACAGAGTACTCCTTCATTTTAGCAGGGAAAGGAGTTTTTTCAATATAAGCTTCAGGAATAACATTATCAACAGTTTCAATCACTACACATTTGTTTACAGATGAATCAACTTTATCTTTATACGGTTCATGATACTTATCAAAATTCTTCTTAGGCAGTTCATAATGAGAGGCAAAAGCTTTATAAAGATTTGCAACAACTTGGGAATCAAGACCATATATAGCACTCATATTACGAAATTTATCAGTATCCATAAAAGCTTCAATGCATTTATAATCATAAATTATACCTGATTCTCTATCTTTGTCGTTCTCCCATCCTTCAGTATTTTCTTGGATCCGATCAAGAAGGTCTCTTTTAAACTCTTCATTCTTGCGTGTAAATGATCCAGAACAAGAAGTATCCAGCAAGGTCTTGTCTTGAAAAGAAAGTCTTGCATAGAAATTATCAATAATAACATTACCAGGAAGCTCATGAATGGGGCATTTGAGCATTAAAGACTTCAATCTCCCCCAAGCTTGGGCAATACTCTCTCCATCATGAGGCCAGAAATTATATATGCGGTTCCGATCCTTGTGAATTTCACTTGGAGGATAAAATTTGGAATAAAATAAAGGCACAATGTCCTCCCAATCAATAGAATCACCATTCTTCAACAATTTATACCAGTGCGCCGCTTTACCAGACAGCGATATAGTGAATAGTTTCTTTCTAACTTCATTCATAGAAATACCTGCACATTTGAATAACCCGCATAATTCATGCAAAAACAGTAAATGATCACCAGGATGGACAGTTCCATCCCCTTCATAGCGGTTATCCATAACACGTTCAATAATTTTCATAGGTATTTTATATGGTACTACTTCCTCACCTGGCGCTTCATCCACTACCGTTGCAGTAGTAGTAGATTTCCCAAATAGAAATTGAAGAGAAGATCTCTCCATAATGATTTATAGCAGCAGGCAGAAATAAAATCAGCACAAACAGTAAATTTCCTTACCAATTCCGCTTACCAATAGCGCTTCACTCCCCGGCAACGGCGCCAGAAAATAGTCTTGATGACCCACAAGTATAGGGGTGTATCGTAGTACTTTTGATAAATAAGAGTGTCGAACCCAACGAGGAGCAGAAGGTGTTGACAAGCAGTTTTGATGAAGGATTCACTGTAAATGCTCACAGACAAGTATTCAGGGGGTTTTGATATTGCAGATAAATAAAGTACAAGTAAATAAAATGCGAGAGAAATAATTGCAGAGAGTGGCCCAATCCTTTTTAGCACAAAGGACAAGCCGGTTTGTTTACTTATAATGACCAAACGTTCTTGAGGACACACGGGGATTTTAGTCTAGTGCTTTCGCTTCATGTAGCTAAATAATCTTCATTGTTTTGATAAGTGTTGTGTGGGTGAACCTATGCTAATGCACCACCCTTCCTAGGACTAATACATACTTGTGATTATACCCCTTGCAAGCATCCGCAACTACAAGAAAGTAATTAAGATAAATCTAACCACAACCTTAAACTCTGAGATCCTGCGATCCCTCCTGCATCGATATACTAACGGGGGCTTAGGTTTCTGTCACTCCGGCAACCCCGCAATTAGCAACCGAATACAAGATGCACTCCCCTAGGCCCATAAATGGTGAAGTGTCGTGTAGTCGACGTTCACACGACACCACTAGAAGAATGACACCACAACTTAAATATCATAACATTGAATATTACTCAACCATAATTCACTACTAGCATTTAGACTTCACCCATGTCCTCAAGAACTAAACGAACTACTCACGAGACATCATATGGAATACAATCAGAGGTGATATGATGATGAATAACAATCTGAACATAAACCTTGGTTCAATGGTTTCACTCAATAGCATCTACAACAAGTATAGAATAACACCGGGAGAGTTTCCCCTATCAAACAATCAAGATTTAACCCGAATTGTTACAGCGGTGACGAGGTGCAGCGGTGGTGATGGCGGTGTAGATGGTGGAGATGATGATGATGATGGAGATGATGTCCCGCTCGATGACGATGGCGATGGCGTCGATTTCCCCCTCCGGGAGGGAATTTCCCCGGCGGATTCCTGCCCGCCGGAGAGCTCTTTTCTCTCTGGTGTTCTCCGCCCCGCAGAGGCGGCTGTAACCCTTCGTGAGGTCCTCTCTGTGGCTTAGGTTTTCGGGACGAAGGAGTACGCGAAGAAAAGGAGGCGAAAGGGGTCGTGGGCCCCCCAGACCACATGGTGGCGCGGCCAGGCCATGGGCCGCGCCACCCTAGGTCTGGGCCCACCTTGGCTCCTCTTTGCTCCCCCTTTGGCTCCCTCCGTCATCTAGAAAAATAGGAATTTACGTGAAATTTCCTTCCACAGTTGATCTTCCGAAATATTGCGTTCTGACGGTGCTTTTTCCAGCAGAATCCTGGCTCCGGTGCTTGATCCTCCAATAATGATGAAACATGCAAAATAGGTGAAATAACATAAGTATTGTGTCCCAATATGAAATATATCAATGAATAACAGCAAATTATGATACAAAATAGTGATGCAAATTGGACGTATCAACAAGAACCACCCGGTGCACACACTAGTCACCTTTACACCATGCAGGAGGAATAGACTACTTTAATAACATCACATGAGTAGCACACAACTAGTAGCGATACAAAGCTCATCATATGGATCTCAATCATGTAAAGCAGCTCATGAGATCATTGTATTGAAGTACATAGGAGAGAGATTAACCACATAGCTACCGGTACAGCCCCGAGCCTCGATGGAGAACTACTCCCTCCTCATGGGAGCAGCAGCGGTGATGAAGATGGCGGTGGAGATGGCAGCGGTGTCGATGGAGAAGCCTTCCGGGGGCACTTCCCCGCTCCGGCGGCGTGCCGGAACAGAGACTTCTGTCCCCCGAATCTTGATTTCGCGATGGCGGCGGCTCTGGAAGGTTTTCTCGGGTTTCGTCTTCCGTATCGGTGTTTTTAGGTCAGGGACGACTAAATAGGCGAAGAGACGGAGTCGGAGGGGCCACGGGGTGCCCACACCACCCCCCTTGGCCGCGCCGCCCTGTGGGGTGGGGCCCTCCTGGCTCCCCTCTGGCCCTTCTTCGGTGCTCTGGAAGCGTCCGGGAAAAATAGGATGTTAGGTCTTTATTTCGTCCGATTCCGAGAATATTTCCTTTCTAGGATTTCTGAAACCAAAAACAGCAGAAAACAGCAACTGGCCTTTCGGCATCTCGTCAATAGGTTAGTTCCGGAAAACGCATAATAATGACATATAATGTGTATAAAACATGTAGGTATCATCAATAAAGTAGCATGGAACATAAGAAATTATAGATACGTTTGAGACGTATCAGCGACCTATGTCGTTTGTTGTATATCGCGTCTTCTCCATCTGCCCACTTGTTTGCTATCTCCATCAATGCTGATATTGTCTTAGGGTTGGTTCTTCCTAAGTCCTCGACGAAATCTCCTCGTCGAATTCCTGCCACGAACGCGTCTATTGCTCTCTCGTCAGATATATCCTCTGCCGAGTTTTTAATAATGTTCCACCTCTGTATATATTTCCTCATCGACTCGTCGTGTTTCTGTCGACACGCCCTTAATTCTTCCAATGACACAGGTTTCTTGCAGGTGGATCGGAAATTCCTCACGAAGATGTCCTCAAAACTATCCCAGCTGTCGATGGAACCTGGGGGAAGTTTCTTTATCCAAGATCTCGCGGCACCACTCAGATGAACTTGGATACTTTGCATGGCTGTTGCTCTGGTTCCTCCTACTAGCTTTACCATCTCGAGATAATCGACGAGCCAATCCTCGGGATCCTGAAATTTTCGGGCAACTTAAACCCTTTGGGACGCGAGTCTTTCGAACTCGTCTCGTAAAGCACGGGAGCCCACACATATCTTCGTCGGCAACTTCTGGTGAATGCTGACGTTCTCTTCTTTCTTGTCGCGCTCTATCCACCCTTACTTGAGCTGCTGTGTCTCTTGCTCCACTTGTTCTTGGTGGGTCTTGAACCGCTGCGGTGGGTCGTGGACTATTTTGCCTAGGATTTTCTTCGGGAGGCGTGGCTGCGAACGCTGTTCCCATAACTCCAACTCCAGCCATTGCCATATTGAACAATGCTTCTCTCGGGTCCCCAGGGGGTGGTCTGGACGCGAGGATGTAAGCTTGCGTTGCCATGTATCCTGCTTCTGGCGTTTTCGGGATGATATTTCCCCTTGTATCAATCGACATGAAGGACATGTCGAGATTTTGAATTATGTTTCCTCTCTCTTCTTCAGGTATATTTTGCAGCCGAGATCTTGCTCTTCTTCGAGCGTCTCTATGGCTATCTCCCGAAGTTTCTGATTGTCGACTGAGCTCTGCTCGACGCCTGCTTGACGCGGAGGCTGCCTCTTTTCTTCTATTCAGGGATGCTGTCTGTTTTTCCAGCTCCCTACTCACCCGAGCAAGTCTATATTGATAGGCTTGTAATTCTTCTGCAGTAGCAGTGGTGGTCATTGGTTCTGAACCATCCATGGCTCTTGCGGCCCTATCCCATGCTGCTTGCGGGAGTTGAACTCTTACGCGAGATGAAGACCCAGCATATTTAGTGCCTAAGCCTCTTCTAAGATCAGCGGGATCGACGTATGGATTTCCCAAATCATCGAAAGCCTCTGACGTCTCTGGTTCTGCTCGGCCTGCCTCTTCAATTGCACAGATTTGATGGTATTTTGAGTATTGATTTTTGTCGGGATTGGTGACACCATCATATAGATTGGTGAAGACCTTTCCGATGGCAGCAGATTTGTCGATGAAGTTGAAGTTGTCGACGCTGTCGGAATCGCTGCTTATAAAGGAGTCCGCAGACGACTCGAAAGATGTGTCGCTGAAGATCTTGGCGAGCTTTCCGCTTGCCTTGGTGTCGATGAAGCGTGGCGACGAAAACTCCTCGTCACTCGACGAAAAGTCAGAATCGACCGCTGAAAATTCCGACGAGATCGGAACTTCGAGACGATAGGATCCTTCCTTGTTGACGCCAAATCGGAATTCTCCGAACGTCATGATGATGGGCTCCTCCAGATAAGCACATGCATCCAAACGGGAGGGCGGGTGAGGAATAAAATCGACTAGATCAGTTTTTTCCCGTTTACCTCGATCCATCGCATTGCTAGCCACCGACGAAGTCGACGATTCTGGACGTGCCATCGAGATCAGTTCCTTGCAGCCTCTAATTCCCACAGACGGCGCCAATTGACAAAGGATTAATTTGTCAATGCCTACAGATTGTAGACTAGGGTTTTGCTGGAAGTAGAGGGCAAGTAGATCTCGAAGGTTTCAGCGAAAAGTACTCGCTGATTATGAAAACTAGGGTTCTGTTGACAATAGATTCGATCCTTTCTTTGTCCCTCGACTCCCCCTTATATAGGAGGTGGAGCCGAGGGTTTCGTAATACACAAGTTTACAGAGTCCGGGAGGGTTTCTAACCCGTCCCGCAAGATTACAAGTATCCTTTCCTAATACAACTCTAGCTTTCCTTAATGAGATCTTGGGCTTCCGAATCTCCTTATTCTTCGGGTCATGGGCCTCCAGTAAACCCCGGGTACTATCTTCGGCAGGCCCATTGGGGATGTCTATGTCACTTGGATCGCAAGAAGATTGGGTTTGGCAGCAGCGAGGTCCGCAAGGACAACACATCACTTATCGTCATCTCCTAACCCGTGTCCGTTCCAGGTGTCGGTTCCGAAATTAAGACAAGCACTCATGATGAGACTCAGACAACACTGATGACCCACAAGTATAGGGGATCGCAACAGTCTTCGAGGGAAGTATTACCCAATTTATTGATTCGACACAAGGGGAGACAAAGAATACTTGTAAGCCTTAACAGCGGAGTTGTCAATTCAGCTGCACTGGAAACAGACTTGCTCGCAAGATTTTATCAGTAGCAACAGTTTTATAGCAGTAGGAATAGTGAAATAACCAGCGGTGAAATAAAGACAGCAGTGGTGATTATAGTAAACAGCAGGATTAAAATACTGTAGGCACAGGGACGGATGAACAGGCGTTGCATGGATGAGAGAATTCATGTAACAATCATGGTAGGGCATTTGCAGGTAATAATAAAGCGGTATCCAAGTACTAATCAATCAATAGGCATGTGTTCCATATATAGTCGTACGTGCTCGCAATGAGAAACTTGCACAACATCTTTTGTCCTACCAGCCGGTGGCAGCCGGGCCTCTAGGGAAACTACTGGAAATTAAGGTACTCCTTTTAATAGAGTACCGGAGCAAAGCATTAACACTCCGTGAACACATGTGATCCTCACATCACCGCCTTCCCCTCCGGTTGTCCCAATTTCTGTCACTTTGGGGCCTCGGGTTCCGGACAGCAACGTGTGTATACAACTTGCAGGTAAGATCAATAAACAATGCATATCATGATGAAACAATAACATGTTTAGATCTGAGATCATGGCACTCGGGCCCTAGTGACAAGCATTAAGCATAACAAGTTGCAACAATATCATAAAAGTAACATCTACGGATACTAGGCACCATGCCCTAACAATCTTGTGACTATTACATGATCAATCTCATCCAATCCCTACCATCCCCTTCAGCCTACAGCGGGGGAATTACTCACACATGGATGGGGGGAACATGGCTGGTCGATGGAGAGGCGTCGGTGGTGATGGCGGTGAAGATCCTCAATTCCCCGTCCGGCGGAGTGCCAAACGAGTTTCTGGTCCCGAGGCGGAGTTTCGCGATGGCGGCGGCGTCGGATGGTCTCTGTAAATATCGACATACCCCCTGCGTTTTTAGGTCGAAAGGCGTATATAGTCCGAAGGAGAGCGTCGGGGGGCCGCCGACACAACAAGGCGGCGCGCCCCCTCTGGTCGCGCCGGCCTAGTGTGTGGGGGCCTCGGGCCCCCACCTGGCTTGCCCTTCTGGCTCCGTCAGTATTCTGGGAAAATAGGGCCTTCGCATAAATTCCGAGGATTTTCCGAAAGTTGGATTTCTGCACAAAAACGAGACACCAGAGCAATTCTGCTGAAAACAGCGTTAGTCCGTGTTAGTTGTATCCAAAATACACAAATTAGAGGCAAAACAATAGCAAAAGTGTTCGGGAAAGTAGATACGTTTTGGACGTATCAACTCCCCCAAGCTTAGCTTATTGCTTGTCCTCAAGCAATTCAGTTAACAACTGAGTGCGATAAAAGAACTTTCACGAACACATTTGTTCATATGATGTAAATATTCTCATGATATGGCAAGTGCTTAAGCAATTCATAATAAGGTACATGCAAATAAGATCATCTAGTAACTGTGTCAATCATAAAAGAGATACCAACAAACTAATAACAAGCATCATGAAGCACTTCAATAAGCAGGATTGCAATGTTCATAAAAGGATATGATAAAGTGGTATCTCGCTTGCCTGTATTTGTAGCAAAACATAAATGCCCAGGCACCTCTGAAGTTCATAGAAAGACTAGAAGTAAATTTGTCAAAGATAAAAGCATCAAAGTTATACCACAGCTGATCATATTTTGGGACAAGCATATTATACTAAGAATGACAGTCATGCTCTCAAGAAGGTGCTCAAAGAAAGGATGGTGACTCAACATAAAAGTAAAAGATTGACCCTTCGCAGAGGGAAGCAGGGATTAACATGTGCTAGAGCTTTTCATTTTCAAAACAGAGTAAAATTATTTTGAGAGGTGTTTGTTGTTGTCAACGAATGATAGTGGGTACTCTAACCACCTCGCCAACCAGACTTCCAAGAGCGGCTCCCATGAAGGAAGTTATCTCTACCAGCAAGGTAGATCATCCCTCTTCTCTTTTGTTTACACATGTATTTTAGTTTCATTATGGATGACACTCCCCCAACCTTTGCTTACACAAGCCATGGCTAACCGAATCCTCGGGTGCCTTCCAACATTCACATACCATGGGGAAGTGTCTATTTGCAGGTTAAGTTGCTTACTGATGAATCAGAGCAAAACACGTGAAGAGAATTATTAATGAAGGTTGATTAATTGGGGCTGGGAACCCCGTTGCCAGCTCTTTTTGCAAAATTATTGGATAAGCGGATGTGCCACTAGTCCATTGGTGAAAGTCTGTCCGGAGTAAATGACAAGGTTGAAAGATAAAACACCACATATTTCCTCATGAGCTATAAAACATTAACACAAATTGAGAAGTAGTTTGAAGGTTTAAAGGTAGCACATGAGAATTTACTTGGAATGGTTTGAAATGCCATGCATAGGTATTTATGGTGGACACTTTGGAATAACTTGGTTTTCAGGTGTTTGGAAGCACGAGCAGCGTTCCCGCTCAGTACAAGTGGAGGCTAGCAATAGACTGGGAAGCGACAATCAAGAGAGCAATAACTGTCATAATCATGCTTGCGACAAAATAAAATTAACGGAGGCATAAAAGTGATACAAGAACTCTGAAGCAAAGTAAATCATCGAGGCTTAATTGACTTTTGTTTAGTCATATGCATGCGTGAGCATGTGCCAAGTCGATTCAAGTGAATTATTCAGAGGAGGATACCACAATATCATACCGATCTATGAATAAAACAATGCAAGCAAATATACATGACATGCTACTCATTATTAATAAATTGGAACTAATTATGAGAGATCATAAACTACTAGACTTTCATTAAATGACATATACCTCATATGAACCAACTAAGCATGCTCACATGGATGAGTATATGTACAAAAATGAAAACAAATAGAGTTCATACCAGCCTCTCACCGCAGTCAAATTGCCGTAGATCGTCATTATTGCCTTTCACTTGTGCAGCTTGAATAATAATATGAAATGAAACCAAGCTCCAACCACCGGAGACCTCTGAACTCCCTAATGAACTTTACAAAACCAAAGAAGAACAACAAATATTTTTGGTGTTTTCGGGTTAGAAACAAGAACAAAAGGAAACAAGAAAACAAAGCAAAATCTTTTTGGGTTTTCTCATAGCAAACCAACGATAGCAAATAAAGTGAAATAAGAGCAAAGAACCAAATAAACAAATGGTGAAGAGAAAAAACAGAAATATTTTTGGTCTTTTTGTGTTTTAGAAAAGAAACAAAGCGAAAACAAGAGAATGCAAACTAACAGAAACACAGAAAAGCAGGATGGCAGAAATCTGCCAAAACCTGACAGCAGTACAGAAATCGAAATTAACAAAAATCTTCCATTGCTCAGCTCAAAAAGTGTTCAACTAATGAAAGTTAGATAACAACCTGGGGCACATGCTCAAAAATTTGCAACTCAAAATAACGTTCTGGCTGTGCGTACGAATTTTTTGGTAACAGCCCAGAATCTGTTTTTGGACAGCACTTCCCCAAATATCATCTCCTTCTCATTAGAAAACCACTCTAAGAAACTAAACAAGTATGTACAAGTATCCAGCAACCATAATATGCAAAGAATGAGTGATGCCGGTATACCTCCCCCAAGCTTAGGCTTTTGGCCTAAGTGGAGTTCATTCCCACGGTCCCCATGAAGTGGTGTCTCCGTAGTATGACGAAGAACGACCCGGTTCTAGGTATGTGCTTGAAGAAGCAACAGGGTACGTGACGGTGTAGTCGTAGGAGGGCTCGGCGTCCTCGGAGTCATGTTGCTGGTGGAAGCCTTGTATCTTCAGTTGCTCATCCACCTCCTCCTTAGAGCGCGACCATGGTTTCCTGCCAATACTGAACAAATCTGTTTGGGGCAAGAGGACTTCCCTCTCATCCCCGTCAGCAAATAACATTCTATAAACAATATTATCCATACTAGAGTCAACTGTAACAAATTGGTGACTCTTCATAGCAGCAATATCTAACTTAACAGGTGGTATTTCTACATCAGTAGGGTCAAGAGGGAGATCTAGACGTGCCAAAATACGCGATGCAATTATTCCCCCATAAATAGGCCCCTTGTTAGACAAACGGCGAGCAATCACAGAACCAAGATGATAAGGTGTCTCCCCAGTGAGTGCAGCAATTAAGAAAGCAAGATGGTAACTAGAAATATTACTAGTGTTCTCCCTACCAAGAATGCTAGTAGCAAGGTAATAAGCAAAATACTTAATGGCGGGGAGTTGAATGTTTCTTATCTTGCCACGCTGAATGGTGCGGCAATCATCATTTGTAATTTCTCGATAGAGCTCCAGCAAAACCCTGGGGTTGTCCTCAATCTTCTTCGCTGTACCTGCAGGGGCAATATCCAATGCAGCACAAAAATCCTTCAACTTCATAGTGACAGGATTACCATAGATCTTGAATGCAACCGTCGGGTTGAAGTGCTTGTTGTTGAACTTGAAGCTCTCCACAAAGATTTTAGTAAGCATGTAGTATTGCTTCCTCTCATCCTCCATATAGGCGGTTAAACCCGCCTTTCTGACGAGAGTCAAGAAATCATCCAACAACCCTGCATTGCTCAAAAATTCATAGCATGGAAAAGATGAAGCATTAGGGTCTCCATTGCCCTCATCGAAGCTTGGTGCAATCACGTCCTCATTATAGGATCGTCTAATCCGAGTGGATGCCCTTGAGGGCCTCCCCGTGCTCGTCGTCTCTCCTTCGAACACCTCTCCAAAGTTGTAGTTGTTCATTTTCCTTTTCTGAAATTTTTCAACAATCATTATAAAATTTGATTTCAAGGTATATAATTGAGGGGAACTACTATAGGAACTTGCTAGAGTACTAAACATGCATCAAAACTAGTTTCTACCACTTAGAACAAGCATGCAAGCTCACTAAACATGTTACCTACAGCAGCAAAATATTCAAGATATACTCAACCAAACAAAATTCTAATTGGATAATCAAAGGAGTCACATACCGGAGAGCAAATGTGCCAAATTTCAGACAGAAATCTGGGCTGAGCAAAGAGATCGAGAAATCTCGAGTTCTTGAGCAGAAACGCGAGTGAGAGAAAGTGAGTACGAGTTTTTTCGGGAGAGAGAAGAGAATGAGTGAAAGGGATGATGAAGTGGGGCAAGGAGGGGCCCACACACCAGGGTGGCGCGCCCCCCTTGCTGGCCGCGCCGGCCTGTGGGGTGCCACCCTGGGGTGCCCCACTGGTCATCCCCAGGTGCTCCCAGGTGCCCCTTCGAAAAATAAGACTACCAGTATAATTTTTGTAAATTTTTTAGAACTTCGAAAAATGCACATTTCTGGGTGTTAAATTAATTATTACTGCGCAGGAAAATGATTTCCAAAATCTTAAACAACTAAAGCATATTGCAAAACAAAAAGTGCTACAGCAAGTAAAACAAGTGGAGGAAGAAAGAAGAGAAAGAAATGTTGTTTAGCTCTCTTATGCATTAAAATATACTTGTTAACAAGGTTGATCAAGTCTTGCTACCAAATAAATTTTATATGACATAAGAAGAAATAAACCTCAAATCAATCATGTTACCTTATATTGAATTGATATAGATCCAATCACAAGAGTTTGATATTCTTCTTTAGGCTCATATATAGGACAATCAATGGATCCCACCTTGATAGTTTTCACATTAAAAATTGTATTAACTCCATATACTTTATCAATCCTCTTGGGAAAATAGACAGTATGTTCCTTGTCATCAACATTGAAAGTAACCTTGCCTTTATTGCAATCAATAACAGCCCCTGCAGTATTAAGAAAGGGTCTTCCAAGAATAATGGACATATTATCATCTTCGGGCATTTCCAACACAACAAAATCAGTTAATATCAAGCAATGTTGAGTAACTTGAACAGGAACATTTTCACATACACCAACAGGAATAGCAGTAGATTTATCAGCCATTTGCAAAGATATATCAGTTGGTATCAACTTATCTAAATCAAGTCTCTTATAAAGAGAAAAAGGCATTACACTAACACCTGCTCCCAAATCACATAGAGCAGTTCTAACATAATTATTCTTGATGGAACAAGGAATAGTCGGTATACCTGGGTCTCCAAGCTTCTTTGGAACCTTACCATTGAAGGAGTAATTAGCGAGCATAGTGGAAATCTCCTCATTGGGAATTTTCCTTTTGTTAGAGACAATATCTTTCATATACTTTGAATAAGGAGGCAATTTAATAGCATCAGTCAAAGGATTTGCAAAAATAAAGGTTTCATCCAATCACAAAATTTATTATAATGTTCCTCTTCCTTTGATTTTAGTTTCTTAGCAGGAAAAGGCATTGGCTTTTGAACCCAAGGTTCTCTTTCATTACCATGTTTCTTTGTAATAAAATCTTCTTTAGTGTACTTCTTATTTTTATCATGCTTTTCAGGTTCTTTTTCAATTTCTTCTTTATCAGGAGTATCATTCTTATCATTATCTTCATCATGTTCATTACCACTTTCAGTTTCAGCATCATAAATAGAAATACTATTAGGATCATTAACAGGTTCAGAGGATTCTACAACAGTTTTATGTTTCTTCTTCTTTTTCTTAGAAGGACTACTAATTTCTTTAGTTCGTTGAGAATCTTGTTCAATTCTTTTGGGGTGCCCTTCAGGATATAGAGGATCCTGGGTAGAAACACCGCCTCTAGTTGTTACTTCATAAACTTGTTTCTCTTCATGATTATTTTTTAACAAGTCATTTTGCACTTTAGTAAGTTGATCAATTTGAGTTTGAATCATATTAAAATGTTTAACAAGCATCTTAACATCATTGGAGGTTCTCTCCACAATATCATGCAATTTACCAATAGCTTGAGAATTTTCCATTAGATGATTCTCTACTCTCATATTAAAATTATTTTGCTTAACAATATAATTATCAAATTCATCTAAACATTGATCAGGAGGTTTTGAATATGGAATATCTCCTCTATCAAAGCGTTGAAGAGAATGTACCTCGATTGTGGATGAAGGGGGAATTATCTCACATAGGTCTTCTATTGGAGGCAAATTCTTCACATCTTCAGATTTAATACCTTTCTCCATAAGAGATTTCTTGGCTTCCCTCATATCTTCATCATTTAATTCAATCATACCCCTCTTCTTCAGTATTGGTGTCGGAGTTGGTTCAGGTGTAGACCAATCATCATGATTTTTGCTTATTTTAGCCAATAATTCTTCAGCTTCGTCCGGAGTTCTCTTCCTGAAAACACAATCAGCACAACTATCCAGGTATGCCCTAGACTCAATGGTTAGTCCACTATAAAATATATCAAGTAAATCATGTTTTTCCAAATCATGTCCAGGCCGAGCTCTAATGAGAGAGCAAAATCTTGCCCAAGCTTCAGGCAATTTCTCTCCATCTTCTTGATCAAAGCTATAAATTCTCTGCAGAGCCATATGTTGAGCACTAGCAGGAAAATATTTTCGAAAGAAAACATCAAGCAAACAACTTGGACTATCAATAGAATCAGGAGGCAAATTATTATACCAAATCTTAGCATCATCCTTTAATGAGAATGGGAAAATCTTAGCAACAAAATAAGTACGCATCTTAACATCATCAGAAAACAAGCTACTTAAAGTGGAAAGCTCATTCATATGTTCTACAACACTTTCTTTTTCAGTACCACAAAAGGTGTTTTCTCAACAATAGATATGTGAGATAAATCAAGAGAAAAGTCATAATCTTTATCCTTAATGTTTATAGGAGATGTGGCAAATTTAGGATCAGGAGACAGTTTATATCTAACAGCATGTTGTGCAATAAGCTTTTTAAGGTTACTTGTACTAGTAGTAGCATTGCATTTATCAATAAAATCATCATCAAGTTCCACATAATCTTCATCAAGATCATCAATCTCAGGTGAATTAACAGGTGTAACAGTATTTTCATTAGGAGTTTCAGTATTTTCAATTTGTCTAGACCTAGCAATTGTAGCATCTAGAAAAGGACCTAATGAACCAGCATTATCAAGCACAGTAGAAGCATCATCAAAATTATCAGAGGAATTTTCAGATTCAGCAGAAATACCAACACGTGAAGTTTGTGGTGGTGAAACAAGTTGACTTATCACAGATGGTGAATCAAGAGCAGCAGAGGTACTCAGAGTTGTACCTTTTCTTGTAGTGGATGGTAATATGGCGACTTTAGTATCGCGAGGTTTACCCATGATGGAGAATTTGCAGCGAACAATATCAATCCAAGTGAACTTCCAAATAAAGCTATGCTCCCCGGCAACGGCGCCAGAAAATAGTCTTGATGACCCACAAGTATAGGGGATCGCAACAGTCTTCGAGGGAAGTATTACCCAATTTATTGATTCGACACAAGGGGAGACAAAGAATACTTGTAAGCCTTAACAGCGGAGTTGTCAATTCAGCTGCACTGGAAACAGACTTGCTCGCAAGAGTTTATCAGTAGCAATAGTTTTATAGCAGTAGGAATAGTGAAATAACAGCAGCGGTGAAATAAAGACAGCAGTAGTGATTATAGTAAACAGCAGGATTAAAATACTGTAGGCACAGGGACGGATGAACGGGCGTTGCATGGATGAGAGAATTCATGTAACAATCATGGTAGGGCATTTGCAGGTAATAATAAAGCGGTATCCAAGTACTAATCAATCAATAGGCATGTGTTCCATATATAGTCGTACGTGCTCGCAATGAGAAACTTGCACAACATCTTTTGTCCTACCAGCCGGTGGCAGCCGGGCCTCTAGGGAAACTACTGGAAATTAAGGTACTCCTTTTAATAGAGTACCGGAGCAAAGCATTAACACTCCGTGAACACATGTGATCCTCACATCACCGCCTTCCCCTCCGGTTGTCCCAATTTCTATCACTTTGGGGCCTCGGGTTCCGGACAGCAACGTGTGTATACAACTTGCAGGTAAGATCAATAAACAATGCATATCATGATGAAACAATAACATGTTCAGATCTGAGATCATGGCACTCGAGCCCTAGTGACAAGCATTAAGCATAACAAGTTGCAACAATATCATAAAAGTAACATCTACGGATACTAGGCACCATGCCCTAACAATCTTGTGACTATTACATGATCAATCTCATCCAATCCCTACCATCCCCTTCAGCCTATAGCGGGGGAATTACTCACACATGGATGGGGGAAACATGGCTGGTCGATGGAGAGGCGTCGGTGGTGATGGCGGTGAAGATCCCCTCCAATTCCCCGTCCCGGCGGAGTGCCAGAACGGAGTTTCTGGTCCCGAGGCGGAGTTTCGCGATGGCGGCGGCGTACTGGATGGTCTCTGGAAATATCGACGTACCCCCTGGCGTTTTTAGGTCGAAAGTATATAGTCCGAAGGAGCGTCGGAGGGGGCAGGCGCCCACACAACAAGGCTGCGCCCCTCCCTGGCCGCGCCGGCCTAGTGTGTGGGGGCCTCGGGCCCCACAGCTTGCCCTTCTGGCTCCGTCAGTATTCTGGGAAAATAGGGCCTTTCGCATAAATTCCGAGGATTTTCCTGAAAGTTGAATTTCTGCACAAAAACGAGACACAGAGCAATTCTGCTGAAAACAGCGTTAGTCCGTGTTAGTTGTATCCAAAATACACAAATTAGAGGCAAAACAATAGCAAAAGTGTTCAGGAAAGTAGATACGTTTTGGACGTATCAAACACCAGGTAGCAAAAAGAGCATACAGCCATAACATTAAAGGTTTTTTTTTTGAACAAATATATTATGCAGAGCAAGCCCACCTCATTAAAAATCTTCCAGTCCCCTTTGGTACCCTGGAAGGAAAAGAGTGCGTCTCGAAACTTGCCCGCCAAAACACATATAGTCTGGTTACATCAGGGTTACATCTTCCACTAACTGTGGATAAAGAAAAGGAGGCGGTCATCTAACCAGAAACTATTATCTATATCATCTAGTGATTTTGACACTAGATCCGCAGCTATGTTACTCTCCCTAGGACAGTGGCCTAAGCATGACGAAGTAAATCCTGCCAAGATTGTTCGACCCTCGTTAATAAAAGTCATGCCCACTATCCTGTGCTCCTCTGGTTCCATGAAGGCCTGGACAACCTCCAATGAATCTGTCTCCACATATATATGGTTGCACCCAATTCTCTCAGCTAGCCGTAGACCGTCTCGGACTGCCTGAGCCTCCGCAGTGGTGACATCAATAACCCCCTCAATCGGAATCCTACAAGCCGCTAGAAACTGGCCAGTGGAATCTCGGATGATACACCCTGTCGTTGCCCTCCTTGTGTCCAAATTTACCGCTGCATCAGTATTTAGTTTTACAAACCCTGACGGTGGTCTCATCCAGCCCTTTTTCTCACTTCCTCCGCTTTTCTTTTTCTCCTTTACACAATTCATAACCATAGCCTTG
Source organism: Lolium multiflorum (assembly GCA_030979885.1). NCBI lineage: Eukaryota > Viridiplantae > Streptophyta > Magnoliopsida > Poales > Poaceae > Lolium > Lolium multiflorum. The sequence goes on along the minus strand of CM061749.1, from coordinate 135,443,871 downwards.
ATCGATAGAGCAGTTCTGCTATCCAAGGGCACGTTTCCGCCATGTTTTACTTCTCTTCTTTTCCACCATATAAACCAAGCAGCAGTGACTATGATTTCATGAATTGGTAATCCATTCAGGCCTTGTGGTGCTCTCAGCTTAGTCATCAGTAGGTGCTCCAACACCATGCAACCTGATAAATCCACCTGTATAACATTTTGTATAACTTCTGCCAGGCCCAGTGACAAAGGATTAATTTGTCAATGCCTACAGATTGTAGACTAGGGTTTTGCTAGAAGTAGAGGGCAAGTAGATCTCGAAGGTTTCAGCCAAAAAGTACTCGCCGATTATGAAAACTAGGGTTCGTTGATAGATTCTATCCTTTCTTTGTTCCTCTCCCCTTATATAGAGGGTGGAGTCGAGGATTTCATAATACACAAGTTACAGAGTTCGGGAGGGTTTCGTATCCAACCCGTAAGATTACAAATCTCTATCTTCCTGATACGTCTCCAACGTATCGATAATTTCTTATGTTCCATGCTACATTATTGATGATATCTACATGTTTTATGCACATTATATGTCGTATTTACGCATTTTCTGGAACTAACCTATTAACAAGATGCCGAAGAGCCAGTTGCTGTTTTCTGCTGTTTTTGGTTTCAGAAATCCTAGTAAGGAAATATTCTTGGAATTGGACGAAATCAACGCCCAGGTTCCTATTTTGCCCGGAAGCATCCAGAACACCCGAGAGCCGTCAGAGAGGGGCCACGTGGGGCCCACACATGGTGGCGGCGCGGCCCAGGCCCTGGCCGCGCCGCCCTAGTGTCTGGCCCCACCCGACCCCCTCCGAGGCTGCCCTTTCGCCTACTTAAAGCCTCCGTCGCGAAACCCCCAGTACCGAGAGCCACGATACGGAAAACCTTCCAGAGACGCCGCCGCCAATCCCATCTCGGGGGATTCAGGAGATCGCCTCCGGCACCCTGCCGGAGAGGGGATTCATCTCCCGGAGGATTCTTCATCGCCATGATCGCCTCCGGAGTGATGAGTGAGTAGTTCACCCCTGGACTATGGGTCCATAGCAGTAGCTAGATGGTCGTCTTCTCCTAATTGTGCTTCATTGTTGGATCTTGTGAGCTGCCTAACATGATCAAGATCATCTATCTGTAATTCTATATGTTGTGTTTGTCGGGATCCGATGGATAGAGAATACTATGTTATGGTGATTATCAATCTATTACTTATGTGTTGTTTATGATCTTGCATGCTCTCCGTTATTAGTAGAGGCTCTGGCCAAGTTTTTGCTCTTAACTCCAAGAGGGAGTATTTATGCTCGATAGTGGGTTCATGCCTTCATTGACACCTGGGACAGTGACAGAAAGTTCTAAGGTTGTGATGTGCTGTTGCCACTAGGGATAAAACATTGATTCTATGTCTAAGGATGTAGTTGTCGATTACATTACGCACCATACTTAATGCAATTGTCTGTTGCTTTGCAACTTAATACTGAATGGGGTTCGGATGATAACCTGAAGGTGGACTTTTTAGGCATAGATGCAGTTGGATGGCGGTCTATGTACTTTGTCGTAATGCCCAATTAAATCTCACTATATTTATCATATCATGTATATGCATTGTTATGCCTTTCTCTATTTGTCAATTGCCCGACTGTAATTTGTTCACCCAACATGCTTTTATCTTATGGGAGAGACACCTCTAGTGAACTGTGGACCCCGGTCCTATTCTTTACATCGCATACAATCTACTGCAATACTTGTTTTACTGTTTTTTTGCAAACAATCATCTTCCACACAATACGGTTAATCCTTTGTTACAGCAAGCCGGTGAGATTGACAACCTCACTGTTTCGTTGGGGCAAAGTACTTTGGTTGTGTTGTGCAGGTTCCACGTTGGCGCCGGAATCCCTGGTGTTGCGCCGCATCACATTTCGCCACCATCAACCTTCAACGTGCTTCTTGGCTCCTACTGGTTCGATAACCTTGGTTTCATACCGAGGGAAACTTGCTTCTATACGCATCATACCTTCCACTTGGGGTTCCCAACGGACGTGTGCATCTACGCGTATCAAGCTAAATTTCTGGCGCCGTTGCCGGGGAACTGAAGAAAAGTTACTCCACAAAGATTTCTAACTCCCACGTCAACTACACGCCAGCAAATAAATTTCTGGCGTCGTTGCCGGGGAGATCAAGACACGCTGCAAGGGGAGTCTCCACTTCTCAATCTCTTTACTTTGTTTTTGTCTTGCTTTTTTTATTTACTACTTTGTTTGCTGCACTTAAACAAAACACAAAAAAATTAGTTGCTAGTTTTACTTTATTTACTGTCTTGCTCTCTATATCAAAAACACAAAAATTAGTTACTTGCATTTACTTTACTTAATTCATCATGTTTCCTTTTAATTTTACCACAAAAGACATACCGGTAGGACGTGGGTCTATAGTTGGGAGAAATAATATAGAAGAATTTTTCAATCATGTTAGTATTACTGAAGATTTTGAAGATAGACACTTGGTAGAACTTGCACCTACCTATGAAATTGCTGCTGCTGCTTTAGTTCGCATGTTGGAAACTAAATTTGTTAATCTCAATCCTATAATCCAACACATGTTTCTTACACTCGGTGATATGGAAGAAGGGGAAAAGAAAGATTTTGTTTTAGAAACTCTTCTTAGAGAATTTGGTGGTCTAGCAAGAGAGGCTAGAAAGGTCTTTGCTAAATTTAATATGCTAGGTTCTCATACTAATTTTGTTGGTCTCCTTGAAAAAATGGACATGGATAGAATAAGGTACACTAATAATATTGATGATGGTGGGGAGATCAAAGCACCAATACCATGTAAACTCCTAGCTATGAATGATGCACTAGAAAATAACTATGCTTGGCTTGTTCCTGAAAATTTGTTCGATGAGAATAGCAAGCCCAAGACTAATGAAAAGGGAGACGCTGAAACTTATGTATCCAATATACTATGCTTGGTTGAGAAAACTCCAAACCCCGCTGAAGATGTTTCATCTCTTGATAATACTTGATTTGCACTTTCTGCGCCCGTTAAAGAAAAGCGCTTATGGGAGACAACCCATGTTTTTACTACAGTACTTTGTTTTATATTTGAGTCTTGGAAGTTGTTTACTACTGTAGCAACCTCTCCTTATCATGTTTTTGTGCCAAGTAAAGTTTCTATGTTAAAGTTGATGTTATATTTGGGATCGCTGCGCAGAAACAGCATTGCTGTCTGTCACGAATCTGGGCCTAAGTCTCTGTAGAAAATTCGAAAAAATCTGCCAATTTACGAGCGTGATCCTCAGATATGTACGCAACTTTCATTAGTTTTTAGTTTTTCCATTTGAGCAAGTCTGGTGCCATTTTAAAATTCGTCTTTACGAACTGTTCTATTTTTTACAGATTCTGCCTTTTATTTCGCATTGCCATATTTGCTATGTCGGATGAATTTCTTTAATCCATTAATGTCCAGTAGCTTTGTGCAATGTCCAGAAGTGTAAAGAATGTTTGTGTCACCTCTGAATATGTGAATTATTAATTGTGCACTAACCCTCTAATGAGTTTGCTTGAAGTTTGGTGTGAAGGAAGTTTTCAAGGGTCAAGAGAGGAGTATGATATACTATGATCAAGAGGAGTGAAAGCTCTAAGCTTGGGGATGCCCCGTGGTTCATCCCTGCATATTTTAAGAAGACTCAAGCGTCTAAGCTTGGGGATGCCCAAGGCATCCCCTTCTTCATCGACAACATCATCAGGTTCCTCCCTGAAACTATATTTTTATTCAATCACATCTTATGTTCTTTGCTTGGAGCGTCGGTTTGTTTTTGTTTTTGTTTTTGTTTGAATAAAATGGATCCTAGCATTCACTTTGTGGGAGAGAGACACGCTTGTTGCATATGGACAAATATGTCCTTAGGTTTTACTCATAATATTCAAGGCGAAGGTTGAAACTTCTTCGTTAAATTGTTATATGGTTGGAATTGGAAAATGCTACATGTAGTAATTCTAAAATGTCTTGGATAATGTGATACTTGGCAATTTTTGTGCTCATGTTAAGCTCTTGCATCATATACTTTGCACCCATTAATGAAGAAATACATAGAGCTTGCTAAAATTTGGTTTGCATATTTGGTCTCTCTAAGGTCTAGATAATTCTAGTATTGAGTTTTGAACAACAAGGAAGACGGTGTAGAGTCTTATAATGTTTACAATATGTCTTTTATGTGAGTTTTGCTGCACCGGTTCATCCTTGAGTTTGCTTCAAATAACCTTGCTAGCCTAAACCTTGTATCGAGAGGGAATACTTCTCATGCATCCAAAATCCTTGAGCCAACCACTATGCCATTTGTGTCCACCATACCTACCTACTACATGGTATTTCTCCGCCATTCCAAAGTAAATTGCTTGAGTGCTACCTTTAAAATTCCATCATTCACCTTTGCAATATATATCTCATGGGACAAAATAGCCTTAAAAACTATCGTAGTATTGAATATGTACTTATGCACTTTATCTCTTATTAAGTTGCTTGTTGTGCGATAACCATGCTTCTGGGGACGCCATCAACTATTCTTTGTTGAATATCATGTGAGTTGCTATGCATGTCCGTCTTGTCTGAAGTAAGATCTACCACCTTAATGGTTGGAGCATGCATATTGTTAGAGAAGAACATTGGGCCGCTAACTAAAGCCATGAATCATGGTGGAAGTTTCAGTTTTGGACATATATCCTCAATCTCATATGAGAATAATAATTGTTGTCACATGCTTATGCATTAAAGAGGAGTCCACTATCTGTTGTCCATGTTGTCCCGGTATGGATGTCTAAGTTGAGAATAATCAAAAGCGAGAAATCCAAAATGCGAGCTTTCTCCTTAGACCTTTGTACAGGCGGCATGGAGGTACCCCTTTGTGACACTTGGTTGAAACATGTGCATTGCGAAGATCCGGTAGTCCAAGCTAAGTAGGACAAGTTGCGGGCACTATTAGTATACTATGCATGAGGCTTGCAACTTGTAAGATATAATTTACATAACTCATATGCTTTATTACTACCGTTGACAAAATTGTTTCATATTTTCAAAATAAAAGCTCTAGCACAAATACAGCAATCGATGCTTTCCTCTTTGAAGGACCTTTCTTTTACTTTTATTGTTGAGTCAGTTTACCTATCTCTCTCCACCTCAAGAAGCAAACACTTGTGTGAACTGTGCATTGATTCCTACATACTTGCATATTGCACTTGTTATATTACTTTATATTGACACTATCCATGAGATATACATGTTATAAGTTGAAAGCAACCGCTGAAACTTAATCTTCCTTTGTGTTGCTTCAACACCTTTACTTTGATTTATTGCTTTATGAGTTAACTCTTATGCAAGACTTATTGATGCTTGTCTTGAAGTACTATTCATGAAAAGTCTTTGCTTTATGATTCACTTGTTTACTCATGTCATTACCTTTGCTTTGATCGCTGCATTCATTACATATGTTTACAAATAGTATGATCAAGATTATGATGGCATGTCACTTTAGAAATTATCTTTGTTATCGTTTTACCTGCTCGGGACGAGCAGAACTAAGCTTGGGGATGCTGATACGTCTCCAACGTATCGATAATTTCTTATGTTCCATGCTACATTATTGATGATATCTACATGTTTTATGCACATTATATGTCGTATTTACGCATTTTCTGGAACTAACCTATTAACAAGATGCCGAAGAGCCGTTGTTGTTTCTGTTGTTTTGGTTTCAGAAATCCTAGTAAGGAAATATTCTCGGAATTGGACGAAATCAACGCCCAGGTTCCTATTTTGCCCGGAAGCATCCAGAACACCCGAGAGCCGCCAGAGGGGGGCCACGTGGGCCCCACATGTGGCGGCGCGGCCCAGGCCCTGGCCGCGCCGCCCTAGTGTCTGGCCCCACCACACCCCCTCCGAGGCTGCCCTTTCGCCTACTTAAAGCCTCCGTCGCGAAACCCCCAGTACCGAGAGCCACGATACGGAAAACCTTCCAGAGGCGCGCCGCGAAATCCCATCTCGGGGATTCAGGAGATCGCCTCCGGCACCCTGCCGGAGAGGGGATTCATCTCCCGGAGGATTCTTCATCGCCATGATCGCCTCCGGAGTGATGAGTGAGTAGTTCACCCCTGGACTATGGGTCCATAGCAGTAGCTAGATGGTCGTCTTCTCCTAATTGTGCTTCATTGTTGGATCTTGTGAGCTGCCTAACATGATCAAGATCATCTATCTGTAATTCTATATTTTGTGTTTGTCGGGATCCGATGGATAGAGAATACTATGTTATGGTGATTATCAATCTATTACTTATGTGTTGTTTATGATCTTGCATGCTCTCCGTTATTAGTAGAGGCTCTGGCCAAGTTTTTGCTCTTAACTCCAAGAGGGAGTATTTATGCTCGATAGTGGGTTCATGCCTTCATTGACACCTGGGACAGTGACAGAAAGTTCTAAGGTTGTGATGTGCTGTTGCCACTAGGGATAAAACATTGATTCTATGTCTAAGGATGTAGTTGTTGATTACATTACGCACCATACTTAATGCAATTGTCTGTTGCTTTGCAACTTAATACTGAATGGGGTTCGGATGATAACCTGAAGGTGGACTTTTTAGGCATAGATGCAGTTGGATGGCGGTCTATGTACTTTGTCGTAATGCCCAATTAAATCTCACTATATTTATCATATCATGTATATGCATTGTTATGCCCTTTTCTATTTGTCAATTGCCCGACTGTAATTTGTTCACCCAACATGCTTTTATCTTATGGGAGAGACACCTCTAGTGAACTGTGGACCCCGGTCCTATTCTTTACATCGCATACAATCTACTGCAATACTTGTTTTACTGTTTTCTTGCAAACAATCATCTTCCACACAATACGGTTAATCCTTTGTTACAGCAAGCCGGTGAGATTGACAACCTCACTGTTTCGTTGGGGCAAAGTACTTTGGTTGTGTTGTGCAGGTTCCACGTTGGCGCCGGAATCCCTGGTGTTGCGCCGCATCACATTTCGCCACCATCAACCTTCAACGTGCTTCTTGGCTCCTACTGGTTCGATAAACCTTGGTTTCATACTGAGGGAAACTTGCTTCTATACGCATCATACCTTCCACTTGGGGTTCCCAACGGACGTGTGCATCTACGCGTATCAAGCTAAATTTCTGGCGCCGTTGCCGGGGACCTGAAGAAAAGTTACTCCACAAAGATTTCTAACTCCCACGTCAACTACACGCCAGCACTTCCTAATACAACCTATCTTTTCCTTAACGCTAAATGGGCTTCTGAGTCTTCTTATTCTTCGAGTCCTGGGCCTTTAGTAAACCCCGGGTACCATCTTTGGCAGGCCCATTGGGGATGCTGATACGTCTCCAACGTATCGATAATTTCTTATGTTCCATGCTACTTTATTGATGATACCTACATGTTTTATGCACATTATATGTCATATTTATGCATTTTCTGGAACTAACCTATTAACAAGATGCCGAAGAGCCAGTTGCTGTTTTCTGCTGTTTTTGGTTTCAGAAATCCTAGTAAAGAAATATTCTCGGAATTGGACGAAACTTTCGCCCAGGGTCCTATTTTTGCACGAAGCTTCCAGAAGACCGAAGAGATAACAAAGTGGGGCCACGAGGCAGCCAGAGGGTGGCCGGCGCGGCCCAAGCCCTGGCCGCGCCGACCTACCCCCTGGGCCCCTCGTGTGGCCCCCCGCGTTGACCCTCCGCCTACTTAAAGCTTCCGTCGCGAAACCCCCGCACGAGAGCCACGATACGGAAAACCTTACTGAGACGCCGCCGCCAATCCCATCTCGGGGGATTCAGGAGATCGCCTCCGGCACCCTGCCGGAGAGGGGATTCATCTCCCGGAGGACTCTACGCCGCCATGGTCGCCTCCGGAGTGATGAGTGAGTAGTCCACCCCTGGACCATGGGTCCATAGCAGTAGCTAGATGGTCGTCTTCTCCTTGTTGTGCTTAATTGTTGGATCTTGTGAGCTGCCTAACATGATCAAGATCATCTATATGTAATTCTATATGTTGTGTTTGTCGGGATCCGATGGATAGAGAGTACTATGATTATGGTGATTATCAATCTATTGTTCATGTGTTGTTTATGATCTTGCATGCTCTCCGTTATTAGTAGAGGCTCTGGCCAAGTTTTTACTCTTAACTCCAAGAGGGGGTATTTATGCTCGATAGTGGGTTCATGCCTCCATTGAATCTGGGACAGTGACAGAAAGTTCTAAGGTTGTGGATGTGCTGTTGCCACTAGGGATAAAACATTGATGCTATGTCTAAGGATGTAGTTGTTGATTACATTACGCACCATACTTAATGCAATTGTCTGTTGCTTTGCAACTTAATACTGGAGGGGGTTCGGATGATAACCTGAAGGTGGACTTTTTAGGCATAGATGCAGTTGGATGGCGGTCTATGTACTTTGTCGTAATGCCCAATTAAATCTCACTATATTTATCATATCATGTATATGCATTGTTATGTCTTTCTCTATTTGTCAATTGCCCGACTGTAATTTGTTCACCCAACATGCTTTTATCTTATGGGAGAGACACCTCTAGTGAACTGTGGACCCCGGTCCTATTCTTTACATAGCATACAATCTACTTGTTTTACTGTTTTCTTTGCAAACATCTTCCACTCGATACGTTTAATCCTTTGTTACAGCAAGCCGGTGAGATTGACAACCTCACTGTTTCGTTGGGGCAAAGTACTTTGGTTGTGTTGTGCAGGTTCCGCGTTGGCGCCGGAATCCCTGGTGTTGCGCCGCATCACATTTCGCGACCATCAACCTTCAACGTGCTTCTTGGCTCCTCCTGGTTCGATTAAACCTTGGTTTCTTTCTGAGGGAAAACTTGCTACTGTGCGCATCATACCTTCCTCTTGGGGTTCCCAACGAACGTGTGAGTTACACGCCATCAAGCTCTTTTTCTTGCGCCGTTGCCGGGGAACTGAAGAAAAGCTACACCACATAGAATTGCCTCCCACGGCAACAGCTCTTTTTCTGGCGCCGTTGCCGGGGAGATCAAGACACGCTGCAAGGGGAGTCTCCACTTCTCAATCTCTTTACTTTGTTTTTGTCTTGCTTTATTTTATTTACTACTTTGTTTGCTGCACTAAATCAAAATACAAAAAATTAGTTGCTAGTTTTACTTTATTTACTGTTTTGCTCTCCATATCAAAAACACAAAAAAAATTAGTTACTTGCATTTACTCTATCTAGTTTGTTTAATTTTACTGCTACTAAAATGAGTAATCCTGAAGTTGAAGTTCGTTCTTTTAAGCAACAAGGAGGAGAAAGTTTTAAAGATGCTTGGTATAGAATTAGTAATGCTCATCAAAGGTGCATTAAGAAACACTCCACCACTATCCTTCTTAGGAACTTTTATGTTGGTTTATCTAGTTGGAATAGATATGTTCTTGATACTCTTTCGGGAGGTAATTTCCTAGGTACTCCCGCTTTAGAAGCTAGTTGCATCATTGAGAGTCTAGTTGGAATACCACCTGTTAATGAAGTTAAAACTGAAATCTCTCTTGAAGATGTTATGAAAAAATTGGAAACCATAGAGAAAAATTTTCCAAGTATTGAAACTAAATTAGAAATGTTATTGGATAAAACTGATGAACTTGATAAATCCCTAGGAGGAATTGATGAAAGAATTAGTGTCCTAGGAACTTGTGTTATCCATGATAATCAAACCAATAGGATTGTTGAACTTGAAAAAGCTATGGGAACCTTGGGTTCAACCTTTTCTTCTCTCAAGTATAATGAGAAAGCCTATGTGGGTAAAGAGCAAAAATTCATGTATGCCTCTAAAGTGCCTAAACAAAAGAATTACTATAGGCCTAAAATTGCTAAAACCCCTAGCACCACCATAGAAAATTTAGATAATGGAGCACCTAAAGCACCCTCTGCAACAAGTTGTGTTTGCATGAAAAATAATAATGTTGATGCTTCTACTCTCGATGTTACTTGATTTGTACTTTCTGCGCCTAGCTGAAAGGCGTTAAAGAAAAGCGCTTATGGGAGACAACCCATGTTTTTACCTACAGCAATTTTTTGTTTTGTTGAGTCTTGGAAGTTGTTTACTACTGTAGCAACCTCTCCTTATCATGTTTTTGTGTCAAGTAAAGTTTCTATGTTAAAGTTGATGTTATATTTGGGATCGCTGCGCAGAAACAGCATTGCTGTCTGTCACGAATCTGGGCACAATTCTCTGTAGAAAATTCGAAAAATCTGCCAATTTACGATCGTGATCCTCAGATATGTACGCAACTTTCATTAGTTTTGAGTTTTTCCATTTGAGCAAGTCTGGTGCCATTTCTAAATTCGTCTTTACGGACTGTTCTGTTTTTGACAGATTCTGCCTTTTATTTCGCATTGCCTCTTTTGCTATGTTGGATTTATTTCTTTGATCCACTAATGTCCAGTAGCATTATGCAATGTCCAGAAGTGAAAATAATGATTGTGTCACCTCTGAATGAGTGAATTATTAATGATGCACTAACCCTCTAATGAGTTTGCTTGAAGTTTGGTGTGAAGGAAGTTTTCAAGGGTCAAGAGAGGAGTATGATATACTATGATCAAGAGGAGTGAAAGCTCTAAGCTTGGGGATGCCCCCGTGGTTCACCCCTGCATATTTTAAGAAGACTCAAGCGTCTAAGCTTGGGGATGCCCAAGGCATCCCCTTCTTCATCGACAACATCATCAGGTTCCTCCCCTGAAACTATATTTTTATTCAATCACATCTTGTGTTCTTTACTTGGAGCGTCGTTTGTTTTTGTTTTTGTTTTTGTTTGAATAAGATGGATCCTAGCATTCACTTTGTGGGAGAGAGACACGCTCCGCTGTTGCATATGGACACATGTGTCCTTAGGCTTTACTCATAATGTTCAAGGCGAAGTTTCTTCTTCGTTAAATTGTTATATGGTTGGAATTGGAAAATGCTACATGTAGTAATTCTAAACTGTCTTGGATAATGTGATACTTGGCAATTGTTGTGCTCATGTTTAAGCTCTTGCATCATATGCTTTGCACCCATTAATGAAGAAATACATAGAGCTTGCTAAAATTTGATTTGCATATTTGGTTTCTCTAAGGTCTAGATAATATCTAGTATTGAGTTTTGAACAACAAGGAAGACAATGTAGAGTCTTATAATGTTTACAATATGTCTTTTATGTGAGTTTTGCTGCACTTGTTCATCCTTGAGTTTGCTTCAAATAACCTTGCTAGCCTAAACCTTGTATCGAGAGGGAATACTTCTCATGCATCCAAAATCCTTGAGCCAACTACTATGCCATTTGTGTCCACCATACCTACCTACTACATGGTATTTCTCCGCCATTCCAAAGTAAATTGCTTGAGTGCTACCTTTAAAATTCCATCATCCACCTATGCAATATATAGCTCATGGGACAAAATAGCCTTAAAAACTATCGTAGTATTGAATATGTACTTATGCACTTTATATTTTATTAAGTTGCTTGTTGTGCGATAACCATGCTTCTGGGGAACGCCATCAACTATTGTTGAATATCATGTGAGTTGCTATGCATGTCCGTCTTGTCTGAAGGTCTATCATTTTAGTGGTTGGAGCATGCAAAATTGTTAGAGAAGAACATTGGGCCGCTAACTAAAGCCATGAATCATGGTGGAAGTTTCAGTTTTGGACATATATCCTCAATCTCATATGAGAATAATAACTTTGCTACATGCTTATGCATTTAAGAGGAGTCCATTATCTGTTGTCCATGTTGTCCCGGTATGGATGTCTAAGTTGAGAATAATCAAAAGCGAGAAATCCGAAATGCGAGCATTCTCCTTAGACCTTTGTACAGGCGGCATGGAGGTACCCCTTTGTGACACTTGGTTGAAACATGGCATGCGAAGATCCGGTAGTCCAAGTTAAGTAGGACGAGGTGCGGGCACTATTAGTATACTATGCGTGAGGCTTGCAACTTGTAAGATATAATTTTCATAACTCATATGCTTTATTACTACCGTTGACAAAATTGTTTCATGTTTTCAAAATAAAAGCTCTAGCACAAATACAGCAATCGATGCTTTCCTCATTGAAGGACCATTCTTTTACTTTTATTGTTGAGTCAGTTTACCTATCTCCTTCCACCTTAAGAAGCAAACACTTGTGTGAACTGTGCATTGATTCCTACATACTTGCATATTGCACTTGTTATATTACTTTATGTTGACAATATCCATGAGATATACATGTTATAAGTTGAAAGCAACCGCTGAAACTTAATCTTCCTATGTGTTGCTTCAACACCTTTACTTTGATTTATTGCTTTATGAGTTAACTCTTATGCAAGACTTATTGATGCTTGTCTTGAAGTACTATTCATGAAAAGTCTTTGCTTTATGATTCACTTGTTTACTCATGTCATTACCTTTGCTTTGATCGCTGCATTCATTACATATGTTTACAAATAGTATGATCAAGATTATGATGGCATGTCACTTCAGAAATTATCTTTGTTATCGTTTTACCTGCTCGGGACGAGCAGAACTAAGCTTGGGATGCTGATACGTCTCCAACGTATCGATAATTTCTTATGTTCCATGCTACTTTATTGATGATACCTACATGTTTTATGCACATTATATGTCATATTTATGCATTTTCGGAACTAACCTATTAACAAGATGCCGAAGAGCCAGTTGTTGTTTTCTGCTGTTTTTGGTTTCAGAAATCCTAGTAAAGAAATATTCTCGGAATTGGACGAAACTTTCGCCCAGGGTCCTATTTTTGCACGAAGCTTCCGGAAGACCGAAGAGATAACGAAGTGGGGCCACGAGGCAGCCAGGAGGGTGGCCGGCGGCCCAAGCCCGGCGCGCCGACCTACCTGGGCCCCCTCGTGTGGCCCCCCGCGTTGACCCTCCGCCTACTTAAAGCTTCCGTCGCAACCCCCAGTGAGAGCCACGATACGGAAATCCTTCCAGAGACGCCGCCGCCGCGAATCCCATCTCGGGGATTCGAGATCGCCTCCGCCTGCCGGAGAGGGGATTCATCTCCCGGAGGACTCTACACCGCCATGGTCGCCTCCGGAGTGATGAGTGAGTAGTCCACCCCTGGACCATGGGTCCATAGCAGTAGCTAGATGGTCGTCTTCTCCTTGTTGTGCTTAATTGTTGGATCTTGTGAGCTGCCTAACATGATCAAGATCATCTATATGTAATTCTATATGTTGTGTTTGTCGGGATCCGATGGATAGAGAGTACTATGATTATGGTGATTATCAATCTATTGTTCATGTGTTGTTTATGATCTTGCATGCTCTCCGTTATTAGTAGAGGCTCTGGCCAAGTTTTTACTCTTAACTCCAAGAGGGGGTATTTATGCTCGATAGTGGGTTCATGCCTCCATTGAATCTGGGACAGACAGAAAGTTCTAAGGTTGTGGATGTGTTGCCACTAGGGATAAAACATTGATGCTATGTCTAAGGATGTAGTTATTGATTACATTACGCACCATACTTAATGCAATTGTCTGTTGCTTTGCAACTTAATGGAGGGGGTTCGGATGATAACCTGAAGGTGGACTTTTTAGGCATAGATGCAGTTGGATGGCGGTCTATGTACTTTGTCGTAATGCCCAATTAAATCTCACTATATTTATCATATCATGTATATGCATTGTTATGCCTTTCTCTATTTGTCAATTGCCCGACTGTAATTTGTTCACCCAACATGCTTTTATCTTATGGGAGAGACACCTCTAGTGAACTGTGGACCCCGGTCCTATTCTTTACATAGCATACAATCTACTTGTTTTTGTTTTCTTTGCAAACATCTTCCACTCGATACGTTTAATCCTTTGTTACAACAAGCCGTGAGATTGACAACCTCACTGTTTCGTTGGGGCAAAGTACTTTGGTTGTGTTGTGCAGGTTCCACGTTGGCGCCGAATCCCTGGTGTTGCGCCGCATCACATTTCGCGACCATCAACCTTCAACGTGCTTCTTGGCTCCTCCTGGTTCGATTAAACCTTGGTTTCTTTCGAGGGAAAACTTGCTACTGTGCGCATCATACCTTCCTCTTGGGGTTCCCAACGAACGTGTGAGTTACACGCCATCAAGCTCTTTTTTCTGCCGCCGTTGCCGGGGAACTGAAGAAAAGCTACACCACATAGAATTGCCTCCCACGGCAACAGATGCCTATGTCAGTAGCCCCCGAGATTTTTCTTGAATCGAAGAATCAGGGAAAATCTCCAATTTTACTCATTACATAATCTTTCGATATGCAAATATTATTTTGTACAGGGATATCGGTAGTTGGGGCTAGTTCATCTGACGGATCAGGTACTAGTTAACTGCTCTAGTGGCAATCCGCAAAAACCTACTTCAAGATCACGTCCCTGGACATGATCTCGGAATACTGGTGTAAACTTCGACAGGTGCCGCTTAAGGTCTTACCATTCTGTCGAGTCCCAGTCATATTTTATCGGGTACCTAACGCATCCGTTAGGATTTTTCTTCGTATCTGTTGATACGGAAAAAAGTAGCAATCGGTGCCACGCCGCTCAGAACGGATCTGGGGTCTTACCTTCGCAAAGTTTTGCGGCATTCAGAGATTTATTCGCGACTTATAGCGCTCTGAGAATATTTTGTCGAGTGCTTTTCGGCTGTTGGAATAGCACATTTTATCGAGTCATATTTGATGACTTATTTTGTCTTCCCGATGGGAGTATATGCAGAGTTATCTGTGTAACTCGAAATATACTCACTTCTGTTTCTTTATTTTGATCAAAATTCATCGGGCACGCGAACAGCGTTCCCGATGGGAGTAGCCCCCGAGGCTACAGCCAAGAACTTGTGCTTGGGTGTAGGCTCCACAGATTAATATCCTCTGCCGCTATATTTGTAATCCTTCTCGATAAATTTTTATATCTATCGGGTGCGCGACCAGCGCTCCCGATGGGAGTAGCCCCCGAGGCTATGAACAAATGCTTGTATTTGGTCATAGGCTCTCGCCATTTCTATCTTGTCATATTCGAAGTTTTCTATTTTTCCAAAGTAGCCCCCGAGCATTTGGGCAAAAACTTGTATTTGATCAAAGGCTCTCGAAATAATCTTGCGTTGTCGATATTCTCGCCCAGCTTCTTAGTCGAGTTGTTTTCTTACCAACATGACGTCATTGCTGATGATAGCCACGATTGCAAATCCGAAAATTGCGAGAAGTTTTCTCCCGCTGCCTTGCGGGCCAAATTATCCATTACCTTGACACGTCGTGTAGGTGGGGGACACACGTCCTCCGCTTTTCCTGGCACACGTTCCGTAACTTCTCCAGTGTTAAAATACTTTTTTACCCTTGTGTCTACGTGGTTATCATCTGCCGCACCTCTTTTCCTATCCAACGGTCCGACGCTTCGCCGCACCTCTATATAAGATCTCCTTCTTCTTCCTCGAGCACTTCCGCTCGCGCCGTTCTCCTACTCTCCTCTGCAAAATCTCCTCCTGTGCCCCACAACTCCTTAAGCTCATCTTCTCCAAGCTGTATTCCTACGCCATTGTTGATGCCACCGCGTCGGTTGATCAAGCACAGCACGCCTGAATCATCAATGGCTGCCGTAGATCTGGGAAGCGCGGAATGGGAAAGGTCCAAAATTTCCACCCAGGACATCAATCTCTTGAAGAAGCTGGGGATTAGCAAGAAACCTAAGGCGGTGTGCTTCCCTAGTGAAGAAAGCTACCCAACCCCTCCAATGGGGTATCGGGTAAGTTTCGTCGATCATCTCATCCGCGGTCTTTCCGCCCCCATTCATCCTTTTCTCCGTGGATTGCTTTTTGTTTACGGTCTTCAACTTCACCACCTTACGCCCAACTCAATCCTCCATATCTCCATTTTCATCACCCTCTGTGAGGCCTTCCTTGGCGTCCAGCCTAACTGGGCACTATGGAAGCGCATTTTCTTTTGTCGCCGCAATGGCTCTCCCAATGTCGCCTATAATATAGGCGGCGTTGTTATTTCTGTTCGCCCCACAGTCGATTACTTCGACGTCAAACTCCCTGACTCAGTTCAAGGGTGGCGCAAGAAGTGGTTGTACATTCAGGAGGAGAACCATGGATGTGCTGAAGACAACATTCCTCCTTTCGATGGTGCCGAGAAAATCCTTCGCCGCCGTTCTTGGGATGCAGAGGCTACCGAAGAAGAAAAAACTTCGACAGAGGCCTTGATGACTCGCATCCATGAATTGCAAAATACTCGCGGCAAAGAATTGTCAGGTATCCAAATTACAGCGTATTTTCTTAGAACCAGAGTGCAGCCTCTTCAGGCTCGCAAATACCCTCTCTGGAATTATGCTGGCGACGAGGACATAGATCGGTTGTCGACGGATTTGGAGGTCAAGGACTTAGAAAAGCTTGTCCGAAAAATCTCCTCTCTCAGCAAAAAAGATTCTGTCCCTTCTTCTTGTCGTGTAAAACCATATAGCGCCACCAATGCGCTTCCCAAGGTAAACTTTGTCGTTTAATTTGTTACTGCCTTGCTATCTTTTTGTAACTCCTTTTTTGACATCTTCCCTTGTTTTTATATAGAACCATCCAAATCTTGTCTCGCTTCCTCCCCTTCCTGAAGGTGGGGATGTCGAGGAAAGGGCCGTTATCTCCGACGACAACCAAGATGCCCCCTCTTTTGTGAATGAACCCGCAGATTCTCGAAAATCTGCGGGATCTTATGAAAAGGAGGCTGCCTCTGAAGCCACTGCATCAGCACAATCTCCTCCTCCTGCTGTTTCTCCAAAGAACAAAAGGAAAAGGAATGATGTCGAAGATTCCGGCACCTCCAAACCCGAAGAAGCTGTTCCTTCACGTCAGAAGGCAGCTTATGATCCATACCTTGAGACCCTCATCAGTTCGTAAGTCCCCTCTTTTTTTTATTGCACTTGAAGATTTTTGTCTATCTTGCTTTTTATGCTGCCAACATTTAATCGCAGTGATGATGAGGAAGAAGTACCAGCTTCTGATGTGGCTGCTCGAACGAGTACGTCACAAACTCTAGTCGCCTCGGAGACGCCAGTTGAAGGAGAGGAATCCTCGCCTCCTCAACAAAACATCGGCGCTGCTACTCCTCCTTCAAGCCCCCTTGTCCCTTCACCAAAAAGGGCAAGGATTGAAACAATCCCGGAGCCTACTCTCCAATTGAGTAGCTCCTCTAACCCTCTCTTGGATGATGTAAGTTCTTAATTTGCTTGTCACTGTCTATAT
The DNA here is from genome assembly GCA_030979885.1 of Lolium multiflorum. NCBI lineage: Eukaryota > Viridiplantae > Streptophyta > Magnoliopsida > Poales > Poaceae > Lolium > Lolium multiflorum. The sequence continues at coordinate 135,426,603 of CM061749.1, read as the reverse complement.
TTCCTCCGTTTGCTTCTGTGTGCCATCATATTTTTCCCATACCGACATTTTCTTTATTTATCCTTCTTTAACAGCCTATGATCAAAGAGCTTTTTCGTATTGGTGCCCAATTCATTGGGTACCGTGAATATGCCAGTAAGACTGAAGGTAATGCCTGGCTGCTTCTTTTTGCTCCTGCTTTCTTACTCCTTTGTTGTCGATGTTTTTAACTAATTTCAACTTTCTTGGCAGAAAAACTGGCGGAGGTCAACGAGCGTGCCAATACACTTGCTCAAAAATTAGAGCAAAGTGAAGAGGCTCGTAAGAAGGCCGAATCAGATGCCGTTCAAGCTAGACGAGAGGCTGACAAGGCCAAGACCGATGCTGCTGGTGTCGAAGATCTTAGGAAGAGACTTCACGATGCCGAAACTTCGCTAAGCGAGCATATAACTGCACAATCTGCTCGTGAGGAAGCGATCCTTAAGCGTCTAAGGTCGCAAAATCGTCGCTTTGTCAGTAAGTATCTGAACCACTTCACGTCCTTTGGACTTTCTTTCCTGCACTCGTTTGTTGATCAATAAATTTTTATCTTGACAGGTAAAACCTCTCAAGAATTTGAGCTTGAAGATCCCGACAATGATCCTCTTCTTGACGCCGTTTCGATCCTTGAGTCTCATGGAACAGAAGCACGCGAGGGCATTGATCAAGCTAAAGCAGGGCTGTCGCGACTTTTCCCCTACTTCTTCCCGAAGAAAGAGGAACCCGCGACTTTCCTTGCTCTTGCCAAGTGCTTTAATCCACCAGAAGATCTTGGGCTGAAGATGCGCCAGGAAAATATGAAGGTCGCTGTTGAAAGCACTGTTGCCTTGGTCACTGATAGCCAACAGACTATCGACTGGGCGAAAGTAGGTGACACGGAACAGATAGAGCAGACAAAATGGCGATCATTGATCAAGGCAGCAAAGCCCAACACGAAGAAAATCCTGTCTTATCTCGGGATCAAGCCATCTTCAACTCCTAGCTCATCAAAGCCGGAGGTCTAGTTGAATGCCCCTTTGCTTTTTTCTTTTTAGTTTATCTCCTTCTTTTGGCACTGTCGCCATAGTGTTATTGGCGATGACTGCTTCAGTAGGTCTCTAGAGGTCCTTCTTTTGTAATAGACATGTATATATTATGAGAATGAATGGAAATCTATCTTTTGCTCAATGATTGATGTCGAAATTTCTTTTTTCAGTTAATTTTTGACAACTATACGTCAACTCCTGGTCCTTCCGAGGTTTTTCCTTCGTCTCCTTCGAAGAAAACCCCTGTCGCTGTTAAATTTGTTGAAGATTCTGCGAGTAAAAATTCGGCAGAAGATTTGAAAGAACTTCAACAACAGCTCCAGTCCATGAAGAAGCAATCACTTATGCTTATGGAACAATCTCGGAAATCCTCCGAGAGGGAAAAGGTTGCGCTCCAACAAGCTCAAGATGCTATAATTGAGAAGGATGCCGCCGTTGCTGAAGCTGCTGCAGCTACGTCTCGAGAAAATTTTATGCTTCAACTTCTAACAGATGCTAGCTTGGATATGGCAGGTGTGCTTCATTATCTTTGTCGTACTTTTATTTGTGTATCTCCTTGTTGCCCACTGATTCTGCCAAAAATAGGTTCTTTCTTGGATGCTACTACTGAAGATGAACGTGTCGAGGCTCGGTCCAATGTACTTCTTCGGCTTGCCAAGGATCATGGTTCAAGTTTTTGGGGCACGCCTGAACGAACTCGCCAGATTGTCAGGTTTCAGGATCGCGCACTCCAGGTTCGCGATTATCTCGACTTCTGTACAAGGACTTTGTCTCTGGTCTATGGCACCATGTTTCCTCGCAACAAGATGCCAGAGACTCTTCCTGCTTTAATGGACAAATTTCGGGACGCTCCTCGAATCCACGGCTTTGTGCGGGCCCAATTGGCTGCTGGCGCAAGATTTGCTATGATCATGATAAAAATCTGCTACCCGAAGTTAGACGTGGGGCAGATTGTTCCAAAGTGCTTGGCCAAGATGGCGAAGAGGAAGAAGAACTTCGGCAAATATGATGATATTGTTACTCCTGTTGCCGAAGATATGATGGATGAACTTCTTCGGATGGACGCCGAATTCTTCGTGAAGGGTAGCTACGCTGAGCATAGCACTCGTGCTATAAATAATGAGCGCTTGACAATAGACAATATACTGGGAAATCCCTGAAAATAAGCTGTTCCAAGAATTGTATCTTGTGTATGTATTTTTGTACTGTAAAGTCACTATGTTTTTATTTTCAACGCCAAGCCCCCGGGCGTTTTGATGGCAGTATTTTTGTTTTATAATGCGAGGTTATCCCAAGGCAAAATAAATACTGTACTATTTTTGTGGGTATGAGCCCCCGAGCTTTATGTTGACCGCTGTTTGTCGATATATTTTTATTTTGGCGAGGTATTTTATACCAAGGCGAGATATTTTTGCGAGTTGTATTTTGTCGGCACTGTATATATATATATTGTATCTTGTAGGGGGAAGCCCCCGAGCCTGTCGAAAAGATATATAGTTCCACTATCTTTATTATATTGCAGCACCGCGAGCCCGCCTCATTAAAAACCTTTCCCGGCCCCACTCGGTGCCCCGAAAAAAAAAGAGTGCGTCTGAAAACTCGCGGGCGTTTCAGTACATTGTATGTTTACAGAGGAGACTATATTTCGGCATCTAAGCGTAAAAACGCCTGAGCTGCGCCATGTTCCAAGGATTTGGCTCAGCAATCCCCGTCTTCTTGTCCTTGATTTTGTATGCTCCTCCTTCGATTACTTCTGTGACGATGTAAGGTCCAAGCCATGGTGACTCGAGTTTTTCATGACTTTTTTGGTTGAGTCGCAAGACCAAATCGCCAACTTGAAAAGACCTCGGTCGCAATCGTCGACTGTGGTAGTTTTTCAGGTCCTGTTGATATTTGGCAACTCGTGACAGGACTTCGTCTCGAGCTTCATCAAGTGCGTCGACATCATCTTCTAAGGCTTTTCTCGAAGTTTCTTCATCATATTCTGTAACTCTTGGAGCATCATGTTCTATTTCTATCGGCAATACTGCTTCAGCTCCATGGACCAGGAAAAACGGCGTCTCCTGCGTCGCCGTGTTTGGTGTTGTTCGAATACTCCACAACACACTTGGCAGCTCCTCCGGCCAAGTATGCCGAGATTTTTCCAATGGTCCCAACAGCGCTTCTTGATACCATTGCGGATAATGCCATTGGCTTTCGACTTGACCGTTGGTCTGTGGATGTGCGACAGACGCAAAACTTAGTTTGATGCCCACTTCTGCACAATATGCTTTGAACTCCTTGGACGTGAAGTTACTGCCGTTGTCTGTGACGATGCTGTGAGGGACTCCAAATCGAAAGACGATGCTTTTCACAAACTTGATTGCCGACGCGCCGTCCGGTGAATTTATCGGCTTTGCTTCTATCCATTTAGTAAATTTGTCGACAGCAACGAGCATATACTCATATCCTCCTGGCGAAGCTTTGTGTAGTTTTCCCACCATGTCGAGACCCCATTGAGCAAAGGGCCATGACAGCGGGATTGGCATCAGTTCTGCTGCCGGAGAGTGAGGTTTGGCGGCAAATCTTTGGCACGCGTCGCAAGTTCGCACTATTTCTTTCGCGTCCTCAATTGCTGTTAACCAATAAAATCCCGCTCTGAAGACTTTGGCCGCAATAGCTCGACTGCTTGCATGATGCCCGCATATTCCTTCGTGTACATCTTTCAGGATTATCCTTCCTTCTTCGGGTGTGACACATCTCTGTAGCACACCTGAGATACTTCGCTTGTACAACTCCCCTTTTACCACAGTAAAAGCTTTAGATCGTCTAATTATTCGCCTTGCTTCAACTGGATCGTTGGGTATTGTTTTCCTTAGGATGTATGATATGTATGCCTGCATCCATGGAATTTGCACCATCATGACTAGCTCTTGTTCCTCTTCTTCTTCTTCCAATGATTCTTTGGTGGTACCCGAAGATTTCTCTTCCTTCTCCTTTTTCTTTGTTTTCATTGGCTTTGTTGATCTCTCGCTTATTTCTTCCCAAAACACGCCTGGAGGGATCGCGAGACATTGTGACCCGATGTTTGCAAGGACATCGGCTTCGTCATTGCTCAATCTGCTGATGTGGTTTACCTCGCATCCATCAAACAGTTTTTCCAGCTCATTATACATCTCCTTGTATGCTATCATGCTCTCATTGACTGCATCACATTGGTTCATAACTTGCTGTGCCACCAACTGTGAGTCGCCGAAAATTTTCAGTCAGGTTGCGCCGCAGGCCTTCGCCATCTTCATCCCGTATATGAGAGCTTCGTATTCTGCTTCATTGTTGGATGCGTTTGGGAACGTCATCCGTAAGACATACTTCAACTTGTTGCCTTCAGGTGATACCAATATCACGCCTGCTCCGGCGCCTTCTAACCTTTTGGACCCGTCAAAGTTCATAGTCCAGGTTCTCGATAAATATGGAGGCCCCGTATTTTATAGCTCCATCCACTCTGCAATGAAATCTGGTAAAAACTGCGATTTTATTGCCTTTCTTTTTCATACGTGATGTCCCGAGGGAAAGTTCTATTCCCCAAAGGGAGACACGACCCGTAGCTTCTGGGTTGTTCAATATATTTGACAGAGGAGCTTCATTGACCACTATTATCGGGTGCGCCGAAAAATAGTGTCGCAATTTTCTTGCTGTCGTAAATACTCCATACGCCAGTTTCTGGTATTGAGGGTACCGCTGTTTTGAAGGCGACAATACTTCGCTGATGAAATATACTGGCCTCTGAACTCCATGGAGCTTTCCTTCTTCTTCTCTCTCGACTACCAGAACCGTGCTGACCACTTGAGGTGTGGCTGCAATGTATAGAAGGAGAGGTTCTTTCTCTTTAGGCGCCACCAAGATTGGTGGTGTCAAAATTGTGCGCTTGAGGTTCTCGAAGGCCCTATCTGCTTCCTCGTTCCATTGAAATTTCTCCCCCTGTTTGATTAATGCGTAGAACGGCAGCGCCTTTTCTCCTAACCTGGCGACGAATCTTCTTAAAGCTGCGACTCGCCCCGTCAGCTGTTGTATTTCTTTCAACTTTGTTGGCTTCCTCATAGTTACGATGGCCTGTATTTTTTCGGGATTAGCTTCAATCCCTCTTGCTGATACTAAAAACCCGAGAAGTTCTCCCGCAGGAACGCCAAAGGAGCACTTTGTCGGGTTCAACTTAAGGCAGAACTTGTCGAGGTTGTCGAAGGTTTCCTTCAAATCTTCGATCAGTGTTGACCCCTTCTTTGATGTTATCACGACATCGTCAATGTAGACTTGTACATTTTTTCCAATCTGTGTTGCAAGGCACTTCTGCATCATCCGCTGATATGTTGCTCCCGCGTTTTTCAAACCAAAGGGCATTGTTTTGTAACAAAACACGCCGTACGGTGTTATGAACGCTGTCTTGGCTTCATCTTCTTCTTTTAATCTGATCTGGTTATAACCAGAGTATGCGTCCAAGAAGGAAAGACGTTCACATCCTGCCGTGGAGTCGATGATTTGATCGATCCTTGGGAGGGGAAAGTGATCCTTAGGACAGTGTTTATTGAGACACGTAAAGTCGACACACATGCGAAGGACTTTCGTGTGTTTCTTCGGCACCATCACTGGGTTAGCTACCCACGTGGCTTCTGTAGATATCTCTTTAATAAAACCAGCATCTTTGAGTCGATCTATTTCTGATAACATAGCTTTGCGGTTTGGTTCCGAAAAACGCCGCAGAGGTTGCTTGATTGGTCTCGCGAGAGGATCCAAGTTGAGGTGGTGCTCGGCAAGTTCCCTGGGTACTCCTGGCATGTCAGCTGGACACCATGCGAAGATTTTCCAGTGCTCACGGAGGAACTCGACGAGCGCGCTTTCCTATGCGATATCCATGTTTGTTGCAATGGATGTCGTTTTCTTTGGGTCCGTCGGGTGGATCTGCACCTCTTTTGAATCCTTGGTAGTGTTAAAGGTTGGCTCCCTGAGAGACCTCCCTGTATCTGGCAGCACATCATAATCCGTGAGCCTTGGCGCCATATATTCCGCTTGCATCCCGAAAGTTTCTGATAGTCGATGAAAATCTTTGTCGCACTTATCAGACAACGCGAAGCTTCCTTTAATTGTGATAGGTCCCTTGGGTCCAGGCAACCTCCACAATAGGTACGTGTAATGTGGTACCGCCATAAACCTGGCATATGCTGGTCGTCCCAACAAAGCGTGATATTGCGACGGGAAATCTACAACTTCGAACTCCAGATTCTCTATCCTGTAGTTTTCTCGGGTTCCAAACTGAACGTCGAGATTGATCTTGCCCAACGGATAACTTGGCTTCTCTGGTGTGATCCCATGGAAACGTGTATCAGTTGGTTTCAGGTTTGCCAGGGATATGTTCATCTTCCTCAATGTATCTGCATACATAAGGTTTAAGCTGCTGCCGCCATCTATAAAAACTCTCGACACGTCGAAGCCAGCAATTACTGCGGGTAGGATGAGTGCCGATTGTCCTGGTCGAGGAACTTGCTGTGGATGATCCGCAATTTGTTACCCGCCAAAACCCACCGGCGGGCAATGGTTAAGCAACACAAAGAGCCGGGAGGCTCCCAAGGCCGCTTAGTGGACCCTGGCACCTCGCGTCGTCCCGCAAGTCTTCCAGCCCACGTCCTGGCGGTTGCTAGGGCGTGCCACCTGACCTAGACCCGATCAGGAAGGTGTTAGAGTGCTTCGATTGTTCCTGCATGGCAGACACGTAAACATTAAATACGAGCCCTATCGGCTCTCAGGTTGCCCTGTGGATCGGCTCAAAGAGCCGATCGCCCCATGGTTCACGTTGGATTTGCAATGACATGGGGATCCTGCTTGATCAAAACAAAGCTAAACCGATCTACGACAGTTTAGGGTTTTCACCGCATAACCGGAACGTCCTACATGTGATCGGGCCTAGCAGATACGAAAGATGATGCAAACTACCCCTACGAGAGGCCTAAAAACCAACATAACGTTGATTCCCGGAACATCCCTTGCAGGACGGTAAACAACACCTAACGCGCTACCGGATCGTCCGACCCCATCATAAGGCCTAACTATGCAGATATTAAACTAATCCTTGGAGCAAGGAGCAACCATAACAGATCGGATCTACTAAGTAACGAACAAGCAAGATGCTGCCCTTACACCCGTATAGGTGTAAGGGCAGCTAGGTGTCGAGGGACGGCATTGCCACGCATGTATGCACGAGAAAGCACCAATGCAAGCCCCTAAACACCTAAGGATAAATAGTGCTGCTCGCCATCAACAACGCTTCAGCACGAGCAGCACAATCTTGGCAGCATGATGCTTACCCGGAAGAAACCCTCGAAGAAAGGGGTGGCGATGCGCCTGATTTGTGTTTGTTGTGAACGTGATTGTCCTCCTTTTCCGATAACCCTAGATACATATTTATAGTCCAAGGGACTTTCTAATTGAGGCGTGCACCTAACCGTGCACGGGCCAGACTCTATCTGTTAATTCTAAACACAATACGATCTACTAAATTACAGATACACGGGCGATTTAGCCCAAACTCTTAGCGCAAGGCCGCTTCGAAGAAGCTCCACGTGTACGTCCTCCAAGCCCATCTTCACTTACGGCCCATCTCCTGATTTGGCCAAAATCGGGTGATAACACATGCCCCCCTGGTTTTGATAATGATAATTGCAAAACCATCTGTTTTTCCTTCGAGGGGTCATGTCGTGGCAGAGCAGAACCGTCGCAGTATTTTCTCATCATGACGACTTGCCTTCCCAACTTCTCTGCACGATTTGACGGTTTTGGCACCATGTCCTCGGAAACTGCTTAAGCATTAAATTGCTATATCCCCTTTTATTTAGCCACTTCTTGCAGTTCCTTTCTTCATCCTCCTCGCACCAGTACTTCCAAAAGCCCTCCTCTGCCACCATGCCTTCTTCTTCTTCCTCCTCATCGGATCTTTCTGCGCAGTCCTCCCCCTTCCGCGAGCCGACGCCGGAATGGAACCCGGAAGAGGCCCATGCGGCCAACATCCGCCGCGCCATCGAAGCCGGGGACGAGCCGAGCCACAATTTCTCCATCTGGTCAGAGGACGACCAGTCCCTGACCGACGGGGAGAGCGTCCTCCGTTGCCTCGCCAACGGGGCAGCGGAGGAAGAGAGCGACGACGACCTTCCCTGGGAGGGTGTCACCTCCTCCGAGGAGGTGGAGGAGGAGGAGGAGGACGATAGCTCCTCCGACGAGCCGCCGGCCAAGCGCCACTGCCCCTGGCCCGGGAATCTCAGCGACTTCGACAGCGACGAGGACGACGCTGACGAGGAGGACGAGGACAACGAGGGTCTGTCGGCCGCTACGGCAGCGATGAGCCGGCCGGGAGCAGCGCCGACGATGGCGATGATGGCGACGACGACGAGGGCACAACGGCCCCTAGATAGGATCTTAGCCTAGGGCCAGGTAGTAGATGGGCAATGTATCCCCTAGGACATCCTTTTGAGAGCAATCAGCTCTTCATGTAAGAAATCTCGTTCATCAATGAAGAATTTCCCAATTTGATTTTGCCGATTTCCTTTATGATAATTTAGCCGATCGTCCTTCGTACTGAGTCTGCCGATTGTCAACTCGGTCAATGCTCAACGAGCCGATTTCCATGCATCGGTCCCCCATAATCCGCTTTTCCTCTTTTTTGCGTCGGAGTGATCGTGAACTTGGTCAATGCTCAACCAATCAATGTCAACGTATCGATCCCACACGATCTATCCTTCACCTTTTCGACCGACGATCTGGAGCCCTGATGGACAGTGAGGCAAGCCAATGCTTTCAAAAGAGTCTTAAAACTGCCTCTCAAACAGCTTGCCGTTGAGACCGAGACCCCTGTAGTACAGATATCCCCTGTTCTGTTCCTTTACAGCAACCAGATAGCCCAGAGTCCATTCTCCATCGGTGATGATGGACCTTTCTTCTGCAAGAACCCATCGCTTTTGAGAGGAATTGCGTTGCAGGACCAACCGATGACTCTCCAATCGGCTTCTAAAAAACAGAGCATCCACGAGGCCAGCTGCTGCCCCAAACCTCAGCCGAGGTGAAAACGGTGATGGGGACACGTAATTCAAACAACCAGACCCAAGCTCAATCACATCTGAGAGAACTATCATGCAGGGCCAACCAGCCGATCGCCTTTCCTCCGTTGACAGCCGGTACTGTAGCCGCCAATCCAGCAAGCTGGTAACCTGGTTGTGGGCAGGTGTCTTCGATAGAGCTCTGGGCCTGTCGCTGAATCGTCTTGCACTTTGGAACTGATAATTTTGCAGCATCAGCACCATTCCTCAGACAAGTCGTGACGCCGAGCCAGTCGAATCCGACAAGAATCGGCTTCCTACAGCAAAGGATCATTCAGGGCAAACTGCCCCCCGAGCCTCGATCAGGGTGAGGACCACAGTGGGCCAGCCAGATGGGCTTCCATCGGCCTCCAAGTTGTAGGGCAGAATCAGCCGATCCAACCCAATCGGTTCTTCAGAGCGAAAGAAATTTCAGGGCGCGCTGCCCCCCGAGCTTTTTTCAGCTCAGTTCTCGCGCCTTGCTGATCAGATCGGCTCATCCTCTTGGGAGGCTAACGCAACTGCTAGTGGGGTTGTTTGATGAAGCCCTGACGTCCTTCCCAACTCTGGTCGTAACATCCTCTGAAGGTAATGTCCACCAAGTTGCCACCTTGACCAAGTCATCGGGCAGAAATGCTACAGCCGATTGCTTCATCATCGGCCGCTCTCACGGTCCTAGAGGAAGTATGTTCCTTTCGTCGGGCCCATGCTTAACCTGACTTGCAAGTTTATGCTGCTCTTGTTGTTAGTCAGGGTTGCGAAAAACATCAGTGGCTTTAAATGGGCCAAGGTAATGTTGGACGCCACAAGCGATGCTCCTGCCACTGCTGCACCTGATGGCTCGCCAAGGAGGAGTTCCTCCATGTAATTTGATAACTACTCCATTGGGCTTCTTGAGTCGATGACCACGCACCGGCTTTTTATCCTTGAGTCGATGTCTGCGCATCGGCTGCTCTTAAAGGTTTTTCTTGAAATTTGAAATTTTCTACGGCCGATTTACTCATGTAACGGCCCCCACTTTATCAGGGAATACATCCTGAATTGCTCCAAACTCCGTATCCTCGTGTTCTATCCTTCTATGTGCCCCCCGAGCCGATTCTGTCAAGTATTTGATGGTATCGGCTCTTCAGGCATCTGTTGGATCAACGTTGAACACAGACAAAACGCATGTTGAGGATAATTTTGGCCGATTGCGGGAATCGGCCTCCCTCTTCATTGCAATGCTTGACGATGGTTTGCAACTTCTCGGATTTCCACTGTAGCTACGTGGCATGCTGGAGATAAGATCCTTTGCTTTTCATTTTTTGAGGGCCGATCTCAGGGATCGGCCTTGCCACGTACGTCCAATGTCTTGAACCTGCTACTCTGTTAGGCCGGTGGATAAAACCAGCCTTACCCCATTTTTTGAAGCTTCGATGCGCTCACAACCCTCTAAACTGATTCCAGAGAGCGGCTCTTGGTTATCTGCTTCCCACACGCTCATGGCAGCTAACGATATCTCGATTGAGTCATCCGCCTGAACGACTTCCACTTCATCTCCATCCCACTGTATGATGCATTGGTGCATTGTAGACGGAATGCAACAGTTAGCATGAATCCAGTCCCTTCCTAATAGGACGGCGTAATTGCTTTTGCTGTCGACGATGAAGAACGCGGTAGGTATGGTTTTCCGGCCTACAGTAAGCTCTACATTCAGAACACCTTTCGCTTCTGACGCCTGGCCGTTGAAGTCGCTTAATGTGATGTTGGTCTTGATCAGATCATCGCTGGAATGCCCCAAACGTCGTAGCACGGAATACGGCATTATGTTGACTGCCGCTCCGGTGTCAACCAACATCTTGCTGACAGGCTGCCCGTTGATGTAACCCCTCAAGTATAGGGCTTTCAAGTGCCTATAGCTTCTATCTCGTGGCTTCTCAAAGATAACTGGTCGTGGACCGCAGTCGAATTGAGCCACTGATACCTCCTCGTCGTTTGGAGCGCGAAACTCCGGCGGGAGTATGAACACCATGTTTGTGTCAGCCGATGTCTCTACATCGGCATCAGCCGATGCCTGTGCATCGGCTTTCGTCTGTTTAGGGCGCCATACTTTCTTTGGCGGGCGCGCCTTTGTCTCCATTGTTTGCTGAATTTTCGCGGCCAGATCGGGCCGCGCTTTTCGCAACGTGTACAGGTACTGTGCCTCGGCTTCTTCCAGGTTTCGCAGCCGCTGCACCCTACGCTTCTGAGAATGGCTGAGTCCATCGGGGCACCACCTTGGTCGGTGATACCTATCTTCTTCTCCATCTGACTCCTCAAAGTCTTCTTCTTGAGATGACTCAGCTTGCTTGTTATGAGGTGGGAGAGGCCCTAGACGCTCGAACACTGAGACTTCATTTGTCTTCCTCCTTTGCTGCTTGCATTCTGGGCAGTTCTCGATTGTTGGCAATCGGCTCATTCCCGAGTCCCAGCAATGTTTGAAGAAAGGACAGTTCCAGTGCTTATCCATGTTGTCTTGCTCCCTTGACCTCCCTCTAGCGTGAAGCTCGTACCCGTCGTTGTTTCTGTCATGCTGACGATACCTTCTGTCAGCCGCATCTGACCGACGATATCTTTCGTCGTCTTCGTCGTGGCGTCGACGTCGGTCGTACTGCTGCTCGTATTTGTTGAGGAGATGCACGGATAGTGGGCGTTGATACCGTATGCTTCTCACCTCCTCCTCGGTTAGGTATCGTCTATCATCATCCTGGGGCCGGTCGCGTGGAACGGCCTCCTCTTTATCTTTGCCACGAGAGTGGCTGCTCTCTGATTTATCTTTGCCACGGGAGTGGCTGCTCTCTGCTTTATCTTTGCCATGGCGGCCCACAAGCCCTGCCATATTGACATCGAAAGAGAACCCTGGCTCCCTTATGGAGTGGCTTAGATCCACCATGTTGACGTCCGGAAACGGACGCATGTCTACCTTCATGGCAAACTGTCCGAAAGTTAATCGGCCTGATTCTATCGCCATCTGAATTTGTGCGCTTTGCAGTCGTTGGTGGCGTGCGTGAACGTATGATGCCATTTGCAGTATGGCCTTTTGTTCATCTCTTGTGCCGTGGGGATCTTGTGGCCTTCAGGTAGCTTCAACTGTTTCTCTTTCAGTAGCAGATCGAAGATCTGTTCAGCTTTGCTCACGTCGAAGCCAAACCCTCTTGGAGGCCCTGGTGGGTTCACCCATTTGCAGGACACAGGGGCCGTCCGAGTCCACTCGGCTACTGCGACTTCCTGGTCTTCCGCAGAATCTTCATCCTCATCAGCATTGACCAGGCTTATCGCGCGCTTGAACTTGTCTTGGTACATTCGGATGGCGCTGTTCATATAAGGTCAGTCTCTGGACCATGTGCGCCAGCGAGTTGTACTCTACTTGGAACGTCAGATCCTTGAACGACGCTGCAAGGCCTGCCACGGCCAGTTCGACTGCTTCTTTCTTAGTTAAGTGGACCGAATAACATCGGTTCTTGACAGTTCTGAAATGCTGAATGTATTCAGACACTGTCTCTCCTCGCTTTTGCCGAACCTGTGCTAGTTCGGCAATGCCAGCTTCATTAGCTGAATGATATTGCGTGTGAAACTGTTCCTCTAGCTGCTTCCATGATCGCACTGAATTTGGCTGCAACGAGGTGTACCATCCAAAAGCTGGACCGGTGAGGGACTGCGAAAAGAACCTCACCCGCAGCTGATCCGATGCCGAAACCATGCCCAGCTGGGCCAAATATCGGCTCACGTGCTCGATTGAGCTAGACCCTTCTGACCCACTGAACTTGGTGAAGTCCGGGAGCCGGTACTTAGGTGGTAGTGGGATCAGGTCAAACTCATTGGGGTACGGCTTGGAATAGCCGATTATCTTCTTCTTCGGCAGGATGCCGAACTGATCTCTCAGGACTGCACTGATCTGATCCGCGGTGGAGGACGTAGCAACTGAGCTGTCATGAATTGGTGCAGTGGCATACTTGGTTAGCCATGCCTGTTTCTCAGCGTCTGCACCCAAACTCCCCATTGCTGCAGCCGTTCCTCCTGCCGGAACAATTGCTCCTGCTCCGGCAATCCCTCCTGTCGGAGCCTGGATCGCCTGCGTCCAGTTGTTGCAGTCCGGCACAAACGTGCACACGTATCCGTGCGGGATCTCCTTGGGCGGCTCCCATAAGAACTGATAGTCGCCCGGATCACCTCCAACCTTGTAGACAACGTATGCCGGCGAACCTTGTTGCTGTGGAGCTGCCATCGCGTACGGCAATGGTGGCCTGGTGTGGAGTTGCACCTCTCCCTGGTGAGTCCCTAGAGCAGGTCCTGAAGGGGAGTACTGGTGCCTCATGATCTCTTGCACCACCTGGAGCGCAACGCGCTCCAACGTATTTACCAGGCTCTCAGAATGCCGATGCAGCGAATGGGCCACCACGTAGTTGATCTCCTGTCGCAGGGCTCTGGTACGTTCCTCTGAAGGGAGAGACAGATCCAACCCGTCGAGGACGCCTTGTGGTGTGAATCCTTTGAACCTGATGCCGTGCGAACGGGTCTTCTCAAAGGAGCCGATGAGTTCGGCATCAACGATGGCCTTCAGCTCATCGTACTTCTTCTTGTGTTCAGCAGGGAGATCCTCGTATGTGATCTGTTCCTCTGCCATCTCGGGTGTCGGTGTTGACGTGGATGTTGCAGAAGATGTCCCACCGGGCGTGCCAGAATGTGTTACCTGCCAAAACCCACCGGCGGGCAATGGTTAAGCAACACGAAGAGCCGGGAGGCTCCCAAGGCCGCTTAGTGGACCCTGGCACCTCGCGTCGTCCCGCAAGTCTTCCAGCCACGTCCTGGCGGTTGCTAGGGCGTGCCACCTGACCTAGACCCGATCAGGAAGGTGTTAGAGTGCTTCGATTGTTCCTGCATGGCAGACACGTAAACATTAAATACGAGCCCTATCGGCTCTCAGGTTGCCCTGTGGATCGGCTCAAAGAGCCGATCGCCCCATGGTTCACGTTGGATTTGCAATGACATGGGGATCCTGCTTGATCAAAACAAAGCTAAACCGATCTACGACAGTTTAGGGTTTTCACCGCATAACCGGAACGTCCTACGTGTGATCGGGCCTAGCAGATACGAAAGATGATGCAAACTACCCCTACGAGAGGCCTAAAAACCAACATAACGTTGATTCCCGGAACATCCCTTGCAGGGACGGTAAACAACACCTAACGCGCTACCGGATCGTCCGACCCCATCATAAGGCCTAACTATGCAGATATTAAACTAATCCCTGCGGAGCAAGGAGCAACCATAACAGATCGGATCTACTAAGTAACGAACAAGCAAGATGCTGCCCTTACACCCGTATAGGTGTAAGGGCAGCTAGGTGTCGAGGGACGGCATTGCCACGCATGTATGCACGAGAAAGCACCAATGCAAGCCCCTAAACACCTAAGGATAAATAGTGCTGCTCGCCATCAACAACGCTTCAGCACGAGCAGCACACGAATAAACGTGTACTGCCTAGATCGCAAGATGCGATCTAGGCAGCATGATGCTTACCCGGAAGAAACCCTCGAAGAAAGGGGTGGCGATGCGCCTAATTTGTGTTTGTTGTGAACGTGATTGTCCTCCTTTTCCGATAACCCTAGATACATATTTATAGTCCAAGGGACTTTCTAATTGAGGCGTGCACCTAACCGTGCACGGGCCAGACTCTATCTGTTAATTCTAAACACAATACGATCTACTAAATTACAGATACACGGGCGATTTAGCCCAAACTCTTAGCGCAAGGCCGCTTCGAAGAAGCTCCACGTGTACGTCCTCCAAGCCCATCTTCACTTACGGCCCATCTCCTGATTTGGCCAAAATCGGGTGATAACACAATTGTGAAGCCAATGTCTTGCCCTGACCAATTTAGGTACTCAACTGTTGGTGGGGGCATCTTCTCTGCCATGAACACTTGCCGTGAAATTACCTTCTGCGCCCTATTGGATGGCCTAGCTTTCTGAATCATCGAGACCGCACCATTGGAGTTAGGATCAACGTATGGTGGTGGATGTGGTGCTGCCGCTATTCTATTCTTGTAGACAGTGTTGGGCCTCCAAGAGCAGAGGTTTGTAGAACAGTAGCAAGTTTCCCTTAAGTGGATTACCCAAGGTTTATCGAACTCAGGGAGGAAGAGGTCAAAGATATCCCTCTCAAGCAACCCTGTAATCACAAAGCAAGAAGTCTCTTGTGTCCCCAACACACCAAATACACTTGTCAGGTGTATAGGTGTACTAGTTCGGCGAAGAGATAGTGAAATACAAGTAATATGGATGTATATGAGTGGTAATAGCAATCTGAATAAAATATGGCAGCGAGTAAACATGCAACAAAACAGTAAACAAACGGAGATTCGATGCTTGGAAGCAAGGCCTAGGGATCCTGCTTTCACTAGTGGACACTCTCAACAATGATCACATAATAGGACTACTCTACACTCTTTTGTTGGATGATGAACGCATTGCGTAGGATTACACGAACCCTCAATGCCGGAGTTAACAAGCTCCACAATGCAATGTTCATATTTAAATAACCTTAGAGTGCAAGATAGATCAACATAATTACACCAAGAACTAACATAGCATGCACACTATCACCATCATGCATATGTAGGAGGAATAATACACATCAATACCATCATAGCAATAATTAACTTCATAATCTACAAGAGATCATAATCATAGCCTACGCCAAGTACTCACACGGTGCACACACTATCACCTTTACACACGTGGAGGAGGAATAGAGTACTTCAATAACATCACTAGAGTAGCACATGGATGATATTCAACTAGATCACATAAAGAGAGATGAACCACATAGCTACAGCGGAGCCCTCAGCCCCGGGGAATTACTCCCTCCTCATCATGGAGACAGCGATGGCGGTGAAGATGGCGGTGGAGACGGCGGTGGAGATGACTCCGGGGGCAATTCCCCGTCCGGCAAGGTGCCGGAACAGAGACTTCTGTCCCCCGAATCTTGATTTCGCGATGGCGGCGGCTCTGGAAGGTTTTCTCGGGTCTCGTCTTCTCCGTCGGTGTTTTTAGGTCAGAGAGGCTTAAATAGGCGAAGAGATGGAGTCGGAGGGGCCACGGGGTGCCCAGACCACGGGGGCGCGCCCCCGGCCCGCGCCGGGGTGTGGTGTGGGGCCCCCGGCTCCCCTCTCGTCCCTCTCCGGTGCTCTGGAAGCTTCCGGGAATTATAAGGTCTTCGGTCTTTGTTTCGTCCGATTCCGAAAATATTTCTTTACTAGGATTTCTGAAACCAAAAACAGCAAAACAGCAACTGGCCTTTCGGCATCTCGTCAATAGGTTAGTTCCGAAACGCATAATAATGACATATAATGTGTATAAAACATGTAGATATCATCAATAAAGTGGCATGGAACATAAGAAATTATCGATACATCGGAGACGTATCAGCATCCCCAAGCTTAGTTCTGCTCGTCCCGAGCAGGTAAAACGATAACAAAGATAATTTCTGAAGTGACATGCCATCATAACCTTGATCATACTATTGTAAAGCACATGAGATAAATGCAGAGATTCGAAGCAATGATGAAGACAATGAGTAAACAAATGAATCATATAACAAAGACTTTTCATGAATAATACTTTCAAGACAAGCATCAATGAGTCTTGCATAAGAGTTAACTCATAAGCAATAAATTCTTAGTAGAAAGCTTTGAAACAACACAAAGGAAGATATAAGTTTCAGCGGTTGCTTTCAACTTTAACATGTATATCTCATGGATAATTGTCAACACAAAGTAATATAACAAGTGCAATAGGTAAACATGTAAGAATCAATGCACACAATTTACACAAGTGTTTGCTTCTAAGATAGAAAGAATAGGTAAACTGACTCAACAATAAAGTAAAAGAATGGTCCTTCAAAGAGGAAAGCATCGATTGCTATATTTGTGCTAGAGCTTTGATTTTGAAAACATATAGAGAGCATAAAAATAAAGTTTTGAGAGGTGTTTGTTGTTGTCAACGAATGGTAATGGGCACTCTAACCCCCTTGCCAGACAAACCTTCAAAGAGCGGCTCCCATTTTATTTTATTTTTGGGTGGCACTCCTTCCAACCTTTCTTTCACAAACCATGGCTAACCGAATCCTCGGGTGCCTGCCAACAATCTCATACCACGAAGGAGTGCCTTTTTATTTTAGTTTTATTATGATGACACTCCTCCCCACCTTTGCTTTCTCAAGCCATGGCTAACCGAATCCTTCGGGTGCCGTCCAACAATCACATACCATGGAGGAGTGTCTATTTTTGTTAATTAATTTGGGACTGGGAATCCCATTGCCAGCTCTTTTTGCAAACTTATTGGATAAGCGGATGAAGCCACTAGTCCATTGGTGAAAGTTGCCCAACAAGATTGAAAGATAAACACCACATACTTCCTCATGAGCTATAAAACATTGACACAAATCAGAGGTGATAAATTTTGAATTTGTTTAAAGATAGCACTCAAGCAATTTACTTTGGAATGGCGGAGAAATACCATGTAGTAGGTAGGTATGGTGGACACAAATGGCATGAATATTGGCTCAAGTATTTGGATGCATGAGAAGTATTCCCTCTCTATACAAGGTTTAGGCTAGCAAGGTTATTTGAAGCAAACTCAAGTATAAAATGGTGCAGCAAGACTCACATATAAACATATTGTAAGCATTATAAGACTTTACATCGTCTCCTTGTTGTTCAAACACCTCAACCAGAAAATATCTAGACTTAGAGAGACCAATCATGCAAACCAAATTTTAACAAGCTCTATGTAATTATTCATTAAGGGTACAAGGTACATGATGCAAGAGCTTAAGCAAGATCTATATGAACACAATAATTGCCAAATATCACATTATTCAAGACATTACACCAATTACTACATGTAGCATTTCCCTTTTCCAACCATATAACAATTAACGAAGCAGATTCAACCTTCGCCATGAAAATTAAAAGCTAAGAACACATGTGTTCATACGAACCAGCGGAGCGTGTCTCTCTCCCAAACAATCATTTATTCAAACAAAAACAAAAACAAAAACATACAGACGCTCCAAGTAAAGTACATAAGATGTGACCGAATAAAAATATAGTTTCAAGAGAAGGAACCTGATACTTTGTCGATGAAGAAGGGGATGCCTTGGGCATCCCCAAGCTTAGATGCTTGAGTCTTCTTGAAATATGCAGGGATGAACCACCGGGGCATCCCCAAGCTTAGACTTTTCATTCTTCTTGATCGTAGTATATCATCCTCCTCTCTTGACCCTTGAAAACTTCCTTCACACCAAACTTCAAGCAAACTCATTAGAGGGTTAGTGCATAATCAAAAATTCACATGTTCAGAGGTGACACAAACATTCTTTTCACTTCTGGACATTGCATAAAGCTACTGGACATTAATGGATCAAAGAAATGAATCCAACATAGCAAAAGAGGCAATGCGAAATAAAAGGCAGAATCTGTCAAAAACAGAACAGTCCGTAAAGACGAATTTAAAGCTGGCACCAGACTTGCTCAAATGGAAAAACTCAAAACTAATGAAAGTTGCGTACATATCTGAGGATCACGCTCGTAAATTGGCAGATTTTTCGAATTTTCTACAGAGGCCTGTGCCCAGATTCGTGACAGACAGCAATGCTGTTTCTGCGCAGCGATCCCAAATATAACATCAACTTTAACATAGAAACTTTACTTGGCACAAAAACTTGATAAGGAGAGGTTGCTACAGTAGTAAACAACTTCCAAGACACAAATATAAAACAAAGTACTGTAGCAAAATAACACATGGGTTATCTCCCAAGAAGTTCTTTCTTTATAGCCATTAAGATGGGCTCAGCAATTTTGGTGATGCACCCGCAAGAAATAGTATTTGAAGCAAAAGAGAGCTTCAAGAGGCAATTCAAAACACATTTGAGCCTAACATGCTTCCTATGCAAAAGAATCTTATACACAAATGAATTCATGAAGAGCAAAGTGACAAGCATAAGAGGATAAAACACGAGTAACTTAAAGATTCTCAACATAAAGAGGGGAAACTTAATATTATTAAGATGCATATAACCATATTTCCCTCTCTCATAATAACTTTCAGTAGCATCATTGATGAAATCCACAATATACCCGTCACTTAAAACATTCTTATCATGGTTCATATGCATAGAAGTATCATTAATTTTGGCATAAGAAGAGTTATTCTCATTAATAGTAATTGGAGCAAGATTATTATCAAGAATTTGAACATGGTAAACAAGTTGCATACTAAGGGAATGGTTTTTGGCAAGCCCATCATAACTATGACAAGTTTCATAAGGATAATTGTAACATGTGTCATATACATTTCTATAGCAATTATCTAAACCAGAATATGTAATATCATCATTTTCACTAAAAGTAGAGGTCTCAAATACAGGATCTTCAAGCACAACATCCCCAAGCTTAGAGCTTTCAATATCATCGTTTAAGGGGACATGAATAATGCTATCATCATTACTTTCATAATCAGTACCAAAGAGATTTTCAATATCAAAGGCAGTGTGTTCATCCAAATCATGATCACTAATATGGGTAAAGGGTATAGGAAGATCATCGTACTCAGATTCATTATCATAATAATCATTAGGCGCAACATACTTACAGTTACCTATTGTTACCTCATACACGCGGGGATATGCCATTGCCTCTTTCTCTTTATTCTCTTTCTTCTTCTTCTTCTTCGTTCCCTTCTTCTTCTTCTTCTTCTTCTCTTCCTTCTCCTCGTTCCCTTCTTTAGGAGGAAGAGGCTTGAAGGGTGGCTTGTCCGCATAACCTGATTTACTTTTAGAAACAATAGAAGAAACTTGGGAGGATCCCTCCTTTTCATTAATTAGTTGAAAACACACAGCGGTCCTATCATATTTTGGCAAGGTGTCATCTTCTAAAATATTTTGTATGTAAGTATTTGTATGACAATTATCAATGCAATAAGAAAGACAACCATGCAGGACATCATCAATATCAAGATCGTTAATATTTAACAAAGAAATTTTTCTTGATAACTCTTCACACTTCAAAAATAAGGTAAGTTCATCATGCTGATTAGGAATAATTTCATCATCACAATACAAATTTGCAGCACTTATGGGGTTCGAATTATCATTGGAGGAACATTGAAAATTAAAATGACCAACTCTATGGCAAAGTTCACAAATAAAAGGATAGAGGGCACACACTTTTTCTCCAAGATCATCAAGAGCCCTAGACCACTTTCTAGTTTTTTCATTCCTATGATGGATACAATATTCTTCCTCAATTTGATTAATTCCACAAGGTCTATGTATTCCACAAAAATTAACATGCTTATAGGAAATAGCATTCTTAGGAGTTTGAGCATGCTTATTGCAATCATTAACAACAATTTCATTCTTCATGCAAGCCTCTTTAAAAGGTTCATGATACTTATCAAAATTCTTCCTAGGCAATTCAATGTGAGAAGAAAAAGCTTTATAAAGATTTGCAATAACTTGAGAGTCAAGACCATAAGTAGCACTCATATTTCGAAATTTATCAGTATTCATAAAAGTTTCAATGCATTCATAATCATAGTTTATACCTGATTCTTTACCTTTGTCATTCTCCCAATCTTCAGCGTTCTCCTTAATCCGATCAAGAAGGTCCCTTTTAAACTCTTCTTTGTTGCGCGTGAATGATCCAGAACAAGTAGTATCCAGCAAGGTCTTATCTTGAAAAGAAAGTCTTGCATAGAAATTATCAATGATGATATTACCTGGAAGCTCATGATTGGGGCATTTGAGCATTAAAGTCTTCAATCTCTCCCATGCTTGGGCAATACTCTCTCCATCATGAGGCCAAAAATTATATATATGGTTTCGATCTTTGTGAATTTCACTTGGAGGATAGAACTTAGAACAAAATAGAGGCATAATATCCTTCCAATCAAGAGAGCGCCCGTCCTTCAGCAATTTATACCAATGCGCCGCTTTACCAGACAGCGACATAGAGAATAGTTTCTTCTTCACTTCATCCATAGAGATACTTGCACACTTGAATAACCCGCATAATTCATGCAAAAACAGTAAATGATCTCCAGGATGGACAGTTCCATCCCCTTCATAGCGGTTATCCATAACACGTTCAATAATTTTCATAGGTATTTTATACGGAATACTTTCAGCAGGTGGATTTAAAATATCAGAAGCATCATTAGAGTTATCGCATATGGGAGATAAAGCATTATCAGAGCAAAATATTTCTTCCAAAGCGGAGGAGCTAAAAAGATTGTTTTTATGTAAACTAGCTTCCCCAAGCTTAGACTTATCCATAGCATTAGCAGTGATTGCATTCATACTAATAACATTGCTACTATCATGTAAATAAGGTTCCATAGGTTTTTTAATTTTCGCATCAAACCATCCATGTCTTAAATCAGGAAATAGAACAAGAAGCTCTTTGTTGTCCATTATGCCTAACTAGTGAAAATAAAAACAAGAAACAAAAAGATGTAATTGCAGAGTCTAAAGGAAATAGCTTCGAGCACACACACAATGGCGCAGAAAAGTACTGTTACCTGGAACCGGAGTATGAGTGCCTTTTACCTTTCCTCCCGGCAACGGCGCCAGAAAAGTGCTTGATGTCTACGGGTGCTTCTATTCTTGTAGACAGTGTTGGGCCTCCAAGAGCAGAGGTTTGTAGAACAGCAAGTTTCCCTTAAGTGGATTACCCAAGGTTTATCGAACTCGGGGAGGAAGAGGTCAAAGATATCCCTCTCAAGCAACCCTGTAATCACAAAGCAAGAAGTCTCTTGTGTCCCCAACACACCAAATACACTTGTCAGGTGTATAGGTGTACTAGTTCGCGAAGAGATAGTGAAATACAAGTAATATGGATGTATATGAGTGGTAATAGCAATCTGAATAAAATATGGCAGCGAGTAAACATGCAACAAAACAGTAAACAAACGGAGATTCGATGCTTGGAAGCAAGGCCTAGGGATCCTGCTTTCACTAGTGGACACTCTCAACAATGATCACATAATAGGACTACTCTACACTCTTTTGTTGGATGATGAACGCATTGCGTAGGATTACACGAACCCTCAATGCCGGAGTTAACAAGCTCCACAATGCAATGTTCATATTTAAATAACCTTAGAGTGCAAGATAGATCAACATAATTACACCAAGAACTAACATAGCATGCACACTATCACCATCATGCATATGTAGGAGGAATAATACACATCAATACCATCATAGCAATAATTAACTTCATAATCTACAAGAGATCATAATCATAGCCTACGCCAAGTACTCACACGGTGCACACACTATCACCTTTACACACGTGGAGGAGGAATAGAGTACTTTAATAACATCACTAGAGTAGCACATGGATGATATTCAACTAGATCACATAAAGAGAGAGATGAACCACATAGCTACAGCGGAGCCCTCAGCCCGGGGGTGAATTACTCCCTCCTCATCATGGAGACAGCGATGGCGGTGAAGATGGCGGTGGAGACGGCGGTGGAGATGACTCCGGGGGCAATTCCCCGTCCGGCAGGGTGCCGGAACAGAGACTTCTGTCCCCCGAATCTTGATTTCGCGATGGCGGCGGCTCTGGAAGGTTTTCTCGGGTCTCGTCTTCTCCGTCGGTGTTTTTAGGTCAGAGAGGCTTAAATAGGCGAAGAGATGGAGTCGGAGGGGCCACGGGGTGCCCAGACCACAGGGGGGCGCCCCCCCGCGCCGGGGTGTGGTGTGGGGCCCCTGGCTCCCCTCTCGTCCCTCTCCGGTGCTCTGAAGCTTCCGGGAATTATAAGGTCTTCGGTCTTTGTTTCGTCCGATTCCGAAAATATTTCTTTACTAGGATTTCTGAAACCAAAAACAGCAGAACTGGCCTTCGGCATCTCGTCAATAGGTTAGTTCCGGAAAACGCATAATAATGACATATAATGTGTATAAAACATGTAGATATCATCAATAAAGTGGCATGGAACATAAGAAATTATCGATACGTCGGAGACGTATCTGGTATTCTGAGCTGGTGCCGATTTTCGTCCGTGATTGCGGGAGGAGGTGGAAGGTGGATTTCACTCCTTGGCCCCTGGGGGTTTCTGTTCATTGCTTGGGCATTTGCAATTCCTGCGGCTCGCAACATTGCTTGAAAATTGCGGCAGTCTTTTTGGAGATGCCCTGACTGCCTCTTTCCGTTGCTGTCGAGATAAAAATGCATCTGCACGGACCGTTCATCATCTCCTCAGGGGACACATAAGGTCTTTGAAACCTTGGTCCGCTATTTTGCCTGTTACCGCGAGAATCACCTCTATTGTCGCCTTGTTGCTCATTACTCCTTTGGTAGTCATCTCGGCTATTCCCTCCAGGATTTCCCCGGAAACCAGCCGATATATGGCCAGGAGCGTCGTTGTTGTAGAACTGGCGAGAAAATCGCCTTCTATTTTGAAAATTTCGACCGCGATCCTCTTCTGGCGACCTGTGTCGCTTGTTATATATTGCGTCTTCTCCATCTACCCACTTGTTGGCTATCTCCATCAGTGCTGATATTGTCTTAGGGTTAGTTCTCCCTAAGTCCTCGACGAAATCTCCCCGCCGAATTCCTGCCACGAACGCGTCTATTGCTCTCTCGTCAGATATATCCTCTGCCGAGTTTTTAATGATGTTCCACCTCTGTATATATTTTCTCATCGACTCGTCGTGTTTCTGTCGACATGCCCTCAACTCTTCCAATGATGCAGGTTTCTTGCAGGTGGATCGGAAATTTCTCACGAAGATATCCTCGAAATTATCCCAGCTGTCGATGGAGCCTGGGGGAGTTTCTTTATCCAAGATCTCGCGGCACCACTCAAGTGAACTTGGATACTTTGCATGGCTATTGCTCTGGTTCCTCCTACTAGCTTCACCATCTCGAGATAATCAACGAGCCAATCCTCGGGATCCTGCAGGCCGTCGAATTTCTTGAAATTCTCGGGTAACTTAAACCCTTTTGGGACTCGAGTCTTTCGAACTCTTCTTGTAAAGCACGGGAGTCCACACATATCTTCGTCGGCAACCTCTGGTGAATGCTGACGTTCTCTTCTTTCTTGTCGCACTCTATCCACCCTAACTTGAACTGCTGTGTCTCTTGCTCCACTTGTTCTTGGTGGATCTTGAACCGCTGCGGTGGGTCGTGGACTATTTTGCCTAGGATTTTCTTCGGGAGGCGTGGCTGCAAACGCTGTTCCCATAACTCCAACTCCAGCCATTGCCATATTGAACAATGCTTCTCTCGGATCCCCAGGGGGTGGTCTGGACGCGAGGATGTAAGCTTGTGTTGCCATGTATCCTGCTTCTGGCGTTTTCGGGATGATATTTCCCCTTGTATCAATCGACATGAAGGACATGTCGAGATTTTGAATTATGTTTCCTCTCTCTTCTTCAGGTATATTTTGTAGCAGATATCTTGCTCTCCTTCGAGCGTTTCTATGGTTATCTCCTGAAGTTTCTGATTGTCGATTGAGCTCTGCTCGACGCCTGCTGGACGCGGAGGCTGCCTCTTTTCTTCTGTTCAAGGACGATGTCTGTTTTTCCAGCTCTCTACTCACTCGAACAAGTCTATATTGATATGCTTGGAGTTCTTGTACGGTAGCAGTGGTGGTCATTGGTTCTGAACCATCCATGGCTTTTGCGGCCCTGTCCCATGCTTCCTGCGGGAGTTGAACCCTCGCGCGAGATGAAGACCCACATATTTAGTGCCTAAGCCTCTTCTAAGATCAGCGGGATCGACGTATGGATTTCCCAAATCGTCGAAAGCCTCTGACGTCTCTGGTTCTGTTCGGCCTGCCTCTTCAATTGCACAGATTTGATGGTATGTATTTATTTTTGTCAGGATTGGTGACACCATAATATAGATTGGTGAAGACCTTTCCGATGGCAGATTTGTCGATGATGAAGTTGTTCGATGCTGTCGGAATCGCTGCTTATAAAGGAGTCCGCAGACGACTCGAAAGATGTGTTGCTGAAGGTCTTGGCGAGCTTTCCGCTTGCCTTGGTGTCGATGAAGCGTGGCGACGAAAACTCCTCGTCACTCGACGAAAAGTCAAAATCGACCGCTGAAAATTCCGACGAGATCGGAACTTCGAGACGGTAGGATCCTTCCTTGTTGACGCCAAATCGGAATTCTCCGAACGTCATGACGATGGGCTCCTCCAGATAGGCACATGCATCCATACGGGAGGGCGGGTGAGGAATAAAATCGACTAGATCAGTTTTTTCCCGTTTACCTCGATCCATCGCATTGCTAGCCACCGACGAAGTCGACGATTCTGGACGTGCCATCGAGATCAGCTCCTTGCAACCTCTAATTCCCACAGACGGCGCCAATTGACAAAGGATTAATTTGTCAATGCCTACAGATTGTAGACTACGGTTTTGCTAGAAGTAGAGGGCAAGTAGATCTCGAAGGTTTCAGCCAAAAAGTACTCGCCGATTATGAAAACTAGGGTTCTGTTGACAGTAGATTCGATCCTTTCTTTGTTCCTCGACTCCCCCTTATATAGAGGGTGGAGTCGAGGATTTCGTAATACACAAGTTACAGAGTTCGGGAGGGTTTCGTATCCAATCCGTAAGATTACAAATCTCTATCTTTCTAATACAACCTTGTTGGAGATATGCCCAAGAGGCAATAATAAAATGGTTATTATAATATATCTTTGTGTTTATGATAATGTTTGCATACAATGCTATAATTGTATTAACCGAAACATTGATACATGTGTGTTATGTAAACAACAAGGAGTCCCTAGTAAGCCTCTTGTATAACTAGCTTGTTGATTAATAGATGATCATAGTTTCATGATCATGAACATTGGATGTTATTAATAACAAGGTTATGTCATTATGTGAATGATGTAATGGACACACCTAATTAAGCGTAGCATAAGATCACGTCATTAAGTTCATTTGCTATAAGCTTTCGATACATAGTTACCTAGTCCTTCGACCATGAGATCATATAAATCACTTATGCCGGAAGGGTACTTTGATTACATCAAACGCCACTGCGTAAATGGGTGGTTATAAAGGTGGGATTAGGTATTCGGAAAGTATGAGTTGAGGCATATGGATCAACAGTGGGATTTGTCCATCCCGATGACGGATAGATATACTCTGGGCCCTCTCGGTGGAATGTCGTCTAATTAGCTTGCAAGCATATGAATGGTTCATAAGAGATGACATATCACGGTACGAGTAAAGAGTACTTGTCGGGAGACAAGGTTGAACGAGGTATAGAGATACCGATGATCAAACCTCGGACAAGTAAAATATCGCGTGACAAAGGGAATCGGTATCGTATGTAAATGGTTCAATCGATCACTAAGTCATCGTTGAATATGTGGGAGCTATTATGGATCTCCAGGTCTATTAGTTATTGATCGGAGAGGAGTCTCGATCATGTCCGCATAGTTCTCGAACCGTAGGGTGACACACTTAAGGTTTGATGTCGTTTTAAGTAGATATGGAATATGGAATGGAGCTCGAATGTTGTTCGGAGTCTCGGATGGGATCCGAGACATCACGAGGAGGTTCGAAATGGTCCGGAGAATAAGATTCATATATGGGAAGTCATTTTCCGGGGTTCGGAAAAAGTCCGGTGTTTTGACCGGAGCTTCTAGAAGGTTCTAGAAGGACCGGAATAGTCCGGAATATTATGGAAGGTTCCGGAAGTGTCCGGGACGACCCGGGATGTCTAAGGAAGTCCGGAGGGTTCCATAATAGGTGCAACCACGTTGCCTTAAGGGAAAAGGAGTCTTTCCTTAATGCAATTTCGGAATTGGCAAAAGAGTCCGAGTAGGACTAGGTTTTCGGAACCGGAAACCTATCGGAACTCAGTCAAACTTGGGGGCAGGTTTTTGGACGACCCAAGGGGCTTGGCCACCTATTTAAAGAGGCCAAGGGGCACCCCAAAGGCACCACAAGTCGCAGCCCTAGCTCCCCAAGTCGCAGCACCACCCTGCGCCCAAACCCTAGCTCCCTCCTCCTCCTTCTTCTCCCGCAGCGCTTGCGGCGAAGCCCTGCCGGAGATCTCCACCACCACCGCCACCACGCCATCATGCTGGCGGGATTCCGAGGAGGATCTACTACTTCCGCTGCCCGCTGGAACGGGGAGGAGGACGTCGTCTTCATCAACACCGTACGTGTGACCGAGTACGGAGGTGCTGCCCGATTGTGGCACCGTCAAGTTCTTCTACGCACTTTTGCAAGCGGTCAAGATCTTCTACGCGCTTTTGCAAGCGGTCAAGATCTTCTACGCGCTTTTGCAAGCGGCAAGTGATCGACTACATCCACCACGAGATCTAATCTCGTTAGGCTTTGGAAATCTTCGAGGGTTAGTCTCATGATCTTCTCGTTGCTACCATCTACTAGATTAGATCTTGGCTTGTGTTTTCGTTCTTGCGGTAGGAAATTTTTGTTTTCTATGCTACGAATCCCATCAGTGGTATCAGAGCCGTGTCTATGCATAGATTGGTTGCACGAGTAGAACACAATTGTTTTGTGGGCGTTGATGCTTTTGTTGTCTTTAGTTCGTGTACTTTGCATCTTGCGGCATAGTGGGATGAAGCGGCTCGGGCTAACTTTACATGACCGCGTTCATGAGACTTGCTCCACGTTCGACATGCAACTTGTATTGCATAAGTGGCTTTGCGGGTGTCTGTCTCTCCCACTATAGTGAAGATCCAATTTACTCTTTCTATTGACAACACTAGTATCACCGTTGTGGTTCATGTTCGTAGGTAGATTGGATCTTGCTCGAAAACCCTAAACCACGTAAAATATGCAAACCAAATTAGAGACGTCTAACTTGTTTTTGCAGGGTTTGGTGATGTGATATGGCCATGATGTGATGATGAATATGTATGAGATGATCATTATTGTATTGTGGCAACCGGCAGGAGCCTTATGGTTGTCTTTAAATTTCATGTTGAGTAGTATTATCAAAGTAGTTGTAATAGTTTCTACATGGAGAACAATCATGAAGACGGCGCCATGGACCTTGACGCTACGCCGACGATGATGGAGATCATGCCCGTTGATGATGGAGATCATGTCCGTGCTTTGGAGATGAAGATCAAAGGCGCAAAGACTAAAGGGCCATATCATATCACATATGAATTGCATGTGATGTTAATCCTTTATGCATCTTATTTTGCTTAGATCGCGACGGTAGCATTATAAGATGATCCCTCACATTAATATCAAGATAATAAAGTGTTCTCCCCTCGTATGCACCGTTGCTACAGTTCGTCGTTTCGAAGCATCTCGTGATGATCGGATGTGATAGACTCTACGTTCACATACAACGGGTGTAAGCCATGTTTGCACACGCGGAATACTTGGGTTTGCTTGACGAGCCTAGCATGTACAGACATGGCCTCGGGACAACGGAAACCGAAAGGTTGAACACGAGTCATATGGATGATATGATCAACATGTTGATGTTCACCATTGAAGCTACATCATCTCACGTGATGATCGGTTTTGGTGTAGTAGATGTGGATCGTGTGCCACTTAACAACTATGAGGGATGTTGTATTAAGTGGGAGTTCATTAGTAATTAGATTAAAACTTGAACTAATTATCATGAACATAGTCTGAATAGTATTTTGAATTAAATTTGTAGAATTGGCATCCGTTTTCTACCATGCGTTAGTCTTGTAATTGAGATAGAAATACTGTTAAGTCTGACAAATAACTTTACGGACTGGTACCGTATTGTTAAAGAATCAAGAAATGATTAAGTCCTATTGCAAACTTTTAGTAAACCTCACATTGTTGATTCAAAGAACAAAGGTTTCAATTAGTACCTAAAATCATCTTGTCTCCATGAAACTTGAAGTTCAAATCCGTTTGAAATTAAAGTAAGGAGCTGGAAATTTTGTTTTCAGAAATAAGCGAGGTATGAGATATATGTGATATCTAAGACCTTATTTCAAGGTGATAGAATATAATTTGGTGAGAGTACATAAACTTATAAGTTTTATGGGAATGTACGAAGGTTGAAGACGCCAGGCGTCTCAATCCTCCAACTATTGGGGCACTAACGATATTCGCATATTCATGAAGTGATCGTCCTTAGTATGCACCGTTGCTAAGACTCGTCGTTTCGAAGCATCTCGTGATGATCGGGTGTTATAGATTCCACGAGTGCATACAACGGGTGCAAGCCAGATTTGCACATGCGAATACTGAGGTTAAACTTTACGAGCCTAGCATGTACAGACATGGTCTCGGAAAGTCGTCATAATATAATGGATAAAATATGAGTGAAATTGTTCATCATATTACAAAGTTACTAATAGTGAAATCTGAAACACTTGTCATATGATGGTCAACTTCAAAGTAAGAACCTCAAGGTTATTGGTATTTGACCAACAAACCTAGAAGTTATTGATGTTGAAGAGTTTTTCTAAGAATGAGGAAAACTAAAAGAGAAACTACAAAAGATATTTTGGCAGAAAGAAAGAAAAGACTAGAAAGTCTAGCTTAGGTGTATATAAATGATATACATGTTATGGATGTATTCCTTGTTTGGTCACATAATGAAATTCTTGGGTATTTGTACCAGATTGGTTGGTATGAGATGTCATACAATACAACGCAATACAAGAATACGATGGCCTAAGTGACTGATAAGGAATATGGTAATAATGCACGTCTGGAACATAATAAAGTGTTATTATGTTTGTCGTTGGCATTCTACCTAACCCTTAGAATTTATAATAAAGATCTTAATAATTGTTATTTTGCTCTGGTCAAATGAAAACAATGAGTTGTTCAAATTATGACATTACTCCATGTACGATGGATAAGTTATTATAAATCTTAATGGTAAAACACACATACATAACACTGACGCTAAAATGCCATAAGGCAAATGATTTGAATTCCACTTATTTGTGGAACCGCCATTTAGGTCATGTTAGAAAGGAACGCATGAAGAAACTCCATGCAGATGGATTTTTGGAGTCATTTGATTTTTGAATCGTTTGGCACTTGCAAATCTTTTCTAAAGAGAATGACTAAAATACCGTTCATAGGCCAAGAGTTGAACGGGCAACTAACTTAGTGGAAACATACATGATGATGTATGTGGTTCACTGGGCATAGTTGTGTGCGGGAGATTCTTCTACTTCATGAAAACTTCCAACAATGAATTGAGTATATATATGTGGATATATTCGATAAGGAAGAAGTTTGAAACATTTGAATGGATTCAAATAAAATTCAGCATGAAGTGGAAATCATCGTAATAGAAAAGTCAAATATCTATGATTTGATCATGGTGAAAATATTTGAATTACGAGTTTTAGCGAACATCTAAGAGAGTTATGAAATTGTTCTACAACTCACATTTCTTGGAGTATCATAATGATGATGGAGTATCCGAGAGACGTATCCAAACCTTGTTGGGTTGAAGATGAGATAAAATAACGCCATTATATTTTTTGTGGATTATGCTTTAGAGACTACCGCTTTTACACTAAATAGAGCATCATCATGATCCGTTGAAATGACACCATACGAGTTATGGCATGGGTATAAACCCTAATAGTCCTTTCTTAAATTTTGATATGCATAGCATATGTAAATAAGTTTACAACCAAAATCGGATGAATGTCTTTGTTGGTTATCCCAGAGAATTGATTGGGAATTCTTTCCACTATGAAGTAAAAAGACAAAAGTGTTTGTTATAGTTACTTGCTTATTTCCAAGAAATTGTTTTCTAGCGAAATATTTGAGTGGGAGGACAATAGAACTTGATAAGGTTTATGAACCTGAGCATAATGATCAGAGTAGCGCAGCATCGGAAATGGTTCCGGAAGCGGCCACGACGATCATGGCTCCCATGACTACAAAGTGTTTTAGCCATGGAGATCGAAGTACCTATTGAACGTTGTAGGTTTGGTTTACTTTGTGATCAAATAAATGATTTGTGGATAAAGGATTGTTTTTTGAACAATGATAAACCAACCACATACAAAGAAGTTATGATGGGCCCTGACTCCGTTAAAATGGCTATGCGCCATGAAATCCAAGATAGGTGAATACTTTTTGAAAGTAAATGAATCTATGAAATTGATGGACTTGGATAAAATATCCTTAAATAAGCACGACTTGTCGAAAAGTTGTTTACGACAAAGTTCAAAGAGTTGACTACGTGAAGATTAGATCTTCCGTAGCAATGCTTATAGTCTATGTGGATTATTCTAGTAATCGCTACATATTTCTTTATGAGATATGCTAGTAGGATGGCAAAATATATTACTTAACAGAAGTGTGTATTAAAGGTGTATACAAGATACAACCAAGAGTTTTGCTAGTCCGTAGAATACTAGATAGGAATACGAACTTCAATTGGATGAAGTGAGTATTGCGGAGTTGGAATCTTCACCGGATGAAATAGTCAAAGAGTTTTGATTTCATCAGAAACGATGAAGGTGCTTGCATTTGCAAGAAATTAAGTGGGAGCGCTGAGACATATTTGTAATACTTTATGTAGCTGACATATCGTTGATTATAAATAGTGTAATTATATACTTGATTAAAAGGTTTCATTGAGAATTAACTTCAATGAAAGGATATGGACTAAAACATATTTAGTGTCAAGATCTATGAAGATATATTGAAACACATAATAAGTTTAAGTCAAAGTACATAGATGGATATTGAAGTAGTTCAATATAGAAATATTAAGAAGGTGTTCTTTTCATACGAAGGTTTAACAAGACTTGAGTGTATTTGACACTCGATGAGTAAAAACACATGAGTGATTTTAGATCACGAATAATATGTACAAAATCAGATGTCATGTGCTCTAAAAGGTTAGGAGCATATACCAGAATGATTCATGTGATGATCATTGGACAAACAGTAAGAATATCCCTGTGTGCTTTAGAAGAACCAAGGATATATATATATAGTTTTATATGGGGTAATGACAAACAAATCGCTGTAAGGTGTTGCACCGATATTTGTTTGGTCACATATAAGAATTAATTTCAAATCTCAATTAGGCTAAGTGTTATTAAAAAGGTAGCATAATGATAGATTTAGAAGAGTTCTAAATATTGTGACGGATTCTACAATAGAAGGCAGAGTATGTCATTGTTTTGACAATGATTGAGGATGTTTAGGTCGAGGAGTTCTTTGAGAACTTGGTGTAGTTCCGATAGTGTCAGAACTTTGAAGCTATATTGTGTGTGACAATATTAGTGACATATTTCAGACCGCGGAATTAAGGTTCCACCAGAAGACCAAACATATTTAATGCCGACTCATTTGGAAAATGAGTAATGCGTTGAGACGCAAAAGAATTGCAAAATACATACGTTTCTGAGCATGTCAGAACCGTAGACTAAAACCTCTCCCGTAAGCAAAACATGATAAAGCACCGGAAGGCCGAGGTGTCATATCTTTACAAATGTAAACTAGATTATTGACTCTAGTGCAAGTGGGAGACTGTTGGAGATATGCCCAAGAGGCAATAATAAAATGGTTATTATAATATATCTTTGTGTTTATGATAATGTTTGCATACAATTCTATAATTGTATTAACCGAAACATTGATACATGTGTGTTATGTAAACAACAAGGAGTCCCTAGTAAGCCTCTTGTATAACTAGCTTGTTGATTAATAGATGATCATAGTTTCATGATCATGAACATTGGATGTTATTAATAACAAGGTTATGTCATTATGTGAATGATGTAATGGACACACCTAATTAAGCGTAGCATAAGATCACGTCATTAAGTTCATTTGCTATAAGCTTTCGATACATAGTTACCTAGTCCTTCGACCATGAGATCATATAAATCACTTATGCCGGAAGGGTACTTTGATTACATCAAACGCCACTGCGTAAATGGGTGGTTATAAAGGTGGGATTAGGTATTCGGAAAGTATGAGTTGAGGCATATGGATCAACGGTGGGATTTGTCCATCCCGATGACGGATAGATATACTCTGGGCCCTCTCGGTGGAATGTCGTCTAATTAGCTTGCAAGCATATGAATGGTTCATAAGAGATGACATATCACGGTACGAGTAAAGAGTACTTGTCGGAGACGAGGTTGAACGAGGTATAGAGATACCGATGATCAAACCTCGGACAAGTAAAATATCGCGTGACAAAGGGAATCGGTATCGTATGTAAATGGTTCAATCGATCACTAAGTCATCGTTGAATATGTGGGAGCTATTATGGATCTCCAGGTCCCGCTATTAGTTATTGATCGGAGAGGAGTCTCGATCATGTCCGCATAGTTCTCGAACCGTAGGGTGACACACTTAAGGTTTGATGTCGTTTTAAGTAGATATGGAATATGGAATGGAGCTCGAATGTTGTTCGGAGTCTCGGATGGGATCCGAGACATCACGAGGAGGTTCGGAATGGTCCGGAGAATAAGATTCATATATGGGAAGTCATTTTCCGGGGTTCGGAAAAAGTCCGGTGTTTTGACCGGAGCTTCTAGAAGGTTCTAGAAGGACCGGAATAGTCCGGAATATTATGGAAGGTTCCGGAAGTGTCCGGAACGACCCGGGATGTCTAAGGAAGTCCGGAGGGTTCCATAATAGGTGCAACCACGTTGCCTTAAGGGAAAAGGAGTCTTTCCTTAATGCAATTTCGGAATTGGCAAAAGAGTCCGAGTAGGACTAGGTTTTCGGAACCGGAAACCTATCGGAACTCAGTCAAACTTGGGGGCAGGTTTTTGGACGACCCAAGGGGCTTGGCCACCTATTTAAAGAGGCCAAGGGGCACCCCAAAGGCACCACAAGTCGCAGCCCTAGCTCCCCAAGTCGCAGCACCACCCTGCGCCCAAACCCTAGCTCCCTCCTCCTCCTTCTTCTCCCGCAGCGCTTGCGGCGAAGCCCTGCCGGAGATCTCCACCACCACCGCCACCACGCCGTCATGCTGGCGGGATTCCGAGGAGGATCTACTACTTCCGCTGCCCGCTGGGGAGGAGGACGTCGTCTTCATCAACACCGTACGTGTGACCGAGTACGGAGGTGCTGCCCGATTGTGGCACCGTCAAGTTCTTCTACGCACTTTTGCAAGCGGTCAAGATCTTCTACGCGCTTTTGCAAGCGGTCAAGATCTTCTACGCGCTTTTGCAAGCGGCAAGTGATCGACTACATCCACCACGAGATCTAATCTCGTTAGGCTTTGGAAATCTTCGAGGGTTAGTCTCATGATCTTCTCGTTGCTACCATCTACTAGATTAGATCTTGGCTTGTGTTTTCGTTCTTGCGGTAGGAAATTTTTTGTTTTCTATGCTATGAATCCCAACAAACCTATCTTTTCCTTAACGCTAAATGGGCTTCCGAGTCTTCTTATTCTTCGAGTCCTGGGCCTTTAGTAAACCCCGGGTACCATCTTTGGCAGGCCCATTGGGGATGCCTATGTCACCCAGAGCTCTCCAAACAGATTGAGCTTTTTCACATTTAAACATCATATGATCTAGGTCCTCCGCTCCGCTCTCACACAGGGGGCATTGCCCACTTCTTTCGATATGACGATTTGCTAGAGTACACATGCATGGAATAATGCCATGCAAGGCACGCCAAGTAAAAATCCTTACTTTTGCAGGGACAACTAGCTTCCAGGTTTTTTCCCACACCAGGTTTATGCTAGAACTACTTAATTTGATGATCTCGTCTCACCGCACGACTTCCGTATTGGTGCTTCCATTCCATGTGGTAAGCAGATTTCACCGAAAAAATGCCACTCCGATTGTAATGCCATGCTACGGTGTCCTCCGTTTCCCAAGGTGACAATGGTAGCGCCATGATTTTATGTGTATCGCAAGGGTAGAAATTTTTCTCCAACAGCTGTGCGTCCCAACTCCCAGTCACTGGATTGATTAGATGTTCTACTTTATTGATCAGTAGGTGACCTCTGGGTGTAAGCACCTTCCTTGTTGGACTATTTGGTAACTATGGATCAGTCCAAACATCAATACTTGCTCCATTCCCTACACGCCATGTATACCCGTGTTTAAACGTTTCCATTCCCGCCATCAGACTCTGCCACGTGAAAGATGCCCCTTTCTTCAGACCTGCTTTTAGTATATCTCCTGTAGGGTAATATTTAGCACTAAGAACTTGCGCACATAAGGAAGTAGGATCAATTGTTAGTCTCCAAATTTGTTTTGCGAGCATCGCGAGGTTAAAGCAATGCAGGTCTCTAAACCCCATGCCGCCTTCCTTCTTCGGAGTGCACATCTTCCACCAAGAATACCAGTGCATTGCCTTCTTTCCATCCTTTTCTCCCCACCAATAT
The DNA here is from genome assembly GCA_030979885.1 of Lolium multiflorum. Classification (NCBI taxonomy): domain Eukaryota; kingdom Viridiplantae; phylum Streptophyta; class Magnoliopsida; order Poales; family Poaceae; genus Lolium; species Lolium multiflorum. Next base: position 135,391,093 of record CM061749.1, on the reverse strand, counting down.
CTAGCAATGGCGGCCGATATAGCCTTTATAATACCTTTTGGGATTTTAAAAACTAACATGGCATATGTGGGTATTGCCTGGGCAACCGCCTTCAAGAGAATTTCTTTTCCTCCCATAGATAGATTTTTCTCGTTCCATCCATTTATGATTTGACAAACTCTATCCACCAAATGTTGGAAGCAATCTGATCTCTCAATCCCCACATGGGAGGGGAGACCCAGATACTTCTCCGTTAAAGCTTCAGAGTTAATATTTAGCGCTGCATACACTGCTTCCTTGTCCGCCACCAGGGTATTGGGACTGAAAAAAATACTTGACTTTGGGTCACTCACTAGTTGGCCAGAACTAGCACAATAAGTATCTAACACCTGTCGAAGAGTAGTCGCATTCGCCATATCACCCTTCATCAAGATCAGGGAATCATCGGCAAAGAGTAAGTGAGATACCGAAGGTGCCCCCTGGCACACCCTGACCCCTTGTATGCGATCCTCTTCTTCTTCATGCGTCAACAAACTTGAGAGACCCTCCGCACAAATCAAAAAGAGATATGGCGATAAAGGATCGCCTTGTCTTAAACCCCTTGTAGGTACATATCTATCCGTTTCATCTGAATTGAACCACACTCTGTAATTAACTGTAGTGACACAGGACATGATAAGCTCCACCCATTGTTGTGTGAATCCCAACCTTCGCATCATATCCTTCAAGAACCCCCACTCCACCCTATCATATGCCTCTAGCATATCCAACTTAACGGCACAATAACCATTCTTTCCTTGCATTTTCTCTCTTATGGCATGAACACACTCATAGGCCACCAGGACGTTATCAGTGATTAAACGACCTGGTACAAAGGCGCTCTGCGACACACTGATTATTTCAGGTAATATCACCTTTAATCTATTAGCCAAAACTTTTGAGATGATTTTATAAAGAACATTGCATAGGCTTATTGGCCTAAATTGTGTAAGCAACTCAGGTTCATTCACCTTTGGTATCAGTACAATTGTTGTCTCGTTCCATCCTTCTGGCATCACTCCCGAATTTAGAGCCTCCAAGACCTCCTTTGTGACCAACTCTCCAATTAGGGGCCAAAACTTTTTAAAGAACACATCATGCATACCATTTGTCCCAGGCACCTTAAAATCCCCTATTGCAAACAAGGCCTTCTTGACTTCTTCAGCGGTGAATGCAGCAATCAGCCGCTTGTTCATCTCAGTCGCAACTTTTGGTTTTACCTTCTGTAAGAGTTCTTCATTTGTTTCTGCAACTTCGGAAGCAAACAAACCGGTAAAATAGTCAGTAATAATTGGTTTAATAAGACTATTCCCTTCCCTGATCTCCCCATTCGGATCCTTTAGTTTCACAATCAAATTCCTTTTACGTCTAGCACGAGCATAGTTGTGAAAAATATGCTGAATTTCTATCACCATTTGCCATCCAATTAACTCGGCTTCTCTGCATCTTGTATATTTCTTCTTGTTCAAGAGTTTTTTCAATCTCTTGAGTGAGCTCCTCTTGCCAACGGATGTTTTCTTTCGACATCTCTCGCCTCAGGACCTCTTCTAATTGTCTCGAGAGCGTTCGAAGCTTAACTCTAGGTTTTTTTAAGACCGTATTATCCCATGTATGTAGTGCATTCTGAACAGATGCCACCGCTTGTAGTACTCTTCCACTCCCATTCTGCATGCCATCCTCCCATGCATTCTGAACAATTTCCCCCACTCCATCCTCCCTCAGCCATTTTCCTTCAAACCGATTCCTCATCACTCTACCCGACACTGCAGTGTTGCGATAGTATTCTGTATCCATCAATATTGGGCGATGATCAGACCGTAACATATCCAGGTTTGCTAAACTTGCATACGGGAACAAATTTGCCCAAGCTTCATTAGCACATGCTCTGTCTAACCTCTCCCTTATACCTGGTCCCCTCCTACTTCTTTTTCTTCGCCATGTAAAGATATCACCCGTGTATCCAAGATCCTCCAGACCACAGTCGGTTAGAGCATCCCTAAAAGCCTGCATGTATTGGATTGGTCTCGGATTTCCCCCTTCTTTTTCATGACTATAGAGAATCTCGTTCCAGTCACCAATAACCAGCCATCTCAAGTTAATCTGGCTATGGAGCTCTCTTAATATTTCCCAAGTTTTATATTTGTCAGCCCAAGCCGGCTCACCATATATCCCTGTAAGTCTCCGGGCAGTTGATTCATTACTCCCACTAACCAACACATCGATGTAATTTGGATGGATTGCTTTCAGCTCAATTTCAATACCCCTCTTCCATAGGAGAACCAATCCTCCACTTCTCCCATCACTCTCAGCCACCAACGCCCCATGCATCCTAGTTTGAACCCTCAGTCTCTCTGCACCCACTTTATCCAGATGTGTTTCAGAGAGGAGCATCACATCCGGATCACTTCGCCCCTGAATCTCCAGGAGCGCTCGAACTGCCGGGCCGCCCCTTGCACCCCGGCAGTTGAGTGATAAGGTTTTCATTGCGACTGGCGGCACCCCTCGAGGGGGCCCGCCAATGGAATTTCAGAAGTTGTTTCTCCTTTCTGCATTGTTCTCGCTCTTTTGTTTCCCTGACTGTCAGTTGACATATTATCATTTTCCTCGTCTCCTTCTGTCTCAGTTGTCTGACCATCTGTTAATCTCAGCTGGTTCCCAACCGCAGTTTCATCGGCTGTTTCTATCTGCCCCATGTTAAGCCTTTTCCTTGCCCCTTGGTCCTTTGTTCCCTTCCCATCTATCACCATGTCACTTATTTTCCTTGGACTGGTACCGGTGTCACGTAATTCAGGGTCTTCCTCCTCGTCCCCATCTCTCCACTGCTTATCTCGGCCAAAGCCTCTGCCGTGTCCTCCTCCCCTGCTGGCTCGGCTCCCACGGCCTCCACCAAATCCTCCTCTCATAGCCGGACGTGGTGGTGGATTGGCATAGAGCCAATCGGCGAACTTGTGATCCTTCTCTTCATGGACGCCTCTTCCACAGTCTTTATATTCATGTCCTAGAATTCCACAAACCGAGCAAAAACCCGCTAGTTTCTCATATCTCATTGCGAAAAGGTGACGTTGGCCCTATCTTATAAGAGACGCAAATCTAAGCATAGGTGTTCTTACATCATATTTAATTCTTACCCGCACATAGTTTCCCTTATTCCCTTTAGTCTTCACTTCCATTACTTTTACCCCGGCTTTCTCTAACAATTGCTTCACGATTTTGACCTTGCAGTATGGGTCAGGAAGTTCATGGATTTGAGCCCAGATTGGCATAAAGAATAGACCCACTTCTTCCGCTCGCGAAAATCCGTCATAGGGCTCAAGAATCACCGCCCAGTTGCGGAAAATCCATGGTCCCCTATCCATAACACGTTCCCAATCTCCCAGGCAATTTACTTGAACCACAAACAAATTCTCTCCAATGGCGCTGAATCGAACCCCTTGCGCTAGGTTCGATGCCGCCCTCATCTCCACGAAGAAAGCTGCCTGGTTGAATCCTCGATTCGTCTGCACCCTTGCAAGTGCTAGCCATTGCACACTTTCCTTGATCTCCTCTTCCACCTCATCGACGATCACACCATTGAAGTCTTCCTCTTGCAGATCGAGTTGTCCCCGCATCTCAGCGATTGACTGTTTGTTTACCTCGGTTTCCACCACTCGTTCCCGAGTTCGCATCCGAAGCCGCCGACATCGTTCCGAGCAAACCCTAACCACGCCTACCCTTCGCGTACCAATGTCGGGCAGGAGAACCAGCCTCCCCCCTAAATCAGCCCGAGTACCCTTCAGGAGGGAGATCGGAGTTGGATCGGAGAACCGAGTAAGACTCGCCGTCGGACAGGCCGCCGGGAGGAACAAAACCCTAGTCGCCTAGGGGAGAACTCCTTTGTAGCTTGACCTGCCATAACATTAGAGGTAATTAACCAACAAAGGGTTACAGGGAACAAATAAAGGAAAAAAAAAAGTCGCTTGGCTCCACAATCATTGGAAACGAGCGACCTGGAGCAATGGCAGTAGCTAGAAGAACAAGGGCTCGCTAGGCAAGCAAAGGGCGGCGCACAGGGACACTCCGTGGTCTCCCTGGAGGGAGAATGCCGGAGAGAAGACCGGCCGCGTCGATGCCGCAGCATCATTCAGAACCGGAGAGCACCTCGTCTGCCTTGTCGAAGGCGTCGGGGTCAACACCGCAGGCATAAGCAAGCGCACGGAGGCGCGGCAGGGGGATCGGCGCCGGGACGCTCAGGACGGCAAAGCCGGCAGCCGTCGCCGCAACGAGGAGGCGAGGAGAACCAACAGAGAAGTCAAACCGTGACGCTTTGGCGGCTTTGGCCTTGGCCAACATGTTGACGAAGTGGTCGGGTTCCTTGGTGGCGAGTCTCGTGATGCGGCGGGCTTTGAACGCAGAGTCGACGGCGCGCTTGCGCCGGACGTGCTGCTTGCGCACGGCGTCGTCGTGGACGTTGGCGCATGCCACCGAGAACGCGGCCCCCGGGGTAGTGCAGGCCGTAGGCATCGCAGCGCCGTGGCCAGCAGCACTTGCACCAGCGTCAGCTGCAGGGGTGTCGTCGACCAGCGGAGTGGCGGGGATGGCGAGTGTGTCGTACCACTGGAGAAGCAGCACAGATGGTTCAGACAAACGGCAATGGTTAGGGGAAGGGGAAGAATAGGGAACGGAGGGAGGGGCATTGCTAACCTGGTCCGCACTAAGCCCTTCATCTGGGAATTGAGCGGCAAGGCGCCGAGACAGGGCACGGTTCCAGAGCTCCACAGGTTCGGCATTCTGCACGAAGAGGAGGTTGGGAGTGCCACGGGCAAGGGGTATCCCGTCCATGCCCTCCAAAGCTGCGGAGCGGGCCATGCCGGCCTGGCGGCGAGCCACGACCCGTTGCCAGAGGTTAGCCACGGACGAGGAGGCGCCAAGGTCCGGGCGCGCACCAGCAAGCAACAGTGGCACCCCGTGAACGGAGTCCTCGTCGATGTCGCTCATGCGCGACTCGCGGGCCGCGAAGGCAGCACCGACGCCACCATGCGTGTGGCACGCATCGCCTCCACCAAGGCCATCGAAGTGGGAGAAAGGCATGGAGGGCAATTCATATTAAAGCAAGAACCGAGAATATAAACTTTTGAAAAGAGGATCACCCACGCATCTGCATCGGATTAATACACAAAGACATATATTCTGATTATCCCACAATAACAAACAAACTCAAACATCAATGTCAAACAAATTGGCTTCCCCTGTGACAATTGACCAACCAGTGATAAGTACACTAGTCTTAGACAAAGCCATCAAAATACGTGCCAATTTTTTTTCGAAATGGGGCTTTGCCCAGCCTCTAGGTCAATGTGATGCACACGGCTTTTCATTTATTTGAAAGGTTCAAAATTATTCAGAAGTTTACATCACGGATCAGAGAGGGTTGAGACAAGTATCAACCATCGAAAAAGAAATAAAAACACAGAATTATCCAATTTGTATCCTATTAGTGTGTCGCCACCCAGTAGCCTGGAAAAAAAAGTCATGAGTAACCGTCAGCAGACGGTTGCGCCCAATATTCATAGTCTCCCGCTGACATGGATATACCCTTCGGGTACCCATTATTAGTATACCTGGTTTGGCTCGGCCCAATATGGAGAAGGCCCAACAAGGCAACCCGAAGAAGTGGTCGACTAAGACTCTTGTAAAACCCTAGGCTGGTTGCATATATAAAGCCAGCCAGGGTACCCGATAGAGAAAGGGCCAACAGATAGACAACATAGCTCCGCTACGGCGGCACCCTGTAAACATTCAGATGATCATATAGAGGATTGCTAGCAACACGTAGGGATCCTCCACCTAGGGGATCCGAAGCTGGGTACGTCGTGTGCCTAATCTCGCTCCCGGAATCACCATCGTCGCTCTCTCCCGAAATCCTAGTCTACAATACGTAGGCATTGCCGATGTGATCCCTCGTCAATTGGCGTCGTCTGTGGGAATTGCGACGGATGGATTTTGTTATCCGGGCGAGATATACTTCACCATCAACGTCGTCAAGATCACATCTCACGAATCCAATCCGGCGGATCCTTTTCATCGTGCATAAGCGGAGTATTCAGAAAACACCTAAGACGCAAGCAGCGGCGGCCGCGGTCAAGTCCAGAGGAAAAAAGCTCGGGCAGATATGTCGTATGCGCACTCGAGAGTGCATGCAAGATTCATAGCCGATGAGTTTTATACTATTCAATCTAGTCCCTCTCCTTCTTATTGATTACGCATCTACTAGTACTATTCTATTTGGATTTAACCGATCTAAGCATGTTCCATCTACTTACTGCTGATGAAAAGTAACCAGGTGAGATCAATCAAAGAGCAAGTCGTGGACGCGAGCTTGTGCGACCCGATGTGCATATGGACTTGTGCAGTTGAGCGATCCTTGCGAGAGAATACTCGACGAAAGATTTCCGCCACGAGGCCACACCTCCACCTCATCACATATGGGCTCGCCTGAACCAGCTATGCCGATTCGTCCGGCCACAAAGTCGTTGTCTGGACCTCATCCAACACAATAACTATCAGAACAAACGTCGACTCCGGAGAAACCAGCATTATCATCGACCACATCGCATGATTTCACCTTCGCGACTTCGTTGATTCCATCTGATGTCGCGACCTATTACATTGGTTGCATCGCCCGATGGAATTCGTCCTCAACATATACTTCAGTCTTGCTGATTGATCGACCTCAAGACCATACAAGCCAGTGTCTTCCAGATCGTTCGGCAGCCCGAAGAGCTTTCTAGTATTGGTTGGTAATCTCTTACGATTTTTTATTTTTTAAGATCTGCCGAGTTGCTTCTTCTTTGCGCAGGCGAACACGCATCCGACGGAGTTTTCTAGCATTGGTCATTACATCAAATTCACCCAACATTCCGGGTTACGCCATTACCTCATTACAACAAATACACTCGGTTATTCAGTGAATTTATTTTCTTTGGCTCTGAATATATCTTCCCCGGCCCAGTGAATTTATTTTCTTCGACTTAGTGGATTTATTTCTTCGGCTCTGGACTTTTTCGGCTAAGTGGATTTATTTTCTTCGGTTCTGGATATATCTCCTTCGGCTTAATGCATTTATTTTTGGCTTAGTGAAATTACCTTCTTCGGATCAATAGATTTATCTTCTTCGGCTTACTGGATTTGTCTTCTTCGGATTCATCTTATAAGGTTATCATTGGTTTCCGTTAATATAATACGACCCGACGCATTTCCGGGTTAGTGGATTTATCATCTATGATTATTACTGGATTTATTTTCTTCGGGTCAATGGATTCATCCTCTATGATATCGACGGATTCATCTTCAATATGCTTCATATTTAATGGCGCAATCTTCAAAGTGGATTCATCTCAAATACTTCATCTTGAATTCATCTTCAGTACTTCATCTTTAATGACATAATCTTCAATGGTTTAATCTTCAAACAATGTCATCTCCAATGGCGTAAATTTTCAGTGGATTCATATTATATTGACAATGGCTTCTTCTTAAATGGCTTCACCTCATATGACGACGTGACTCCGTCAACTTCTTCCGACATCACAGCTAATACTCGGGGGCTCGACAATGACTTCGCCCCTGAGCATAATTACAACATATTCTAGGCGACCACGACTTCTTCATCAATAATTTGGAACCATCATTACCATCAACCTCGATACATGCATTATAACACTCGGGAGCTCGACAACGAATTCATCGCAGGTCACAATTGCGGCACCGCGTCTAAGTAACAATCATGATATCACCACATCAGTGCTTGGGGGCTCGGCTATTTCTTTATAATTTGGCGGCACCTACTTTTGTTATTTGGTGGTTTCTATTTTGGCTCGATTTCTTCGTTGCACTCGAAGACTTTATTGCGCGTCGACTCCGTCGTATCTAATAAGCTAAGTGTTTCTTTTTAATTTACATAAAGTTGATTATCATTTACTTTTGCCGCACACGACACTCGGGGGCTGTGCGGCATAAATTCACTTTACATATCATCGAATCTGAGCATCTGACACCACATGCGAAAAAGAGAGTCAAGGGAAAGATAGAAAAAGTTTGTTTATTTGTGCAGGAGAAAGCAAAATTCAAAGTATATAAGAGAGAACCCGACGAAATTGTCTACAGGGAGAACTCGACGATATTGTCTTCAAGAAAGAACAGGACCCGAAGAATTATCTTCAAGGAGGTCCCGAAAAATTATCTTCAAGGAGGTCTCGAAAAATTATCTTCAAGGAGGTCCCGAAAAATTATCTTCAAGGAGGTCTCGAAGAATTATCTTCAAGGAGGTCCCGAAAAACTATCTTCAAGGAGGTCCCGAAAAATTATCTTCAAGGAGGTCCCGAAAAATTATCTTCAAGGAGGTCTTGAAGAATTATCTTCAAGGAGGTCCCGAAAAATTATCTTCAAGGAGGTCTCGAAGAATTATCTTCAAAGAGGACCCGAAGAATTGTCCTCGGGAGGACCCGAAGAATTTTCCTCCGGGGAGGACCCGAAGAATTTTCCTCAAGGAGGACCCGAAGAAATTTTCATCAAGGAGGAAGCAAAAAAAAAAAAAAAAAGTGAACAAAGCTTCGGGTCCATTGACTCGTCATATTGTTCCGAGTAAGAGCATCGGTGATGTACCCGACAATATAGAATAACCAATATATTCGGCTGTCTCATCAAGCCCGAGAGAAAAATAGAAGAACCCGCAAAATGGGTCATTGCATCAGCCGAACAAGGCACTTGACAAAATATTCTCAGAGCGCCAAAGTCGCGAATAATCTCTGAATGCCGCAAAACTCTGCGAAGGTAAGACCCCGGATCCGTCCTGTGGCGTGGCATCGCCAAAGACTGCGCTCTGCTACTTTTTTCCACATCAACAGATGTGAAGAAATATCCCGGCGGACGCGTTGTGGACCCGATAACATTACTGGAATTCGGATCATGGTAAGTCCTTAAGCGGCACGTGACGAATTACGCCAGGTCCCGAGATCATGTCCAGGGACGTGATCTTGAAGTAGGTTCTTGCGGGATTGCCACAAGAGCAGTTAACTGGTACCTGATCCGTCGATGAACCAGCCCCATTTACCATTATCCCTGAACAACATAAATAGCAACGGCCTAGAGTCGATAAAAAGAGGGGCCAGAAATATGGTTAAGTTCGTTATTAAGTAGTACAACTTGAGTCTATGCCCAGGTGCAAGCACCTGCCCATAGGCTCGGGGGCTACTCTTATCGAGAGTATTGTTCACCCTCCCAATAAGATACAAGAAAGAGGAAAAAATTGTGGTGTCGATTAAAAGCAAGTTGAGCCTACACCCAAGTGCAAACACTTGGCTGTAGCCTCGGGGGCTACTCCCATCGGGAGCGCTGGTCGCGCACCCAATAGAAAAATAACTTCGACAGCATCTACGACAATCAAGCTTTGTAGACTCAACTCGATTCTACGATTCGAGTGGAGCCTACTCCCATCGGGAGCCCATGGATTTGATCAAGTCCTCCAGAAATATAGTTAAGTTCTTCATCGAGTAGTACAACTTGAGTCTATGCCCAAGTGCAAGCACTTGCCCATAGACTCGGGGGCTACTCCCATCGGGAGCGCTGCCGCGCACCCGATAGAAAATAATTTCAAGAATCATCGACATCATCTACGCTACACATGATCTACGACAGGGACCTCGCCTTTGGAGATGATTATGCTTGGAGTCTCTATGCAAGTCTTCGACTTCCCTAGACACTCGGGGGCTACTGACATGGGTATACCTTTCGGGTACCCATTATTAGTATACCTGGCTTGGCTCGGCCCAATATGGAGAAGGCCCAACAAGGCAACCCGAAGAAGTAGTCGACTAGGACTCTTGTAAAACCCTAGGCTGGTTGCATATATAAAGCCAGCTAGGGTACCCGATAGAGAAGGGGCCAACAGATAGACAACATAGCTCCGCTACGGCGGCACCCTGTAAACATACATATGATCATATAGAGGATTGCTAGCAGCACGTAGGGATCCTCCACCGAGGGGACCCGAAGCTGGGTACGTCGTGTGCCTAATCTCGCTCCCGAAATCTCCATCGTCGCTCTCTCCCGAAACCCTAGTCTACAATACGTAGGCATTGCCGAGGTGATCCCTCGTCACCCGCTGATCCTCCGGAAGAAGGAAAGCCCATTGTTGAATCTGGTACGCCGCACGCCGTATACCCTGCAAAAAATTAGTTCCCTTTTGTCTGTTAAAAATTATGTCATTCCGGTTTATCCAAATAGACCAACATACAACAGATATGTCAATCAGTATTCTATTTTTATCCAGTTTATTAACCCCATTAAGCCAATTACCAAACATATTAGTAATATTTGCGGGTGGGCGTATACCAAAAGTAAAATATATCATTCACCAAACAATTTTAGCAAATGGACATGATAAGAGTAAGTGATTTATGGTTTCTGGCTCATTACAAAAACAACATTTATTGCATCCATGCCAATTATGTATAACCAAATTGTCTTTTGTGAGCAGCACTTTATTGTTAAGAAACCACATAAAAATTTTGATCTTGAAAGAAAATTTTAATTTCCATAAATACTTGCGTAAAAATGTAGTATGACCATTCATTCAGTCAAGTTACATTGATTTTACTGAAAATGTTCCGGAATCAGTAATTTTCCATACAAATTTATCCGGATTGTTTGTCAACTGTACCATCATTAGCCACTGACAAAGATTAATCCATTGTTTCCATTTGTTTTCGTTAAAAGCTCTCTAAAAGCAATATTAAGCGGATTTTGTGACAACACAGTAGCTACTAAAACATTCTTTTGTTGTACTATATTATACAATGCCGGATAATGTTGTGCTAAAGAAGTGTCTCCTAGCCAAATGTCCTCCCAAAAACGGATATCGGATCTATTCCCCACTTTGAAAACCCCCTGCTAAAAAAATTATTTTTCACACGCATAAGACCTTTCCAAAATGGAGAATCAATAGGTTTACCCTCAACATGTGCTAACGTTGGTTTTTCAAATATTTATTAGAAAGAAGTTGCTGCCACATTCCCTCCTCGGTGAGAATTTTGAACAATCATTTACTTAGCAAACATTTGTTTTTTAGTTCAAGAACTTCAATGCCTAACCTTCTTGGTCTTTAGGTATATATACAAACCATATTCCATTTTTTAAGCCTATACTTCTTCTTCGTTTCATCCGTTTGCCAAAAAACTTGAGCGATAGAAATCCAAACGTTTTCTGGCCCCTACAGGAATCTCAAGAAATGACAACATGAACATTGGTAAACTCGTCAAAACTGAATTGATTAAGATTAACTGATCTTTGTAGGATAGTAGTTTACTTCGCCAAGTCCCTAGTTTTACCCCAAAATGACTCTCTATAGGATTTCATTCGGAATTTCCGAGTTCCCGATAATGCACAGGAATACCGAGATATCTTATTGGTAAGGACCCAGCCTCACACCCAAAGATTTGTCTGTAATCCTGTTCCTTTTCTTTAGCCTTCCCAAAACAAAATATCTCACTTTTATGAAAGTTAATTTTCAAGCCAGACAACTTCTCAAACATAGAAAGGATTAATTTCATATTTATGGCCTTTTCAACATTATGTTCTAAAAATAATATTGTGTCGTCCGCATATTGGAGTATCGATACTCCCCCATCAACCAAATGAGGAATGAGACTCCCTACATGACCATCTTCTTTCGCACGAGCAATTAAGATGGCAAGAACATCGGGCAACAATGTTGAAAAGAATTGGAGAAAAAGGGTCACCTTGTCTCAATCTTTTCCTAGTTTGGAAATTGTGTCTAATATCACCATTAACCTTAATTACGACGCTACCTTCCTGGACAAAGTATTTAATCAAATCACACCATTTGGGATCAAAGCCTTTCATCCTTAACACTTGTTGGAGAAACGGCCATTTAACTTTGTCGTCAGCCTTCTCAAAGTCAATTTTGAAAAGAACTCCGTCTAACTTTTTCCGATTAATTTCATGAATAGCTTCATGTAGGACAACTACCCCCTCAAGGATATGACGTCCTGGCATGAAAGCCGTCTGCGTTGGCCTAACGACCTTGTGAATTATCTCGGAGATTCGAATGGTAGCTACCTTAGTGAAAATTTTAAAACTCACATTAAGGAGGCAAATAGGTCGATATTGCTGTATTTGGATCGCATTTTCTTTTTTAGGCAGTAACTTGATGACACCGAAATTAAGTTTATACAAAGGTAATTGGCCCATATGTAATTGTGTAAATAAGGCCATCAGCTCATCCTTAATTGTACTCCAGCAGTGTTGATAAAACTCCGCGGGGAAACCGTCAGGTCCGGGAGCCTTATTATGTTCCATCTGAGATATAGCCTCGAAAACCTCAACCTCAGTTAATGTTGTTGTAAGTATGTTGTTTTCCTCTGGTGTAAGTTGTGGTATGTCAGTCACGTGATTCTCCATCATGGAGAAAGAGTTGTGTGCCGGCGCCCCAAACAACTTTTTATAATATTCAGTGATATAAACTTTTAGATTGTTATCGCCTACTATAGTACCTTCATCCTGCTCCAATTGGAATAATTTTTTTCTTCCTATGTTTACCATTTGCAATGAGGTGAAAATATTTTGTATTATTGCATCCTTCCTGAATATGCTTGACTTTGGCTCGTTGAGCCCATTTTTTCTCTTCATCTCGACGTAGCTTATTAAGACACTCATGTGCATGCTTCAGTTGATTTCATTCGGAAGGTGATAACGAGCTAGATTCTGCTTTAATATCTAAAACATCAATAATACCTAGAAGCTGTTCCTTTTCCTTTCTATATTTTCCGCTTAAGTTTTTTGCCCAGCCTCTTAGAAAACGTGGTATGTGTCTGATCTTTTTCTGCCAAGTTTGAATTGGTAAATTTCCAGCGGATACTGCTGCCCATTTGGCGGCAATCATTTCATGGAACCCATAAGTACTATACTATTTGGTAACAAAGTTCTTTTTTCTCCTAATTTTGAATTATTTTTGGGATTAACATGGTGCTGACACGTATGTGCTTTGGGTGGTTTGCTTCCCGCTGGCTCTTCTCTGTGTGTAATTTCGGTGCTCTGTGCGATTTTTGGGAGGTTGAGAGTTTGTCTCATGCTGATATGTCTGGTCGCTGTTTTGGGGCATTAGTTATGTGGATGTAGCAGTGGAGTAGGCTCTGCAGTCTGCACGATAGCTGGCTTGGTTGTGCATGCGTGTGGTGAGGCCGGTGAAGACGCGTGTACAGTTTTGAAGCTGCTAGACAAACTACTTTGACCGGATCGGTACTCCTTTTTGTCTCCATCTTCTCGGTTTCCACCGCTCCAAAGCTTTGTCCGCCTTTTCCTCTCCCACGTCCTCTCCTTTTCCACCACTTGCTCGCACCGATTTGGCGCAGCGGCGGTGAGAAGACCTGCCCCGTCTTATATTTCTCATGTTGCCGGTGGCGGTAGGAAACGGCGGCGCCGCGGGGTTTCTGTCGGGCGGTGCGCGAGGTCATCCGGACGGGTAGACAGAGATCGGTGGCGCCGCCTACATCCTCCTCTCGCACCCACCGACGCCCTCCTCTCCGTCCCTAGGCGACATGGAGGAAGATCTCGACTTGCCAAGGAGGCTGGCGGCGCGGAGGAGGAGATTGGCTTCCGGCATCGAGCCAGTGGGTTGTCTCTCTCCCGAGCCTCTCTCTCTTCCAAGATGTGAATCAAAAAATCGATGTGGAGGCGAGAAGAACTAGGTGGGCAGCATCGCATGCTGCTGAGCCTCAGCTGGCCGGGGTAGTCGGCCCAGCAGGGGTCACTTGCGTTGGTGTGTCGTGGCGGTGCTGCGGCGACGCAGTCCCGCTGCCAGCCACGCCTTGGCCCCGAGCCGCTGAAACCGGCGGAGGACCCGACACCCGACGCTGCCCACCGGTTGGGACCACCACGCGTTGGTGCCGACTGAGGGGAGGCCGTCCAGATGAACTACGCGCTCATCGATCAGTTCGATCTGGCGCCTCCATCCCTAGCCAACCTCCTGTCGTCAACACCGCCGCCTGATCTTGCCGTGTGGACGCCGCCACAAACTCCACGCCGTCGAGATCCAGCTGTGCGTTGTGCTGTACGGCGCACCATTGTGCTGCAGGCCTACCTGCATCGTACAGGCAAGGGGAGGGCAGGGGCCACCGTGCCGTTGAGCTCCAGCCGCGTCCTGGAGCTGCAAGCCGCCGCGCCAGGGAAAGGGAGGACACCGGCGGCCGACGCGAAGGCCGTCAAGCTCCAGCCATGCGCCGCGCTGGAGGACGCGCCATCGAGCTTCAGGGCGCCCTGCGTCACAACTCACAAGCTCCCTCCCGCGTGAACTGGATCACTGCGGACTTGGTGCCCATGTATGATTTGGTTGCTGCTACTGCGTTTGCTAGCTGGTTCGCTGCTTAATCACTTACAGTTACAGCTTTTAATTTTCAGAAACTATACATTCTGAATCAGATTGTTATGCTTTTGTGGGTACTGAATTTAGGAAGTCCTACACTTCGTATTTTTCTGTCTCACGGCTGATTCAAATTGTCCTGCAGTATGTGTGGTTACTGCTTATTATTGTATTTATGAATCAAAACTTGCAATTTCTGGACTGCACGGTAGTGAGTGGTATATCTTTCTTAGTTGCAGACACTTTCACATGTAGAAGACACAATTTCCGATTAATGGTCTGTTCCATCCTTTGGATATGAGTTCTTCATAAAGGGATTCTGAGCCAACAACTAGGTCAACAACTCGGTTTAGGACAAAGTGTGATGTTGGAATATGAAATCGTATTGACTGCTTCGACTGAATGAAATTGTTTGACACTAAAACATACTACAAAGAATAACTATTTGGTTAGCATAATTTCTAAAATCCCAATCCATCATTTTGTTAATAATCAACCTTTGTTCAGTATCCAGTTTGTCGTTTCATGATATTATGGTTGACAGTTGATTGAAATAATTTTCGTAAATCAGATTTGCGTACAGTTAGGGAAACAAATAGTCAATCCAGCACCTCTTATCACGATAACATGCCATGTGCACCTTTTGATCATACAGTAGTTAGCCTATTCTTTATGGTTGGCCAGGGGATAGAATTTTAGACTATCTTCTTGAACTGGATAGAGCACAACGTTCACATTATGCTTTAGATGGCACACTTCCAATATTCACAAGTGATCACGTGTGTTTTTTTACCATCAGTTTACCGAAATATTGATGTACTGCAGCTCCTTGTGCAAGATTTTGCGCATTTGGGAAACTATGCTTTAGATGGCACTCTTCCAATATTCACAGGTTATCGTGTGTAATTTTCCCATCAATTTAACTAGGTATTGATGTACTGCAGGTTCTTGTGCAATATTTTAACCGCATCGGGCATTTTTCGACAGAGAGTTATTGGCCTGAAACGGCAGGCCATAATGGACATGGAAAACAAAAAAAGGAAGCCATGTTGATGGTGTGCCCACTCAGATTATATGTGTATATCAATTCTCTGTCCATCCCGTGTGCTCCTTTATATTTAAACTTGGATAAATCTTTGCACCTACACTTGAATAGCAGCCCATTGATATTTGCTTTCAACCGTACACACACACCTACCTTCACAAGGCATTTCTTTATATACACTATCCTCACATGTAAGTATTTTGTTAATGCGGTGCAATCTACTGGATGTTTGCTACGGCAAACAAATTTAGAAAGCACAAGCCATCGAGAAAATGGAGTGCCAAATATGCCCTCTCATAGGTTATTGAATTGATTATTTGAATCTTATTTACTTATTCTGGATACATATGCTAGCTATACGAAATATGCTTTTAGATTCTAGACATTCATTTATATTGTACCTACTGTGATTTTTTTGTTCTCGATGAAAACTATAGAGAGATGATAGGTAGAACAACCGCTATTCACTTTTGTGAGGAACCCTTTCAAAATTCTTCTTTTTATGCTATATAATTGCAATGGTCAGTTCACACATCTCATATAAATGACCTTGTGGATTATCCAAATCAACTTTCATTAGAATGATATTGTCAGCATGCTTGCCTAGGATCTTTCCATTTCCCCCCCTCGTGTACGGTATTTTTTCCATTGTTTCCTTCCATGTTGTTTCGAGCATATCAGCCAGAGGTCATTAGATAGACCTTCAGCCAGAGGTCATTTAATTTCCACATTGTTTGGAGTAAGGCTATGAGTGTTGTACCCTAATAGCAGTGGCGGAGCTTGAACGAAATCGCAGCAGGGGCGAAATAGTGGTGACTCTAGGATTTTTTTAACTAGGTTCATATTATCGGAGAAAATCGTGCATACACAATGTACTAACACTTTCCTACAGAAAACACTAAGGTTTAGATTCGCAAAATTATAAATGAACCTTATTCATGGCAAAGAAAAATACCTCAAATAATTGGATAAATAAACTGAAAATTTCTGGTGCCTAAATTCCCAATTGCACCAACATCCCAGGCGTGCCTACCCTGTAGATATTTATTTGGGGAAGCCAACGTTCTAAGATAGAATATTCATCTACTCAATAGATGGTCAGACACAGGTTAAACATGCAAGGTGGAATGGTTTCATGGCCCAAAGATGTTGCTTTCATATTCATCACAGGCTCATTATTTACTAAATCAGTGTAGCACACGCAACTGACCGGCCTAGGCTAAAAATTACTACTGGGTAATGTTGAAAGTTCAGTTTTGTAGGGGGGGCGATCGCCCAGGTTCGCCCTGCCGATGCTCTGCCAGTGCCTAATAGGGAACTATCCAAACAGTACATGGTTATAAATCTGACGAGAACTTTAAGTGGGACTCAAGCAGATGGATCTTCGTAACTTGCTGAATTATATCATCTAACCTTTTCAGTAACTACTCAAATGATCATTTCACTGATTATGTGTAGTCAATGACTTGCGATACTTTTTTCATCAGGATCTTATGAAGAAGGGTCCATTTAACGGCGTAAAGGTTGAAGCATCAGGGAGCAATGGACACAAGGTAGATAAGCATCGTATCCTTGAAAGGAAATCTAAATCAATATCCGATGATTGTGAACGGAAACAAGAAGCTCAGATAAAGCCAAAGACAGGGATAATCATTGAAGTATTGAACCATTTGAGAGGTTTCTCATTGCTTCAATTTTCCTTAAAAGGTATCCTCTAATTGCTGACCGCTTCTTAGTTAGTACATTAACAAACTAATTAATATATGCAAGATACTCTTCTTGCTTATAGAGTATCTTGGTTCTATCGTCCAGTTGTATTGTGCTTGCTTACCTAGCTGAGAACTCGCAAAAACTAGGCTATGCAATTTGCCAGCGATTCAGAGGCTCTTTCAACATCTGCATTGTTTAGAGAATATGTTCTTAGATCGTCTGTACTTGAATTACTAGATTACATATGCATTTTTTTGTTTGATTGTTCGATGTATAAAGATCATTCAGCTGCAACATACTTCTCTATTGAAGCTCCAGGACCTGCGCAAAATTCTGCGATAAATGGTCAGTGTTAGCTTTAAGAAAATTAAATATGTGTTCTTCCGAATGAATTACCCTTTATGTATTTTATAAATCTCTTAGTATGATATCCGTTATTCTCTCACTGTATACAATTGTGTTGTATATAACTTTCTACACCTGCGAATTGGTGTGCAACTTACATAATTCTGTCAGGAATTGTTGATGCTAGCTTCCAAGAAAAACATACATGTATTATGTTCACATTATACAGATGATCTCAAAAAGGGAGATGTGCTTTGTGCCATTGTAATTAGAAATTTGTTAGCTATAGATACACGCTGCAATATATTCCAAGCCTGTAGTTAATAGGAATTTTATGTTTTGGTTTGACAAGAAATAAATGAAATAGTGGCATATTAACATTTTTCTCAAGCATATATGAAACGGTGGAAGGTGGCATATTAAATTTAGATTCAAGCAATATACACCTTCCTGGCTGTACTATCCTGATAGCTTTGAGCGAAAAATGAGTAATGTTTTTTCCTCAACTTTTAGCTATTTGTGATCATAGCTCTGAGATGGGATCTATCATATATGAGAAGGAGACCATTCAAGGGCTTTGATGTCTCTTACATACCATGTATTACAAGCATATATGAAACGGTGGAAGGTGGCATGTTAAATTTAGATTCAAGAAATATACACCTTGCTGGCTGTACTATCCTGATAGCTTTGAGCGAAAAATGAGTAATGTTTTTTCCTCAACTTTTAGCTATTTGTGATCATTGCTCTGAGATGGGATCTATCATATATGAGAAGGAGACCATTCAAGGGCTTTGATGTCTCTTACATACCATGTATTACTGCTAAATATGGTTTTAGTTGGATAAATCAACCAGACACTTCTAGCACTCTGACGTAATGTGATGCTTTTGTTGTACTGGAGTTTTGCTTGTGGAACAAGCATGCAGGATTAATTTTCATGATGCATAAGTGCATGATTTTGGTTCAGATGGGTCATGTTGGGCTGTTAGGTTAGATGGACGTGTACTCTGGTTTCTTGCTTTTCATGCATTGAGCAATTAATGCCTGGGATATATTTTTTTGTTAACTTTGTAAGTAACGCCTTTCGCAAAAAAAAAAAAATCTTTGCAAGTAACGCCAGTACGCATGGAGAAAAAGTTAGAGGCTATGTATAGTATCATCTAGATGGTAATTCTATTTTCTTTTTTTCTAGCACTCCAAATTATGGGGCTCATTACGGTAAGTGTGCCATGTCGCTCGAGTGTAGAAACTGAATATTTATGTTTCATCTTCCTTCTGTTGTTTGTTCTATCCTGAAGATTTGCAAGAACGGAATCGGCCTTAGGTTTTGTAATACATAAATTTATTGGTCATATTGTCATTATGATGGATGGGAATACTTCTCATGGTAGCAGTTCTATGCGGGTTCCACCCACTGAGCTGACGTGTGGTGGTTTTGCAATTCTTCTGCGGAAGCCGGGATCTGCTGATCTACATCCGGGGCGACATCAGTATGCTATGCAGTTTGCAGCACTGTGGTTATTGTACCGACTCCCTATGTGTACACAAATTGCTCATCTTTATCTCATAGATTGTAGGCAATTATTTTGTCTCAACATTGAGTTTGATCTATGCAGAATTAGATATGGACAGGCCAAATAGTGTATATTCTATATGCTGACGAGAAGCTAGATGTGGTTTATTTTCACTTCACGTCTTCTGAAGGTCACAAAATATTCATAGCTGTAGCCTAATTGGATTTGTCAGTTTTTCTTCCAGTTTGGAAGGATTTTTACCTAAAAAGGGTTATGTAAGCAAGGAGATTAGCTGATTGTGATTTCTTCATTCTAGGATTAACTGGTATACTTTGGGATCAAGTCGCACAAAGATAGCACATGCAGCACAAGGTGTATATTTACAGCCACAGCAGATGTGGGGGTTAACTGCGTCATGCAGAAATTAACACTTGCACTTCATTAGCTTAGAGTATGACTTCTAATTCTTGACGTGTTGTGTTTTTTCTTCTGTAAGTTGTAAAGCAGGTGAAGCTTTTTTTTTTGTTATGTATTGTGGTAGATTGCACAATCCATGCTACTGCCCAAATTCTATTGATGTAATGGCTGCGGAACTACTAACTACTCATTCATGTGTATTTCAATGTATACTGCTGATGATGATTAAAATGCAATACCAGCTATTGTTACCAAACTTAATTTATGTATATTTCTGTCCCCTTATTTAGTTGATTCTTACGATCAATCTTTTATGCACATGATTTCAATGTGTACTGTATCAGACTTCGCTATCAATCACCTTGAAGCTCATTGTTTAACCAGAAAAATATTCAAATTTACCAAATCAACTGTAGTCTTAAAATTATCAGCACCATGGTATTACACGGTTGGCGCGGCGTGCCGCCGCGCCCATTCATGCTAGTCTTGTTCAAACCATGACAATTCAAAAGAGAATCTAGGTCTGTTACCACGGTGAGCGTGTTGGCAAGAGTCAATTAGAAGCGGTGTATGATCTGAGCCAATGTTCATAGTCGAAGGTCAAACCTGGGATTTTCATCCCAAAACTGGGGATCAGCGCATGGGTTCCAATGTCGGTCTTTGTCGTATCCCTCTGGTTCATGTCAGTGGCAGATGATGGGATGTTAAACCTAAAAGCAAGTACAATAGAGCCTAGTCAGCTGGCTATAGTGTGTTCCATGTCATCAAAATCCTAGCTGGAAGAGTGAGAAGCAAAGAGAGAAAATAGAGCGGGCTCTATATCTATAGCCGGGCTGTAGCACACCAAACGAGGGACAAGAGCCTCCATGCAGCCGGTGTGAGGGCTTTTAGCTGGCTTTTATTTCTCTCTACCAATTATGTGCCTTCTCATATCCAAGCAGTTAATGCTATAGCCACCTCTTATAGCTAATCTATAGCCAGCCTATTGTATGAGTGTACTCCTATGAAGACTTTACCTGACATGGCACTACTACAAAGTCGGCAGTGGGGTCTTCTATTAAACATGCTCTAAGGACATCTCCAGCGGGGCGACGCATTTCGGACGCCCAAACGGACGCGTCGTTAAAATCGACCGCGCGTTCATTTGCGTCGGGGGTGGCTCCAGCGGCACCACGCATACTTTTTTCCATTTATAAAGTTATAATTTACATTAATAAAAAAAGGGAATACCCTTTCGGAAACTCGCCGTCGCTCCGCGAGCGACGGGGGAAACCCTAGCGCGGCGCTCCCTCCTCCCTCGTCGCCGCCGGGCGTGTCGCGGGCGAAGCCCGGCAAGGCGGCGGCGGGGCACTCTTCTCCCGCTCGGACGGCGCGGGCTGGTGGCGCCGAGCGGCGGCGTCGTGCTGGCGAGGGGCACGGCGGCGCGGTGGCGGGCTCTTGTGGCGGCGCTGCGGGATCTGGCCGACGGCGTGGTGGGCTTCGTCGGGCTGCTGCTGCCTGTGGCCGGCGGCGGCCGGGGCTGCCTCGATCTGTTTCGCCCCCAGATCTGGCGGGGTGGCTTTCGTCTCCTGCACCGGTGGCAGGTCGGCGCCCCCTGGACCTCGGTGCGCGGCCGTTTCGGCGGCAGCGGGCGTGTGCGGGTCACTCTGGCTGGCCAGCGTGGCGCTGGGCGGCGGTGTGCCTGCGTGCGTGGTGCGTGCCACCGCTGGTCGGTGGTGGAGTGGCTGCGAGGGTCGCCTGCCCCTTTTCTCAGCCATCATCCTGCAGCGGTTCTGCCGCTGGGGCTGGCGGGTGCCGTGGCTTTGCAGATGGCGGCCATGGTGGTGACGTGTTCCCCACCCGGGGGGCCGTCGTGGCTGGGCGTTGAGCCCCGCTGTCTTGCCATCAGTGGCAGCGGACGCTGCTTTCGTCTGTACTGATGTGCCCCATGGTGTTGTAGATGGCGGCCATGGGTGCGGTCTCTTCCTCGATATGAGGTGAGCCGTGGCAGTGGCGGTGGCGGCTTCTTCTTGCCGGTTGCTAGGCTCCGGTGTCGGGTTCTTGTCGGAGCTCTGTGGCATGTTCGGCGCAGGTGGTCTATGTGCGTGCTCTCGGCTAGCCTACCCTTCGGGTATATCGAACCCGGTGGGGTTGGGGTTGCCCTCGGTGATGCTATATCTTCGACTACGGCGGCGACCCCTGCGTGCGGTGTGGGTGCTCCATGCCCCTTGGCTCCTTCCGGTGGCACACAGGCATTGTGGCGTCGTCTCGGCCACGCGCGACCTTTCGGCCACACCCTCGACACAGTGGTGTCGGTGCGTAGTGTGGTCTCGGATGCGCGTTGCCCTTCGATTACGTCGATGGTGCAGTGTCGCCGTTTGGGTCCCTCCGCCGTGTCTGGCAGGCTTCTCCTTGTGATCGCTGAGCTTGGGTCGCGATGAGTCTTCTCATCGGTCAACCGTCCCCCCAAAGGTTTGCGGGGTGGCCTTGTTCTTCTCTCCCGCTCTTGTGTTAGTGTTGGGGTGTGTGTTTTTCTTTCCTTCTCCTCTCTTGTAACCCCCATGTACTCTGTTCATTTGAACCTATGTTGTAGAGGCTGAAAATGCCTCATAGGCAACTTTGAAATATATTCAGGTGGGGATTCGTTCCCCCCAGAAAATTCAAAAAAAAAAAGTTAGTGCATTAAGAGGCATCTGCATACTCAGCCTATGACTAGGTCGTCGTTGGTTGGGTGCTCCGGTGGAGGAGGAAGTACACGGCAAGGCGGCAGGCCTCGTCTGCGCAGGAGGCTGTGGTGAAGGTGGCCACGGATCCCAGGCCGGAGCAGCAGTCGGCGCGCCGTCGTTGGAACGTGTTGGCGTGGCCAGAGGAGTCGCCGACCTCCCCTGCGCGAGCGCCGACTTGCGGAGCTGGATTGCGAGCCCGTCCCACATAGCGAGCTCGTTGAACTCGCTATTGGCCAGTGCCATGGCAATGGCCTCCTCCTCGGTAATGTCCGGCGGCTGGGTCTTCGGATCCCACGCCGGTCCGTCGTCGTTGTGGTCGTAGTCTGCATGCTTCGCCTACTCGTCCGCGTCCTCGTCGTCGTTCTCCTCTTCTTCCGCGGCGATCTCGCGGTCGAAGTAGTCAAGGTCGCCGAGGTAGCCAGCGTGGTGGTGCGCGTCAAACTCCACGTCCCGAACGGGATTCAGTTGTAGGAGTTGAGCGCGTACGCCGGATCTTCTCGGAGATCAGCCGGCAAGATCGGTCGGCGGCGGCTCACCTTGTGCTGGCGCTCTCGGCCCTCGCGCGTCACGGGGGGACCGGCATGCTCTTGGAGTTGAGGTGCCAGCCTCCTCCAGGCAGGTTTGCGTCCAGCCATGGCACCGGCCAGTTTTTCTCCGAAAGGCGACGCGCGAACTCGATGCGGACGTACCGCCTGACCCGTGGCTTCTTGTCGGACCGCGAGCCGCTAGCCTCGTGGTCGTTCTTGTCTTGCGGAACGGCCAGCATTTCTTCCTCATGGCACCGGTCGGTGGATAGGGTGGGCTCTGGCAATGGTGTTGTTGGGGAAATGGGCAATTCATGGCAGCGTCGACCGCGCCACATCGGCCTAGATCTGTTCTGCCGTTTGCATGGGCGCCACACAGACATATCTGATGGTGCTCGAAGGCGTCACAGGAAAGAGATAGTGCAGTTAAATAGTTTGACCGGAGGATGAGTCTGCTTTTCCAAAAAGGGCTATTTTTGTCAAAATTGCCTCACGACACCAAACTGAACTAAATTGTTTTGTGAGTGAGCCCATTGACAACCGAACCAAAGAAGCCCGACTCGAGGAAACCCGGTTAAGGCCTTGTTTACTTCTTCCGTATTTTTCTTCCCAATGGGTATGGAGATGGAAGGGGATTTGGTGTTCACCCAATTCCCTGAAATACCCTTCCCAAAAAATACACTAGTATGATTAAGAGTAGGGGTGGGCATTCGGTCATGACCGAAAATTCGGTTTTTGTATTTTGGTCTATTTCAAATGCGGTCAGAAAAAAATGAAGACCGAAATATACTTGTTACTTTTACTACCCGAAAATTTGGGTACCCAATAATTCAGGTTTGGGTTCGAGTTCGGTCATGACAGAACAGTGTGGCTGACGTTGTCAACGCAAAACTTAGACATTATTTAGTAAAAGGTTGGCAACATTTTAGATGTATTTTGGATGTTTTTTCACTGCATATATTATTATCAATTGGTGCGAATAAATGTTCAACAATCTAAACAAAAATGTAACAACGCTAGAGAAGTTTATGAACATTCAATAATATCACATCTCACGTATATCACAAAATCTAAAGATTGGGACAGTCTTACGTAAAATTGGGCCAGTTCGGTCTATTCGGTTACTCATAACAAAATGAGCGAATTGACCATACTTAAATCGGTCTATAAAATATTCTACCCAATAGTTTATCGGTTATTTTGGTCTCGGTCTTTTCGGGTTCGATCTCGGTCTTTTTGTTTCAGTCTTCGGTCATCGGTTTTTCTTGCCCACTATGAATGTAGAGTTTTTGATTAAGGAAAAAAAATGTGGAGATAGAAGGGTATGGGAGAGGATATCTCGGGATTAAAGTAAACGGATCGTGTGGGGATTTTGATACGAAATACTTCCCCCGTCCCCGTAAATACACTAGAACTGGCCTAAACAAGAACCATTCTCAGCTCAGATTTAGCGGCCTATAGACCACGCCGCCGCCCCTCTCACCAATCTCTCGGTTCCCCCGTGACCTCGCCGGCCACCCCAGCACCAAGCTCGCCGTCGCAGCTCCGGCCCCTTCGCCCAGTCCAGCCCCGCGCCTCCATCAAGTCGTCCGCAGCAGCCGGCGGAGGAACTCCGCCCGCCCGCCCTTCTTCCGCTCCTCCTACAGCGTCCGCCACCGCCGTCCGTTCGTCGTCGTCAAGGTCGCCGACCCACTCGTCTCCGTCCTGCTCCGAGGATCCCACCCTCCCGCAGTATTACCATGGAATGGCCGTGACGATTGGAAACTGCAGCCTATCCTCCACAAATCAAGCAGGTAGAGGTGTTGGTGGAAAAGAAGATGTTGCATTAGGCTGCAGGTGGGCGGACGTGTAAGTGCAAAATTTGCAAAGGGGCAGGAAACGACCGGATATTTCCTCCAAATCCAAACCTAACCCAGAAGAAACGATCGACGATGGCGCCAACAGAGCCGGAGCCGGCCAAGGCCAAGGCTCCGCCATCAGCCAAGCGCCTTCAGTCGCCGGAGCGCAAGAGGAAGATCCCACCATTGGCCAATCCGCCACAGACGGACAAGAAAAGGAAGAAGACGATATCGCCGTCCGCTGACGCCAACAAGAAGCCTCTCCCTCTCGAGCACGTGTGGACACCCAGCGACGAGGTCCGGATACTGGAGGCCATGGCGGCGCATCGACAGGCTGAGCAGGGCAAGCTGCCAAGAACCAGGGAGCTCTTCGCCTCCCTGGATGGCTGCCTCGAAAGCAAGGGTTTCGGCCGGAAGGAGCTCCGACGTAAGGTGCGCAGCCTGAAGCGCCAGCACGACGACGGCGCCGTCAAGGGCGTTGTCCCTGCAGAAGAACATTTGTGCCGCCTCTACCACCTCTCCCAGAATGTCTGGGGCACCAACCCTGAGCCAAAGGTGTGCAAGACGTTCGATGAAATGCGTCAGATCTATCCTTGCCTTGCTCACGAGGTGGTGCATATTATCCCCGATCCTCCGGTCTTGGAGAAATTGCTCATGGGAATTGACGATGTCAAGGCACATACACTAAATGCCAAGATCAGTTGCCTAAGGGAAGAGCTCACCCAGGCTATCACGGAATCGGTAAGGCCTCACCTTTTTAGGAATATTACAGAATGATAGTTGTGGCTGTAAGTCCACATAATTAATTTGCTTGGGTGAACCATTAATTTTGTTAGCCCTCTCAGTGGCAATATGACCATACAATGAATGCACATAATCATTTTACCCTACTTTGCTGTGTTGGAAAACAACTTCCGGACCTGACCTCATACATTTTTGCAAAAATGTACCATCAATTTCAGAGTACAGCTATGTAGTAATAGTATTTCTGTACCATCTCCTTTTGGGTTTAACAGAATTGCACATGACGCTAGTTCATTGAGTTTAGTGTATTACCCATTTGATTTTAAGATAAGCCTACCAATTTATTCTTTCATGATCTTGCTACTTAGCATCAATAGACCTGAAAATTTTCTTTTTGAACTAATGTAGGCAATGATGCAAAAAATCCAAGTGCCTAAAGGATGGCAGTGCCCATACAATAAGCATCCGCCAGCAAAGCTCAGAGCACAAAATCACAGTTTACTTTGTTTAGATCGCCTGGACAAAGCTCTTGGCGCACGTGATGTTGCCCAGAAGCAATTGGCTGTTGCCCAGGAGCAATGGGCAAGAATGGATCGTGAACTGGGAAAACTGAAACAAGACATTATTGCTTCTGGGCCACCAAAGGTATAAAGTGAATAACTCATCTTTAGGTACTAATCGTTTGATCTATATACACATATATAATGAATATACTGTATTTTGTTCACATATTTTAATAGGATATAAGATGTGAATCTGCGGAGAGTGCCCCTCAGTCAGTTATGGCTGAAAAGCCATCTTCACACAATGTAATATTCTTTTTGCTTTTTTCGGAATGCATTATCTATTTGTTTTTGCTGTCTGTATCATTAATGTATTTTTGGGGTGTAGGTAAATCAAAGGAAGATACCGGTGCAAGAGAAATTGGCCTGTGGGAATAATAAGGAGGTTACCTCTAAGTATCGGCCTCCCAAAAATGTTGGTGTCTTTCCACTATATTTCTTTACCATGTAGAAGTGTGTTTATAGGAACACATTTGTTGAAATGGTTTAGTTAAAGAAAAAAAAATCGCGAAAACGCAAAAGCCTTGCGTTTTGATGCATTGATAGAAAAAGAAGGTAAAGAAAATGAGAATTAATTAAATGCTTGAAAAAAATTCATTTGATTGCCCTAATCCAGAGGATGTAGATCTCACCTCCTTTTTCAACACCCTTCTAGTACTGCCCGTTGGTGCAGCTCAATATCCAGCGCATAAGTGACACTTGCATCAACTACTCATGCAGCCAAATCCACATGGCAACACTAATTGTTCATGGAAATCTTTGCATTGGTGTCGTGGAGGATCTGGACAAACCTAAAAATTATTGAAAGCTAAAATCCCTCCAGGGCTTCTTGGTTATCGCTTTTTCACGAAAACTTTGATTTTCGCTAGGTATACTCCTATTTTTGTGAGCGGATTTTTCATTTTTTTCTTATTTTTTGACAGTTATCAGGAAAGGTGATATTGGCACCGAAAAGGATGCATCGTGCTAGGAAAGAGAAGATGGATGCTGAAAGCCAGATTTTGCATCATGTACGACCTTCCTTTGCTTTTGTAATACGTATGCTTGTTTGCACATTTTCATTTCGTGAACTTGCCAAAGTTTCCTCGGGTATAGGCTGATGACAGGAAGGTAGCAGGACGAGGAAATCAAGACCTTTCCCATCATATGAATGTGGAGGTAATGGTTGTAATATTTTAGTACACGAGAGATGCAGAAATTTAATTCAGTACTTTAATCTTATCGTCCAATAATCTTTGCTTTTGTCATATTTTTAGGGTGGGGAACGGGTTATTTTAATTTCATGTGTACGACCACATCGTCCAGTAGCCAAGGCTACTGTTCAAACATGTTTACCATCTACAATGGTTGGGGGCAAGGCACTTGGACCTGAATGTTGCCAAGTGTTGGTCAATGAAGTGTTGGATGGAAAGGCTCTTCTGATACGCCCTTTTGGGACCATGAACACAATGGCTGATACACTTGGACATTCTATTGCATGGATACGTGCAAAGGTAATATTCAATTCCCCTCGTGTTAATAATTACTACTGCCTGTATATCACAAACCGCAATGAAGTATAAAACTTTTCTTTTGTAGATCCAACATGATACTACTGCTGGCATGGCAGCATCTAACCAAGCATCTCCAGGTACATGATATGCTCGTGCATTGACTTCTACCATGTGATCAGCTTTGTGCTTTGGAGAAGAACACGTGAAATTTGCGTTTCGTCATTTAGTTTTGTCTGTTGCTTTGTTATTTATCATCGGTGCATGGTAGTTGGGTGAAAGATTATACCTTCGGTGTAGTCATGAGCATGCTATTTTTGGTGTATTTTCTTTTTTGGATTTCGGAACATACTCAATGCCATCCATAGATGCTTTACGGAGCTAGACATATCAATTATCAACATTTATTGTGTTCCCACATTCATCGGCCCATAGCTGTTTGGGTTGGCAAGAGTATCAAGATGCTTTATAAATTAGAATGTAAGCTTAGTTGGCATGCAATTCAATTCTTTTTAAATTTTCTTAAATGTTCAGGATTTAGATGTTAAATTTTCTATCTTTGTATTGACATCTTAGGTTCTCGGCCTAACAATGCACTCGTTGCTTAGGAGTTAAAGAATTAATAA
Source organism: Lolium multiflorum (assembly GCA_030979885.1). Taxonomy (NCBI): domain Eukaryota; kingdom Viridiplantae; phylum Streptophyta; class Magnoliopsida; order Poales; family Poaceae; genus Lolium; species Lolium multiflorum. The sequence goes on along the minus strand of CM061749.1, from coordinate 135,363,138 downwards.
TGAAATCTCATCTGGCCAAATCCCTGGTACTTTTCGCATTCCTGACCTGCTGCCTGCACGGCACCAGGATACTGGCCGCAAGGTCCCCTAGCCCTGCATGGTCGCATCAGCTATCCCAAGCCTTGATGTTCTAACATGGTTCTTCTACATCTTTTTTTCTCAAGACATCCATTTTGTTTATGTATTGCTACATTTTTCCATGTTTTTCATGGTACTTTTTTTTCATTTATGTTGAAGATTTAGCTTACGGTTCTGCTAACTCTCAGCCGGCTGAGTTCGACGCTGAGCCGTCAATCTGGCGTTAAAGATACATCCATGATTTCACATATATTTGAACTATGAGTACAAACAGGACATATTTCTGCACAAGATGCACATCTTATTACAACATGGATAACCATTTTTTTAGATCTGTATTAACAATCTAAGAAATTCTCGGTTGACTAAGATGAACTTCATTTTTTTGCGCTAGATGAACAATGACCAAATATTTAAAACCGACAAAGAATTACCTAATTTATGGGCAAAGACATAAGCACACCTGTTTAGTTTAAAACATATATTTATTATTATTTACGGTAGGATTTAGCTGAGCAGGTTACATTTGAAGTCTGTAACATCTCGATTTAGCTGTGCAATATGCTTGTGTGTGGTTTAGATATAATAACCCTTGAAATCAGGGATTACTTAAATAGATACCTTGAGATAGGTTACAGTATTAAAGGATGAGCAAGGGCATCTATCTTCCCACCTGTGTGCAAGCATTCACTGGGAGGGAGGATCATCCGTGTGCGTGTTTCTTCTTCGGAAACATTATTGTGCCAGCAGATTTTGGATAGCTTCCTGCTTTTTTATTTGTACAACACTTCGATGGGTTGATTTTTTACCTAATGTTTTGTTTGTGCACAGGGCACGGATTGAATGCCGCCTTTTGTGCCTGAGCTGAACTCTGGATCATTTTGCATATGATAGTAGGCATCAATCTTAATGATGGTTTTTCCTGAACATGAATGACACAACCTGATGTATCATCATACATGACTTGTATTGCAACTAGGACGACTTCGGGAGTCACTGCGAAGGCCATCAGTATGTGATATTGAGTTGCCATGGAAACTTGCCGTGTTTCATGGCTACATGAATCAATCGACTCAAATGTCGGGATACCCCTTTTCGGAAGCAAAAATATACTTCCTCCATCATCAATTAAGTGTACTTTTACCACCTATCCTAAGTCAAATGTCTTGCAATTTGACCAACTTTATGGGTAAATGTAACAACATTTATGGTACCAATAGATCCTTCATGAGATATAGTTTCATATTATACCGATGTGATCTCATATATATTGTTGTTCTTTTCAATAAAGTTCCTCCAATTTATAAAAATCGACTTAATGGAAGAGTTAGAAGTGCATTTATTTGAAGGAGGGAGTATTGTCCCAGTACATACATCCATAAGTACAAATCGGTTGCACTACAAAGCTAATCCATCACCGATTGACCAATTTCGGTGATATCAGCGACAATCCCAAAGCTGATTCCTCACCGGTTGAAAAATTCTGTGGTACCAATGGCACTCCCAGCCCTCTACAGCCTTTTTTTATCTCTTCTGAAGGAAATGGAGACTGCCCCTTTTCTGAACATCGGTAGCCTCGTTGGCGCTACAAAGCGCAGATGCTCCACTCGCTTTCCTCAAAAGGCTCCGCGACGATCGAATTACACCAGCTCAGCGAAAAGAAGGTGCTCGCTCCATCCGTGGTGAAAGGGAAAGGCGAAACGAATCGGAATGTCGGCACGACGCACGCAAGAAACCCCACGATCCTCTCTCTCGGCTCATCCACACACTCCCACCCTATGAACCTGAAGCGAGCCGTCGACGCCATCACCGTGCCCAGATTCCTCCCGTGCTGCCTCTGCCAAGCCCCAATTCCTTCTTCTCCGACCAACGCAAACAATATATTCTCTAGTCTTCGGTAGCCCGGTGTCGCCGTCACCGGCGACTCCCTTATATACCAGACGTGACCGGGCAAGATCGTATCGTATCCGGCCGTCGAAAGGAAAAGCCTAGTAGTAGTTGCTCGAGAGTGTGAGGTTGGTACCGGCTTAGCTAAGCAATCCGCAGGTGAATTTGGACGCTTGCAGTGAGTGGCGGCAGGTTGTTTTTGCATCAGCTGAGAAGCGCGCGCGATGAGGCCGGCAGCGGCGGTGACGCACGACGACCTGTCCCTCCGCAAGGCCCAGGAGCGGCGGGCGGGGCGGTCCGGCGGCCAGATCGCCGTCGCGCTCGTCGCGCTCTCCGTGCTCTGCGGCCTCGTCAGCTTCATCCTCTGCCTCGCCGCCGAGGGCTCGCGCTCCGAGGTACGCTTCTTGATAGCTAGCTGCCATCCATGCCTGGCTGGCTTAGCTCGTGCTGATCGATGGTGGCTCGCCGCATGCAGGTGTCCAACTACCTGATGAGCGTGGGCGCGAGCGCGGGGCAGGTGGACGTGTGCGTCTACAACAGCAGCGGCCGCTCGCCGCTGGGCTTCGCCATCGGGGCGTTCCTGCTGCTCGCCGTCGCCATGTTCGCCGTGCACGCCTACATGCTGCTCGCCGTCGCGGCGCCGGACTCCGCGGCCGCGGGTCTCGCCGTGGCTGAGGACCACCCGCGCGTGTCCTCCGCCACCAACACCCTCACCTGGCAAACCTGCTGCCTCTTCTTCATCACATGGTACTACCGGAATTAGTTCGACCGACCACGGCGACGCATTTCCGATAACCCATGGCATGGACAACAAGATTCTGTGGTGTGGTTAACACTGATGTGTCGGTGCAGGATTTGCTTCGGGCTCGCGGAGGTGCTGCTCATGATCGGCATCGGGGTGGAGTCCGGGCACGTCAGCGACTGGCGGAAGCCGCGGCAGGTGTGCCACCGGGTGCGTCCGGGGATGTTCGCGGCGGCGGGGATACTGGGCCTCATCACCGTCGTTGTCGGCTTCGTCGTGTACGTCACCGCAGTGCAGACGCAGAAGCTGCGAGCGCGGCACGACGGTGGCCACCTCGCCGGACACGGCGCGCCGTACCCTGGCAGCGCCCCCTACCCTGCACCATACCCGGGCGTCCAGCAACACCACCTGCAGCCGCCGGTCTCCTACCCCCCACACCCAGCCCCGCACCCTCATCCGGCGCCGAATGCCCCGGAGATCACAGCGGCAGCATGCCAAGTGCAGTCCAGCAACGCGTGGAGCATCACCAAGGATAAGGAGTAAAATGCCTGCTTGAATGCCTGACAGACGGAATGGTCGATAAGTGCAGAGATAATCTACACTGCACCTATTCTTTTTCGTTTTAAACAATTGTTTGCAAAATTTGGATTAACATTTGTTTACTATGTATAAACCAATTTGTTTCAGAAGAAAAGTGTTAAAATTATGGAACGGGAAAGGTATAAAGGACTTCAAATGTGTTTTAATCCGTTATTATGCTCTTCATTTGGCCTAGCAATGCTGTACAGATCACAATGCCAGTATCCAGATTCAAACATACCAACGCAAAGAAAATTTCAACACATAACAAAAACTGAACAAGACAGAAGTGAAATTAAGTGGAACCATTACAGTTGACAAGTTCGGACAAAGTGCAACCCACTCCATTCCTGAAGAACCCGGAAACCAAACCACATTCAGGAGCGTTTCCCTAATTGCCTCGCAGAGTTGCAGAAGCTCAACTCAGGCTATACAGTACCAAAATAGTGCACACCATACTAAAGATGCAACCCCTACATAGTAGCCTGATTTTAAAAACCCAGACTCCACAAGTTTGACAATTATAATCCTCTTACAAACACTGCGATACGATACCCAGGACCAGCTGAAATAATTGCTCCCTTGAAATCTTAGCTTATTGGACTAACACAACATCGACTGGACCAAATGGTGAGAGCTGCCGCGACAGGGAAATTAACACCATTGGTCAAATCTGCAGAGGAATTAAAAAAAAATTGTTCATTTTGTTGACACAAATGCTGATTGATGCGTCCACAATAAACATGGTTATGCTGAGAGCCTCACCTGTATTTAGCCCAAGTTCAAATCAGGGTTGCCACCTTGGCCGAAGTTAAAGGAAGCACCTTGGGGAACTTCCATAGCTCCTCCCATCGCATCATCATCCTCTTCCATCCAGTAAGCCTCAAGAATCTTCACAGCCTTTTCATAGATTTCATTGTTATCATGGCTCTGCAGGTTCTCAATCTTCTCCAGGCCTTCTGCTTCGTCAATCATCTGCGCATAGGCATTTCCATCACCAGAGCCACCCAAATTCTTGTCAGTCTCTCCAACTTTGAGAATGTTCTCAAGACCCTCTAAGCAAACTGTAACAATTCTTGGGTCTGGGCAAAGGAGAAGGTCGCACAATGGCTTGATGCAGCCCTCACTGACCAAATACCTGTTTAGATAATATATATAACATCAGCACCAGGTGAAACTAAAAATAAGGTGAAACTCAAAATAAAAGCAAGTGCACTATTTGCACATAAACTGGATAGCAGTAAACAAGAACATACTTGATTTGATCATGGGAACCACCCGAGGTAGCATTCGAGATGGCCCAAGCAGCCTCCTTCTTGATATCAAACTCTGCTGTTTGAAGCAGATGTACCAGAGGACCAATAATTCCAGCATTAACCACAGCCTGAGAAACCAGTATAGCAAGGTAAGTGATCAATAATTGAACTTCTAGAACATATTAAACCAACAAGATTTGTATGCTTGCTTTTATTTTAAAGGTCTTCTAGAAAGTGTAAACATTACTAGTGACAATTTAAGGCAAACACAATTCATTTAGAACCCCTCGTTTCATTTCATTTGGCAGAAATAAATTGAAATGAAACTGATTATATCATTTCAAATCCACATGAATGACAGGGTATCAAGAGTAATTAAGGTCAGGCATGTAATAGAGTCCATGGAATTCTCGATTGAATTCGATACCAATTTGGTGGCAAGCCAAACAAGTTGATTCCCAGAATCACAAATGAATTCTTTGGTTCCAGACCCAAATGATGTGTGAGCCATACGAGCTCTTAGGTGCATTGGTATCCCAAACTGTGCAAAACAAATAGACACTACACTTACAAATATTTCAACAAAAGAATAGACCATTTTTGAGTCGGTAAACATTTCTACGGGATAAAGACTGGACAGTTACAATTAGTCAACCCAACATTCAAAGAGGTGTAGGGCTTCTACTTCTTAGCCCCGTTAGCTAACAGCATGAATTATGTTTTTTTACCACCAGCTTCAAGATGATTACATGAGCTCAAATATTTGACACAAGCAACAGAGCAGAATATTCACATATCCTGGCAAAATGCAGCACTGGATCTAATATGCATGCAGTAAATAATGGATGCAAATGGTACACTCAATCCATCAATGTTCCCGATCATCCTCTTAATAAGTATCATGAGAAGAAAGCATGTGCGAATATGCAAAACCCGTACCTGTATCTGATCTTTGTTACCAGCGGTAATATTTGACACTGTCCAGCAGGCCTCTTTCTTAATGCTTTTCTTGTGATTCTGAGTCAATAGACTTAGGAGGCAGGAGAGAGCTTGATGATCAATGATGCACTGTAGAACAAAGGGCAGGTTGAATGAAACGTCAAAAATGAATTCACTAAACTGCACAATTACTAATCAAAAGCTCTGCTAATGCGAGTCATGACAGAAATAAATTACAAAATGCAACACAAGTGAACAAAGAATTACTTATATCCCTCTAAGAGCAAAGCAGGCTCTTGAAACATCAACCAATGTTTTACATGAATAAAGGTGCTAACAAGAAAGGACGTCAAGTCATTCGTTGGGGCAACAGGGTAGTAGGGTGAGCAACTAGACTATCAGAAAATACTGTACAGGGAAAAAAACAAAAATATGCACATCATATTTCAAAGAGATGTACCAAACATGGTGCTTAAATAAAATCGGACATACAGTATCCTCTTTAAGAATGAGCTCACAACTTATGATAGTTTATTGAAGTAAGATGTATCGATCCGAAGAACACAGAAGTGAATGAATTACCTGAGTCTGTGAGTCATCCCCTGTGACAATATTTCCAACAGTTCGTAGTGCCGGTATAAGCACTGAAGGTGATGGGTGACTTCATGATGTAAACAATATTAAAAAAAAACAGACATGAGTGTACATAAAAAAATCTACAGCAGAAAAATGAAATGCAAAGGTTATCACATACAGCAGAAGCTCCACAAGCCGGGGGCAGACACCAGCATCAATCACTGATTGGATCTTGTCATTCGTGCCATCAGAAAGATACGAAAGAGCCCAGCATGCATCAGTTAAAACTTCCTCATCATTGGAATGAATAAGTCGGGCAAGTGCTGGCAGAGCAGGCTTAGTCTATGATACCAAATAAAAGCATGTCAAGGAACTGCCGTTACCTACAAACCATAGTAGTTGAATAAAACTGCAACTGCGTACACAAACCTGTTCAAATGCTGGTTGTGGCTTTCCTCTGCAGAAATTTGATAAAGTCCAGGTGGCATTCCTTAACATGGAGAGCTTAGCATGCTCATTCAACTGGGCTAGCAGAGGCATCAATGCGCCATTTGCAAGAACAAGATCACGGCACTTTGGTGAGTCACCAGCAACATTGCCCAATGCCCAGACAGCCTTGAAATTATTTTTAAGTAACAAAATTAGTAAGTCCCAGCACATGCTCAAGAGAGAAAATATAATAACATTAGCCAAGAAAGTAACCAAATACCTGCTCACGAACATCATCACTACCGGCCGCAAGCAGCTTCACAAATATTGGAACTGCCCCATGATCAATCACAACCTTTGTATTATCTGATGTACCCGACGCAATGTTTGTGAGTGCCCATGCTGCTTCAAACTACAAAGTAAAACAAAGACGCCACAGTAAGAAATCTATTTCGTTCAGACCTTCAAGGACCACCAGATTGTAAGAATAAGATTCCATTGACACGCACCTGGAGTTGGGGAAAATCCTCTCTGGTAAGAAACTGCACAAATCGAGGAACAACGCCTGACTGGATAACTTCTTCAATTGGGGGACTCCTTTCTGATTAAGATAAGTTATAAGCTTAGTTAATGTTCACTCACTGCCAGGTTAAAGATTAGTTTTGCAAGAAATCTTATCAAGAACAACTGAAAAGCTAGTACCTATAGATAGCAACTTGCGGAATTGCGTCGTCGCCTCAAGCTGCATGCTGTTCTCATCTGAATAAACCCCAGCAACCATGGCAGGGAGGCTTTCAAGCTACAAAATTCAAACAGAAGGCCAAATTCTTAGCTTATTTCATCAAACCCAAAAAAAACATTCTGCAAGCCAGAAATCAAACCAAAATTAAATAAAATCACAATCAGCAGATGAGTAAGTCCAATTTAACTTCAAACTAATGTCAAGATACCTTCTCTCAATCTGGAACTATATGAAAGGTTGAGCATAACAAGAAAGGCTACTACAAAAACAAGGCCTGGTCAAGCTATCGAGTTAACTAATCCTAATAAATAAGTAAATCTGTAGATGGCATCTTCGGTTAAGTAGACACAACTTCGGAGCAATTTGTTAAACACAAGTTAACACTGGCACGCTAAATTTGTGCTGCTAAATCAACATAATGCGATACGACAACCAGGCTTGATAATAAGCACTATAAAACAAGGCTAGTTCTAGAAATGAACTGGCTTCTTCAGCATGCCTGTAATCAAAGCTAAACATATATAACCAAGCAGGTATGACCTCCTGCTACAACAATCAAAACATGGAAGCAAAAAAATGACAAATCCAAGTACCAGTTATAATAAGAGTAAGAAATATAATGAAACTGGTCTGGATTAAAAAGAGAGAACGCTACTGAGACTGGCCAGACAAAAAAAGCATTATAGTTCATAAATGACTCACAACATAAATCAGAAAAACAGATACTGGTAACAGCAACACAATTTCATTACATCAGTATATGCTACCTTTGAGACCTTTGCAGCCACAAAAGGAGGTCCCAATAAAAACTGAACAGGGAAATGAACAAAAATTAGAGTCTCAGATCAATCGATCAAATCAGCCGCTGCGAGTCAAGAGTCCCTAATCAGGATCTGGAGAAGTGCTACGACTAACTATTGAGTCAAGCTGCAAGCACAACACCCTCACGCAATTAGTAATGCATGCGTGCGCTCAGTTATTAAACTGACCTACTACGCACAAATCCTACTGGTGCGTAAACATCTCATGAGAAAACTCACCATTCTAAACAGTTTTTAAACCAATCTCATGAGTACTAAACAGTTTTAAAACCAATCTGCTGCACACGAAGCAGAGACTTAGTTCATCGGAAACCGAGCGTACAAGTCGCAACCGAAGGAAACTAGGATTCAGACTCCATAAGCGCTGGGACATGCGGCGTGAGGAGGGTAGATAGGGGTAGGGTATGCGTGTGAGGGTATCTTCACCTTCTTCTCGACGCCTGCGGCGGGGATGGGAACCTGGGCCTGTAGGCCCTCGCGGCGCTTCTTGAGGAGGCTCTCCTCGCGGCGGCCCTTGCGGATCTCCACCATGTTGTCCTCGCGCCGGCGCCGGCCCTCATCGGCGTCCACCGTCACCTTGTAGGTGTTCCGCCGCGCGCTGATCCGATCGTTCGGGCGCACCGACATGGCTGGATGCTCGCTCTGGTCTCTCTGGCGGCGGTGGCGGCGGCGGGAGGCAAAACCCTAGCAAGGAGACGGTGGGGGAGGAGCGCCAGAAGTGGGGAGAAAAGGAGAAACCCTAGCGGCCGGTGCGAAAGGGAGTTAAAGCTCACGCCACGATCGAGATATTCTCTCTCGTTTTTTTCTCTCTCTCTTTTATTTCTCTTTTTCCGGTGCCCATTTTCGGTTTGAGCTGTGCATGGCGCGGGTTTCGTTGGCCCATTAATGATCCGCCATCTGAGATGACAAAATAGTATTGTAGCTCGGCCCAACTCATTACAAGCACAAACCCTAAATATGTTAGCCTCAACTAAGTTAATGCAATGAATGTTGTCACGAGTTTGGCCGAGGGGACTCTCGGAAGTTATGCTCACATTGTGAGAGAAATTAGGGAGTCGAAGGGCGACTTTGATGCTCTTGAGTTCCGCCACGAAACTAGGTTTTCGAATAAAGAAGCACACCGTTTAGCTAGGAGTGCAGTTTATGCACCGGCCGCCGAGTGTGGCTAGTTAGGGCATCTCCAACCGAGCGACCCATCCGCGCCCGCGTCCGATGGGTCGAACGACAAAACCGCGCCGGCGCGCGGACCCATCCCTAAACGGATGGTCGCGGTCCCGGACGACCCAAACCCGCCCAAATCTTGGACGAGTTTGCGTGGCCGCGACGCGAAAGGTCGTCGGTCCTCCCTTGTCCGCCTGCCCGCCTCGTCCGCCTCCCACAACACAAGCCCGCCGCACACATCTCTCAGCCTCCGCCGCCACCCACGACCGCGATTGGGAGGCGCCGACGCGCCATCGTCGCCGAGACGCCAAGCTGGAAGCATAGTCGAGGCCCCCGCACGCTTTCGCCGCGTCAGTAGAGCCGAGGACGCCGCCGCCGGCGCCGTTGTCCTCACCGTCGCGACACCTCCCGCCGTTCGCACCGGGCGCCGCTTCCGAGAGCTCTCCGCACCGTGTTTCCGTGCCGCAAGTCGCCGAGACGGCCATGCCTGCAGTCCCTACGGAAGCATTTGGATCGCCTCCTCTGGACGTCGGGCGGCGTGATCGGTCAACACCGTAGAGCCGGAACAACTAGGGCCGCGCGTCCCCTCGAGCGACGGCCCGCAAAGCCTCCCTCGGTCGCGCGCCGATGCAAATTGCAGCAGGTGCCACCGACCTATACCGTCGAAGGTGTGGATGATGCCTCGCTTAGTTTCTGCAGGGCACACACGTACACGTTAAATACGAGCCTCGATCGGCTCTCGAGTTATCGTGGATCGGCTCATGGAGCCGATCACCCATGATTCGTCCAAGGTGGCCGAATATATGGTGTCCTGCTTGATCAAGATTAAGCATATGAGATCCACGACGATTTGGGGTTTTCACCGCATAATCGGATCATCCTACTCACGATTGGGCCTCGCGCTCACGCACGATGATCGTAAGCCAACCCTAGACAAGGCCTAAAAACCAACACTAGGTTGATCCTCGGAACATCCTGTCTAGGCAACAAACTACACCCTATGTGCCGCTGGATCCTCCAACCCTTTGTAAGGCCTAACTATTGCAGATATTAAACTAATCCTTGATGAATCAAGGAGCAATCGTAACGGATCGATCTACTAAATAACGATCAAGCGGGTGCCGCCCGCACCCATGATGAGGTACAAGGACGGCTAGATGCGCAAGGGTTGCACACGCAAGCATATGATACTAAGAACAATGCTAACCCTAACACATCTATGATAACTACGTTGCTCGCCATCAAAAAGCTTCAAGACGAGCAACGCATGAACAACGTAGGCAGTGTCGCCTAGATCGCAAGATGCGATCTAGGCAGCATGGTGCTTACCGGAGAAACCCTTGAGACGAAGGGTTGGCGATGCGCCGAGATTGGTTTGTGTTGAACGTTGGTTGTTGTTTTTCCATAAACCCTAGGTACATATTTATAGTCCAGGGGACTTTCTAATGTGCACTAAACCGTGCACGAGATAAATTCTAACTTCTACATAACCTACTATAAAGATACACGGGCTAACTAGCCCAAACTTGGTAAACAAGGCCGATTCACATATCTCTCTATATGTATCGTCAAGTCCATCTTGATCGCGGCCCACCTCTGACTCTGTCAAAGTGATAACACATGCCCCCGGTTTTGGAAATGACATTTCCAAAATCATTATGCTTTTTCCGTCGGGTCATGTCATGGCAGAGCAGAACTGTCGCAGTATACTTCATGATGACGTCTTGCCTCCTCGCCTTCTCGCGATTTGACGGTTCTGGCACCACGTCCTCGAAACGCTTGGGCATTAAATCGCTTTGCCCCTTTTTATTTGGCCACTCCTCATAATTCCTTTCTTCATCCCCTTGCTCCACAGTAGCCATCGGCACACCAAAAACCCCCATTAGCCCCCATGGATTCTTCCTCTTCCACCGCTCTTCTCGGCTCGTCCTCCGCCCCTCCTCCTCCGAGAGCTCGAGCAGAGGTCGATCCGATGGCCATCTACGAGGCCCGCGCCCCGAATATTGGGACGCGCGGGACTGGGACTTCTCCAATGAGTCGGAGACGACGAACCCTCACCGACAAGAAGACCTTCGCCCCTCCTTGACGGAGAGCTGGAAGCAACAAGGACGACGACCTCTTCCCCCGGAAGGGGGCTTCTCCTCCGACGAGGAGGAGGAAGAGGAGGAAGAAGACGACGACGACTCCTCGAGGGTTACCCACCAGCGGCGCCCGCATGTGGTGGACGACGACGACGCCGATGACGAAAAGAGGATGAAGCCCCCAAAGGGCCCTGAGCAACGACGACGAGCCCGTCGCAGCAGCGCCGATGGGAACTCCTGGGATGATGATGAAGGCGTTGACGGCCGTAGATTAGGATCTACTAGTGTAGGTCTAGTAGTAGTGGCCCCTCCTTTTGTTCTTCTCTTCTTAAGCAATCGGTTCCTCCCTTGTAAGAAATCTAGTTATCAATGGAAAATTCCCCAACTTGATTTCACTGATTCTTTTTTATGCTAACTTAGCCGATTGTCAACTCAATCGATTTTTAATGAGCCGATCTCCACACATCGATCACCCATGATCCGTTCCCCATCCTTTTGGCATCGGAATGATCGTGAGCCTGGTCAGTGCTCAACAAGCCTGTATCCGCGGAACCAGCCGATGACCATGTAATCGGCTTCTCCAACAGAGCATCCAAGAGGCCAGCTGCTCCCCGAGCTTCAGCCGGGGTGAGAACCATGATGAGGGCCCGCATTTCAGACAAACAGTCCCAGGTTTGATTACGCCTGGAAGAGACATCGCGCAGGGCCACCCAGCCGATCATCCTTCTCCCATTGTCACCACTACTTTAGGCGATCACCCCCGACTCAATGAACAATAGGCTGTCTTGGGATGCCGACTCTCTCATAACAGCAAGCCAAACTGGTAATGAGGCAACTTTGAGCGCTCGTACTAGAGCCGATGGCCGCGCATCGGTTTTGCACCATGAGACACTTCAAACAGGATCATGACTCTTACCCATTAACCCCGCAGGCTGGTAATTTGATCTTGGGCAAGTGTCCTCAACGGAGCTCTAGGCTTGTCTCTCAATTGATGTGGGAACTGATATACTTTGGTGACACCAGCGCTATTCCTCTGACAAGTTATGGTATAACGCTAGCCGATTCCAAAAATAAATCGGCTTCTCGATATCAAAGGATCCTCCAAAGGCAAAGAAATCTCCACGGTCAGATGCCCCCGAGCCTTTGACCAAGGTGAGCATGAAAGTGTACCGGTAGTATCGGGCCGCTATCCGCTTCTCACTGCGGTGCAAGATCAACCGCTTCTGACCCAATCTACTGCTCAACAGAGGGCCTTCAGACCAATGGGGCAACCTCTGGTGCAAATGAGTTCAATCTAGCCGGATGATCGCCGGTTGTTCTCTTGACTCTAGCCTGATTGGGTACGGCTGCAATCCTCGAATTTGCCAGCAGCGTTATACCTGAGGGCTTGCAAACGACGCTGGAGGTCCTCGCGAAGAAGACCTGAGTCATCAAACAGTTGGAGAAATCTTCGCAGAGCCTCATCCTGCAACAGGTGCAGCACCAACCGATTCTAACCAAATCGGTTTTTCAAAAGCAGAGGACCTTCAATGAGAACTGCCCCCGAGCTTCTTCAGCTTTCATCAATGTAGCAGAACAAACTTTTATCCAAAGAGCCGATGCAGTCAACCTCCCCCTTGAACTAAGAGGCCCCCAAATGTGGCTTCTTCGTATCCTTAAGTCGATGTCTGCGCATCGGCTGTGCTAAAAAAAATTCGATTTTTCCACGGCCGACTTGTGCGTCGGCCCCCATACTTGATAATGTTATCTCATATCCTCGTGTTTTATCCATCTAGGTGCCCCCCGAGCCGATTCTGTCAAGAGAATTGATGGTATCGGCTCTTCAAGTAGTCCTCGTTGGGTCAAACGTTGATCCTGGCAAGATAGATGGTGAGGATAACTTTGGCCGATTGGAATCTCCACGTTGCTTGCTCGGTGAAGGTCTTGTAATGTCCCTTCATAAATTTTTGGGGCCGATCACAAGGATCAGCCTCACCACATTTGTCCATCGATGTCGTTCGTTATACGGTCAGTCCGGTGGATAGAACCAGCCTTACCCCGTTCTTTGTCACATCGATGCGTTCGCAGTCGTCCAAATTGATGCCCGAGAGTGGTTCTTGACCTGACGTCTCCCAAATGCCCATGCCGGCTGTTGAAATCTCGGCTGAATCATCGGCGTGGACGACCTCTACTTCATCTCCATCCCACTGTATTAGGCATTGGTGCATCGTGGATGGGATGCAACAGCTTGGCGTGATCCAATCCTCCCTAATATTACAAGATAGGTGCTTTTGCTGCCGACAATAAAGAACGTCGTAGGGATGCTTCCTTCCTACGGTCGATCCACGTTTAGAACACCTTGTGCGTCGATGCTTGGCCGTTGAAATCGCTCAATGTTACATTGGCTTTGATTAAATCCGAGCTGGAGCGTCCCAACCGACGTAGCATGGAGTATGGCATAATGTTGACTGCCGCGGTGTCCACCAACATCTTATTGACAAGCTGCCCATTGATGTAACCTCGCAAGTGCGGCCTTTCAGATGCCTGTAACTCTTTCTCGTGGCTTCGAAGATGACCGGCCGTGGGCCGCAGTCCAATTGCGCCACAGTGCTTCATATAACCTTGAGCGCTAAATTCACTGAAGGATGAAGACCATGTTGGTGCCACCGATGTTTCATCATCGGCTTTCCTTGCTTAGGGCGCCACTCTTTCTTCGTGGCACCTTCTTCATCCAGGGTTCGCTGAATTTTGGCGGCCAGGTCGGCCGCCTTCCTCAACGCGTGTAGATATAACCTTTCGCCTTCCAACGCACGTAGTCGCCGAACCCTTCGTTTTTGGGAGTGGCTGAGTCCATCGACACCATCTTGGCCGATGATACTTATCCTCTTCATCATCCCTCTAGTTCCTCGCGATCTTCCATCCGAACGGGCTCAGCATGCTTGCTCCGAGGCGGGAGAGGCCCTAGACGCTCGAACACGGCACCTTAGCTGTATCCTTCTTCTTTTGTTTACATTCTGGGCAATTGCCGATTGTTGGTAACCGCTCATTCCGGAATCCCAGCAGTGTCCGAAGAAGGGGCAGTCCCAGTGCCTATCCATGTTGTCCGGCTCCTCGACCTCCCTCCTGCGCGACGTTCGACCCGTCGCCGTGGCGCCGTTCGACGATACCTCCGTCCGCTTCGACCGACGATATCCTTCATCGTCATTATCGTAGCGGCGACGTCGGTCGTATGGCTGTTCATATTTGCCGAGGAGATGCTCGATGATGGGCGTGGATGCCGTATGTTTCTCACCTCCCCTCGGCCAGGTATCGTTGATCGTCGTCTTGGGGCCGGTCACGTGGAACGGCCTCCTCTTTCTCTTTGCCACGAGAGTGGCTGCTCTCTGCCTTGTCCGCGTCATGGCGAATCACGAACCCTGCCATATTGGCATCGAAAGAGAACCCTGGTTCTCTTATGGAGTGGCTGAGATCGACCGTGTTGACACCAGGCAACGGACGTGTGTCTCCGTCGAGCTTGATGCCGTGCGAACGGGTCTTCCCACAGGAGCCGACGAGTTCGGTTCCGAGGACCGCCTTGACCTTGTTATGCTTCTTCTGAGCTTGTCGCCAGGTCCTCGTACTTGACCGGAGTGCTTTCCGCCATTTCAGATGTAGATGGCGATATGGTGGATGTTGAGGATTGTCCCACCGGCGTGTAATGTGTGACGTCGTAAACCCACCGGCGGGCATGATCGGTCAACACCGTAGAGCCGGGAACAACTAGGGCTGCTGGCCCCAGTCCCTCGAGCGACGGCCCGCAAAGCCCCTGGTCGCGCGCCGATGCAAATTGCAAGGGCGTGCCACCTGACCTATACCTGGTCAGGAAGGTGTGGATGATGCCTCGCTTAGTTTCTCAGGCGCACACACGCACGTTAAATACGAGCCTTGATCGGCTCTCAAGTTATCTCGTGGATCGGCTCATGGGAGCCGATCTACCCATGATTCGTCCAAGGTGGCCGAATATATGGTGGTCCTGCTTGATCAAGATTAAGCATATGAGATCCACGACGATTTGGGGTTTTCACCGCATAATCGGATCATCCTACTCACGATTGGGCCTCGCGCTCACGCACGATGATCGTAAGCCAACCCTAGACAAGGCCTAAAACCAACACTAGGTTGATCCTCGGAACATCCTGTCTAGGGCAGCCTACACGCCGCTGGATCCTCCAACCCTTTGTAAGGCCTAACTATTGCAGATATTAAACTAATCCTTGATGAATCAAGGAGCAATTGTAACGGATCAGATCTACTAAATAACGATCAAGCGGGGTGCCGCCCCTGCACCCATGATGAGGTACAAGGACGGCTAGATGCGCAAGGGTTGCACTACGCAAGCATATGATACTAAGAACAATGCTAACCCTAACACATCTATGATAACTACGTTGCTCGCCATCAAAAGGCTTCGCACGAGCAACGCATGAACAACGTAGGCAGGCTCGTGCTGCCTAGATCGCAAGATGCGATCTAGGCAGCATGGTGCTTACCGGAGAAACCCTTGAGACGAAGGGGTTGGCGATGCGCCGAGATTGGTTTGTGTTGAACGTTGGTTGTTGTTTTTCCATAAACCCTAGGTACATATTTATAGTCCAGGGGACTTTCTAATGTGGGCGTGCACCAAACCGTGCACGAGATAAATTCTAACTTCTACATAACCTACTATAAAGATACACGGGCTAACTAGCCCAAACTTGGTAAACAAGGCCGATTCACATATCTCCTCCGTATGTATATCGTCAAGTCCATCTTGATCGCGCCCACCTCTGACCTGGTCAGTCGTGATCCTCCGCCTGCGAGGTGTTCGTTGAAATGCTCCAACTAAAATGTGTCCCTTTTCAGATCATGGTGGACAGCGACGACGAATACTACTTCAAGAACTTCATCGACACGTCGTCAGAAGAGGAGTCCGACGATGATTTTTTCACGGATGTTGCGCTGCTCATCCACGACCACATTGTCTCCCAGATCCCCGTGCACCGGGGGTCCTTGCCGGGGCGCGCGGCCGCCTTGGACCGCAAAAGAGAACGCGGCCACGACCAGCTCTACAACGACTACTTCCAACCCACTCCATTGTTCGTGCCGTCCTTGTTTCGCCGTCGTTTTCGGATGACCAGGCCGCTGTTCCGCCGGAATGGATGGCGTCAAGATCTACGACGACTACTTCTGTGCGAAAGTGGATGCAATTGGCAAGGTAGGCCTCTCTTCGTACCAGAAATGCACGGCAGCGATTAGGATGCTCGCATATGGCGTTGCCGGTGATTTCGTAGATGAGTACACGCGCATGAGTGAGTCAACCGGCTTGAAATCGATGTACAGGTTCTGCAGAGCAAGATCGGTTCGTTCGGAGAACAGTACCTCCGCAACCTAATGCAGAGGACACAACTCGTCTCTGTTGTCGATCAACGCTCCAGGGGTTTCCTCGATGCTTGGCAGATAGACCGCATGCACTGGGAGTGGAAGAACTGCCACTTTGGTTGGCAGGGCATACAGCGGCCATGCTGAGGGGTGCACAGTCATTCTTGAAGCTGTTGCTTCCCATGACACATGGATTTGGCACTGATACGTCTCCGACGTATCGATAATTTCTTATGTTCCATGCTACATTATTGATGATATCTACATGTTTTATACACATTATATGTCGTATTTACGCATTTTCCGGCACTAACCTATTAACAAGATGCCGAAGAGCCATTGCTGTTTTTTTGGTTTCAGAAATCCTAGTAAGGAAATATTCTCTAATTGGACGAAATCAACGCCCAGGGTCCTATTTTGCACGAAGCCTGTAAGACCGAGGGGAAAGGAAGTGGCCACGAGGCGCCGCCACACTAGGGCATCGCGGCCCGTGTCTTGGCCGCGGCCCCGGCGTGTGGGGCCCTCGTGTGCCCCCGTTGCTCTTCCGCCTACTTAAAGTCTTCGTCGCGAAACCCTCTGTACCGAGAGCCACGATACGAAAACC
This sequence comes from Lolium multiflorum, assembly GCA_030979885.1. NCBI lineage: Eukaryota > Viridiplantae > Streptophyta > Magnoliopsida > Poales > Poaceae > Lolium > Lolium multiflorum. The sequence goes on along the minus strand of CM061749.1, from coordinate 135,345,867 downwards.
TTCCAAAGACGCGCCGCCGAATCCCATCTCGGGATTTCAGGAGATCGCCTCCGGCGCCGGAGAGGGAATCATCTCCTGAGGACTCTTCATCGCCATGATCGCCTCCGGAGTGATGAGTGAGTAGTTCACCCCTGACTATGGGTCCATAGCAGTAGCTAGATGGTCGTCTTCTCCTAATTGTGCTTCATTGTTGGATCCTGTGAGCTGCCTAACATGATCAAGATCATCTATCTGTAATACTATATGTTGTGTTTGTCGGGATCCGATGGATAGAGAATACTATGTTATGGTGATTATCAATCTATTACCTATGTGTTGTTTATGATCTTGCATGCTCTCCGTTATTAGTAGAGGCTCTGGCCAAGTTTTTGCTCTTAACTCCAAGAGGGAGTATTTATGCTCGATAGTGGGTTCATGCCTCCATTAAATCTGGGACAGTGACAGAAAGTTCTAAGGTTGTGGATGTGTTGTTGCCACTAGGGATAAAACATTGATGCTATGTCTAAGGATGTAGTTGTTGATTACATTACGCACCATACTTAATGCAATTGTCTATTGCTTGCAACTTAATACTGGAAGGGGTTCGGATGATAACCCGAAGGTGGACTTTTTAGGCATAGATGCATGCTGGATAGCGGTCTATGTACTTTGTCGTAATGCCCAATTAAATCTCACTATATTTATCATATCATGTATATGCATTGTTATGCCCTTTTCTATTTGTCAATTGCCCGACTGTAATTTGTTCACCCAACATGCTTTAATCTTATGGGAGAGACACCTCTAGTGAACTGTGGACCCCGGTCCTATTCTTTACATCGCATACAATCTACTGCAATTGTTCTTTACTGTTTTCGCAAACAATCATCTTCCACACAATACGGTTAATCCTTTGTTACAGCAAGCCGGTGAGATTGACAACCTCACTGCTTGGGGCAAAGTACTTTGGTTGTGTTGTGCAGTTCCACGTTGGCGCCGGAATCCCTGGTGTTGCGCCGCATCACATTTCGCCACCATCAACCTTTAACGTGCTTCTTGGCTCCTCCTGGTTCGATAAACCTTGGTTTCTTTCTGGGGGGAAAATTTGCTGCTGTGCGCATCATACCTTCCTTTTGGGGTTCCCAACGAACGTGTGAGTTACACGCCATCAAGCTCTTTTTCTGGCGCCGTTGCCGGAGATCAAGACACGCTGCAAGGGGAGTCTCCACTTCCCAATCTCTTTACTTTGTTTTTGTCTTGCTTTATTTTATTTACTACTTTGTTTGCTGCACCTAAACAAAACACAAAAAAATTAGTTGCTAGTTTTACTTTATTTACTGTCTTGCTCTCTATATCAAAAACACACAAAAAATTAGTTACTTGTCTTTATTTACTTAGTTACTTTTACTACTGTTATCATGAGTAATCCTGAAGTTGAAGTTCATTCTTTTAAGCAACAAGGGGGAGAAAGTTTTAAAGATGCTTGGTACAGAATTAGTAATGCTCATCATAGGTGCATTAAGAAACACTCCACCACTATCCTTCTTAGGAACTTTTATGTTGGTTTATCTAGTTGGAATAGGTATGTTCTTGATACTCTTTCGGGAGGTAATTTCCTAGGTACTCCCGCTTTAGAAGCTAGTTGCATCATTGAGAGTCTAGTTGGAATACCACCTGTTAATGAAGTTAAAATTGAAATCTCTCTTGAGGATGTTATGAAAAAATTGGAAACCATAGAGAAAAAATTTCCAAGTATTGGAACTAAATTGGAAATGTTACTTGATAAAACTAATGAACTTGATAGATCCTTAGGAGGAATTGATGAAAGAATTAGTGTCCTAGGAACTTGTGTTGTCCATGATAATCAAACCAATAGGATTGATGAACTTGAAAAAGCTATGGGAACCTTGGGTTCAACCTTTTCTTCTCTCAAGTATAATGAGAAAGCTTATGTGGGTAAAGAGCAAAAATTCATGTATGCCTCTAAAGTGCCTAAACAAAAGAATTATTATAGGCCTAAAATTGCTAAAACCCCTAGCACCACCATAGAAAATTTAGATAATGGAGCACCTAAAGTACCCTCTGCAACAAGTTGTGTTTGCAAGAAAAATAATGTTGATGCTTCTACTCTTGATGTTACTTGATTTGCACTTTCTGCGCCTAGCTGAAAGGCGTTAAAGAAAAGCGATTATGGGAGACAACCCATGTTTTTATTACAGTACTTTGTTTTAGTCTTGGAAGTTGTTTACTACTGTAGCAACCTCTCCTTATCATGTTTTTGTGCCAAGTAAAGTTTCTATGCTAAAGTTGATGTTATATTTGGGATCGCTGCGCAGAAACAGCATTGCTGTCTGTCACGAATTCTGGCATAAGTCTCTGTAGAAAATTCGAAAAAATCTGCAAAATTACGAGCGTGATCCTCGATATGTACGCAACTTTCATTAGTTTTGAGTTTTTCCATTTGAGCAAGTCTAGTGCCCCTTTCAGGTTCATCTTTACGGACTGTTCTGTTTTTTGACAGATTCTGCCTTTTATTTCGCATTGCCGTATTTGCTATGTTGGATGAATTCCTTTGATCCATTAATGTCCAGTAGCTTTGTGCAATGTCCAAGTGTTAAGAATGATTGTGTCACCTCGAATATGTGAATTTTTAATTGTGCACTAACCCTCTAATGAGTTTGCTTGAAGTTTGGTGTGAAGGAAGTTTTCAAGGGTCAAGAGAGGAGTATGATATACTATGATCAAGAGGAGTGAAAGCTCTAAGCTTGGGGATGCCCCCGTGGTTCATCCCTGCATATTTTAAGAAGACTCAAGCGTCTAAGCTTGGGGATGCCCAAGGCATCCCCTTCTTCATCAACAACATCATCGGGTTCCTCCCCTGGAACTATATTTTTATTCAATACATCTTATGTACTTTGCTTGGAGCGTCGGTTTGTTTTGTTTTTGTTTTTGTTTGAATAAAATGGATCCTAGCATTCACTGTATGGGAGAGAGACACGCTCCGCTGTTGCATATGGACAAATATGTCCTTAGGCTTTACTCATAATATTCAAGGCGAAGGTTGAAACTTCTTCGTTAAATTGTTATATGGTTGGAATCAGGAATGCTACATGTAGTAATTCTAAAATGTCTTGGATAATGTGATACTTGGCAATTGTTGTGCTCATGTTTAAGCTCTTGCATCATATACTTTGCACCCATTAATGAAGAAATACATAGAGCTTGCTAAAATTTGGTTTGCATATTTGGTCTCTCTAAGGTCTAGATAATTTCTAGTATTGAGTTTTGAACAACAAGGAAGACGGTGTAGAGTCTTATAATGTTTACAATATGTATTTTATGTGAGTTTTGCACCGGTTCATCCTTGAGTTTGCTTCAAATAACCTTGCTAGCCTAAACCTTGTATCGAGAGGGAATACTTCATCCAAATCCTTGAGCCAACCACTATGCCATTTGTGTCCACCATACCTACCTACTACATGGTATTTCTCTCATTCCAAAGTAAATTGCTTGAGTGCTACCTTTAAAATTCCATCATTCACCTTTGCAATATATAGCTCATGGGACAAAATAGCCTTAAAACTATTGTGGTATTGAATATGTACTTATGCACTTTATCTCTTATTAAGTTGCTTGTTGTGCGGTAACCATGCTTCTGGGGACGCCATCAACTATTCTTTGTTGAATATCATGTGAGTTGCTATGCATGTCCGTCTTGTCTGAAGTAAGAGAGATCTACCACCTTAATGGTTGGAGCATGCATATTGTTAGAGAAGAACATTGGGCCGCTAACTAAAGCCATGAATCATGGTGGAAGTTTCAGCTTTGGACATATATCCTCAATCTCATATGAGAACACTAATTGTTGCCACATGCTTATGCATTAAAGAGGAGTCCATTATCTGTTGTCCATGTTGTCCCGGTATGGATGTCTAAGTTGAGAATAATCAAAAGCGAGAAATCCAAAATGCGAGCTTTCTCCTTAGACCTTGTACAGGCGGCATGGAGGTACCCCTTTGTGACACTTGGTTGAAACATGTGTATTGCGATGATCCGGTAGTCCAAGCTGATTAGGACAAGGTGCGGGCACTATTAGTATACTATGCATGAGGCTTGCAACTTGTAAGATATAATTTACATAACTCATATGCTTTATTACTACCGTTGACAAAATTGTTTCATGTTTTCAAAATAAAAGCTCTAGCACAAATATAGCAATCGATGCTTTCCTCTTTGAAGGACCTTTCTTTTTTACTTTGAGTCAGTTTACCTATCTCTCTCCACCTCAAGAAGCAAACACTTGTGTGAACTGTGCATTGATTCCTACATACTTGCATATTGCACTTGTTATACTACTTTATATTGACACTATCCATGAGATATACATGTTATAAGTTGAAAGCAACCGCTGAAACTTAATCTTCCTTTGTGTTGCTTCAATACCTTTACTTTGATTTATTGCTTTATGAGTTAACTCTTATGCAAGACTTATTGATGCTTGTCTTGAAGTAATATTCATGAAAAGTCTTTGCTTTATGATTCATTTGTTTACTCATGTCATTACCATTGTTTTGATCGCTGCATTCATTACATATGTTTACAATAGTATGATCAAGGTTATGATGGCATGTCACCTGCAAAATTATCCTTGTTATCGTTTACCTGCTCGGGACGAGCAGAACTAAGCTTGAGGATGCTGATACGTTTCCGACGTATCGATAATTTCTTATGTTCCATGCTACATTATTGATGATATCTACATGTTTTATACACATTATATGTCGTATTTACGCATTTTCCCGACTAACCTATTAACAAGATGCCGAAGAGCCAGTTGTTGTTTTCTGCTGTTTGGTTTCGAAATCCTAGTAAGGAAATATTCTCTAATTGGACGAAATCAACGCCCAGGGTCCTATTTTTGCACGAAGCTTCCAAGACCGAGGGGGAAAGGGGGGCCACGAGGCGCGCCACATAGGCGGCGCGCCCAGTTCGGCCGCGCGCCCTAGCGTGTGGGGCCCTCGTGTGGCCCCCGCGTTGCCCTTCCGCCTACTTAAAGTCTTCGTCGCGAAACCCTCTCAGACCGAGAGCCACGATACGGAAAACCTTCCAGAGACGCGCCGCCGCGAATCCCATCTCTGGGGATTCAGGAGATCGTCCCGACCCGGAGAGGGGATTCATCTCCCGAGGACTCTTCATCGCCATGATCGCTCCCGGAGTGATGAGTGAGTAGTTCACCCCTCGACTATGGGTCCATAGCAGTAGCTAGATGGTCGTCTTCTCCTAATTGTGCTTCATTGTTGGATCCTGTGAGCTGCCTAACATGATCAAGATCATCTATCTGTAATACTATATGTTGTGTTTGTCGGGATCCGATGGATAGAGAATACTATGTTATGGTGATTATCAATCTATTACCTATGTGTTGTTTATGATCTTGCATGCTCTCCGTTATTAGTAGAGGCTCTGGCCAAGTTTTTGCTCTTAACTCCAAGAGGGAGTATTTATGCTCGATAGTGGGTTCATGCCTCCATTAAATCTGGGACAGTGACAGAAAGTTCTAAGGTTGTGGATGTGTTGTTGCCACTAGGGATAAAACATTGATGCTATGTCTAAGGATGTAGTTGTTGATTACATTACGCACCATACTTAATGCAATTGTCTGTTGCTTGCAACTTAATACGGAAGGGGTTCGGAACCCGAAGGTGGACTTTTTAGGCATAGATGCATGATAGCGGTCTATGTACTTTGTCGTAATGCCCAATTAAATCTCACTATATTTATCATATCATGTATATGCATTGTTATGCCCTTTTCTATTTGTCAATTGCCCGACTGTAATTTGTTCACCCAACATGCTTTAATCTTATGGGAGACACCTCTAGTGAACCGTGGACCCCGGTCCTATTCTTTACATCGCATACAATCTATCGCAATTGTTCTTTTTTCTTTGCAAACAATCATCTTCCACACAATACGGTTAATCCTTTGTTACAAAAAGCCGGTGAGATTGACAACCTCACTGTTTCTTGGGGCAAAGTACTTTGGTTGTGTGTGTGCGTTCCACGTTGGCGCGGAATCCCTGGTGTTGCGCGCATTGATGCGCAGAGATATACGTCCGTTGGGAACCCCAAGAGGAAGGTATGATGCGCACAACAACAAGTTTTCCCTCAGAAAGAAACCAAGGTTTATCGAACCAGGAGGAGCCAAGAAGCACGTTGAAGGTTGATGGCGGCGGGATGTAGTGCGGATACGTCTCCAACGTATCGATAATTTCTTATGTTCCATGCTACTTTATTGATGATACCTACATGTTTTATGCATATTATATGTCGTATTTACGCATTTTCTGGAACTAACCTATTAACAAGATGCCGGGTGCTCCGTTTTCTCTGTTTTTGGTTTCAAAATCCTAGTAACGAAATATTCTCGAATTGGACGAAATCAACGCCTGTGTTCCTATTTTGCCCTATCCAGAACACCCGAGAGCCGCCAGAGATGGGCCGTGGGGGCCCACACCACACTTGGGCGCGGCCAGGGCCCGGCCGCGCCACCGGTGGTGAGGGCACCCCGGTGCCCCTCCGAGGCTCCCCTTTCGCCTATTTAAAGGTCCTGACCGAAAAACCCCGAAAGAGGAAGCCACGGCACGCGAAACCTTCCGAGCCGCCGCCATCGCGGGCCAAGATCCTGGGGACAGAGTCTCTGTTCGCACCCCGGACGGGAAGTGCCCCGGAAGGCTCCTCCATCGACACCGCCGGCATCTCCACCGCCATCTTCATCACCGCCGCCGCTTCCCAAGGAGGGAGTAGTTCTCCATCGAGGCTCGGGGCTGTACCGGTAGCTATGTGGTTCATCTCTCTCCTATGTAATTCAATACAATGATCTCATGAGCTGCTTTACATGATTGAGATTCATATGAGTTTTGTATCACTATTCATCTATGTGCTACTCTAGTGATGTTATTAAAGTACTCTATTCCTCCTCCACGTGTGTAAAGGTGACAGTGTGTGCACCGTGTGAGTACTTGGCGTAGGCTATGATTGTGATCTCTTGTAGATTATGAAGTTAACTATTGCTATGATGGTATTGATGTGATTTATTCCTCCTACATAAGCGTGAAGGTGACAGTGTGCATGCTATGTTAGTTCTTGGTGTAATTGTGTTGATCTATCTTGCACTCTAAGGTTACTTAAACATGAATATCGAATACTGTGGAGCTTGTTAACTCCGGCATTGAGGGTTCGTGTAATCCTACACAGTTAGTGGTGTCCATCATCCAACAAAAGAGTGTAGAGTATGCATTTATCTATTCTGTTATGTGATCAAAGTTGAGAGTGTCCACTAGTGAAAGTCTAATCCCTAGGCCTTGTTCCTAAATACTGCTATCGCTGCTTGTTACTGTTTTACTGCTTACTACTTACATGTTTACTTCCTGCAATATTACTACCATCAACCACGCCAGCGAGCTATTTTCTCGCGCCGTACTACTGCTCATACTTATTCATACCACCTATATTTCACTATCTCTTCGCCGAACTAGTGCACCTATTAGGTGTGTTGGGGACACAAGAGACTTCTTGCTTTGTGGTTGCAGGTTGCATGAGAGGGATATCTTTGACCTCTTCCTCCCTGAGTTCGATAAACCTTGGGTAATCCACTTAAGGGAAACTTGCTGCTGTTCTACAAACCTCTGCTCTTGGAGGCCCAACACTGTCTACAAGAATAGAAGCTCCCGTAGACATCACGGCGCAACACCAGGGATTCCGGCGCCAACGTGGAACCTGCACAACACAACCAAAGTACTTTGCCCCAACGAAACAGTGAGGTTGTCAATCTCACTGGCTTGCTGTAACAAAGGATTAACCGTATTGTGTGGAAGATGATTGTTTGCAAGAAAACAGTAAAACAAGTATTGCAGTAGATTGTATGTGATGTAAAGAATAGGACCGGGTCCACAGTTCACTAGAGGTGTCTCTCCCATAAGATAAAAGCATGTTCGGTGAACAAATTACAGTCGGGCAATTGACAAATAGAAAAGGGCATAACAATGCATATACATGATATGATAAATATAGTGAGATTTAATCAGGGCATTACGACAAAGTACATAGACCGCCATCCAACTGCATCTATGCCTAAAAAGTCCACCTTCAGGTTATCATCCGAACCCTTTCAGTATTAAGTTGCAAAGCAACAGACAATTGCATTAAGTATGGTGCGTAATGTAATCGACAACTACATCCTTAGACATAGAATCAATGTTTTATCCCTAGTGGCAACAACACAACACAACCTTAGAACTTTCTGTCACTGTCCCAGGTATCAATGAAGGCATGAACCCACTATCGAGCATAAATACTCCCTCTTGGAGTTAAGAGTAAAAACTTGGCCAGAGCCTCTACTAATAACGGAGAGCATGCAAGATCATAAACAACACATAAATAATAGATTGATAATCACCATAACATAGTATTCTCTATCCATCGGATCCCGACAAACACAACATATAGTATTACAGATAGATGATCTTGATCATGTTAGGCAGCTCACAAGATCCAACAATGAAGCACAAAAGGAGAAGACGACCATCTAGCTACCGCTATGGACCCATAGTCCAGTGGGTGAACTACTCACTCATCACTCCGGAGGCGATCATGGCGATGAAGAGTCCTCCGGAGATGATTCTCTCCGGCAGGGTGCCGGAGGCGATCTCCGAATCCCCCGAGATGGGATTCGGCGGCGCGCGCCCGGAAGGTTTTCCGTATCGTGGCTCTCGCACTGGGGGTTTCGCGATGTCGTCTTTAAGTAGGCGAAAGGGCAACGCGGGGCCACACGAGGGACCCACACGCCAGGGCCGCGCGCTGCCTCCAGGCCGCGCGCTCCTGTGGCGGCGCCGTGGCCCCACTTCCTTCCCCCTCTCCCTTGAAGCTTCGTGCAAAAATAGTACCCCGGCGTTGATTTCGTCCAATTCGAGAATATTTTCTTACTAGGATTTCTGAAACCAAAACAGCAAAACAAAGAACGGCTCTTCAGCATCTTGTTAATAGATTAGTTCCAAAATGCGTAAATACGACATATAATGTGCATAAAACATGTAGATATCATCAATAATGTAGCATGGAACATAAGAAATTATCGATACGTTGGAGACGTATCAGCATCCCCAAGCTTAGTTCTGCTCGTCCCGAGCAGGTAAAACGATAACAAAGATAATTTCTGAAGTGACATGCCATCATAATCTTGATCATACTATTGTAAACATATGTAATGAATGCAACGATCAAAACAATGGTAATGACATGAGTAAACAAATGAATCATAAAGCAAAGACTTTTCATGAATAGTACTTCAAGACAAGCATCAATAAGTCTTGCATAAGAGTTAACTCATAAAGCAATAAATCAAAGTAAATGTATTGAAGCAACACAAAGGAAGATTAAGTTTCAGCGGTTGCTTTCAACTTATAACATGTATATCTCATGGATATTGTCAACATAGAGTAATATAACAAGTGCAATATGCAAGTATGTAGGAATCAATGCACAGTCACACAAGTGTTTGCTTCTTAAGGTGGAGAGAGATAGGTAAACCGACTCAACAATAAAAGTAAAAGAAAGGTCCTTCAAAGAGGAAAGCATCGATTGCTGTATTTGTGCTAGAGCTTTTATTTTGAAAACATGAAACAATTTTGTCAACGGTAGTAATAAAGCATATGAGTTATGTAAATTATATCTTACAAGTTGCAAGCCTCATGCATAGTATACTAATAGTGCCCGCACCTTGTCCTACTTAGCTTGGACTACCGGATCATCGCAATACACATGTTTCAACCAAGTGTCACAAAGGGGTACCTCCATGCCGCATGTACAAAGGTCTAAGGAGAAAGCTCGCATTTTGGATTTCTCGCTTTTGATTATTCTCAACTTAGACATCCATACCGGGACAACATGGACAACAGATAATGGACTCCTCTTTAATGCATAAGCATGTAGCAACAATTATTATTCTCATATGAGATTGAGGATATATGTCCAAACCGAAACTTCCACCATGATTCATGGCTTTAGTTAGCGGCCCAATGTTCTTCTCTAACAATATGCATGATCCAACCATTAAGGTGGTAGATCTCCCTTACTTCAGACAAGACGGACATGCATAGCAACTCACATGATATTCAACAAAGAGTAGTTGATGGCGTCCCCAGAAGCATGGTTATCGCACAACAAGCAACTTAATAAGAGATAAAGTGCATAAGTACATATTCAATACCACAATAGTTTTTAAGGCTATTTTGTCCCATGAGCTATATATTGCAAAGGCGAATGATGGAATTTTAAAGGTAGCACTCAAGCAATTTACTTTGGAATGGCGGAGAAATACCATGTAGTAGTTAGGTATGGTGGACACAAATGGCATAGTGGTTGGCTCAAGGATTTGGATGCATGAGAAGTATTCCCTCTCGATAGGTTTAGGCTAGCAAGGTTATTTGAAGCAAACTCAAGGATGAACCGGTGCAGCAAAACTCACATAAAAGACATATTGTAAACATTATAAGACTCTACACCGTCTTCCTTGTTGTTCAAAACTCAATACTAGAATTATCTAGACCTTAGAGAGACCAAATATGCAAATCAAATTTTAGCAAGCTCTATGTATTTCTTCATTAATGGGTGCAAAGTATATGATGCAAGAGCTTAAACATGAGCACAACAATTGCAAAGTATCACATTATCCAAGACATTTTAGAGTTACTACATGTAGCATTTCCCGATTCCAACCATATAACAATTTAACGAAGAAATTTCAACCTTCGCCTTGAACATTATGAGTAAAGCCTAAGGACATATTTGTCCATATGCAACAACGGAGCGTGTCTCTCTCCCATACAGTGAATGCTAGGATCCATTTTATTCAAACAAAAACAAAAACAAACCGACGCTCCAAGTAAAGAACACAAGATGTGACTGAATAAAAATATAGTTTCAGGGGAGGAACCTGATGATGTTGTCGATGAAGAAGGGGATGCCTTGGGCATCCCCAAGCTTAGACGCTTGAGTCTTCTTAAAATATGCAGGGATGAACCACGGGGCATCCCCAAGCTTAGAGCTTTCACTCCTCTTGATCATAGTATATCATACTCCTCTCTTGACCCTTGAAAACTTCCTTCACACCAAACTTCAAGCAAACTCATTAGAGGGTTAGTGCACAATTAATAATTCACATATTCAGAGGTGACACAATCATTCTTAACACTTCTGGACATTGCATAAAGCTACTGGACATTAATGGATCAAAGAAATTCATCCAACATAGCAAAAGAGGCAATGCGAAATAAAAGGAAGAATCTGTCAAAAAGAATAGTTCGTAAAGACGAATTTTAAAATGGCACCAGACTTGCTCAAATGGAAAAACTCAAAACTAATGAAAGTTGCGTACATATCTGAGGATCACGCACGTAAATTGGCAGATTTTTTCGAATTTTCTACAGAGACTTAGGCCCAGATTCGTGACAGACATCAATGCTGTTTCTGCGCAGCGATCCCAAATATAACATCAACTTTAACATAGAAACTTTACTTGGCACAAAAACATGATAAGGAGAGGTTGCTACAGTAGTAAACAACTTCCAAGACTCAAATATAAAACAAAGTACTGTAGTAAAAACATGGGTTGTCTCCCATAAGCTTTTCTTTAACGCCTTTCAGCTAGGCGCAGAAAGTGCAAATCAAGTAACATCAAGAGTAGAAGCATCAACATCATAACTTGTTCTAATAATAGAATCAAAAGGCAACTTCATTCTCTTTCTAGGGAAGTGTTCCATACCTTTCTTGAGAGGAAATTGATATTTAATATTACCTTCCTCATATCAATAACAACACCAACGGTTCGAAGAAAAGGTCTTCCCAACACAATAGGACAAGATGCATTGCATTCGATATCCAAGACAACAAAATCAACGGGGACAAGGTTATTGTTAACCGTAATGCGCACATTATCAATCCTCCCCAAAGGTTTCTTTTTAACATTATCGGCAAGATTAACATCCAAATAACAATTCTTCAATGGTGGCAAGTCAAGCATATCATAAATCTTTTTAGGCATAACAGAAATACTTGCACCAAGATCACATAAAGCATTACATTCAAAGTCATTGAATTTCATTTTAATGATGGGCTCCCAACCATCTTCTAACTTTCTAGGAATAGAAGTTTCAAGTTTTAGTTTCTCTTCTCTAGCTTTTATGAGAGCATTTGTAATATGTTTTGTAAAGGCCAAATTTATAGCACTAGCATTAGGACTTTTAGCAAGTTTTTGTAAGAACTTTATAACTTCAGAGATGTGGCAATCATCAAAATCTAAATCATTATGAGCTACAGCAATGGGATCATTGTCCCCAAGGTTGGAAAAAATTTCAGCAGTTTTATCACAAGCAGTTTAGCAATTTCAGGCAGTTTTGTACGCTTTGCACTAGGAGTAGAAACATTGCCAACACCAATTATTTTACCATTGATAGTAGGAGGTGCAGCAACATGTGAAGAATTAACATTACTAGTGGTGGTAATAGTCCAAACTTTAGCTACATTATTCTCTTTAGCTAATTTTTCATTTTCTTCTCTATCCCACCTAGCACGCAATTCAGCCATTAATCTTATATTCTCATTAATTCTAACTTGGATGGCATTTTCTGTAGTAGTAATCTTATTATCAATATCATTATTAGGCATAACTTTCAATTTTAAAAGATCAACATCAGAGGCAAGTCTATCAACTCTAGAAGCAAGAATATCAATTTTATCAAGCTTTTCCTCAACAGATTTGTTAAAAGCAGTTTGTGTACTAATAAATTTTTAAGCATGGCTTCAAGACCAGGGGTACACTCCTATTATTGTTGTAAGAATTCTGGTCTTGGCCGGCCTGTGTGGGGCCCTCGTGTGGCCCCCCGTTCCTTCCGCCTACTTAAAGTCTTCGTCGCGAACCCTCTGTACCGAGAGCCACGATACGGAAAACCTTCCAGAGACGCCGCGAATCCCATCTCGGGATTCAGGAGATCGCCTCCGGCACTGCCGAGAGGGGAATCATCTCCCGGAGGACTCTTCATCGCCATGATCGCCTCCGGAGTGATGAGTGAGTAGTTCACCCCTGGACTATGGGTCCATAGCAGTAGCTAGATGGTCGTCTTCTCCTGTGTGCATTGTTGGATCCCGTGAGCTGCCTAACATGATCAAGATCATCTATCTGTAATACTATATGTTGTGTTTGTCGTGATCCGATGGATAGAGAATACTATGTTATGGTGATTATCAATCTATTACCTATGTGTTGTTTATGATCTTGCATGCTCTCCGTTATTAGTAGAGGCTCTGGCCAAGTTTTTGCTCTTAACTCCAAGAGGGAGTATTTATGCTCGATAGTGGGTTCATGCCTCCATTAAATCTGGGACAGTGACAGAAAGTTCTAAGGTTGTGGATGTGTTGTTGCCACTAGGGATAAAACATTGATGCTATGTCTAGGGATGTAGTTGTTGATTACATTACGCACCATACTTAATGCAATTGTCTGTTGCTTGCAACTTAATACTGAAGGGGTTCGGATGATAACCTGAAGGTGGACTTTTTAGGCATATATGCATGCTGGATAGCGGTCTATGTACTTTGTCGTAATGCCCAATTAAATCTCACTATATTTATCATATCATGTATATGCATTGTTATGCCCTTTTCTATTTGTCAATTGCCCGATTGTAATTTGTTCACCCAACATGCTTTAATCTTATGGGAGAGACACCTCTAGTGAACTGTGGACCCCGGTCCTATTCTTTACATCGCATACAATCCATCGCAATTGTTCTTTATCGTTTTCTTCGCAAACAACCATCTTCCACACAATACGGTTAATCCTTTGTTACAAGAAGCGGGAGATTGACAACCTCAGTGTTTCGTTGGGGCAAAGTACTTTGGTTGTGTTGTGCAGGTTCCACGTTGGCGCCGGAATCCCTGGTGTTGCGCCGCATTGATGCGCGTAGATGTTACACGTCCGTTGGGAACCCCAAGAGGAAGGTATGATGCGCACACGGCAAGTTTTCCCAGAAAGAAACCAAGGTTTATCGAACCAGGAGGAGCCAAGAAGCACGTTGAAGGTTGATGGCGGCGAAATGTGATGCGCGCAACACCAGGGATTCCGCGCCAACGTGGAACCGCACAACACAACCAAAGTACTTTGCCCCAACGAAACAGTGAGGTTGTCACCGGCTTGCTGTAACAAAGGATTAACCGTATTGTGTGGAAGATGATTGTTTGCAAGAAAACAGTAAAACAAGTATTGCAATAGATTGTATGTGATGTAAAGAATAGGACCGGGTCCACAGTTCACTAGAGGTGTCTCTCCCATAAGATAAAAGCATGTTGGGTGAACAAATTACAGTCGGGCAATTGACAAATAGAAAAGGGCATAACAATGCATATACATGATATGATAAATATAGTGAGATTTAATCAGGCATTACGACAAAGTACATAGACCGCCATCCAACTGCATCTATGCCTAAAAAGTCCACCTTCAAGTTATCATCCGAACCCCAGATAAGTTGCAAAGCAAAGCAACCATTAAGTATGGTGCGTAATGTAATCGACAACTACATCTTTAGACATAGAATCAATGTTTTATCCCTAGTGGCAAACACAACACAACCTTAGAAACTGTCACTGTCCCAAGTATCAATGAAGGCATGAACCCACTATCGAGCATAAATACTCCTCTTGGAGTTAAGAGTAAAAACTTGGCCAGAGCCTCTACTAATAACGGAGAGCATGCAAGATCATAAACAACACATAAATAATAGATTGATAATCACCATAACATAGTATTCTCTATCCATCGGATCCCGACAAACACAACATATAGTATTACAGATAGATGATCTTGATCATGTTAGGTAGCTCACAAGATCCAACAATGAAGCACAAAAGGAGAAGACGACCATCTAGCTACGCTATGGACCCATAGTCCAGGGGTGAACTACTCACTCATCACACTCCGGAGGCGATCATGGCGATGAAGAGTCCTCCGAGATGATTCCCTCTCCAGGTGCCGGAGGCGATCTCGAATCCCCCGAGATGGGATTCGCGGCGGCGGCGTCTGGAAGGTTTTCCGTATCGTGGCTCCGACCGGGGGTTTGCGATGGAGGCTTGAGGCGAAAGGGCAACGCGGGGGGCCACACGAGGGCCCCACACGCCAGGGCCGCGCGGCCAAGCCTAGGCCGCGCCGCCCTGTTGTGGCGGCGCCTCGTGGCCCCACTTCCTTCCCTCTTCGGTTCTGAAGCTTCGTGCAAAAATAGGACCTCAAGGATTTCTCCCAATTCCGAGAATATTTCCTTACTAGGATTTAAACCAAAAACAAAAAACTGGCTCTTCGAGATCTTGTTAATAGGTTAGTTCCAGAAAAATAAATACGACATATAATGTGCATAAAACATGTAGATATCATCAATAATGTAGCATGGAACATAAGAAATTATCGATACGTTGGAGACGTATCACGCATCACATCGCCACCATCAACCTTCAACGTGCTTCTTGGCTCCTCCCGTTCGATAAACCTTGGTTTCTTTCTGAGGGAAAACTTGCTGCTGTGCGCATCATACCTTCCTCTTGGGGTTCCCAACGAACGTGTGAGTTACACACCATTTGGCACTCATTCTTCGGAATGGCTGGCTCGCACAATGACATCAATGTGCTGCAGCGCTCTCCGGTGTTTGATAGGCTAGCGTACGGTCAGTCCCCTGATGTGGATTTTGAGATCAATGGCCACCACTACACCAAGGGGTACTACCTTGCTGATGGTATCTATCCACCTTGGGCTACACTCGTGAAGACAATCCGAAACCCCACCTCAGAGCAGGAGGCAAGGTTTGCCAAAGAGCAGGAGGCAGCCCGGAAAGATGTCGAGCGGGCGTTTGGCATCCTCCAAGCTCGTTGGGCTATCGTCAGACACCCTGCCAGAGCCTGGGATGTGCAAACTCTGTGGGAGGTGATGACCGCTTGTGTAATCATGCATAACATGATTGTTGAGGTAGAGCGGGATGATTCACTCTTTGATAATGACTGGGAAGGCCAAGGAGAGTTGGTTACTCCTCAAGGTGGTCCGGCATCATTCCAGGACATTCTTCATGCGCACCATGAAATTCGAGATCTAGCTGTACACAACCAGCTTCAGGCTGATTTGGTCGAGCACATGTGGCAGCATGTAGGCAACAATGCTGCAAACAACAATGATGAAGGAAATCCTGAAGCCTAGAGCATTTGTATCGTTTTTTCATTTTATTTGAATAATACTTTATCCTTGATTACATGGACTATGTAATGTGTAATACATTTTGAGCATTTGAACTATTTTATATATTTTATATAATATGTTTTTGCGTTTTTCTAGTGAATTTAGAAGAAAAACATACCATAGGGCGCCGCGACCCAAATCTGGCGTGTTGGGCGCAGCGCGCTGATACGTCTCCAACGTATCGATAATTTCTTATGTTCCATGCTACTTTATTGATGATACCTACATGTTTTATGCACATTATATGTCATATTTATGCATTTTCCGGAACTAACCTATTAACAAGATGCCGAAGAGCCGCTGCTGTTTTCTTGTTTTTGGTTTCAGAAATCCTAGTAAAGAAATATTCTCGGAATTGGACGAAACTTTCGCCAGGGTCCTATTTTTGCACGAAGCTTCCAGAAGACCGAAGACCTAACGAAGTGGGGCCACGAGGCGGCCAGAGGGAGGCCGGCGCGCCCAGCCCTGGCCGCGCCGACCTACCCCCTGGGCCCCTCGTGTGGCCCCCCGCGTTGACCCTCCGCCTACTTAAAGCTTCCGTCGCGAAACCCCCGCACGAGAGCCACGATACGGAAAACCTTAGAGACGCGCCGCCGCGAATCCCATCTCGGGGATTCTGAGATCGCCCGGCACCCTGCCGGAGAGGGGATTCATCCCCGAGGACTCTACACCGCCATGGTCGCCTCCGGAGTGATGAGTGAGTAGTCCACCCCTGGACCATGGGTCCATAGCAGTAGCTAGATGGTCGTCTTCTCCTTGTTGTGCTTCATTGTTGGATCTTGTGAGCTGCCTAACATGATCAAGATCATCTATATGTAATTCTATATGTTGTGTTTGTCGGGATCCGATGGATAGAGAGTACTATGATTATGGTGATTATCAATCTATTGTTCATGTGTTGTTTATGATCTTGCATGCTCTCCGTTATTAGTAGAGGCTCTGGCCAAGTTTTTACTCTTAACTCCAAGAGGGAGTATTTATGCTCGATAGTGGGTTCATGCCTCCATTGAATCTGGGACAGTGACAGAAAGTTCTAAGGTTGTGGATGTGCTGTTGCCACTAGGGATAAAACATTGATGCTATGTCTAAGGATGTAGTTGTTGATTACATTACGCACCATACTTAATGCAATTGTCTGTTGCTTTGCAACTTAATACTGGAGGGGGTTCGGATGATAACCCGAAGGTGGACTTTTTAGGCATAGATGCAGTTGGATGGCGGTCTATGTACTTTGTCGTAATGCCCAATTAAATCTCACTATATTTATCATATCATGTATATGCATTGTTATGCCTTTCTCTATTTGTCAATTGCCCGACTGTAATTTGTTCACCCAACATGCTTTTATCTTATGGGAGAGACACCTCTAGTGAACTGTGGACCCCGGTCCTATTCTTTACATAGCATACAATCTACAATTGTGTTTACTGTTTTCTTTGCAAACATCTTCCACTCGATACGTTTAATCCTTTGTTACAGCAAGCCGTGAGATTGACAACCTCACTGTTTCGTTGGGACAAAGTACTTGGTTGTGTTGTGCAGGTTCCGCGCCGGAATCCCTGGTGTTGCGCCGCATCACATTTCGCGACCATCAACCTTCAACGTGCTTCTTGGCTCCTACTGGTTCGATTAAACCTTGGTTTCATACTGAGGGAAACTTGCTTCTATACGCATCATACCTTCCACTTGGGGTTCCCAACGGACGTGTGCATCTACGCGTATCAAGCTAAATCTCTGGCGCCGTTGCCGGGGAGATCAAGACACGCTGCAAGGGGAGTCTCCACTTCTCAATCTCTTTACTTTGTTTTTGTCTTGCTTTATTTTATTTACTACTTTGTTTGCTGCACTAAATCAAAACACAAAAAAATTAGTTGCTAGTTTTACTTTATTTACTGTCTTGCTCTCTATATCGAAAACACAAAAAAAAATTTAGTTACTTGCATTTACTTTATCTAGTTTGTTTTATTTACCGTTGCTAAAATGAATACCCCTGAAAATACTAAGTTGTGTGACTTCACAAATGCAAATAATAATGATTTCCTATGCACACCTATTGCTCCACCTGCTACTACAGCAGAATTCTTTGAAATTAAACCTGCTTTACTAAACCTTGTCATGAGAGAACAATTTTCTGGTGCTAGTTCTGATGATGCTGCTGCCCATCTCAATAATTTTGTTGAACTTTGTGAAATGCAAAAGTATAAGGATGTAGATGGTGATATTATTAAATTGAAAGTGTTTCCTTTCTCATTAAGAGGAAGAGCTAAAGATTGGTTGCTATCTTTGCCTAAGAATAGTATTAATTCATGGACTAAATGCAAGGATGCTTTTATTGGTAGATATTATCCTCCCGCTAAAATTATATCTTTGAGAAGTAGCATAATGAATTTTAAACAATTAGATACTGAACATGTTGCTCAAGCTTGGGAGAGAATGAAAACTTTGGTAAAGAATTGCCCAACCCATGGACTGACTACTTGGATGATCATCCAAACCTTCTATGCAGGACTAAATTTTTCTTCGCGGAATTTATTGGATTCAGCTGCTGGAGGTACCTTTATGTCCATCACATTGGGGGCGGCTACAAAACTTCTTGATGATATGATGATAAATTACTCTGAATGGCACACGGAAAGAGCTCCACAAGGTAAGAAGGTAAATTCTGTTGAGGAAACCTCTTCCTTGAGTGATAAGATTGATGTGATTATGTCTATGCTTGTGAATGGTAGATCTAATGTTGATCCAAATAATGTTCCTTTAGCTTCATTGGTTGCTCAAGAAGAAAATGTTGATGTGAATTTCATTAAAAATAATAATTTCAACAACAATGCTTATAGGAACAACTCTGGTAATAACTATAGGCCATATCCTTCTGCTAATGGTAATGGTTATGGTAATTCTTATGGGAATTCTTACAATAATAATAGGAGTGTACCCTGAAAAGTTCTGATAGACAACGTCTCAAAATCGTCCGCTAAGGGGTATTTTTCGTCGCCTATGGGCCTAACCCGACGATATGGGTTCTGTTGTGGAAACTGCGTCAGGCAAAGTCCAACGACGATTTTTTCGGTCCGTCGCGCTTGGGCGCCCTTCCGCCACGGAAAATCGGACCGTTGCGGAAGTGTTTTCGGGAGCCCGTTGACTGCTGACGTCATGCAAACTGACACGTGGCAGACGCCGTTAACTGCATGTTAACGGCGTTAACCGGCTGAAACCCCGTGGTAGATGGTAGGCCCACACGAGGCCTGCCACGTCTTAAGCGGGCCGGGCCAGATGACATAGTTTGACCGGTCAACTATATAGCTGGGCTGGTCCATTAGTTACGTGGGCCGGCCTAACCTCTAAGGTTGACTGTCAAAACTTAAATGGGCCGGCCCATTTAACATGTGGGGTCCACCTTACAGAACGGGCCGGCCCAAGAAGCAAGTGGACCGGGCCAAAAACACAGGTGGGTCCCACTTTCCGTTAAAGGGCCGCCCATTTAGTGTGTGGGGTCCACCGTATAGCAAGTGGGCCGGCCCAACAAGCTAGTGGGCCGGGCCAAAAACACAGTGGGTCCCACTTTCCAGTTAAAGGGTCGGCCCATTTCGTTTGTGGGGTCCACCATACAAGAGTGGGCCGGCCCAACAATAGTGGGCCGGCCAAAACACTGTGGGTCCCACTTTCCGAAAGGGCCGGCCCATTTAGTATGTGGGGTCCACCATATAGCAAGTGGGCGGCCCAAGAAGATAGTGGGCGGCCAAAACACAGGTCCCACTTTCCCTTAAAGGCCGCCCAATTAGTATGTGGGGTCCACCATATAGCAGTGGGCGCCCAACAAGATAGTGGGCCCAAAAACACAGTGGGTCCCACTTTCCTCTTAAAGGGCCCCATTTAGTATGTGGGACCACCATATAGCAAGGGCCGGCCCAACACGATAGTGGGCCGGCCAAAAACACATGTGGGTCCCACTTTCCTGTTAAGGGCCGGCCCAACTAGTATGTGGGGTCCACCATATAGCAAGTGGGCGGCCCAACAAGATAGTGGGCCGGGCCAAAAACAGTGGGTCCCACTTTCCTCTTAAAGGGCCGGCCCATTTATTATGTGGGGTCCACCAAAAAGCAAATGGGCTGGCCCAACTAATTAGTGGGCCGGCCCAGTAGTTGGTGGGGTCCACCTTAAAGCAAGTGGGCCAGCCCAATTAGTGTGTGGGGTCCACCGTAAATCAAATGGGCTGGCCCAAGAAGTAAGTGGGCCAGCCCGTTTAGTTGTTGTTATATGCCGGCATAATATGCGCTTTAGGATTTTGCGGGCAGGCACATATGTGATTTCGCTTAATTGGGCCGTTTAAGGGATGGGAATTCGTGATTTAGATACTGAGAATATTTACGCAGCATTGATTTCTGTCGGATAGCCTCACTTACCACAAGCACCAAAGAAAAAATGCGCGAAAGAACTATAAAAACTAACTAAATATTACATCAGCTGCAAGGCATTGAAAAAAATATTACAGAACCCAGAGAAATTGAATGGTAATTAAACCTAGCAATACAATGAAGCGATCCGGCAATCTTTTAAGTTGTCCATGCAACACCTATATCTGAAACAAAGACATTACAAGTTAAGACAGCAACAATGGAAAGGCAAAGACACTACAATATTGTTTGGCAAAGAATTTGGAACTCATCATTTCGTCGTTATAACAAGATCATTGTAATGCGCACAATAAGCAAACAAAGAGTGCATGCCGCATACCAACAGCCAATATAACAGAGCATGTTAGAATGAAACAACAGACTTACTACTGTCGAGTCCCATGCAAACCAACATGTTCAGGGAGTACAAAATTGGCATGAACAACATAGTAGCAGGCTATAAATTTTGTAACAACGACTGAGCAAGATGAAGTTATGATGGCTACATCTACAGAGCAGGGAATGTAAACCAAAAATAGAAGTTACGATGGCAAAAGCTAAAGAGGAGGGAATGTGAACCAACATGTGCCAAGTGCAATTACTTCATTTTGGCCGTGAACTAAATAATACTCCTGAACTTATAGTGAAGGGGATGCAAATCAAGATGTTTCGGGATATAAACTTGTAATGAGCAACACATGGAGGATAGTTAATGCTGGAGCTTAGGATGGACCAGATACAGAATATAGTGGGATCACCTGTGAACTTGTATAAGAGGGAATGCAAACCAATATGTTCAGCTTTCCATATGTGAGCGTCATGCCAAGTCAGAGAAACAAGTCAATAATGCAGCTTTTGAAGAACAAGATGGCACGCAAAATTATTATCTAGTAGTATGACAAGTTTATTTGTACTACAGGCTAGATAGCAGAGTGATAGCATGCCAAACTAAGTCCTTACTTTGTTAGCTTACAATGAACTAGATACAAAACAATGGCATCACCTGTAGTACAGGGAATGCAAGCCAACATGTTCATGGAGTAAAAAATTGGCACAAACAACATAGTAGCAGGCCATAATTTTTGTAACAACGACTGAGCAAGATAAAGTTATGATGGCTAGATCTACAGAGCAGGGAATGTAAACCAAATATAGAAGTTACGATGCCAAAAGCTATAGAGCAGGGAATGCGAACCAACATGTGCAATTACTTAAAATTGGCCATGAACTAAATAATAGCAGGATGTTACTATAATACCTACAGTATAATTTTTGTAACAACGACTGAGCAAGATAGAAGTTATGATGGCTACATCTACAGAGCAGGGAATGCAAACCAAAATGTTCAATCGCTTAAAGTTAGCAATGAAGTAGAAAATAGCAACGTGTTACGGTCATAGCTAGGAATGAACTAAAAGAGCTTCAGACAAACAAGCATCTGAACCCAGAACATGGCGCTAAAACAAGGGACTTACATTAGGAGAAGCACTCTGTGGGAGTCACAGCAGATCTTCCTGGGGTTGATAGATCCGGTGATGAAGTACGCTACATGTGCTACTTGGGGTTGGAGAGACGGCCATTACACTTCATGGTTACTCATCTAATCTGCAAAGACGTAACGGCGCGTCGTTAGCACAAACAGGTTCCCCCAAGATTAAACAAGAACTTGCAGGCAAGCAATAGAAAAGCGACAGTAGAAGAGTTTAGATCATGGACGGCGCCGGTGAAGCAGATTCGGTTCATGCACATCGGTGTCGGTGAGCAAGATCCGATGCGGTGGACGATGCCGCAGCTGAAGCGACTGCGGTAGGCTGCTGGATGAGCATATGGTTTCGAGGTTCGGCGGGGATGATCCGGTCCGGTTGATGACGGCGTCGATGAAGCGGCTCCGGCAGGCAGCCGGATGACGAGGATCGCGAGGGCTCGGGTAGGCCAGGGAAGTCCGGCGGGGATGTTCCGGTGCGGTGGTCGTGGAGGTGGTAGAGAGAGGGACTTGGGAAGTTCCGGTGGGTGGTCTGAGGGAAATGAATTTTTTTGGGAGGGTTTCCGGGCTAGGGAGGTGGTGATCCAAAAAATGACGGGCAGACCCCCCCACCAACCGACTTTCTGTCATCTCCACAAGGGTAGAATGGGAATTTGAAAGCGTGTGAATTTTTTGTATTTTGTGGGCGGGAAGTTTTGCCGCTATGAGATTTTGAATTTGGCTAAGGTCCAAGTATAATGATAAAAAATTGTGAGACCGTACTAGTACCTCTGTTCAAGGCCGAGTGCAAAATCAAATCATCATCACCTTGAATATCGGTTACTATCATCGTGTTCTATCTTCTTATCCCATTCAAAAACACGCCTGAAATATTTCTAGATTGGCGGGAGATTTTGCCGCCCGACTGAGATTTGATTTTGAATATGGCTATGGTCAAGTAATATAATATAATACTAATATAAAGACGGTACACCTGGTTAAGTACTAATTGCTCTGCTTCGGCAGTTAAGGCCAGCAGCCACATCAAGCCATCATCATTACAAACAAAATCAGTCAAATCTAGAAGCTAGTATAGGATAAATTCACAGCAGCATAATAAATCCAGAAAACTAATATAATACTACATAAACTGCATACAAGAGCCAAAAGCAGCCAATAACAATGTTAATGTTCACGACAAACTAATCTGAAAATAATACAAGACACAATGTATGGCCAACATGAAGATTAGGATACCCCAGGATGAACGAATATGTTCTTCATTCAGCATATATTTCTTCGTCACTCCATTGAAGGAAATTTTCATTGAACTCCTTTCGTCTGCAGTGTGCAGCCAATACATCCTCCAAACGGTATGGCCTTTGTTCATTTCTCATACCGTAGTTTCCTAATCTATTCACATGTATTGGCCACTCATCCCAGGCCTTTATATCATCAAAGTACTCTCTGATATAACCAAAATCTGTGTAGTAGATGCAGCCAGGTCGAAGTGTCGGGTGCACTCTGGTGTCGACGGAGATACACCGGATATAATGGACGAAGAAGGCACGACTGCCAATGTTATTGACGGCATGGAGAGAGCGGCTCTCAGTGTCCACACGGTACACCAATGGTTGACCTTCCTCCAAATGCTTGTTGTCCAACAACACAAGCAGCAGAGCACCATCCGACTCCACAAGGTAGAACTTGTTATTTCCAAGTTCTGGAAATGAAAATAGTGTATCCATTTTGACAGTGCTCGCACGCTGCTCCAACTGGACATTGTTGGTGCACACTAATTTTCCGAACTCAAAATTGTTCACAGCTATTGCATACAATTCACCATTGAACGGGGTAATGCAACGCAGACAATGGTGCTCGATCGAAAATCTTCCTTCTCCCCAATCTTCATCTATACCCTTAGTTGGAGTGCTCTCATCGACCCAAGCAATTTCCGCCGGGTAATCTTTGGAAACGAAGACCATAGTCGGGGACTTCATCACAGCGACTGACTTCAGAATAACGTTTGGCATATGCGCCTCAAACATAGTATTCAATGTCTTTGTGAGTGGGTTCAGAAGCCGTATCTTGTGCGGCTGGTTCTTCTGGGCAAGCACGATGACGCCACGGCAAAAGCCGACAAAGTAGTATCTAAAATATATTGATGAAGATAACATTCAGCACTAAGATGTTTACGATTGAAAATAAAAATAGATTAACTCTATAGATATGGAGGAATTTGAACCTTGCATGAACTTCCGTTAGATCGATGGTGACGTAGCGGGATGTGCGGAGGTGGAGGAAGGTGAAATCAGCAGCGCGTGGAAGGCCGTGGTCTAGCATGATCCATTCGTGCAGGTGCACGTCGGGCTCAGGTAAACCTGAGCGCCAATTTCTACAGACTTGCCTCATAGCAGAGTAGGTGTCAGCGTACTGCTCGTTCGCCAGTAAGCATTCGCCGATCTTGTGAAGTGGTCCATCAGCCGAGAGAGAGGCCCAGTTCACGGAGGCGACGGCCGCCGGCGCATTCTTCTTGTCCATCGCCGGCAGGGAGCGCGCGTGGGCGGTTGGTGTTTTTTCCTTCGATTTGGAGAAGTTGATGGGACGTGAGAGGCGTGGTTGCGTGCGTGAGTGAGAATGAGACTGTGTGCAGAGGGAGGGAGAGAGGGGGCTCTGGCAACGTGACGGTTGGTCTCGGCAGTTTCTCAAAAAAGCTAGACGTTTGGTCTCAACACGCGCACCGCCTAACCGCTGTGCACCGCGACACGCGTCCGTGGTACTGCACGTCTGCACCGTTACGTGTACTCAGTTAGCCTTACACTGGAAAAATATCTGCACTCAGTTTTCCCCTCGAGTACTAATACTGGCTAGTGCATTACCTCATAAAAAAAATACTGGCTAGTGCAATATACTCAGTTTTACCCTCAAGTGGCTGATCAACAGAGAGTCAACAAATGGGATTAAGCTATCTAATTGAGTAATTTCATGCGCAAAAAAAAATCATAGTGCCTCCTACTCATGGAGTCTTGTTAAGAAGAGGAGGTCTAATACGTGGAAAACAGAATAGCACACCACAGGTCCGAAATGATGGAAAGGGCTAGGCAATCCACTTATTATAGAACTCAACAAAAACCACATGGAACTATATTAAACTTATGCAGTAGCCAACGCAACCAAAAGTCAGAAGTGCAGGCTGAATCCCAAAGGCACAACACAAAAAGGAAACTTGCAACCTTATATAAAAGGGGCTATGCAACCCACTTATATACACATTAACAGCCATCCTCGTGTGTGACAAGAGAAATTCAACACTGGATTCGGAGGTAGGCACATGAAGCTTTACAAGGGCCAATGGGGCACCAACAATTTAAGGATGAATTGAACCACACCGTCAACAATTCAAACTCGAGACCTTGGCTCTAATACCATTTAAGTTCGAACGGATTGAAAAGGCTAGGCAACCAATTTCTAAAACATCCACAGGAACAACTACCAAGTTGATCCCAGCCGTAGATAAATGCATCCACCAACAAAATAGGAACAGTGCCTCAGTCTCAGTAAACATTTCACAATACCAAGGTACTCACATGTCAATGTCAGTGTTTTCATCTCCAATTATCTATGGCATTTTATTAGTCTTTTGAGAGATTATAACAAACTTGATTGGCCTCCTGCAGTAGGGCATCACATGCTTCTGATCTCGATCTCAACATGTCAACTTGGTTTCTTAACACATCTGCTGCAGCTCGTTCTATTTGGATTTGTTCCTCCAGAACTTGTGCAGAGAAAGACTTGGACTTGGACTTGGACTTGGACTGCAAAAACCCAGCATTTCGCAGGAAAGTGTTTTTGGTGATATCTTTATTTTTAAGTACCATGGTAAATGTCTCCATACATTCTTCTAGAGTTTTTTCCATACCATCTTTCCCGGGTTTTGCCATCTCCAATTTCATATTTGCCTGAAAAGTTTTGAGTCGTGTAAAAATAAAAGTTATTACAGAGAAACATGCAGACGGTAGATTTAATGTGTATGAACTACTTCTAATCCTACAAGTTGGTATGCCTGATTACACATCAAATGCATTTTCACAAAAACGCCTACAAGATCATATTGACATATTGCTCCTACAAATTGGCAAGTGTGTAGTTAAAAAATTTAAATCATAAAGAAGACTTACAATAACACTTTCTGCAAGTTCTCCTATCACATTATGTTTGTTCTTCTGGCATGCCTCGAACTGCTCTGCCAGAGTCATCTCTTTGTCTGGTTGCATGTTGTTTGCATGATCTACTTTCTGCATTTTTGTACAATCATATGGAGATCAAATAACGTGGTTGAAATGGAGGATGGAAATATAACATGCACACGGAGTTCTACACAATTTACGAGTAACATATGTAGCAGTACAGACCAGCGGGGCATTACTTTTTGCCAGAGATGCCCAACCAAGTGACGAGATCCTGTACGGCTTGGTAAACGTTGTTTCAAGCGGTTAGCCTGGTTCCTTTTAGACAACGTCTGCAAAAGGAGACTAGTGAGACACTGGCGCAAAATAAGTATTCGGAATTTAATCTGGTTTCACGGTCCTCATAAGCCATACCACATTCTTTGGATCAGACCAATGCTTGACAAGATCTCCCCACTGCTCGTCAGTCATACAGGGTGCAGGAGACTTTGTTCGAACATTGGCAGTAATCTGGCCAGTGAAGTATGTCGCCTTAAGCTTATAGCGGTGCTGGCGCAACAATTCTTTGAATATGGAAGCGATGACAAACTTTACATCCTCATTATCCTCATCGAATTCAAACCTTAACTGCTCACAACGGTGGAATGATTGGTGAGTTATATAGCATAGAAACAACAGTAAGCTACAAGAAATGGGACAGATCAATGTGGAATAATTTATCATTACCAGGAGAAGCATGACTTACGTGTAAATTATGCACTAAACTCTCGAACTGTGAAGGGGTGTCAACGTGCTGCTTCCACAATGGGAAGGTAGGAAGTTCATTCCTGATAAAATGGCCAACCTGTGATACAAGATATGAAGATTCATGCGGATGAAGTGGCCTTCTGCCACCTACAATAGATGTGATGCGAAATCTTGAACCCATTCCGGAAATCTTAGCTGCAAGTTTTTTTCCTACCGTTGGCCCCCTCGTTTTTATTGATCGTGGCGAACCTACCAAGTTAAGCATTACATCAAGCTATCATGGTATATAGATACATAAGGGAGCATTAAACTACAAGTCTTGAAAAAAGTATTACCTTTTTTGGCGTGGGTCTCATCATCGGGAGAGGAGTTGTCTTTCGCAGGACTAAGGGTCGGAGGGAGATCATCACCAGTTTGCTGGTGTTGTGGCAGCACTGTTTGGACATTTGAGGCTGTATCATCTGGGACTAGCATCATGTGTCCTTGGCCATTATTACCTACCACCACTCCTGATGGTGCCAATTCTTGGCTAGAATTTGCTGTGGAAACTGGTTCTGTTGGCAATTGTTGCTGAGAATCAGTATTGGCAACTGGTGGTTGTGGAATGTGTGGGCTGGTACATGCTGGGGCTACTTCTGTCTGATTCGATGGTTTGTGGTTTTTACGAGACCTTTTACTGTTATCATTCTTGGCCTGTTCGCCACCTCGTGTCAGTCTCTTGTTAGACCTTGTAATAGGAGGAGCAGCACGAGCATCAGGCTTAACTCTTTTTTTATTACGCACTGTCACCCATCCTCCGGTATCAGCCTGAGGTTCCTGTTGAGTGTTCTTCCTCCTATTCGTTCTTGAAAAGTTCTTTCCCGAATCTGCAGATGCCTGTCACACATAAATGATATTTCAATGTACAATATTATATGATGATGATATGCAGATGGAATGGAAAAACAGTCAGGCAACATATGCCAAAACATATATGAGGCGTTAACTAAGCAGGAAAAATTGTAGTAATGAGATTGAACATGGCATGGGTAACATATTTGGTAGGACTGGGATACAACAAATGGAAGTTGGGACAAATAATTCGATGACAGGACAGAGAAAACTCACCTTGTTGTGTTGCAGACGATAGTCGACCAGGGCATCTTCCTGAGTCAGCTCGCCATCACAATCAGCAGGATCAAATTCTGAATCAGAGGAATGTTCCGTATCCTTTGTGAGGGAGGTGGGTGGCGTTTTTGCACTAGACCTTGTAGAAGGATGTAGTGTTAGGCCCAACGAGGCTGCAACTCGGCTATTATGCAGAATAGTTTGCCTCCGTTGCTCTTCGTACTCATTCTCGAGTGGAAGACCTAACATGCATTGGCGAGAAATGCAGATGAGATTTATCATGGAACTGTGCATATAAGAACAAATTAATAGTAGCAGTGAGACTGCTCAAAAGGTGTAATGACAAACAAACTATGGCTCAAAAATAATTGATGTTCATATTGTCAAGCTTCATGCACTAGCCAACGCAACCGGAAGTCCGGACTGATGGAAAGGGCAAACAAATTATGGCTCAAAAATAATTTATGTTGGGCAACAAAGGGCAGCAGCAACAATTTTTAGGATAAGTATGATGTCAAGCTTCATGCAGTAGCCAACGCAACCAAAAGTCCGAACTGATGGAAAGGGCTAAGCAATCCACATATAGACTCAAACACATATAAGTGTCATTTTCATGCCAATGGTTAACCATATGGAATGGCGTGTGCTTAATATAATTGCCTAGGGTCTTCCAAATTCCAACAGATCGATCTATTGGATGAACTTGCTAGAGCATGCAATTCGAAATGGTATCAGACCTACAAGGTCCTGAGTTCAAATCCTAGCAAGTAGCAACGCAGTATTCAAAATAAATATTTGCAGCCTTCCTAAAAAAATATCTAATGATACATGCCTAAGGCTCGGTCTATTGAATGAGTGGTTTTATCACTTAGCACCACAAGTTGGGGATTTTTAATCACAAAACACCAACATTTGGGGAAATTATTTCACATAACACATTATTTGTCATTAGTCGGCTTGACAAGAGCATGACCCTACAGCGTGACACCAATTTACAGTACGTGAGCATGTTTGCTACAAACAAATGAATTTTGGTGTGAAATTTTGTAGACACTCTGTGGAAATGAGAATATGAGTCACACTTGTTACATATGCTACACACAAATGAATTACCATATGACAAATATCCACAAGAAATTATAACCACACAAGAACATGAGATTTGGGTAATATATTCTGTACCAGCATAAGGTTTTGATAATGTTTACCAATACAACTACCCTGGACATAAGATTTTATTTTGAACTGTCTGGACTTAAGATTTAACAACTAGTGTTGACAAACAGCTTTGTATTTGCGTTTAACAGCAAATACCACAAAATAAAGTCTAATTGTCTTTCTCCTGCGGTCACTCTTAAACTGACGGTGGCCGGAGGTCACTAATGGGCTATCAAACAGAGATCGTGTATTCTGCGAAACAATTACCCCAAATGTTAGTGTTTTGTGATACAAATTTCTAGGGTTGTGGTTCTGTGATAAAAAAAATCCTGAACTTCTGGTGTTAAGTGATAAAACCTCATTGGATGAACTGGCTAGAGCATGCAATTCCACATGGCGCACACAGAGTTGCAAATAGAAAAAAATACAGGCAGTTTAATACTATCAATAAATTGCTCTCCTAGCTTGACTGCTATCATAACCTTTGTAATACGTACTACCACCATCCCGAAGTTTTTATCAAAAATCATTAACATGCAAAATACAAATTTAATATCATTAAATAGATAACGAATATATTTTCGTACGGTATCTACAAAATATTATATTTCTTGATAGATTGTTCTGAAAGTTTGGTCAAACTTTACTTGGTTTGACTTTTATAAATAAGCCTTCAGGTTTGGGGTGGAGGTAGTAATGTACTATCCTCCGTCCTAAATTAGTTGTCTCAAGTTTGTTAAAATATGGATGCATCAAGACACTAAAACATGTCTAGATACATTCATATTTAAAAAAATTTGGGACAACTAATTTGGGACGTTCAAACCCCAAAAAAGTACCGCACAGAAGTGATATTTGGAAAAGAAATGCGTAACGAAAGCGGACATAAGCTCTGCCTCTCCATCAGCAGATGTAAGGTTACGATCAGCAGAGTTCCGAGATAAAAAAAATACAGGCAGTTTAATACTATCAACAAATTGCTCTGCTAGCTTGACTGCTATCATAACCTTTGTAAAATGCATACTTCAAACCCCCAAAACAT
This sequence comes from Lolium multiflorum, assembly GCA_030979885.1. NCBI lineage: Eukaryota > Viridiplantae > Streptophyta > Magnoliopsida > Poales > Poaceae > Lolium > Lolium multiflorum. The sequence goes on along the minus strand of CM061749.1, from coordinate 135,315,462 downwards.
ATCACACAGAAGTGATTCTCGGAAAAGAAATGCATAACGAAAGCGGACATAACCTCGATCTTCCTCTCGATCAGCAGATGTAAGGTTAAGATCTCATATAGCTACGCGGCAAACAACTATCTACACTGATCTAATATCAGCAAGAATGCATTGCAAGAAAGCAACGAAAACTAGTGTAAGAAATCAAATGCATATAACAAAAGCGGACATGTAAAGTATTCATCAACCTTCGTCTGAGGCCCGGGCGGATTTACTCTTTGGTTGGGGGTGGTCGACTTTGGGGCCGCGTTTTTTGCCCATCTCGATCTCCGGTGAGGTGGACTACAGAGTCGGGGAAGCAGATCCGGAGGAGATATGGCGCGGTGAACGTCGGCGTCGAGGAAGCTAATCCGGCTTGCTAGGCAGCAAGGGAGCCGGTAAAACGTGGTCGGTCACTACGGTGGCCGGTGAGAAGGCAGTGATGGTGAGGAGGGGCGGTGGGGCACGGCCGTCGTCGTGGGAGTGTGCCTGGTAGAAGCATGAGAAAGATGTGGTGTTCGAATTGTGCTCTACAGGGAAATATCCTCTGTGGACCGATGTTTATAGGCCGACGGGCAAACCGCAGGTTTTGGGGTAGCTTGAAAATGGGACGCGCCAACAATTTCGGCGCGTGTTTTGCGGCAGAGATGAAAGTCACCCATAAGAAACTTTCCTCATGGATGCTTGTTGCTTGGTCGTGTGGACAACATATATAGTGGGAGATGCCCATAGCTAGCTAGGCCATTCATATCAAACTCGAGTGATTATCACTAAGTTTACAATGAATATATTTCATGACACTTGATATTGGCCGGATAGTAGAAAATATATTTCATGACTATCGATCCCATATTAGTTAATTTATATTATTTCAATTGCTAAAATATTTTCATATTCTTTTAGAGTTCTAAAAAACACACTACACAAGGGATATCACTACCTTCTAGGTCCCGGTCATCAGATTTAGAGTAAAGTAGCTTAGCGACAGATTTAGACCTTTGTGCAACAAATACATGAGTTGGTGATATGTGCAAAAGAACAGGTTAAGTGAGTGTTTTGTGCAACAATGACAACAATAAGTGGAGTTTCGATCGTGCAAAGGATAAAAGGTGGAAGAGGGATCACACGGAAGGAGAAATTAAGAGAAAGGGAGAGCAGTGCCTCACGGGGCCGCTGTTATTTATGGTGAAAAGAAATGCTTCACTTTTTTCGGTGAGTGATGTTGACTGGCACACAGGGTTTCAGTTATGTAGACCTGCAGTGCAGGCTACGCGCCCGTCTAATATTCATTTTTTTCAGCGACAAAAGGGAGAGAGAGAGAGAGAGAGAGAGAGTCTTGACGACGAGTCTTTACTTGACAAAGAAGATTGCTGGGAGTTTGCCTACCTACCGCACGTGACTTGTGCTCACTGATGTGTGGGACCTACACGCATGGGACCACACGTAAGTGACCGACCTACTTTATTCTAGGGGTGCCCCTCAAGCTAATACATAATCTGCAACATGAAACTATATTCGCTTATAAAATCTGAACTTTGAAATCCAATTTAATTTAAGTCTATTATTGGTCATATCAACTATCAAGTCTAAAATTACATTCTGAAACTTGTTCAACGCTTTCTCATGAATTATTATGGTAGTTTTTTAAAATCAAATGCTAATTGATTTGAGATAATAAAAAACATATATTATTGCACAACAATGGGATATTAAAATATCTATTTGTAAATAAAAATAAGAAGTCAATGTTGTGGTAAGTTAGGAGGTTCAAAGGGTAAACCAAATATAACGTTTTGTTCAATCTCATAGTTCATATTACCAAGTTTGATTATCCCTGGACAACATTGTTTGTTATAGTGTTCCCTAATTGGGCATGGTGGTGCATCTTGCCATTTCTAACAATGTTGATGACTAGACTTTTCAAGTTTTCGGTATAAAAAATCGTTTTTCATTTTCTAGATGATAAAATATGTTTTTTTGTGCATGGGGTAGAAAAGATATGGGTCAAAATGGCGCATCTACATTTTTTAAATAAATTACGCCATATTTTAATGACAAATCCCAAATTTACGGTTTTTAGTGCTTTCTAGCTAGTTTCGCACATTTAAATGACTTTATGCTGATTTATTGAAAGTAATTCAAATTTGAATTGTAGATATGTTATAACTTGGTCCTACAAGTCCCCATAAATAATTTTTATATACATATTACTTACTATATATAGAAACCAGCGATAGTACTGAAATATTCAACCCCTTTGCAGGATAATCATGTAAAACATTTTGACCTGGTTTTGAAATAAATAAATGAAACTGAAGAAAACCTGAAAAATGAAACCCTTCTACATGGAGTGTGCTTGTATGTGTTAGTTGACAGGGAAAATAAGAAACATGTGATAGGGTAGTGAAAAACAAAATGTCTTCACAAAGCGGACTATCGTGTATGAAGATTCATGGTTTGCAAGCCAAATGATATAGTTATGGCCATATTTGTGGCACAGTTTGTTACAATGTGCCCAAATTGGGCATGGTGGTGCATCTTGCCATTCCCAACAATGTTAATGACTAGACTTTTCAACTTTTCGGTATAAATTTTTTTTTTCATTTTCTAGATGACAAAATATGTTTATTTTGTGAATGGTGTACATATAAGATACGGGTCAAACTGGCAACTCTACATTTTTTAGATAAATTACGCCATATTTTAGTGCCAATTCCCAACTTTTACGGTTTTAGTACTTTCAAGATAGTTTCGCACATTTAAACGACTTTATGCTGATTTACTGAAAGTAATTCCAATGTGAAATGTGGGGGTGTTATAACTTCGTCAAAGAAATCCCCCAAAAACATAGTTTAGGGTTGGGGGTAGATACGGAGTACATGATTTGTATGTTTTGAATATGTCTATACCTTGTTTATCAACCTGAATGCTTAATTACTATATATATGACGTAAGAAGGCTATGTGCTTTGGGTTTTCATTTTTTTTGATTTTTTCTGAATTTTTATGCTCATTTGAATCTTGGTCAAATCCTAGGTTTGACTAGGATTTAAACAAACTTAAAACATGAAAATGAAAAGGTAAGCCTGGATCCTTCCTAGTCACTCTAAAATTAAGCTTTTGGGAAGTTTTAGAAATTTCCATGTTTGAAACCCGAAACCACTTCTCTTCATGCTTGACTTCATAAGACAAAGTTAAGGGTTAGGGGTAGATACATGCCTTTTCTGTTTTGAATATGTCTAGACCTTGTTCATCAACTTGAATGCTTACTATATATATATATATATATATATATATATATGACATAAGAAGGCTATATATATATGTGCTTTGGTTTTTGGTTTTTGTTTTTTCTGAATGTTTATATATGCCCATTTGAATCTTGGTCAAATCCTAGGTTTGACCAAGATTTAAACAAGTTTAAAACATGAAAGTGAAAAGGTAAGCATGGATCCTTCCTAGCTAGTCATTCTAAAATGAAGCTTTTGGGGGGTTCTTGAAATCTCAATGTTTGAAACCCAAAACCACTTCTCTTCATGGTTGACTTCATAAGACATGTAGAGTTTAGGGTTAGGGGGTAGATACATGATTTGTCGGGTTTGAATATGTCTAGACATGCTTGTTTATCAACTTGAATGCTTACTATATGACATAAGAAGGCTATATATGTGCTTTGGTTTTTCATTTTTCTAGTTTTTTGAATGTTATATGCCCATTTGAAGATTTTGGGTGGTTCTTGAAATTTTCATGTTTGAAACCAATACGACTTCTCTTCATGCTAGACTTCATAAGATCGACCGAGTTTATGGTTAGGGGCTAGATACATGATTTGTCTGGTTTGAACATGTCTAAACCTTGTTTACCAACTTGCAAGGCTTACTATATGACATAAGAAGACTATGTGCTTTTGTTTTTCATTCTTCTATTTTTTTATTTTATGCCCATTTGAATCTTGGTCAAATCCTATGTTTGACCTGGATTTAAACAAGTATAAAATATGAAAACGAAAAGGTAAGCCTGGATCCTTCTTAGTCACTCTAAAATGAAGCGACTTTTGGGATGTTCTTGAAATTTTCATGTTTGAAACCCAAAACCACTTCTCTTCATGATTGCTTCATATATAAGACAGAGTTTAGGGTTAGGGGCAGATATATACATGATTTTCTAGTTTGAATATGTCTAGACCTTATTTATCAACTTGAATGCTTACTATATGACATAAGAATGCTATGTGCTTTGGTTTATCATTCTTTTGGTTTTTTCCTGAATTTTTATGCCCATTTGAATCTTGGTCAAATCCTAGGTTTCACAAAGATTTAAACAAGTTTAAAATCTGAAAATTAAAAGGTAAGCATGGATCCTTCTTAGTCACTCTAAAATGAAGCTTTTGGGAGGTTTTTGATATTTCCATGTTTGAAACCCAAAAACCACTTCTCTTCATGCTTGACTTCATAAGACAGAGTTTAGAGTGTTAGGGGTAGATACATGATTTGTCTAGTTTGAATATGTCTAGACCTTGTTTATCAACTTGAATTCTTACTATATGACATAAGAAGGCTATGTGCTTTGGTTTTTCATTTTTCTGGTTTTTTTGAATATTATGCCCATTTGAAGATTTTGGGAGGTTCTTGAAATTTTCATGTTTGAAACCAATACGACTTCTCTTCAGGCTAGACTTCATAAGATCGATCGAGTTTATGGTTAGGGGGTAGATACATGATTTGTCTGGTTTGAACATGTCTAAACCTTGTTTATCAACTTGAAAGCTTACTATATGACATACGAAGACTATGTGCTTTTGTTTTTCATTCTTCTATTTTATTTTATTTTATGCCCATTTGAATCTTGGTCAAATCCTATGTTTGACCTGGATTTAAACAACTATATAATATGAAAACGAAAAGGTAAGCATGGATCCTTCTTAGTCACTCTAAAATGAAGCGGCTTTTGGGATGTTCTTGAAATTTTCATGTTTGAAACCCAAACCACTTCTCTTCATGATTGACTTCATATATAAGACAGAGTTTAAGGTTAGGGACAGATATATACATGATTTTCTAGTTTGAATATGTCTAGACCTTGTTAATCAACTTGAATGCTTACTGTATGACATAAGAATGCTATGTGCTTTGGTTTATCAATCTTTTGGTTTTTTCCTGAATTTTTATGCCCATTTGAATCTTGGTCAAATCCTAGGTTTCACAAAGATTTAAACAAGTTTAAAATCTGAAAATTAAAAGGTAAGCATGGATCCTTCTTAGTCACTCTAAAATGAAGCTTTTGGGAGGTTTTTGAAATTTCCATGTTTGAAACCCAAAACCACTTCTCTTCATGCCTAATTGACTTCATAAGACAGAGTTTAGAGTGTTAGGGGTAGATACATGATTTGTCTAGTTTGAATACGTCTAGACCTTGTTTGTCAACTTGAATTCTTACTATATGACATAAGAAGGCTATGTGCTTTGGTTTTTCATTTTTCTGTTTTTTTTGAATTTTATGCATGCCCATTTGAATCTTGGTCAAATACTAGCTAGGTTTGACCAAGATTTAAACAAGTTTAAAACATGAAAATGAAAAGGTAAGCCTCGATCCTTCTTAGTCATCACTCTAAAATGAAGCTTTTGGGGGGTTTTTGAAATTTGCATGTTTGAAACCCAAAACCACTTCTCTTCATGCCTTACTTCATAAGACGGAGTTTAGGGTCGTTAGGGAGTAGATACATGATTTGCCTGGTTTGAATATGTCTAGACCTTGTTTATCATCTTGAATGCTTACTATATGACAGAAGAAGACTATGTGCATTGGTATTTCATTTTTTTTTGAATTTTCATGCCCATTTCAATCTTGGTGAAATCCTAGGTTTGAGCAAGATTTAAACAAATTTAACACGTGAAAACGAATAAGCATGGATCCTTCTTAGTCACTCCAAAATGTACCAATTGATAGATGTGTTAACTTTGCTTCATGGAAAAAATAATGTCATGTAAATGAGTTAACTTGGATTTCCTGCCGTTGAATCCATAGGAAACTTTGTTCTAATGCACTATAATAATCAACCGTGTTTTTACACCAACATTGCCAACAGGTCTGTCACTTACGTGTGGCGCCCATGCGTGAGGTCCCACACTTCAGTGAGCACAAGTCAAGTGCAGTAGGTACGCAAACTCCAAGCCATCTTCTTTGTCAAGAGAAGACGCATCAGGATGCGTTTTGGAAATCTGTGGGTCCTTCTGGATCCTTCGGTTGTCCCTCTCACAAAAAAAACAAATCTCTCTCATTCTCGGCCTCGCTCGACTCGCTCGCTCGCTCGCTCGCTCGCACCTCCTGCTCACTGACAAACCCTGCACAAAAGTCAACATCATCACCCGAAAAAGGGGAGACACCATAATGCTCTCCCTTCTTCTCTCCTTCCGAGTGATCCCTCTTCCTCCGAGTTTCACTCGACGGGCAAACACACATGTGCTGCATAGTAATAATAATAAAAAGGTAGAAAAATCAACCTACGAATCTATAATTAAATACGTTAAACTAGGGTTTTGCCCAGTACTACAGATCAAGTTCATAAAAAATCCAACTACGGGGTTCGAACAACCCCATTTCTAATCCAAGATTTTTTCGACCTCATCCAAATGGCCTCAAACTATAGGGTTAATTAGCATCTAGTGCAGAATGTGTGAACATGTATGCACTATGTGTGCTATAACTTGTATGTCTTTCAAATTTGAACCAAATTTGAAATATATGAAATGGGGCTTTTGGCTTAAACGTTTGAAACCCAAAACGACTTCTCTTCATGCTAGGCATCATAAGACCGAGTTTAGGGTTAGGGGGTAGATACAGGATTTGTCTGTTTTGAATATGTCTATACCTTGTTTATCTACTTGAATATGCTTACTATAGATATATATGACGTAAGAAGACTATGTGCTTTGGTTTTTTTTTATTTTTCCAGAATTTTTATGCCCATTTGAATCTTGGTCAAATCCTAGGCTTGACCAATATTTAAACAAGCTTAAAACATGAAAATGAAAAGGTAAGCTTGGATCCTTCTTTGTCACTCTAAGATGAAGTTTTTGGGAGGTTTTCAAAATTTCCATGTCTGAAACCCAAAAACACTTCTCTTCATGCTTGACTTCATAAGACAAAGCTAGTTTAGGGCTTTAGGGGGTAGATACATGATTTGTCTAGTTTGAATATGTCTAGACCTTGTTTATCAACTTCAATTCTTACTATATGACATAAGAAGACTATATGTGCTAGCTTTGGTTTTTGGTTTTTGTTTTTTCTGAATGTTTATATATGCCCATTTGAATCTTGGTCAAATCCTAGGTTTGACCAAGATTTAAACAAGTTATAACATGAAAGTGAAAAGGTAAGCATGGATCCTTCCTAGCTAGTCATTCTAAAATGAAGCTTTTTTGGGGGTTCTTGAAATCTCAATGTTTGAAACCCAAAAACCACTTCTCTTCATGGTTGACTTCATAAGACATGCAGAGTTTAGGGTTAGGGGGTAGATACATGATTTGTCGGGTTTGAATATGTCTAGACATGCTTGTTTATCAACTTGAATGCTTACTATATGACATAAGAAGGCTATATATGTGCTTTGGTTTTTCATTTTTCTAGTTTTTTGAATGTTATATGCCCATTTGAAGATTTTGGGTGGTTCTTGAAATTTTCATGTTTGAAACCAATACGACTTCTCTTCATGCTAGACTTCATAAGATCGACCGAGTTTATGGTTAGGGGCTAGATACATGATTTGTCTGGTTTGAACATGTCTAAACCTTGTTTACCAACTTGCAAGGCTTACTATATGACATAAGAAGACTATGTGCTTTTGTTTTTCATTCTTCTATTTTTTTATTTTATGCCCATTTGAATCTTGGTCAAATCCTATGTTTGACCTGGATTTAAACAAGTATAAAATATGAAAACGAAAAGGTAAGCCTGGATCCTTCTTAGTCACTCTAAAATGAAGCGACTTTTGGGATGTTCTTGAAATTTTCATGTTTGAAACCCAAAACCACTTCTCTTCATGATTGCTTCATATATAAGACAGAGTTTAGGGTTAGGGGCAGATATATACATGATTTTCTAGTTTGAATATGTCTAGACCTTATTTATCAACTTGAATGCTTACTATATGACATAAGAATGCTATGTGCTTTGGTTTATCATTCTTTTGGTTTTTTCCTGAATTTTTATGCCCATTTGAATCTTGGTCAAATCCTAGGTTTCACAAAGATTTAAACAAGTTTAAAATCTGAAAATTAAAAGGTAAGCATGGATCCTTCTTAGTCACTCTAAAATGAAGCTTTTGGGAGGTTTTTGATATTTCCATGTTTGAAACCCAAAAACCACTTCTCTTCATGCTTGACTTCATAAGACAGAGTTTAGAGTGTTAGGGGTAGATACATGATTTGTCTAGTTTGAATATGTCTAGACCTTGTTTATCAACTTGAATTCTTACTATATGACATAAGAAGGCTATGTGCTTTGGTTTTTCATTTTTCTGGTTTTTTTGAATATTATGCCCATTTGAAGATTTTGGGAGGTTCTTGAAATTTTCATGTTTGAAACCAATACGACTTCTCTTCAGGCTAGACTTCATAAGATCGATCGAGTTTATGGTTAGGGGGTAGATACATGATTTGTCTGGTTTGAACATGTCTAAACCTTGTTTATCAACTTGAAAGCTTACTATATGACATACGAAGACTATGTGCTTTTGTTTTTCATTCTTCTATTTTATTTTATTTTATGCCCATTTGAATCTTGGTCAAATCCTATGTTTGACCTGGATTTAAACAAGTATATAATATGAAAACGAAAAGGTAAGCATGGATCCTTCTTAGTCACTCTAAAATGAAGCGGCTTTTGGGATGTTCTTGAAATTTTCATGTTTGAAACCCAAACCACTTCTCTTCATGATTGACTTCATATATAAGACAGAGTTTAAGGTTAGGGACAGATATATACATGATTTTCTAGTTTGAATATGTCTAGACCTTGTTAATCAACTTGAATGCTTACTGTATGACATAAGAATGCTATGTGCTTTGGTTTATCAATCTTTTGGTTTTTTCCTGAATTTTTATGCCCATTTGAATCTTGGTCAAATCCTAGGTTTCACAAAGATTTAAACAAGTTTAAAATCTGAAAATTAAAAGGTAAGCATGGATCCTTCTTAGTCACTCTAAAATGAAGCTTTTGGGAGGTTTTTGAAATTTCCATGTTTGAAACCCAAAACCACTTCTCTTCATGCCTAATTGACTTCATAAGACAGAGTTTAGAGTGTTAGGGGTAGATACATGATTTGTCTAGTTTGAATACGTCTAGACCTTGTTTATCAACTTGAATTCTTACTATATGACATAAGAAGGCTATGTGCTTTGGTTTTTCATTTTTCTGTTTTTTTTGAATTTTATGCATGCCCATTTGAATCTTGGTCAAATACTAGCTAGGTTTGACCAAGATTTAAACAAGTTTAAAACATGAAAATGAAAAGGTAAGCCTCGATCCTTCTTAGTCACTCTAAAATGAAGCTTTTGGGGGGTTTTTGAAATTTGCATGTTTGAAACCCAAAACCACTTCTCTTCATGCCTTACTTCATAAGACGGAGTTTAGGGTCGTTAGGGAGTAGATACATGATTTGCCTGGTTTGAATATGTCTAGACCTTGTTTATCATCTTGAATGCTTACTATATGACAGAAGAAGACTATGTGCATTGGTATTTCATTTTTTTTTGAATTTTCATGCCCATTTCAATCTTGGTGAAATCCTAGGTTTGAGCAAGATTTAAACAAATTTAACACGTGAAAACGAATAAGCATGGATCCTTCTTAGTCACTCCAAAATGTACCAATTGATAGATGTGTTAACTTTGCTTCATGGAAAAAATAATGTCATGTAAATGAGTTAACTTGGATTTCCTGCCGTTGAATCCATAGGAAACTTTGTTCTAATGCACTATAATAATCAACCGTGTTTTTACACCAACATTGCCAACAGGTCTGTCACTTACGTGTGGCGCCCATGCGTGAGGTCCCACACTTCAGTGAGCACAAGTCAAGTGCAGTAGGTACGCAAACTCCAAGCCATCTTCTTTGTCAAGAGAAGACGCATCAGGATGCGTTTTGGAAATCTGTGGGTCCTTCTGGATCCTTCGGTTGTCCCTCTCACAAAAAAAACAAATCTCTCTCATTCTCGGCCTCGCTCGACTCGCTCGCTCGCTCGCTCGCACCTCCTGCTCACTGACAAACCCTGCACAAAAGTCAACATCATCACCCGAAAAAGGGGAGACACCATAATGCTCTCCCTTCTTCTCTCCTTCCGAGTGATCCCTCTTCCTCCGAGTTTCACTCGACGGGCAAACACACATGTGCTGCATAGTAATAATAATAAAAAGGTAGAAAAATCAACCTACGAATCTATAATTAAATACGTTAAACTAGGGTTTTGCCCAGTACTACAGATCAAGTTCATAAAAAATCCAACTACGGGGTTCGAACAACCCCATTTCTAATCCAAGATTTTTTCGACCTCATCCAAATGGCCTCAAACTATAGGGTTAATTAGCATCTAGTGCAGAATGTGTGAACATGTATGCACTATGTGTGCTATAACTTGTATGTCTTTCAAATTTGAACCAAATTTGAAATATATGAAATGGGGCTTTTGGCTTAAACGTTTGAAACCCAAAACGACTTCTCTTCATGCTAGGCATCATAAGACCGAGTTTAGGGTTAGGGGGTAGATACAGGATTTGTCTGTTTTGAATATGTCTATACCTTGTTTATCTACTTGAATATGCTTACTATAGATATATATGACGTAAGAAGACTATGTGCTTTGGTTTTTTTTTTATTTTTCCAGAATTTTTATGCCCATTTGAATCTTGGTCAAATCCTAGGCTTGACCAATATTTAAACAAGCTTAAAACATGAAAATGAAAAGGTAAGCTTGGATCCTTCTTTGTCACTCTAAGATGAAGTTTTTGGGAGGTTTTCAAAATTTCCATGTCTGAAACCCAAAAACACTTCTCTTCATGCTTGACTTCATAAGACAAAGCTAGTTTAGGGCTTTAGGGGGTAGATACATGATTTGTCTAGTTTGAATATGTCTAGACCTTGTTTATCAACTTCAATTCTTACTATATGACATAAGAAGACTATATGTGCTAGCTTTGGTTTTTGGTTTTTGTTTTTTCTGAATGTTTATATATGCCCATTTGAATCTTGGTCAAATCCTAGGTTTGACCAAGATTTAAACAAGTTTAAAACATGAAAGTGAAAAGGTAAGCATGGATCCTTCCTAGCTAGTCATTCTAAAATGAAGCTTTTTTGGGGGGTTCTTGAAATCTCAATGTTTGAAACCCAAAAACCACTTCTCTTCATGGTTGACTTCATAAGACATGCAGAGTTTAGGGTTAGGGGGTAGATACATGATTTGTCGGGTTTGAATATGTCTAGACATGCTTGTTTATCAACTTGAATGCTTACTATATGACATAAGAAGGCTATATATGTGCTTTGGTTTTTCATTTTTCTAGTTTTTTGAATGTTATATGCCCATTTGAAGATTTTGGGTGGTTCTTGAAATTTTCATGTTTGAAACCAATACGACTTCTCTTCATGCTAGACTTCATAAGATCGACCGAGTTTATGGTTAGGGGCTAGATACATGATTTGTCTGGTTTGAACATGTCTAAACCTTGTTTACCAACTTGCAAGGCTTACTATATGACATAAGAAGACTATGTGCTTTTGTTTTTCATTCTTCTATTTTTTTATTTTATGCCCATTTGAATCTTGGTCAAATCCTATGTTTGACCTGGATTTAAACAAGTATAAAATATGAAAACGAAAAGGTAAGCCTGGATCCTTCTTAGTCACTCTAAAATGAAGCGACTTTTGGGATGTTCTTGAAATTTTCATGTTTGAAACCCAAAACCACTTCTCTTCATGATTGCTTCATATATAAGACAGAGTTTAGGGTTAGGGGCAGATATATACATGATTTTCTAGTTTGAATATGTCTAGACCTTATTTATCAACTTGAATGCTTACTATATGACATAAGAATGCTATGTGCTTTGGTTTATCATTCTTTTGGTTTTTTCCTGAATTTTTATGCCCATTTGAATCTTGGTCAAATCCTAGGTTTCACAAAGATTTAAACAAGTTTAAAATCTGAAAATTAAAAGGTAAGCATGGATCCTTCTTAGTCACTCTAAAATGAAGCTTTTGGGAGGTTTTTGATATTTCCATGTTTGAAACCCAAAACCACTTCTCTTCATGCTTGACTTCATAAGACAGAGTTTAGAGTGTTAGGGGTAGATACATGATTTGTCTAGTTTGAATATGTCTAGACCTTGTTTATCAACTTGAATTCTTACTATATGACATAAGAAGGCTATGTGCTTTGGTTTTTCATTTTTCTGGTTTTTTTGAATATTATGCCCATTTGAAGATTTTGGGAGGTTCTTGAAATTTTCATGTTTGAAACCAATACGACTTCTCTTCAGGCTAGACTTCATAAGATCGATCGAGTTTATGGTTAGGGGGTAGATACATGATTTGTCTGGTTTGAACATGTCTAAACCTTGTTTATCAACTTGAAAGCTTACTATATGACATACGAAGACTATGTGCTTTTGTTTTTCATTCTTCTATTTTATTTTATTTTATGCCCATTTGAATCTTGGTCAAATCCTATGTTTGACCTGGATTTAAACAAGTATATAATATGAAAACGAAAAGGTAAGCATGGATCCTTCTTAGTCACTCTAAAATGAAGCGGCTTTTGGGATGTTCTTGAAATTTTCATGTTTGAAACCCAAACCACTTCTCTTCATGATTGACTTCATATATAAGACAGAGTTTAAGGTTAGGGACAGATATATACATGATTTTCTAGTTTGAATATGTCTAGACCTTGTTAATCAACTTGAATGCTTACTGTATGACATAAGAATGCTATGTGCTTTGGTTTATCAATCTTTTGGTTTTTTCCTGAATTTTTATGCCCATTTGAATCTTGGTCAAATCCTAGGTTTCACAAAGATTTAAACAAGTTTAAAATCTGAAAATTAAAAGGTAAGCATGGATCCTTCTTAGTCACTCTAAAATGAAGCTTTTGGGAGGTTTTTGAAATTTCCATGTTTGAAACCCAAAACCACTTCTCTTCATGCCTAATTGACTTCATAAGACAGAGTTTAGAGTGTTAGGGGTAGATACATGATTTGTCTAGTTTGAATACGTCTAGACCTTGTTTGTCAACTTGAATTCTTACTATATGACATAAGAAGGCTATGTGCTTTGGTTTTTCATTTTTCTGTTTTTTTTGAATTTTATGCATGCCCATTTGAATCTTGGTCAAATACTAGCTAGGTTTGACCAAGATTTAAACAAGTTTAAAACATGAAAATGAAAAGGTAAGCCTCGATCCTTCTTAGTCACTCTAAAATGAAGCTTTTGGGGGGTTTTTGAAATTTGCATGTTTGAAACCCAAAACCACTTCTCTTCATGCCTTACTTCATAAGACGGAGTTTAGGGTCGTTAGGGAGTAGATACATGATTTGCCTGGTTTGAATATGTCTAGACCTTGTTTATCATCTTGAATGCTTACTATATGACAGAAGAAGACTATGTGCATTGGTATTTCATTTTTTTTTGAATTTTCATGCCCATTTCAATCTTGGTGAAATCCTAGGTTTGAGCAAGATTTAAACAAATTTAACACGTGAAAACGAATAAGCATGGATCCTTCTTAGTCACTCCAAAATGTACCAATTGATAGATGTGTTAACTTTGCTTCATGGAAAAAATAATGTCATGTAAATGAGTTAACTTGGATTTCCTGCCGTTGAATCCATAGGAAACTTTGTTCTAATGCACTATAATAATCAACCGTGTTTTTACACCAACATTGCCAACAGGTCTGTCACTTACGTGTGGCGCCCATGCGTGAGGTCCCACACTTCAGTGAGCACAAGTCAAGTGCAGTAGGTACGCAAACTCCAAGCCATCTTCTTTGTCAAGAGAAGACGCATCAGGATGCGTTTTGGAAATCTGTGGGTCCTTCTGGATCCTTCGGTTGTCCCTCTCACAAAAAAACAAATCTCTCTCATTCTCGGCCTCGCTCGACTCGCTCGCTCGCTCGCACCTCCTGCTCACTGACAAACCCTGCACAAAAGTCAACATCATCACCCGAAAAAGGGGAGACACCATAATGCTCTCCCTTCTTCTCTCCTTCCGAGTGATCCCTCTTCCTCCGAGTTTCACTCGACGGGCAAACACACATGTGCTGCATAGTAATAATAATAAAAAGGTAGAAAAATCAACCTACGAATCTATAATTAAATACGTTAAACTAGGGTTTTGCCCAGTACTACAGATCAAGTTCATAAAAAATCCAACTACGGGGTTCGAACAACCCCATTTCTAATCCAAGATTTTTTCGACCTCATCCAAATGGCCTCAAACTATAGGGTTAATTAGCATCTAGTGCAGAATGTGTGAACATGTATGCACTATGTGTGCTATAACTTGTATGTCTTTCAAATTTGAACCAAATTTGAAATATATGAAATGGGGCTTTTGGCTTAAACGTTTGAAACCCAAAACGACTTCTCTTCATGCTAGGCATCATAAGACCGAGTTTAGGGTTAGGGGGTAGATACAGGATTTGTCTGTTTTGAATATGTCTATACCTTGTTTATCTACTTGAATATGCTTACTATAGATATATATGACGTAAGAAGACTATGTGCTTTGGTTTTTTTTTATTTTTCCAGAATTTTTATGCCCATTTGAATCTTGGTCAAATCCTAGGCTTGACCAATATTTAAACAAGCTTAAAACATGAAAATGAAAAGGTAAGCTTGGATCCTTCTTTGTCACTCTAAGATGAAGTTTTTGGGAGGTTTTCAAAATTTCCATGTCTGAAACCCAAAAACACTTCTCTTCATGCTTGACTTCATAAGACAAAGCTAGTTTAGGGCTTTAGGGGGTAGATACATGATTTGTCTAGTTTGAATATGTCTAGACCTTGTTTATCAACTTCAATTCTTACTATATGACATAAGAAGACTATATGTGCTAGCTTTGGTTTTTGGTTTTTGTTTTTTCTGAATGTTTATATATGCCCATTTGAATCTTGGTCAAATCCTAGGTTTGACCAAGATTTAAACAAGTCTATAACATGAAAATGAAAAGGTAAGCATGGATCCTTCCTAGCTAGTCATTCTAAAATGAAGCTTTTGGGGGGGTTCTTGAAATCTCAATGTTTGAAACCCAAAACCACTTCTCTTCATGGTTGACTTCATAAGACATGCAGAGTTTAGGGTTAGGGGGTAGATACATGATTTGTCGGGTTTGAATATGTCTAGACATGCTTGTTTATCAACTTGAATGCTTACTATATGACATAAGAAGGCTATATATGTGCTTTGGTTTTTCATTTTTCTAGTTTTTTGAATGTTATATGCCCATTTGAAGATTTTGGGTGGTTCTTGAAATTTTCATGTTTGAAACCAATACGACTTCTCTTCATGCTAGACTTCATAAGATCGACCGAGTTTATGGTTAGGGGCTAGATACATGATTTGTCTGGTTTGAACATGTCTAAACCTTGTTTACCAACTTGCAAGGCTTACTATATGACATAAGAAGACTATGTGCTTTTGTTTTTCATTCTTCTATTTTTTTATTTTATGCCCATTTGAATCTTGGTCAAATCCTATGTTTGACCTGGATTTAAACAAGTATAAAATATGAAAACGAAAAGGTAAGCCTGGATCCTTCTTAGTCACTCTAAAATGAAGCGACTTTTGGGATGTTCTTGAAATTTTCATGTTTGAAACCCAAAACCACTTCTCTTCATGATTGCTTCATATATAAGACAGAGTTTAGGGTTAGGGGCAGATATATACATGATTTTCTAGTTTGAATATGTCTAGACCTTATTTATCAACTTGAATGCTTACTATATGACATAAGAATGCTATGTGCTTTGGTTTATCATTCTTTTGGTTTTTTCCTGAATTTTTATGCCCATTTGAATCTTGGTCAAATCCTAGGTTTCACAAAGATTTAAACAAGTTTAAAATCTGAAAATTAAAAGGTAAGCATGGATCCTTCTTAGTCACTCTAAAATGAAGCTTTTGGGAGGTTTTTGATATTTCCATGTTTGAAACCCAAAACCACTTCTCTTCATGCTTGACTTCATAAGACAGAGTTTAGAGTGTTAGGGGTAGATACATGATTTGTCTAGTTTGAATATGTCTAGACCTTGTTTATCAACTTGAATTCTTACTATATGACATAAGAAGGCTATGTGCTTTGGTTTTTCATTTTTCTGGTTTTTTTGAATATTATGCCCATTTGAAGATTTTGGGAGGTTCTTGAAATTTTCATGTTTGAAACCAATACGACTTCTCTTCAGGCTAGACTTCATAAGATCGATCGAGTTTATGGTTAGGGGGTAGATACATGATTTGTCTGGTTTGAACATGTCTAAACCTTGTTTATCAACTTGAAAGCTTACTATATGACATACGAAGACTATGTGCTTTTGTTTTTCATTCTTCTATTTTATTTTATTTTATGCCCATTTGAATCTTGGTCAAATCCTATGTTTGACCTGGATTTAAACAAGTATATAATATGAAAACGAAAAGGTAAGCATGGATCCTTCTTAGTCACTCTAAAATGAAGCGGCTTTTGGGATGTTCTTGAAATTTTCATGTTTGAAACCCAAACCACTTCTCTTCATGATTGACTTCATATATAAGACAGAGTTTAAGGTTAGGGACAGATATATACATGATTTTCTAGTTTGAATATGTCTAGACCTTGTTAATCAACTTGAATGCTTACTGTATGACATAAGAATGCTATGTGCTTTGGTTTATCAATCTTTTGGTTTTTTCCTGAATTTTTATGCCCATTTGAATCTTGGTCAAATCCTAGGTTTCACAAAGATTTAAACAAGTTTAAAATCTGAAAATTAAAAGGTAAGCATGGATCCTTCTTAGTCACTCTAAAATGAAGCTTTTGGGAGGTTTTTGAAATTTCCATGTTTGAAACCCAAAACCACTTCTCTTCATGCCTAATTGACTTCATAAGACAGAGTTTAGAGTGTTAGGGGTAGATACATGATTTGTCTAGTTTGAATACGTCTAGACCTTGTTTATCAACTTGAATTCTTACTATATGACATAAGAAGGCTATGTGCTTTGGTTTTTCATTTTTCTGTTTTTTTTGAATTTTATGCATGCCCATTTGAATCTTGGTCAAATACTAGCTAGGTTTGACCAAGATTTAAACAAGTTTAAAACATGAAAATGAAAAGGTAAGCCTCGATCCTTCTTAGTCACTCTAAAATGAAGCTTTTGGGGGGTTTTTGAAATTTGCATGTTTGAAACCCAAAACCACTTCTCTTCATGCCTTACTTCATAAGACGGAGTTTAGGGTCGTTAGGGAGTAGATACATGATTTGCCTGGTTTGAATATGTCTAGACCTTGTTTATCATCTTGAATGCTTACTATATGACAGAAGAAGACTATGTGCATTGGTATTTCATTTTTTTTTGAATTTTCATGCCCATTTCAATCTTGGTGAAATCCTAGGTTTGAGCAAGATTTAAACAAATTTAACACGTGAAAACGAATAAGCATGGATCCTTCTTAGTCACTCCAAAATGTACCAATTGATAGGTGCGTTAACTTTGCTTCATGGAAAAAATAATGTCATGTAAATGAGTTAACTTGGATTTCCTACCCTTGAATCCATAGGAAACTTTGTTCTAATGCACTATAATAATCAACCGAGTTTTTACACCAACAGGTCTGTCACTTACGTGTGGTGCCCATGCGTGAGGTCCCACACTTCAGTGAGCACAAGTCACGTGCAATAGGTACGCAAACTCCCAGACATTTTCTTTGTCAAGAGAAGACGCATCAGGATGCGTATTGGAAGTCTGTTCTGGATCCTTCGGTCGTCCCTCTCAAAAAAAAAACAAATCTCTCTCATTCTCGGCCTCGCTCGACTCGCTCGCTCGCTCGCTCGCACCTCCTGCTCACTGACAAACCCTGCACAAAAGTCAACATCATCACCCGAAAAAGGGGAGACACCATAATTCTCTCCCTTCTTCTCTCCTTCCGAGTGATCCCTCTTCCTCCGAGTTTCACTCGACGGGCAAACACACATGTGCTGCATAGTAATAATAATAAAAAGGTAGAAAAATCAACCTACGAATCTATAATTAAATACGTTAAACTAGGGTTTTGCCCAGTACTACAGATCAAGTTCATAAAAAATCCAACTACGGGGTTCGAACAACCCCATTTCTAATCCAAGATTTTTTTCGACCTCATCCAAATGGCCTCAAACTATAGGGTTAATTAGCATCTAGTGCAGAATGTGTGAACATGTATGCACTATGTGTGCTATAACTTGTATGTCTTTCAAATTTGAACCAAATTTGAAATATATGAAATGGGGCTTTTGGCTTAAACGTTTGAAACCCAAAACGACTTCTCTTCATGCTAGGCATCATAAGACCGAGTTTAGGGTTAGGGGGTAGATACAGGATTTGTCTGTTTTGAATATGTCTATACCTTGTTTATCTACTTGAATATGCTTACTATAGATATATATGACGTAAGAAGACTATGTGCTTTGGTTTTTTTTTATTTTTCCAGAATTTTTATGCCCATTTGAATCTTGGTCAAATCCTAGGCTTGACCAATATTTAAACAAGCTTAAAACATGAAAATGAAAAGGTAAGCTTGGATCCTTCTTTGTCACTCTAAGATGAAGTTTTTGGGAGGTTTTCAAAATTTCCATGTCTGAAACCCAAAAACACTTCTCTTCATGCTTGACTTCATAAGACAAAGCTAGTTTAGGGCTTTAGGGGGTAGATACATGATTTGTCTAGTTTGAATATGTCTAGACCTTGTTTATCAACTTCAATTCTTACTATATGACATAAGAAGACTATATGTGCTAGCTTTGGTTTTTGGTTTTTGTTTTTTCTGAATGTTTATATATGCCCATTTGAATCTTGGTCAAATCCTAGGTTTGACCAAGATTTAAACAAGTCTATAACATGAAAATGAAAAGGTAAGCCTGGATCCTTCCTAGCTAGTCATTCTAAAATGAAGCTTTTGGGGGGTTTCTTGAAATCTCAATGTTTGAAACCCAAAACCACTTCTCTTCATGGTTGACTTCATAAGACATGCAGAGTTTAGGGTTAGGGGGTAGATACATGATTTGTCGGGTTTGAATATGTCTAGACATGCTTGTTTATCAACTTGAATGCTTACTATATGACATAAGAAGGCTATATATGTGCTTTGGTTTTTCATTTTTCTAGTTTTTTGAATGTTATATGCCCATTTGAAGATTTTGGGTGGTTCTTGAAATTTTCATGTTTGAAACCAATACGACTTCTCTTCATGCTAGACTTCATAAGATCGACCGAGTTTATGGTTAGGGGCTAGATACATGATTTGTCTGGTTTGAACATGTCTAAACCTTGTTTACCAACTTGCAAGGCTTACTATATGACATAAGAAGACTATGTGCTTTTGTTTTTCATTCTTCTATTTTTTTATTTTATGCCCATTTGAATCTTGGTCAAATCCTATGTTTGACCTGGATTTAAACAAGTATAAAATATGAAAACGAAAAGGTAAGCCTGGATCCTTCTTAGTCACTCTAAAATGAAGCGACTTTTGGGATGTTCTTGAAATTTTCATGTTTGAAACCCAAAACCACTTCTCTTCATGATTGCTTCATATATAAGACAGAGTTTAGGGTTAGGGGCAGATATATATACATGATTTTCTAGTTTGAATATGTCTAGACCTTATTTATCAACTTGAATGCTTACTATATGACATAAGAATGCTATGTGCTTTGGTTTATCATTCTTTTGGTTTTTTCCTGAATTTTTATGCCCATTTGAATCTTGGTCAAATCCTAGGTTTCACAAAGATTTAAACAAGTTTAAAATCTGAAAATTAAAAGGTAAGCATGGATCCTTCTTAGTCACTCTAAAATGAAGCTTTTGGGAGGTTTTTGATATTTCCATGTTTGAAACCCAAAAACCACTTCTCTTCATGCTTGACTTCATAAGACAGAGTTTAGAGTGTTAGGGGTAGATACATGATTTGTCTAGTTTGAGTATGTCTAGACCTTGTTTATCAACTTGAATTCTTACTATATGACATAAGAAGGCTATGTGCTTTGGTTTTTCATTTTTCTGGTTTTTTTGAATATTATGCCCATTTGAAGATTTTGGGAGGTTCTTGAAATTTTCATGTTTGAAACCAATACGACTTCTCTTCAGGCTAGACTTCATAAGATCGATCGAGTTTATGGTTAGGGGGTAGATACATGATTTGTCTGGTTTGAACATGTCTAAACCTTGTTTATCAACTTGAAAGCTTACTATATGACATACGAAGACTATGTGCTTTTGTTTTTCATTCTTCTATTTTATTTTATTTTATGCCCATTTGAATCTTGGTCAAATCCTATGTTTGACCTGGATTTAAACAAGTATATAATATGAAAACGAAAAGGTAAGCATGGATCCTTCTTAGTCACTCTAAAATGAAGCGGCTTTTGGGATGTTCTTGAAATTTTCATGTTTGAAACCCAAACCACTTCTCTTCATGATTGACTTCATATATAAGACAAAGTTTAAGGTTAGGGACAGATATATACATGATTTTCTAGTTTGAATATGTCTAGACCTTGTTAATCAACTTGAATGCTTACTGTATGACATAAGAATGCTATGTGCTTTGGTTTATCAATCTTTTGGTTTTTTCCTGAATTTTTATGCCCATTTGAATCTTGGTCAAATCCTAGGTTTCACAAAGATTTAAACAAGTTTAAAATCTAAAAATTAAAAGGTAAGCATGGATCCTTCTTAGTCACTCTAAAATGAAGCTTTTGGGAGGTTTTTGAAATTTCCATGTTTGAAACCCAAAACCACTTCTCTTCATGCTTGACTTCATAAGACAGAGTTTAGAGTGTTAGGGGTAGATACATGATTTGTCTAGTTTGAATATGTCTAGACCTTGTTTATCAACTTGAATTCTTACTATATGACATAAGAAGGCTATGTGCTTTGGTTTTTCATTTTTCTGGTTTTTTTGAATTTTATGCCCATTTGAAGATTTTGGGTGGTTCTTGAAATTTTCATGTTTTAAACCAATACGACTTCTCTTCATGCTAGACTTCATAAGATCGACCGAGTTTATGGTTAGGGGCTAGATACATGATTTGTCTGGTTTGAACATGTCTAAACCTTGTTTATCAACTTGAAAGCTTACTATATGACATACGAAGACTATGTGCTTTTGTTTTTCATTCTTCTATTTTTTTATTTTATGCCCATTTGAATCTTGGTCAAATCCTATGTTTGACCTGGATTTAAACAAGTATATAATATGAAAACGAAAAGGTAAGCCTGGATCCTTCTTAGTCACTCTAAAATGAAGCGGCTTTTGGGATGTTCTTGAAATTTTCATGTTTGAAACCCAAACCACTTCTCTTCATGATTGACTTCATATATAAGACAGAGTTTAAGGTTAGGGACAGATATATACATGATTTTCTAGTTTGAATATGTCTAGACCTTGTTAATCAACTTGAATGCTTACAGTATGACATAAGAATGCTATGTGCTTTGGTTTATCATTCTTTTGGCTTTTTCCTGATTTTTTATGCCCATTTGAATCTTGGTCAAATCCTAGGTTTCACAAAGATTTAAACAAGTTTAAAATCTAAAAATTAAAAGGTAAGCATGGATCCTTCTTAGTCACTCTAAAATGAAGCTTTTGGGAGGTTTTTGAAATTTCCATGTTTGAAACCCAAAACCACTTCTCTTCATGCTTGACTTCATAAGACAGAGTTTAGAGTGTTAGGGGTAGATACATGATTTTTCTAGTTTGAATATGTCTAGACCTTGTTTATCAACTTGAATTCTTACTATATGACATAAGAAGGCTATGTGCTTTGGTTTTTCATTTTTCTGTTTTTTTTTGAATTTTATGCCCATTTGAATCTTGGTCAAATACTAGCTAGGTTTAAAACATGAAATTTAGCCCCCAAAAATTGTACATATATGGATTCACTTTGAGATAATTCATGAAACTTTGGAAATGGCCATCTCGTGTCATGTTTCCCCACAAATGAGAATTGGATTAATTGGTGGCAGACAAGTAAACACACATTTATGTGCGACAACCCAAAATGCACATATTTTGCAAAGTTTTCATGCGTGCATGAAAAGTTGCAAATATATACATAAAATGGGCCATGATTCAAAAGTTTGACATGGTTCTTGTGTAGTAGTAGTACCAAAGCTCACACGTGGGAAGAAATTAAGATGGTCGAATTCCAACATATATGTTGCCACACTTTTTTGAAGGGCTCTTTTCTAAAACATTGGTATGGCATGTCTGCTATTTTCCCTAGCTATATAGAAAAATGATGAACAATCCATGATTTCCGATTGCCGTTTTTGAACCACCTTTGGCTTGATTTCAAATTTAGGTCAAAATCATGGGGGGGGGGTAGGGGACAAGATCGTGTTTCTTTGGCTTGATTTGCAAGTTTTTTGGGGTCCCACAAATTTAGGGTAGCATCACAAGGTTTTTTTTCTAAATTTTTCGACACTTAGAATTCAAATATTATGAAGTGGTATCATGGTATCATGTAAGGGATGGTATCACTAGATATTTTCCCCCTATCCGGGAAGTGATGTTGACTGGCACGCAAGGTTTTTCAGTGCTGCAAACCTGCAGTGCGGCGATTTTGACAGAAATAACCCTTTTGGCAAAGAAAATTACGGACTGACCCTCTGAGCAATCTATTTCACTGGACTAACCTTTTTGTGTGGCTTTCTGTGTTTTTCTTCGCCAAAAGGATTACTTTTGTCAAAATCGCCCCCCTGCAGTGCAGGCTACGCGCCCGTCTAATATTCTTTTTTTTTCAATGACAAAAGGGGGGAGAGAGAGAGAGAGTCTTGACGACGTGTCTTCACTTGACAAAGAAGATTGTTGGAAGTTTGCCTACCTAAAGTGTGGGACCTGCACGCATATGGGACCCTGCAGCCCTCTGAGGGCAGTCCGTGTGAGACGCAAAATAGGGTTTTTAGTTTAGTAAGGCAAAAAAATTAAGCCTTGGAGGGCCGAGGCGGGGCGGCCGTCCGCCATTTTATACCTTTTACGCCCCCCACACCTCGTTTCATTTGTCATGTCTACCAAGGAAGAGCTCGGAGGAGAAGATGCAGTCCTAGCTTCTCGACCCCCTGGCGCCCCACGCATAAATACTACTACCAGAAGTACACTGTCTCTAACAATCCTGCCTGCGAAGGGAGATCTCGGAGGAGACGATGCGGGCTCAGCGTCCCCGCCGTTGATTAGCCAGGACACAAGGGTTACTACGCCTCTTTTAATTACCTTCGTTTTGCTGGTAATACTCGGACTTATATCTGTTATCTTCCGCAGGAGAGGGTCGATATCGCCGGAGAAGATGATGTGAGGCAGATGATCAAGCTCGCAGGAGAAGATGATGTAAAGGAGATGGTCAAGCTCGGAGCAGAAGATGATGTAAAGGAGATAGTCAATGTCGGAGAAGATGATGTAAAGGAGTTAGTCAATCTCGGAGAAGATGTGGTGGCATTGGACCAACCGCGGTCTTTGGGCGAGATCCCGGAGATTCACTTACCTCGTTTGCACTGGTAATGATATGCCTGATCTGTAACATTTTGAACATTTTTCGTCGGCTTACACAGGAGCTATCTCGGCTTAGGGTCAACAAGGCCCCGGGAGCGGAACTTCCGCATCTCGGCGCGGAGAACTCCGAGTTACGCCAGAAGCGCCCTGGGGAATCGCACGCGCAGGCGCAGCACATCCGTTCGCAGGATCTCTCATCCTTCGACGTCAGGTTCCAGCGAGAGGTCGTAGAAGAAGATAAGTTGCCAGCTTCCCCGCCGTTCAAGAGGATGAAGGAGCTGAAGACGGAGGTTAATATTACTAGCTGACTTTGGGTTGCTGGTTTTTGGGTACTTCGAGTCACTGACATGTAGACACCACTTAAGTCTGTCCTACATGTTAGTGACCATATTCGTTAATCAGCCAATTTGTGCCCTTCGTTTGCCGGTAACGCTCGATATGTTTGTTGTTACCTTTGGCAGGATCACTCCCCTTGCTTATCTTGTCGGAGGATGAAGTTGGATCTTGCCAGCATGCGGGAGGAGAACAGAGAGTTAGGGATCAAGATATTTCGGTACAGGCAGGCGGTGTCTTTCCTAGAAGTGGATGAGATCACGGCCTGTGCTCGTAGGAGTTGTGACGAGGCCATTCATCTGGGAGAACGGATCAAAGCTCAGCTTGTCTCTTTGATGGAAGTCGCAGAACGCGTGATTTTCAATGCTAGAGAGGCGCGGGAACGACTTCTGGTGGCTGAAGATCTCGCATAGCAGTTTAATCATGTGCGCTTATTAGCTGCCTACTACTTTTGTAATTATTCACAATTATATATGTATCAATGGCTTGCCTTTTGTGTGATGGAGGAAATTGCACATACCACCACTTCTTGGTGCAGTTTTTGCACATAACACAATTTGAGATTCTTTTTACACAAATAACCAGATTTTGACGTAAACTTTTGCACAAAAAACAACCTTACTCCATGTTTTCTTTTGTCTTCTAAAGACAAGTAGGTGCTTCGAAAAATACCTCCGTTCCAATGCTTAAAGCTTTGTATATTTTTCTTGAAAAGTCAAACCAAGTAAAGTTCGACCAAACTCTTAGAAGAATCTATCAGCACATATAATATTTTGTAGACACCATATGAAAATATAATTTATTTTCTATCTAATAATATTGATTTTGTATCTTGCATATTAATGCTTTTGGTAAAAACTTAGTCAAACTTAACATAGTTTGACTTTCTAAAAATCAATATAATCCTTAAGCTTTGGGAAGTGGTTCTAGACGTGGTCTAGACGTGTTTCTACATATTGCCTTCGCATTTGCTAAACGCATGGAGTTTCTTACGAAGTACAAAGTTTATTTTTCGAAATATTTTCGACTTTGTATTATTTTTATTCATTTTCCCCCTGGTTGTCATGTTTTCTGTCCGGCTTCCCCAGCCATGCGCGCGTGACACGAGTAGTGGGAGACATGGTGCCCAAAGGGATAGCTTTTATTAATGGTGGCGACGGTTCCCTAGGCCAATGCTGGCGATACGTCTCATCGTCGCTAGCTGTGCCTTCCCCATGCGGCCGTATTAATGCACACCACTGCTCCTTTGCGCCTCCGCGGCTGATCAAGTAAGTTTGATCATAAAAGATGATCACATAAGCTCGACGATTACCTATAACCTAAAAATTATCTTAATTTGTAAACGAAGACATAAAATAACTAGTTGTTTGATTAGGAAAGACAAAGGAAATTTCTATTGAGATTGAGTTCATTTCATAGTTGTTATAGACACATAGCAATATTACCGAGAGATAGGATTGTAGAGAAAGCAATCCATAGGTATTTTGGAGGGTTCTCAATCCTTTGAATCAAGCAAGCTCTATAGGAAAAATCCCTATGTGTAAAAATCCTACTCCGTACAAGATACCTTTAGAAATCCTTTGAACCAAACAAACTCGGATTCATATTAGTTGACTATAATATAGATATATCTAGACACATTTTAGTTCTAGATTCATCCATATCATTTGACAAGTAATATGAATCGGAGTGATTATATTAAATGGAGTACTAGTATATATTGTTCGAAAAAATTAAGTTATACTGTAATAAAGAAACCATTTCTGTGGTCAAACTGATTTGACGGGACAGTAACTGCACCAGGACGTAGTGGCGTGCTATCCTAGCCGAAGTTTTACTCGGCGCCTCGATGCAGCTGCTGAAGAATAAAAAAAGTCATATCCACTCCTACTCTTCATGTCCATCGTTTCCATCCTTGGC
This sequence comes from Lolium multiflorum, assembly GCA_030979885.1. Classification (NCBI taxonomy): domain Eukaryota; kingdom Viridiplantae; phylum Streptophyta; class Magnoliopsida; order Poales; family Poaceae; genus Lolium; species Lolium multiflorum. Next base: position 135,289,426 of record CM061749.1, on the reverse strand, counting down.
TCTCCACTTCCATCATCGTTCTCCACTCGCCAACCGCTGCTAGAAGTTTTTTCATCCTCTAGATCTCCCATTTGCATAGCTTTCTCTCCTCACCCCTCCGCAGAACCGCAGCACTCCTCCTTCCCGCTCGACTCTCCTACAAAACTCCAATCACACATACTTGCATCCGCCCTTTTAAATCCATCTCGTCTCCATGGCGGCATCGAACGACGACCAGCTGGATGGCGACTGGGGGAAGCTCCCCGCCGAGCTGTTCAATCTCATTGCCCAGAGTCTGGACGTTACAGTCGACGTCCGGCTGGCCGCATGCTCCAAAACGCTGTGCCGCCATGTCGCCGACAACATGAATCTACACCATTGGGATGGACCCTGCTTGCTGATGCCCGATTCTGCCCATTGGCACTATGATGATAGTAGTGCGCACCACACGGTGTACCACGTTGTGCCCCTCGACCATCCTCGGCGCACAGCCATCCTGCCGTTCATGGACAATAGATTCTGGGTTGGCATGAATGGCGACTGGATCGCCGGCGTGGACAGTGGTGGGAACTGGTTCCTCGCGAACATCTACACGCACCAAGAAATCTCCCTACCATCGTCGGAAACTTGCAACATTTTTCGGGAGGAATGGATTGGCTTCCCCGACTTGCCTCCTGAAAGGTACATGACGTATGGGCGTGCCATGTTTTTGTTGAAGATTGTAATTTGCGAAGTGCCCACAAAAGCTGGACATTACTCAGATTACAAGCTCATCGCTCTATTCAATTCTGGACTCGCTTACCTGGCTAATGGTAGCCAGGAGTGGAGGTTATTCTCTCTTGCTAGTTGGGGTGTAGATTACAGTGATGCCATCGAGCACAACGGCTTTATTGTTGCGGTGGATGGGTGGACCGGCACCACATATTGCTGGGATCAATCACAGGCTGGTAATTCTTCAATCCATATGATATACTTCGCAATAAATTTTAATATCAAGCCCATTCATGATATATTGTAACTGAAATAACTAATTGCTCACTAAGACTTTTTTTCACCTTTCAAATGACTGTGCACCATTAAATTATCCTAACCTGACTGAACCATTGCTACAAACGAATTACAGTAGTATATGCTGTGCACTAATCTGTCAACCCAAACCAGATTATTGCAGTATATGAATGCATTCCTGAATTAGTTACTGCATGCTCTTGTCAGAATATGAATAAGGAGCTTAGCCCTGGCCTCTTCATCAATTGATGCATGCAAACTTTCAATTTATTTCAATATTCGATGTACTCAAAGCATTACAATCATGGATCAGATAAGGTTGAGACATGTATCTACCATCAATGAATATGAGTGTAATTAACATACATCTCAAATGGGAACAATTTTATTTCTTCGAGATTTTATACAAGTATAATGACTGCATCCTCCATTTGATCCTACAAATGTGAAGTTGCAGCTACTGGTATTATTGTCTTCCCGAGCCATTCAAACACTATTTTTTGTTGTCTCCGTTTACAATGCAGATGCACACCTTGCCCCGCCATTCGTGATCCCATCACCGATGAAGGAACCATCTGGCAGATGGTTTTTAGCTCGATCAGCCGATGGCAAGCGCTTGATGATCATCCATGAAGATCGGTATATACGTAGCAATGATCACCTTGAGCCTGCAGAAGTTCTGCATCATGGTAATGGCCTTATCCTGCGGGAGTGTCCTGCCCCTGTCATACATGTTTTTGAGAAAGATCTATCCCTGATTGGACCCAATTGGAGTCGAGTTGACAGCCTTGGCACACACTCTCTGTTCATTGGACTGAATTATCCATTGAACCTGAAGATAAATGATGGCAATGCTCCTGATGGAACATTGACTCCATTCATGAGGTCAAATTGTGTGTACATCGCGTACTATGCATTTCGGGAACCAGCATTTAGTTGTATTTGTCGTTGTAACCTGCAGCAAGGGGAAAATGAGCTCATGGGAGTTATCACCCTTCCAGAAGATGGTTGGGGATTTCCCCGACAGGCGACAATGTGGTTTAAGCCTAGTCTGAAAAATATCCGCATGTTGATGCAACCCTAAACTGAGCCATGAATCTTTCTGGAGCAAATAATCTTTTTTGTACGATATGTTTGAACAATTTAGTAACCTGTTCTGTATCTTAAGATGCTCTTCCTTTTTTCTGAATCTTATATACCTGGACCCATTTCAGTGTGTCTGTTTACTCATTTTAGTGCGTATGTAAACCCACATTGAAGTAATCTAATCTTATAATTTAAAACGGATGGTGATGAACTCTGTATTTCCATCCTTCGTAAACCGTGCATGTCTGTTTATTTTTAGTTTCATTTCAGCAACTGTTATTAGTATATGCACACCTTTTTTTTAATGTTGAGAGGAGTATAAGGGCATTACAATGCTATATACTATATGGCGCTAATAGAGAACAAATGAATGTCAAAAGATTGTAAAATCCTCCAGGTACTCTCCTTGCAGCGCTAATTGCTGATGACAGACTGACTTCCTGTTGGTTCCGGTGCTTTAGCTAGGACAGGTGAAAAGAGTTTCACGCCCCTGCTTTCTTTTGCGTCGACGCTAGGACTACCGCTGGGATTAGCCTCTCCAACCGCCAAACGACGAGGAAATAATTCCTAGCGCCCTTGCAGTAGCGCCTGTGTTGGACATGCCCTAATGTTTTCCAGCTAAAAGATGCAATCTTTTAAGCACTTGGGTACGGTATTTCCCCACCAGCCTGGATGCAGGCCGCCAAACGCGTCTTAACCAAGGTTTAAAATAGCGTGCTAAATGAATTAGCGGCAGCCACCTTCAAACGATATGGACGCTATATCGTGGTAATAGTGTGGTATATTTTAAATAGCATTTTCAAAATAATACTAAATATAGCCTAAAAATAAATAATTTTACTAGAACGAATAGATATATATAGTCCAAAAGTGACTGAATCATACATACATAACCACATATAGAAATAGATCTCAAGTATATTAGAAGGCTAACATCAACATTTCACAAGGCAACAACATAGTATAAATTATTTATTAAAAAAATTAGCATTAGCGATATTATTTTCTGATTTAGAAGTGGAACCAACAGATTAGTTCATCACCACGAAAAAGTGAAAGCAACTTGCCTGAAAAAAATAGCGCGCTAACGATATGAAGTTTTAGGGCGATATAGCATGCTGTTTCGCAAATAGCGCCACAGCGAGCAAAATTACTAAGCGTGGACCCTCTAGATATGCTATAGCGTGCTATTAGCTTCATTGAGGCCCTGGTTTGACAAAGCAGCCTGAGTACGTATCTAAAAAAAATATCAGCCTGAGGACGCATGCTTGTAAAAAAGAGAGAGCAGACTACAATTACTTCAGTCCCGAACCCTCTCTCTCCCACCCATACTCCCACCCACTTCTCCTCTTTTACACTAATGACTGCCATGAACGGCTCGCCTCCTCCTTCCACCGGCAGCTGCTTCGCCGACACAGATGAACATCACCGATATTTCCTGAACTCAGCCGATTTGATCCACCGCATCCTCCAGCAGCTTGATGGACGTCCAGTCTCTTCTATCCAGATCGTGACTAGAGAAGGATCTACGAGTACATCCGTTTCTTACCCTTTGGCAGCGTCGGTTCCATCTCTCGCGGTACTTTCTTCTCCGCTGGAAGCACCATCTGGCTCGGCACTGATTTCCCTGGCGGCGGCACCAGCTTCTCCGGCTGCGCCGACCCCAACCCCCGCGGCACGGTCTTCTCCGGTGGCGGCACCACCAAAAGATGCTGTAAGTTGTCCTGAACTCACTAGGATGCAGGTGTAAGTAGTCAATGATAGTTGGGATCTTAAACAAGTTCTTTTTTCTTTAAAATTTAATGACGGGAAACCGTAGTATTCTTCTGCAAATTTTTTTTAATGACGGGAAACAGTAGATGTTAAGTACTAGTTCTGGCAAAAAAAGATGTTTAGTAATATTATCCATCACAGAGCAGGGTTTCGCAGTCTGAACATACAAATATATGCTCCATGTTACCTGTTTCAGAAAGTCTGAAAGCTTGCTCAGTACCTGTAAAATCAAATTGTCTTGCTGCTGCTAGATTTTGTGCAAACTAATTAAAGAGATAGCTAGATGCATTTTCTCCATGTATGCTACGTTCTGATTTATATGCTGTTGATTGATATATACCGTGCTTAACTAGATGCAGAAGCAAACTCGCTCCAACGTCAATGAGCAACTACGTCTTAGGACTGTCGATTGTACATGTCCTCTGCACCGCCCCGAGTTCAGAATTCAAAGAAATTCACTAGCCAAAAAGCCAAAGGTGACGGGCAGGCGTGATGCAGCAATTCAACGTTGTATATTAAAAGGGCGAGGGAAAGGCCGCCCTAAACGGGTTGGTCACTCGGCGGACCCTCCTCAGCCCTCGCGCTTCTATGTGCAACTGGACGGCAACGATGACATGTATATGTTGGTCATCCCCAGAGAATTCAAGCAATGTCTGAAAGGGATTCTTCCCAGGCCTATCAAGCTCAAGACCAGCGTAGGCTGCGCCTGGTATGTGCACATCGATGAGTACCAGGGTGAACTGGTCTTGAAGGATGGTTGGTTCGGGTTTGCAGAGGCGCATGAACTGCAGCTTGATGACCTTCTCGTCTTCGAGGTGAAAGACACTTCCTTGATGAATGTGTTGATCTACGACAGTAACACCTCCACCCAGAGGATAATCTTTTGTGCTGATCACCCTTAGTTGCATGCATGATCTGCAGTGTTTTTAGGAAGAGGGGATCAGAATAACCTCAATATTTTATTGAATTAACTAGATGCTGCTTTTGGACCTGGGTTACTCCCCTGCTGATGTTCAAGCTGAACTTGGTTTTTGTATTAAGCTGAACTGGGGATCAGATACACTGTGATGAGACTTTGTTAATTAGCTAATATAGTATATGTTAGACTTGTTTTATTTTATTTTAATTTACTGTGATATGCTGCGGTAGTTTCAATGTGCGGTCTGATGATTTGTATTATATGTAGGTACACGGAGCTCAATATTTTGAAATATTCATAGATTTGTAAGTGTAAATGTGATATATCCCAGATGTAGTCAATGCTATCTTGTACGAACTTGTAAAATCTCAGGGAAAAATACATTTTATTTTAGAAAGTGTAAAAGTGACCAATTTTTTGATCTGATTGTAGCAAACACAAGTGCAGATGGTCAAACCCCAAAAACTTCTCATATTCATTGTTACATGGTCGAGATATAAAGGTATTTCACGCACTGGTTTAATACTCAACTGCTTACATCCATGTTTGTTTGCAGTTTTTTTTGGACACCTCTTAATGCTCCCTCCGATCCATATTTTTTTTAGATACACAGTACAAACACAGACGCTCTCATATAGATGTATCTAGACACATATTAGTTGTAGAGACGTCCATTTTATCATCATGTAATGAGGATCAGATGGAGTATCGTTTTCATTTTACCAAAAGAAATGGATATATTACTGTATAGTACAACGTAGCCTGAAGCCCTGAGCTCTGAATGCAATTTCTGTGTGCACACTGAACGGATCATAACCCACACGACATGTCTCACTGGTCTGTAGGTCCGGACCCCACCAGATACTGATAAAGCCCAGTGACCCGCCGGGTGAAGTTTTGTGTGTGGATTCCTGCGTACCTGGCTTCGTTCCTCCTAGACACGCGCATTTTTTTTGACCGGGGGACACGCGCATTTATTCCCTTGCTGATTGCTGATGTATCATTCTCAGTTTCTCACAGCCCCCTCATGTTCAGAACTTCAGATCTCCCCAGATCCCTCGCCGTCCATCTCCCCTGAGTCCTCTCTCTACACCACCGGCGTCCACCACCGCTCGGACTACGCGGCTTGGACTCCGTCCTCTACGGATGCGGCGACGTCGCATCTAAAAACTCCACTAAGGCGGCGCGGCATCCCCGATTCTCTCGGTCCATGGCTGCAATGGCGGTATGTTTCCCCCGAATCACTAGCGTTGCCGGTCACATCTTTATTATATCTAAGCTGTATTGCCGGTTGCTTAGCATTGTTTGATATACAGTACTTCTCTCAGCCAGTGTATATATTAATCCTCTGGTAAAGACTCGGGTTACACATGCACCCATGCTAGCTATGTTGGGACTGGATCTAATGTGTGCAGTAATAATCGTTCAAATATGCTATTGGTCAATCCACGGCCGATGATCACATATGAGGACACCGAGCATGCATGTCTGGCTTGTGGACTCTTTAGGCCGACGCTGATTTTTTTTTGTTTGCTTGGTCAATCTGTACTGGCGGATGATGAACTGCAGATGCATTATTCTGATGCTAGACATAGCCAGCAAGCATGCATGGCTCATGCTAGCTTGATTTCTATTCTCATAGCTACTATTTATATCGATTTGGCTTCTGCGATACAATGATACACTATGCTGAATAATTTGATGATACAAGGTTGTACATATCAGCCTAGCTAGATTCAGAAGCTTATTGTTCAGACTGTGTGTTTGATAAGAACAATGATCCGCTGAGTTTGCTAGGTGCCTTTTATTATGCATTTGCTTGGAATTACGGTCAGAAGCTAGAGGCATTATCTAATTGAGGCCTCTTTTTTGCAGTGTTCAAACAAGAAGCTCAAGCTTGGAGAGAGCTTATCATGGAAGGAGACATCTGTAGAGCCAGCCCCAGTGTGCAAGGTGTTTGGGCGCATCGATGAGGAGAATACCCCTGACAGCTTCTGCAAGGTACTATGTACATCGGAGTTAGAGGTGATTTCCATCCCCAGTCGTGTTCTACCCTGGTTTTACGGTGGGTGTCCAGAGTCCATCAACCTGAAGATGTCCACTGCATGCACCTGGATTGTGGACCTGAAGCAACAAGATGGCAATGTTTTAATGGACAAAGGATGGCCAGAGTTTGTCAAAGCACATGACTTGAAGGTAGGATACCTCCTGACCTTCAAGAAGCTTGACACCAAATCATTGCAGGTGCTCATATTTGGTTACAATTGCTGTGAGAAGGTTATATGGTGTTCAGGTTATCACCCATCGCTGGGGCAACAATATCAATCACAGCTGTATTAAGTTGTCTTACAAATGTTCTTTAGAGAGAGCTGGTCTATAATAGTATACTGCTCTCTTTAATGATGCATTGTGGTGAACATGATGGTACCATTACTGGATTGTGGTCACATGTGAGGGGGGATGTTGAAATGTATAATTGGATTGCCTAGCCCTTTCCATTAGTTCGGACTTTTGGTTGCGTTGGCTAGTGCATGAAGCTTGACAAACCTTATTTATGTGTACAGCTCTCTAGTTGTACTATTAATTATTATGTGCTTATGTTGGCTGGATTGTGATGAACATGAGATGTTTTGTTGTTTACGTAAAGAAAAAAACGTGATGTTTTTTTGAATCCTGCGCTGGATATGTTTTGCACAAACTAGTGAAGTGACCGCTGACAAAACATATTATGCGCAAATAGGCAACCCTCAGCAACGATCATGGGTTCAAGTGTCCAGGATCCAGTGCCTTGACATAAGCAAGGCACAGATGAACAGTACGGTGACTTGTAGATTTGGCCGTTGGATTGAAAATAGATAGCTAAGATCAAAGTACTGTAGCATGTAGCATATGTACTGTTCATGGTTCTAAAGCACATGCACTGTGGACGACGTACTGTAGCACATGTCCTGTACATTGGTTGGTACTGTAGCAGTTACTAGTTAATAGTCATCTGTCTAATTATTTTTTATCCAACGGTTGAAAGGGAGGGGCAAGGCATGGTACGGAGTACTATTTATGTGTGCCTCGCCTTCATCAAGGCACTCGATCTCATTCCGGGTTCAAGTATTACCCCATGTAGCACCACTTTTTTTTTGGGTTAGCCAGACAACCTTCCCAATAAAAAAAAGTACTACCTTCCCTGCATGGGCCAATTGTTTGTACTTTTGGGCTGCCGCCGGCCATGTACATGGTGATTGCTGTCAGCCTGCTTACTTCGCTGATAACATTCCAAAAACACTTAATGGGCCTCCGACTCATGCCATTGGGGCCCTTCCTAATTTAAACACGGATATCCTATGATTGGCCCTCTAGAAACCGAGATTCTACATATAAAGTTATTTTTATTTCGTATCAATTATGATTATGATTCTTTTTAAATGCGCATAGCCAGTATGCGCATCTACATGGGCTCTATATTTTGATATATTCATATAGTCGATTTCAAAATTGTCATTAATTATATAAAGTTCCAAGATTTATTCTATTAGTGTGCAAGATCTTAGAGTGTATTTGTAGTTTAAAAAAAATGACAAACCTCTTCATCAGATTGTTGTTAACAAGTGCAGTGTTGTGAACCCAAAATATATTACATACTCCCTCGTAGATCAAATTTGATCTAATTAAGTTGAACTAAAACCCGGATCAACAATTAGTATGGATTAGATGCATGGAGTACGAAAAACAAATGAATAGGCAATATTTCAGTTTTTCCTTCAGTTGAGAATGCTAGAGCAGGACCCATTTGCCAGTAGCGTCCCTCAACATTTGAAGGTAAAAACAAACAGAAGGGATCGAAAAAAAAGCATCCTACATATCTCGGCTTAAAATATATCGAGAATTCACATATTTCTTGTACATAGAGGCTGACATCGGGGACCCATTGGCCAGCAGTGGAAAAAAAATCAAAGAGAGGAAACAATTATCGTACAGAGAAGCTGACATGTGGGACGCATTTTGCAGCAGCGTCCTCAACTTTAACAAAGGCGGCAGGGGATCGAAAGAAAAAGCAAAGTTGCCAGAAATCAGCGGTCAAAAATAAATCCAAGAAACGAAATGTTTATTGTTCCTAGAGGCTGACATATGGGACCCACGAGCGAGCAGCGTCCTCAACGTTTCAAAGGCGGCAGGGGATCGAAAAAAAGGCAAGTGACCATATATCAGGTGCCAAAAATAATCCAAGGAAAGAAATTTATTGTACATAGAGGATGACATATGGGTCCCGTTTTGCAGGAGCCGTCTCACCGTTTCCAAGGCGGCACGGGATCGAAAAAAAAGAAAGGAAAGGTTTATCGTTCAGAGAGGCTGAGATGTGGGACCCATGGGCCAGCAGCGTCCTCTTAGTTTCAAAGGCGGCAGGGGATAAAAAAAAGGCAAATAGCCAGTAATTAGGGTAAAAAAAATCAAACAAAGGAAACTTTGACTGTTCATAGAGGCTGACATGTGGGACCCATGAGCCAGCAGCGTCTCAACGTTTCAGAGGCGGCATGAGATCGAAAGAAAAAGGCAAATAGCCAGAAATTATGTGTCAATAATAAATCAAACAAAGGAAAGGTTTATTGTTCATAGAGGCTGACATGTGGGACCTCTGAGCCAGCAGCGTCCTCAACGTTTTAATGGCGGCACGAGATCGAACGATAAAATAAGCCAAAAATCATTTGGTAAACAAAATCCAAGAAAAGAAACATTTACCGTTCTGAGAGGATGACATGCGGGACCCATGAGGCAGCAGCATCCTCAACGATTCCAAGGCGGCAGGGGATCAAAAGAAAAAAAAGGAAATATCCAGAAATTAATTAGGGGTTCAAAATAAATCCATCAAAAGAAACTTTTATTGTTCATAGAGGATGACATGTGGGACCGACGTGCCAACAGCATCCTCATCGTTTCAAAGGGGGCAGGAGATCAAAAGAAAAAGGCAAATAGCCAGACATTAGGGGTCAAAAATAACTCCAAAAAAGGAAACTTTTATTGTTCGTAGAGGATGACATGCGGGACCCATGATTCAGCAGCTTACTCAACGTTTCAAAGGCGGCATGAGATCGAAAGAAAAACGCAAGTGACAAAATATCAGGAGCTAAAGATAATCCAAGAAAAAAAGAAACTTTATTGTACATAGAGGATGACATGCGGGTCCCATTTAGCAGCAGCGGTCTCAACGTTTCAAATGCGGCTTGAGATCAAAAGAAAAAGAAAATAGCCAGAAATTAGGGGGTAAAAAAACTCCAAGAAAGGAAAGCTTTATCGTTCATACAGGCTGACATGTCGGACCTATGAGCCTGCAGCTTACTCAGCGTTTCAAAGGCGGCAGGGGCATCAAAAGAAAAAGGAAATAGCCAAAAATCAGATGGTGAAAAAAATCCAAGAAAAGAAACTTTTATTGTACATAGAGGATGACATGCGGGTCCCATGAGCCAGCAGGTTCCTCAACGTTTCAAACGTGGCATGAGATCGAAAGAAAAAGGAAAGTGACCAAATATCAAGAGCCAAAAATAATCCAAGAAAAGAAACTTTATGTTACATAGAGGATGACATGTGGGTCCCATTTTGCAGCAGCGGTCTCAACGTTTCCAAGGCGGCACAGGACCAAAAGAAAAATGAAGTAGCCAGAAATCAGGGGGTGAAAAAAATCCAAGAAAAGAAAGATTTCAATTGGGCTGTATCTGGACATCTGGGCCTTCGAACTATCCTGCTGGGCCTTTTGTCTCGTACAATTTCAGCCCACTCCAAAACAGGAAAGTTCGGATTTTTCTAAAAAAAACAGGAAAGTCCTATGCATCGCAAAAACAAAAAACAAGGACACTCAACATATAAGTTTGTTTATGTAAAAATAAAGATTTAATTTATCCGTTTGCAATAGCTCAGAGCGAAATAATCAAGATATCACATGTTTCTTGTACGGGGAGGCTGACATCGGGGACCCATGAGCCAGCAGCGTCGTCAACGTTTCAAAGGCGGCAGGGGATCGAAAATAAAATAAAAAACCAAAAGTCAGTTGGTAACAAAATCCAAGAAAAGAAAACATTTATCATTCTGAGAGGATGACATGCGGGACCCATGAGGCAGCAGCATTCTCAAACGTTTCCAAGGCGGCAGGGGATCAAAAGAAAAATAAAGGAAATAGCCAGAAATTATTTAGGGGTAAAAAATAAATCCACCAAAGGAAACTTTTATTGTTCATAGAGGATGACATGTGGGACCGACCTGCCAACAGCGTCCTCATCGTTTCAACGGGGGCAGGGGATCAAAAGAAAAAGGCAAATAGCCAGAAATTAGGGGTAAAAAATAACTCCAATAAAGGAAACTTTTATTGTTCGTAGAGGATGACATGCGGGACCCATGAGCCAGCAGCTTACTCAACGTTTCAAAGGCGGCATGAGATCGAAAGAAAAAGGCAAGTGACCAAATATCAGGAGCCAAAAATAATCCAAGATTTATTGTACATAGAGGATGACATGTGGGTCCCATTTTGCAGCAGCGGTCTCAATGTTTGTAATGCGGCTTGAGATCAAAAGAAAAAGAAAGTAGCTAGTAATTAGGGGGTGAAAAAAAATCCAAGAAAAGAAACTTGATGGACATAGAGGATGACATGCGGGTCCCTTGAACCAACAGCTTACTCAACGTTTCAAACGTGGCATGAGATCGAAAGAAAAAGGCAAGTGACCAAATATGAGGTGCCAAAAAAATTCCAAGAAAAGAAAGTTGATTGCTCATAGAGGATGACATGCGGGTCCCATTTAGCTGCAGCGGTCTCACCGTTTGAGAGGCGGCAGGGGATCGAAAGAAAAAGTCAAGTGACCAAATATGAGGTGCCAAAAATAATCCAAAAAAAGAAAGTTTTATAGTACATAGAGGATGACATGCGGGTCCCATGAGTCAGCAGCTTACCATACGTTTCCAAGGCGGCAGGGGATCAAAAGAAAAAGGAAATAGCCAAAAATCAGAGGGTGAAAAAAATAAAGAAAATAAACTTTTATAGTACATAGAGGATGACATGCGGGTCCCATGAGCCAGCAGGTTCCTCAACGTTTCAAACTTGGCATGAGATCGAAAGAAAAAGGCAAGTGACCAAATATGAGGAGCCAAAAATAATTCAAGAAAAGAAAGTTTTATAGTACATAGAGGATGACATGCGGGTCCCATTTAGCAGCAGCGGTATCAGCGTTTGAGAGGCGGCAGGGGATCAAAAGAAAAAAGAAATTGCCAAAAATCAGATGGTGAAAAAAAACCAAGAAAATGAACTTTTATAGTACATAGAGGATGACATGCGGGTCCCATGAGCTGCAGGTTCCTCAACGTTTCAAACGTGGCATGAGATCGAAAGAAAAAGGCAAGTGAAAAAATATCAGGAGCCAAAAATAATTCAAGAAAAGAAAGTTTTATAGTACATAGAGGATGACATGCGGGTCCCATTTAGCAGCAGCGTATCACGTTTGAGAGGCAGCAGGGGATCGAAAGAAAAAGTCAAGTGACCAAATATGAGGTGCCAAAAAAATCCAAGAAAAGAAAGTTTTATAGTACATAGAGGATGACATGCGGGTCCCATTTAGCAGCAGCGGTATCACCGTTTGAGAGGCGGCAGGGGATCGAAAGAAAAAGGCAAGTGAAAAAATATGAGGAGCCAAAAATAATTCAAGAAAAGAAAGTTTTATAGTACATAGAGGATGACATGCGGGTCCCATTTAGCAGCAGCGGTATCACCGTTTGAGAGGCAGCAGGGGATCGAAAGAAAAAGTCAAGTGACCAAATATGAGGTGCCAAAAAATCCAAGAAAAGAAAGTTTTATAGTACATAGAGGATGACATGCGGGTCCCATTTAGCAGCAGCGGTATCACCGTTTGAGAGGCGGCAGGTGATCGAAAGAAAAAGGCAAGTGAAAAAATATGAGGAGCCAAAAATAATTCAAGAAAAGAAGTTTTATAGTACATAGAGGATGACATGCGGGTCCCATTTAGCAGCAGCGGTATCACCGTTTGAGAGGCGGCAGGGGATCGAAAGAAAAAGGTAAGTGACCAAATATGAGGTGCCAAAAATAATTCAAGAAAAGAAAGTTTTATAGTACATAGAGGATGACATGCGGGTCCCAGTTAGCAGCGGTATCACCGTTTGAGAGGCGGGGGGATCGAAAAAAAAGCAAGTGACCAAATTTGAGGTGCCAAAAATAATCCAGGAAAAGAAAGTTTTATAGTACATAGAGGATGACATGCGGGTCCCATTTAGCAGCAGCGGTATCACCGTTTGAGAGGCGGCAAGGGATCGAAAGAAAAAGGCAAGTGACCAAATTTGAGGTGCCAAAAATAATCCAGGAAAAGAAAGTTTTATAGTACATTGAGGATGACATGCGGGTCCCGTTAGCAGCAGTATCACCGTTTGAGAGGCGGCGGGGATCGAAAGAAAAGGCAAGTGACCAAATTTGAGGTGCCAAAAAAACTCCAAGAAAAGAAAGTTGATTGCACATAGAGGATGACATGCGGGTCCCATTTAGCAGCAGCGGTCTCAACGTTTCCAAGGCGGCAAGGGATCAAAAGAAAAAGGAAGTAGCCAGAAATCAGGGGGTCAAAAAAATCCAAGAATAGAAAGAATTTTGGTTCATAGAGGATGACATGCGGGACCCATGATCCTGCATCGTAAACGGCTCGATCGGAGAACGTTGAACGAGATGGCGCGATGTAGAAAAAAAACAATGCCAGAGAGGCTGCCATCTGGGCCCTACATCCCTCGGCGGTGCGGATTTGCGTTGACTCGGCCGGCGAACCCGAGATTTCGAGATGCACCACGTCCCGGGCCACCATACGCCACGTTTTGGCCGCTTTCGTCGGGCTAGGTGGCCTCAAAAACGAGAAAAAAAAAAGTTTTGACATGCACCACGGAGGGACCAAAATCGTCGGCCATGGTACACCAGCAACCACGGCGCGACTTCAACTTCGTCGGCCATGGCAACTTTTCTTGTAGTGCCCTCTGGTCTTGAAGCTATGCTTAAAGAATTTATTAGTACACAAACTGCTTTTAACAAATCTGTTGAGGAAAAGCTTGATAAAATTGATACTATTGCTTCTAGAGTTGATAGGCTTGCCTCTGATGTAAATCTTTTAAAATTGAAAGTTATGCCTAATAATGATATTGATAATAAGATTACTACTACAGCAAATGCCATCCAAGTTAGAATTAATGAGAATATAAGATTAATGGCTGAACTGCGTGCTAGGTGGGATAGAGAAGAAAATGAAAAACTAGCTAAAGAGAATAATGTAGCTAAAGTTTGGACTATCACCACCACTAGTAATGCTAATTCTTCACATGTTGCTGCACCTCCTACTATCAATGGTAAAATAATTGGTGTTGGCAATGTTTCTACTCCTAGTGCAAAGCGTACAAAACTGCCTGAAATTGCTAAAACTGCTGAAACTGCTTGTGATAAAACTGCTGAAATTTTTTCCAACCTTGGGAATAATGATCCCATTGCTGTAGCTCATAATGATTTAGATTTTGATGATTGTCACATCTCTGAAGTTATAAAGTTCTTACAAAAACTTGCTAAAAGTCCTAATGCTAGTGCTATAAATTTAGCCTTTACAAAACATATTACAAATGCTCTCATAAAAGCTAGAGAAGAGAAACTAAAACTTGAAACTTCTATTCCTAGAAAGTTAGAGGATGGTTGGGAGCCCATCATTAAAATGAAATTCAATGACTTTGAATGTAATGCTTTATGTGATCTTGGTGCAAGTATTTCTGTTATGCCTAAAAAGATTTATGATATGCTTGACTTGCCACCATTGAAGAATTGTTATTTGGATGTTAATCTTGCTGATAATGTCAAAAAGAAACCTTTGGGGAGGATTGATAATGTGCACATTACGGTTAACAATAACCTTGTCCCCGTTGATTTTGTTGTCTTGGATATCGAATGCAATGCATCTTGTCCAATTGTGTTGGGAAGACCTTTTCTTCGAACTGTTGGTGCTGTTATTGATATGAGGGAAGGTAATATTAAATATCAATTTCCTCTCAAGAAAGGTATGGAACACTTCCCTAGAAAGAGAATGAAGTTGCCTTTTGATTCTATTATTAGAACAAGCTATGATGTTGATGCTTCTACTCTCGATGTTACTTGATTTGCACTTTCTGCGCCTAGCTGAAAGGCGTTAAAGAAAAGCGCTTATGGGAGACAACCCATGTTTTTACCTACAGCAATTTTTTGTTTTGTTGAGTCTTGGAAGTTGTTTACTACTGTAGCAACCTCTCCTTATCAAGTTTTTGTGCCAAGTAAAGTTTCTATGCCAAAGTTGATGTTATATTTGGGATCGCTGCGCAGAAACAGCATTGCTGCCTGTCACGAATTTGGGCACAATTCTCTGTAGAAAATTCGAAAAAATCTGCCAATTTACGAGCGTGATCCTCAGATATGTACGCAACTTTCATTAGTTTTGAGTTTTTCCATTTGAGCAAGTCTGGTGCCATTTCTAAATTCGTCTTTACGGACTGTTCTGTTTTTGACAGATTCTGCCTTTTATTTCGCATTGCCTCTTTTGCTATGTTGGATTTATTTCTTTGATCCACTAATGTCCAGTAGCATTATGCAATGTCCAGAAGTGAAAATAATGATTGTGTCACCTCTGAATGAGTGAATTATTAATTGTGCACTAACCCTCTAATGAGTTTGCTTGAAGTTTGGTGTGAAGGAAGTTTTCAAGGGTCAAGAGAGGAGAATGATATACTATGATCAAGAGGAGTGAAAGCTCTAAGCTTGGGGATGCCCCCGTGGTTCACCCCTGCATATTTTAAGAAGACTCAAGCGTCTAAGCTTGGGGATGCCCAAGGCATCCCCTTCTTCATCGACAACATCATCAGGTTCCTCCCCTGAAACTATATTTTTATTCAATCACATCTTGTGTTCTTTACTTGGAGCGTCGGTTTGTTTTCGTTTTTGTTTTTGTTTGAATAAGATGGATCCTAGCATTCACTTTGTGGGAGAGAGACACGCTCCGCTGTTGCATATGGACACATGTGTCCTTAGGCTTTACTCATAATGTTCAAGGCGAAGTTTCCTCTTCGTTAAATTGTTATATGGTTGGAATTGGAAAATGCTACATGTAGTAATTCTAAAAATGTCTTGGATAATGTGATACTTGGCAATTGTTGTGCTCATTTTTAAGCTCTTGCATCATATGCTTTGCACCCATTAATGAAGAAATACATAGAGCTTGCTAAAATTTGATTTGCATATTTGGTTTCTCTAAGGTCTAGATAATATCTAGTATTGAGTTTTGAACAACAAGGAAGACAGTGTAGAGTCTTATAATGTTTACAATATGTCTTTTATGTGAGTTTTGCTGCACTTGTTCATCCTTGAGTTTGCTTCAAATAACCTTGCTAGCCTAAACCTTGTATCGAGAGGGAATACTTCTCATGCATCCAAAATCCTTGAGCCAACTACTATGTCATTTGTGTCCACCATACCTACCTACTACATGGTATTTCTCCGCCATTCCAAAGTAAATTGCTTGAGTGCTACCTTTAAAATTCCATCATTCACCTTTGCAATATATAGCTCATGGGACAAAATAGCCTTAAAAACTATCGTAGTATTGAATATGTACTTATGCACTTTATATTTTATTAAGTTGCTTGTTGTGCGATAACCATGCTTCTGGGGAACGCCATCAACTATTGTTGAATATCATGTGAGTTGCTATGCATGTCCGTCTTGTCTGAAGGATCTATCACTTTAGTGGTTGGAGCATGCAAAATTGTTAGAGAAGAACATTGGGCCGCTAACTAAAGCCATGAATCATGGTGGAAGTTTCAGTTTTGGACATATATCCTCAATCTCATATGAGAATAATAATCATTGCTACATGCTTATGCATTTAAGAGGAGTCCATTATCTGTTGTCCATGTTGTCCCGGTATGGATGTCTAAGTTGAGAATAATCAAAAGCGAGAAATCCAAAATGCGAGCTTTCTCCTTAGACCTTTGTACAGGCGGCATGGAGGTACCCCTTTGTGACACTTGGTTGAAACATGGCATGCGAAGACCCGGTAGTCCAAGTTAAGTAGGACGAGGTGCGGGCACTATTAGTATACTATGCATGAGGCTTGCAACTTGTAAGATATAATTTTCATAACTCATATGCTTTATTACTACCGTTGACAAAATTGTTTCATGTTTTCAAAATAAAAGCTCTAGCACAAATACAGCAATCGATGCTTTCCTCTTTGAAGGACCATTCTTTTACTTTTATTGTTGAGTCAGTTTACCTATCTCCTTCCACCTTAAGAAGCAAACACTTGTGTGAACTGTGCATTGATTCCTACATACTTGCATATTGCACTTGTTATATTACTTTATGTTGACAATATCCATGAGATATACATGTTGTAAGTTGAAAGCAACCGCTGAAACTTAATCTTCCTATGTGTTGCTTCAACACCTTTACTTTGATTTATTGCTTTATGAGTTAACTCTTATGCAAGACTTATTGATGCTTGTCTTGAAGTACTATTCATGAAAAGTCTTTGCTTTATGATTCAGTTGTTTACTCATGTCATTACCTTTGCTTTGATCGCTGCATTCATTACATATGTTTACAAATAGTATGATCAAGATTATGATGGCATGTCACTTCAGAAATTATCTTTGTTATCGTTTTACCTGCTCGGGACGAGCAGAACTAAGCTTGGGGATGCTGATACGTCTCCAACGTATCGATAATTTCTTATGTTCCATGCTACTTTATTGATGATACCTACATGTTTTATGCACATTATATGTCATATTTATGCATTTTCTGGAACTAACCTATTAACAAGATGCCGAAGAGAGTTCTGTTTTCTGCTATTTTTGGTTTCAGAAATCCTAGTAAAGAAATATTCTCGGAATTGGACGAAACTTTCGCCCAGGGTCCTATTTTTGCACGAAGCTTCCAGAAGACCGAAGACCTAACGAAGTGGGGCCACGAGGCGGCCAGGAGGGAGGCCGGCGCGGCCCAGGCCCTGGCCGCGCCGACCTACCCCGGCCCTCGTGTGGCCCCCGCGTTGACCCTCCGCCTACTTAAAGCTTCCGTCGCGAAACCCCAGTACCGAGAGCCACGATACGGAAAACCTTACAGAGACGCCGCCGCCGCGAATCCCATCTCGGGGGATTCGGAGATCGCCTCCGGCACCTGCCGGAGAGGGGATTCATCCCCGGAGGACTCTACACCGCCATGGTCGCCTCCGGAGTGATGAGTGAGTAGTCCACCCCTGGACCATGGGTCCATAGCAGTAGCTAGATGGTCGTCTTCTCCTTGTTGTGCTTCATTGTTGGATCTTGTGAGCTGCCTAACATGATCAAGATCATCTATATGTAATTCTATATGTTGTGTTTGTCGGGATCCGATGGATAGAGAGTACTATGATTATGGTGATTATCAATCTATTGTTCATGTGTTGTTTATGATCTTGCATGCTCTCCGTTATTAGTAGAGGCTCTGGCCAAGTTTTTACTCTTAACTCCAAGAGGGAGTATTTATGCTCGATAGTGGGTTCATGCCTCCATTGAATCTGGGACAGTGACAGAAAGTTCTAAGGTTGTGGATGTGCTGTTGCCACTAGGGATAAAACATTGATGCTATGTCTAAGGATGTAGTTGTTGATTACATTACGCACCATACTTAATGCAATTGTCTGTTGCTTTGCAACTTAATACTGGAGGGGGTTCGGATGATAACCTGAAGGTGGACTTTTTAGGCATAGATGCAGTTGGATGGCGGTCTATGTACTTTGTCGTAATGCCCAATTAAATCTCACTATATTTATCATATCATGTATATGCATTGTTATGCCTTTCTCTATTTGTCAATTGCCCGACTGTAATTTGTTCACCCAACATGCTTTTATCTTATGGGAGAGACACCTCTAGTGAACTGTGGACCCCGGTCCTATTCTTTACATAGCATACAATCTACTGCAATTGTGTTTACTGTTTTCTTTGCAAACATCTTCCACTCGATACGTTTAATCCTTTGTTACAGCAAGCCGGTGAGATTGACAACCTCACTGTTTCGTTGGGACAAAGTACTTGGGTTGTGTTGTGCAGGTTCCGCGTTGGCGCCGGAATCCCTGGTGTTGCGCCGCATCACATTTCGCGACCATCAACCTTCAACGTGCTTCTTGGCTCCTACTGGTTCGATTAAACCTTGGTTTCATACTGAGGGAAACTTGCTTCTATACGCATCATACCTTCCACTTGGGGTTCCCAACGGACGTGTGCATCTACGCGTATCAAGCGCGACCCAAACGGACGCGCGGACGTGGGGCTCCGTCCGCGCGTCCGCTCGGCCACGCAAACGGCCCAAAACGAACGGCCCAGCGCGTCCGTTTGGGTCGCTCGGTTGGAGATGCCCTTAGGCCGCCAGAGGGATTCCTTGTATCGATTACCTTTGATTAATAAAGGCTGTTTTCCCCCGCTCAAAAAAAACTAAGTTAATGCAATAACAACTAGAGCTAAACAAGATAGGCATAATACATATATATAAACAACAAATGATAGCAAGATATAATAAATACTTCAAGCTCGATGGCTATCACAAAGGAAAGTAAGCTCGGGTATAGAAATAACCGAGGCACGCGGAGACGAAGATGTATTCCCGTGTTCCCTTCCTTTGCAAGAAGGTACGCCACGTTTGGAGAGGTGCGGATCTCATGAAGGATTTCCCAGCGCCACGAAGGCTCACCTTCTTCTCCGAGCCTATCCCACGAAGGAATAGCTCTTTCCTTATGGCTAGCTTTTCCTCCACTCCGGAGATGGCAAGCTCCACAACCACTTCACAAGCTCCACGAAGGAGAAGCCCGGGCCCCTTCACAATCTTCCACGAAGAGGTCACCGGGACACCAACCAAGCCAACTAGGAGGTCACCCTCCAAGAGTAACAAGCTCACGGTCTCTCACTCGAACAAATCGTGGTGGAGAGCTCAACACTATGCAATGATGCAAAGCAAGAACACCAAAGGTGTTCAAATCCTTCACACTCAAATCCCACCAAAACAACAAATACTAGGATGGAATTAGAGAGGAAGAACAATGGAGGAAATCAACAAATGACTTCAAGATCTAGATCCCAAGAGTTCCCCTCACTTAGATGAGGAATGGATTGGAGGAGGTTGTAGATATAGATCTCCTCTTTCAAATCCCCAAGAATATGAAAGAATCATATGAGGGAAGGGAGAGCAAGCAAGCTAGAGAGGTTCAACAATGGTGGTAAAAAAACATGCTCAAGAACCCTAAGAACAATGGGGAAGAAGCCCCTTTTATAGCCCTGATGCGCGTAGATGTACACGTCCGTTGGGAACCCCAAGAGGAAGGTGTGATGCGCACAGCAGCAAGTTTTCCCTCAGAAAGAAACCAAGGTTATCGAACCAGTAGGAGCCAAGAAGCACGTGAAGGTTGTTGGTGGAGGAATGTAGTGCGGCGCAACACCAGTGAAACCGGCGCCAACGTGGAACCTGCACAACACAATCAAAGTACTTTGCCCCAACGTAATGAGGTTGTCAATCTCACCGGCTTGCTGAAAACAAAGGATTAAACGTATCGAGTGGAAGATGGTGTTTGTTTGCAAAGAACAGTAAAACAGTAGAATGTGTTTAGGTGTAAAAGAATGGACCGGGGTCCACAGTTCACTAGAGGTGTCTCTCCAATAAGATAACTAACATGCTGGGTGAACAAATTACAGGCGGGCAATTGACAAATAAAGATTCAATACATATCAACGATGATTACTATGTGATTTAATCAGGGCATTACGACAAAGTACATAGACCGCTATCCAGCATGCATCTATGCCTAAATAATCCACCTTCAGGTTATCATCCGAACCCCTTCCGGTATTAAGTTGTAAACAACAGATAATTGCATTAAGTATGGTGCGTAATGTAATCAACACAAATATCCTTAGATAAAGCATCAATGTTTTATCCCTAGTAGCAACAGCACATCCACAACCTTAGAACTTTCTGTCACTGTCCCAGATTTAATGGAGGCATGAACCCACTATCGAGCATAAATACTCCCTCTTGGAGTTACAAGTATCAACTTGGCCAGAGCCTCTACTAGCAACGAAGAGCATGCAAGAACATAAACAACACATATATGATAGATTGATAATCAACTTAACATAATATTCTATATTCATCGGATCCCGCCAAACACAACATGTAGCATTACAAATAGATGATCTTGATCATGTTAGGCAGCTCACAAGATCTAAACAATGATAGCACAAGCGGAGAAGACAACCATCTAGCTACTGCTATGGACCCATAGTCCAAGGATGAACTACTCACGCATCAATCCGGAGGCGGGCATGATGATGAGAGCCCCTCCGGTGATGATTCCCCTCTCCGGCAGGGTGCCGGAGGCGATCTCCTGAATCCCCGAGATGGGATTCGCGACGGCGGCGGAAGGTTTTCCGTATCGTGGCTCTCGGTACAGGGGGTTTCGCGACGAAGGCTATTTGTAGGCGGAAGGGTAGGTCAAAGGGGGTCACGAGGGGCCACACAACAGGCCGCGGCGGGGGCCAGGGCCGCCGCCCTGGTGTGTCGCCACCTCGTGGCCCCACTTCGTCTCTTTCGGTCTTCGGAAGCTTCGTGTAAAAATAGGCCCCTGGGCGTTGATTTCGTCCAATTCCGAGAATATTTCCTTACTAGGATTTCTGAAACCAAAAACAACAGCAACTGGCACTTCGGCATCTTGTTAATAGGTTAGTGCCGGAAAATGTATAATAATGCTGTAAAGTATGTATAAAACATTCAAGTATTGTAATAAAAGTAGCATGGAACATAAGAAATTATAGATACGTTTGAGACGTATCAAGCATCCCCAAGCTTAGTTCTGCTCGAGTAGGTAAACGATAACACAAATAATTTCTAAAGTGACATGCTACCAACATAATCTTGATCAACATTATTGTAAAGCATATGAGATGAATGGAGTGATCTGAACAAAAGATTGCTAACAAAGATAATGACTAAACAAATGAATCATATAGCAAAACTTTTCATGAATAGTACTTTCAAGACAAGTATCAATAAGAGTTGCATAAGAGCTAACTCATAAGCAATAAATTCAAAGTAGAATGAATTGAAGCAACACAAAGGATGATTAAGTTTCAGCGAATGCTTTCAACTTGTAACATGTATATCTCATGGATATTTGTCAACATAGAGTAATATAACAGGTGCAATAAGTAAACATGTAAGAATCAATGCACATAGTTAACACAAGTGTTTGCTTCTAAGATAGAAAGAAGTGGGTAGACTGACTCAACATAAAGTAAAAGATTGGCCCTTCGCAGAGGGAAGCATGGATTACTATTTTTGTGCTAGAGCTTTTGTTTTGAAAACATAGAAACAATTTTGTCAACGGTAGTAATAATTCATATGTGCTATGCATAATACTTCCTACAAGTTGCATGTCTCATGCATAGAGTACTAATAGTGCTCGCACCTTGTCCTACTTAGCTCGGAAGACACGGATTATCATCACATGACATATGTTTCAACCAAGTGTCACAAAGGGGTACCTCTATGCCGCCTGTACAAGTGTCTAAGGAGAAAGCACACATTGGATTTCTCGCTTTTGATTATTCTCAACTTAGACATCCATACCGGGACAACATAGACAACAGATAATGGACTCCTCTTTAATGCTTAAGCATTCAACAACAGTTAATATTCTCATAAGAGATTGAGGTTGTATGTCCAAACTGAAACTTCCACCATGATACATGGCTTTAGTTGGCGGCCCAATGTTCTTCTCTAACATATGCATACTCAAACCATTTGATCATGAAATCGCACTTACTTCAGACAAGACGAACATGCATAGCATCTCACATGATATCCAACAAAGATAAAGTTGATGGCGTCCCCAGAAACATGGTTACCGCTCAACAAGCAACTTATAAGAATTAAAACACATAACTACATATTCATCACCACAATAGTTTTTAAGCTATTTGTCCCATGAGCTATATATTGCAAAGATAAAGGAATGAAATTTTAAAGGTAGCACTCAAGTAATTTACGTTGGAATGGCAGAAAAATACCACATAATAGGTAGATATAGTGGACACAAATGGCATGGTTTTTGGCTCAAGGTGTTTGGATGCACGAGAAGCATTTCCTCTCAGTACAAGGTTTGGGCTAGCAAGGTTGTTTGAAGCAAACACAAGTATGAACAGGTACAACAAAACTCACACAAGAACATATTGCAAGCATTATAAGGCTCTACACTGTCTTCCTTGTTGTTCAAACACTTTACCCGAAAATATCTAGACTTAGAGAGAACAATCATGCAAACCAAATTAAACAAGCTCTACGGTAGTTCTTCATTAATAGATTAAACTACATGATGCAAGAGCTTAAACATGATCTATGAGAGCTCAAACAATTGCCAAATTTACCAAACCATATGCAACATTTTCCGATTCCAACCAAATAGCAATTTAACAAAGCAATTTAGACTTCGCCATGAACATTAAAGCACAATTAAGAACACAAGTGTTTCATATGAAAAAGCGGAGCGTAATATCTCCAATATAAGGAATGATGGGATCCAACTTTATTCAAACCAAAACAAAAATAAAAACAAGCCAACGCACCAAGTAAAGAACATAGGATGTGATGGAATAAAAATATAGTTTCACTAGAAGTGACCTGATAATGTTGTCGATGAAGAAGGGGATGTCTCTGGCATCCCCAAGCTTAGATGCTTGAGTCTTCTTAAAATATGCAGGGATGAACCACCGGGCATCCCCAAGCTTAGACCTTTCACTCTTCTTGATCATAGTATATCATCCTCTTCTCTTGACCCTTGAAAACTTCCTTCACACAAACTTCAAGCAAACTCATTAGAGGGTTAGTGTATAACCAAAAATTCACATATTCAAAGGTGACACAATCATTCTAAACACTTCTGGACATTGCACAAAGCTTCTGAAAGTTAATGGAACAAAGAAACTCATTCAACATAGCAAAAGCGGCAATGCGAAATAAAAGACAGAATCTGTCAAAAACAGAACAGTCCGTAAAGATGAATCTGGCAGGGGCACTTAACTTGCTCAAATGGAAAAACTCAAAACTAATGAAAGTTGTGTACATATATGAGGATCATGCTCGTAAACTGGCAGATTTTTTCGATTTTATTACAGAGACTTCTGCGAGAATTCGTAACAGACAGCAATGTTGTTTCTGCGCAGCGATCCAAATCTATCATCAACTTTATAAAAACTTTACTTGGCACAAAAACATGATAAGGAGAGGTTGCTACAGTAGTAAACAACTTCCAAGACTCAACAATACAGTAAATAAAATGAAACATGGGTTATCTCCCAAGAAGTGCTTTTCTTTAACGCCTTTCAGCTAGGCGCAGAAAGTGCAAATCAAGTATTTTCAAGAGATGGAGCATCAACATTACCTCGGGCCTTACGCTTACCCTTCTTGTTCTTTTTCTTACTCTTTGGTTTAGGGAATACATGTCGGCCTCCTAGTGGGATTTTTAGGGTGCCTTCTCCCGTATTTATGATTGCTCCCAATAGTTTCAGCAGGGATCTTCCAAGTGTGATTTGTCCTGTTCCTACACATTCAATAACAAGATAATCAGTGGATACTGTTCTTCCAAGAATGGTTGTGTGCACACCCTCGGCTATTCCCTTAGGAATTATAACGGAGTTATCAATAAGAGTTATTCCTTCTCCCCCTTCAACAAGTCCCCAAAGTGTCAAAGATTTATAAATACTCTCAGGCATAAGACAAAATTCAGACATAATATCACAACGAGCATGAAAAGTTTCACCACCAATAATAACTTTAATAGTAGGTTTCCACATTGAGGGTTCAGAGTTCACTAAAACTTCATCAAGACGGTTTCGAACATAACCATAATTTTCTTTCAAGCAAGATGCACTTATCTCAAGGGTGTTTAATCTATTATAAATGCTAATAAGGGCTGAATCAAAGTTGTTAGCCGAACTATGTGATGCAACCAATTTTTTTATGGCATTAAAAGCTTGATCACCGTTGCAATGAAGGAAATCTCCTCCCACTATAGCATCTAAGGCATATCTATAGCGAATCATAAGCCCAAAATAAAAATTACTAAGGAGCAAACTTAGAGTCATTTGAGGTTCAGCTTTACGATAAGCATCAAAAATTCTAGACCAAGCATCTTTAAAACTCTCCTCATCCCCTTGTTTAAAAGTAAAGACTAATTCCTTAGGTGAAGAAGTAGCAGGTACAGAGCTAGACATGATAACAAAAGTAAACTAAATGCAAGTAACTAATTTTTGTGTGTTTTTGATATAGAGCTAGTAAACAAGACAATAAGTAAAGTAACTAATTTCCTTGTATTTTTAATATGAAGCAAACAAGACAGTAAATAAAGTAAAGTAAAGCAAGACAAAAACAAAGTAAAGAGATTGGAAGTGGAGACTCCCCTTGCAGCGTGTCTTGATCTCCCCGGCAACGGCGCCAGAAAAAGTGCTTGATGCGCGTAGATGTACACGTCCGTTGGGAACCCCAAGAGAAAGGTGTGATGCGCACAGCAGCAAGTTTTCCCTCAGAAAGAAACCAAGGTTATCGAACCAGTAGGAGCCAAGAAGCACGTGAAGGTTGTTGGTGGAGGAATGTAGTGCGGCGCAACACCAGTGAAACCGGCGCCAACGTGGAACCTGCACAACACAATCAAAGTACTTTGCCCCAACGTAACAGTGAGGTTGTCAATCTCACCGGCTTGAAAACAAAGGATTAAACGTATCGAGTGGAAGATGGTGTTTGTTTGCAAAGAACAGTAAAAACAGTAGAATGTGTTCAGGTGTAAAAGAATGGACCGGGGTCCACAGTTCACTAGAGGTGTCTCTCCAATAAGATAACTAACATGTTGGGTGAACAAATTACAGGCGGGCAATTGACAAATAAAGATTCAATACATATCAACGATGATTACTATGTGATTTAATCAGGGCATTACGACAAAGTACATAGACCGCTATCCAACATGCATCTATGCCTAAATAATCCACCTTCAGGTTATCATCCGAACCCCTTCCTATTAAGTTGTAAACAACAGATAATTGCATTAAGTATGGTGCGTAATGTAATCAACACAAATATCCTTAGATAAAGCATCAATGTTTTATCCCTAGTAGCAACAGCACATCCACAACCTTAGAACTTTCTGTCACTGTCCCAGATTTAATGGAGGCATGAACCCACTATCGAGCATAAATACTCCCTCTTGGAGTTACAAGTATCAACTTGGCCAGAGCCTCTACTAGCAACGGAGAGCATGCAAGAACATAAACAACACATATATGATAGATTGATAATCAACTTAACATAATATTCTATATTCATCGGATCCCGCCAAACACAACATATAGCATTACAAATAGATGATCTTGATCATGTTAGGCAGCTCACAAGATCTAAACAATGATAGCACAAGCGGAGAAGACAACCATCTAGCTACTGCTATGGACCCATAGTCCAAGGATGAACTACTCACGCATCAATCCGGAGGCGGGCATGATGATGTAGAGCCCCTCCGGTGATGATTCCCCTCTCCGGCAGGGTGCGCGATCTCCTGAATCCCCCGAGATGGGATTCGCGACGGCGGCGTCTCTGGAAGGTTTTCCGTATCGTGGCTCTCGGTACAGGGGTTTCGCGACGAAGGCTATTTGTAGGCGGAAGGGTAGGTCAAAGGGCGTCACGAGGGGCCCACACAACAGGGCCGCGCGGCCAGGGCCCAGGCCGCGCCGCCCTGGTGTGTCGCCACCTCGTGGCCCCACTTCGTCTCCCTTTCGGTCTTCTGGAAGCTTCGTGTAAAAATAGGCCCCTGGGCGTTGATTTCGTCCAATTCCGAGAATATTTCCTTACTAGGATTTCTGAAACCAAAAACAGCAGAAAACAGCAACTGGCACTTCGGCATCTTGTTAATAGGTTAGTGCCGGAAAATGTATAATAATGCTGTAAAGTATGTATAAAACATTCAAGTATATAACTACTATATAAAACCTCAACGACTTCGTGATTTCTCAGATTTTTGGTTTTGCTTTCTGCCTATGTCATTTGCTTACACGTGTTTTACTATGCCTTGTTATCAATTCGTGTGCAGTTATAGGGGTATCTTGCAGTTTCTATCAGTTTTAACTCAGACTGGTATTTCTTCTTCTGTTTTAGATCTGGGTGTGCGTAGCAATTTTGTTTCCCTGTGTCTCTGTCGTGTGGTCAGTCTTAACATGCGGTAAAGCGGTGCGGTGGGGCGGCGTGGGCTGTCTGTCGGTTTTTTTTGTCTCTTGCTTCTTGGCTCAGCGAGCGTACATGAGTTTGCTATTTGGCTAATCTAGGCACGTGTGCTTGGTCAACCGTAGCACATCTAACGTGGCAACCAGAAAACATACATCATAATGAACGAGGACCCACATCATCAGCACGTATTCCCCTCCACTACCGCTTGCCGTTTCGCCTCTTTCCTCGCCTCCTCTCAATCGCCGATCCCACTTCCTCGCCTGAGGCGTCCCACTCTCCACCGGCCATGGTGACGAGGAGCTGGACCACAGAGGCAAGCTGGCCGCAGGCGTCGGCGCCCCGCGCGCCGCGGGTCATGGGGGCGAGGAGCTGGAACACAACGGCAAGACGGAGAGGCATCACGGCAGCCTGGAGTCCTCCGGGCTTCTCTCCCTGTCGATGTTCCACGCCGATGCGTTTCTTGGCGCGCTGTGGGGGGCGTCGTAGAAGGTGATGGCTGTGACGGAGCATGAGGCGTGGCCAAAGAACATCGTGGCCCGTGATGGCAGCGAGGGTCGGGAGTGGCACGAGCGGAACGAGCGGTGGGCGACGCGGATGGAGGATGGAGGGCACCGGTTTCGGCCGCATGCCGCTCAACTACTACGCGCTTCTCCATGCGCTAGGAGGGCAGCGCTTGGCCTCGGGCGTGACGGCTTCAAGGTTTGTGCTGCAGATGGGGCTTCAATTTGTGTTCTAAGCGGTGGTGTGGTCGGCGCCGGCGGGTGCAATCGCCGGTCACACGATGTCTGTGAAATTGGTATTTAGCCTCGGACTCTTCCTCTCTTTCTTAGACATATGGGTGCACAATATTGATCTCGTTTTCTGTTTTACTCAGTCGAGCGGCAAGGCGAAGCTGCAGTTGATGAAAACAGCTGTGCTACCATGAGGATCACATGTTCATCTGTCTTATATCTCTCTCTTTTAGTAGATCTTCCTTAGTCCTCATACCTTTTGATGATTAGTGTTTCCTTGGTTTGTGCTTACAGATTGCAATGGTGAATAATTACTAGAGTTTCTTTTTATTCACTTGACCTGATGTAGATGTACATAGCAGTGAAGGGCACTGAGAGATCATTTGTTGCAGGTAAAATTCTGGCCAAGTGTTTATTTTCTTCTTTTCAGAGACAGTATTTCGTGTCTGGGTTTGATCATTCAGTAAGATCAAGCAACATAATGCTACAACTATCTGATTTCTTACAGTTTCCAGGTTGTAGTCACACCCATTTGGGTTCTTGCTGTGTTAAGCTTCTGGTTCATCTTTTTATAGAATCTCTTTTGTTTTGCAGTTAGACAAGATAAATATGAATATCAAAAGGGTTGTTGGATATCGGCAATGGTGCAATAAATTGTGGAATGCCATTCGATTGCAATGGGCAGGCTTGGTGATCATTACAGTCCACTAGCAATTATCGTTGTGTCTTCAGTGTCTCCAATCTGCAAATAGATACTATCACTATTTAGTAAGGCTATTGGTAAGACTCTGACCTTATTAGAAGCATGCAAGTTCTTTGATGGAACATCTGCTATGTACTCATGGTATAGCTCTTTTTTTTGTCATGAATAAAATGACAACGCACTGATTTATTTACTGCAGTGGTCAGGTGCACGGTTGAAATGTTGTTCAATGTGTGCTTATTATGAAAATATATACAAGCGCCTTTTTAATGCACCTAATGCATGGTGATCTGGAAAGGTCATTTTGGTTGTTCTGGACTGGACTACCATTTTTTTCATCACCACTCAATGCTTGGATGGGTCGGTAATAGGTTTACATTTGTAGATTACCACTGAATTAGTAAATTTGGCTCATGCTTGTGGTGATTTCAGCATAATAAGATATCAGATTCCTGTTTGTTCATTGTTTTCGTTTTTTAACTTGAATTTTAATATTCCTAGATATATTAGCTTGCTTTGGCCGACCCATGAAATTGTCTGCCTTGCAGCAAATATTTGAACTGGTTTAACGTGTGCTCAGAAGTCCTCTAGCTTCTGGATTCCCGAAATTCCAGTGCCAAAAAGTCTAGCTTCACGGAGCCAGATCCGAGAAGCTAGCCCAATTTGATGTACAAATATACATTTATAAGTGGATCTGGTAAGTTCCTTTGGAGTCCGATGTTTTTTTACTGTCTAGAATAGCATGACACCTGATGCACCAGGTAATATATTTAGATTGAAACCTATATGTTTACCTACTATTATTGATTCCAAAAATACGGCCCTTCCAGATTAAAGGGGCATTGGCAGTTTGGCACCATTCACATCTTGATGGCAGAGCAATGATGTGCATCCACTGGTTATAGAGAGATCTGAGGCTGTGACTTCCTTGCTCTAGCATTACATTTTTTTTAGTTGCCTTACGATGTAGTACTTGATTCTGGAAATCAAAGTTTAATATGGTTATTACTATATATCACCGTTGTGGACTGTGATATATGTTTGCCTTATAATGTAGACTTGTATACACATGTTTCTTATGTTTATGATTATCAATGGGAATGTGTGTGTGTGTGTGTGTGTATCAGGCCAATTTCATCTTAGATGAGAGAAGAAAATTGTATTAACGAGGAATGGAAAAATATTTGATTATACATTTCGGTTGGTTTCCATTTTCTTTTGTTTCGAGCTATTTCATTGTCTTCCATTGCTCTCGACAGTTGACGTGGCATTGACTGCACCAATTATCTCACTTGTGCACACCACATTTTCATGTGGTTTCTCTCAAGATCTAGATTTTACCAGTTGCTCATTATATGTAATTTCTCTTTTGTGCTCTGTATTTCCAAAATTAATCAATAAAAAAATATGCAAATCTCCGGCTCCTTATTTACTTTGCAGTCCCTCTTTCCTTGCAGATGTTAGACTTTTGTGTTTTGCTGCCAACAACAAAGAAGATTTTGTGTGGAAATAGATAGGCATGATTCGAAGGCAGGATATTCAGATTGTAGTTCTTACAGCAGGATTGTTTTCCTTACTTAATAGGTTCTCATGGTGCCCCTCTAAGATTTTTTTTTGTAGTCAATTACTTTTTTGTTGCCATCCATTTTTGAGTGATGCTCAACTTAGAGTTTTGTAAGCAGGCTGGTACACATGCATTTCTAAAGTAGATGAATATGAAATGAATCAATCTTGATTTGTGTTTAATTTGCCTTTGGTGACAGTTTGATGGTTAGCAGATCTCTTTTTGGCACACTTTTGAGTCCTCAGTCCATGCTGAATTCTTTCGTTCAGAGTTCAGATATTATTTTCGCATAGAGGGCTTAGTTAAAAACTTTTTGCACAAAAACCTTAGGATTAAGGAGGCATTGTTCTGAAATAATTTTCTTAACTATACACGACAACGGTATTTTAGTATTTATGGTAGCATTTGAAAGGATGATAACATTACAATACGTTATATGCTATATGATTATGTAAGAATGGTGTTGTAGGCTCTACGTTAACTGACTATGATATCATTTGAGAGAGATGTTCTATGTTTCTAATTAATTAGAGCTCTAGCAATATGCTAAGCGATGTCTTCAAGTAGACGCTCTGAACATCTGCCAAGAAAGCCAGGTGCCGCAGGCACCTGAGAGTGGAGGCACTGATTGCTGGAGGAGCGAGGGTGAGGAGGGCTGTGGCAGAGCAGATGAGGTACACAATCTATATCCTTTACCTCTCTTGGTTCTTTGGCTCTGCTTGCTGTTTTGACATGGTCAACTGGATAATATCGAGCCGATGAAGCCTGTCAATGAGGACTAAAACTGACCTTGCTTGAATGGATATGCATCTGAAGGAGGCAAGGAGAAAGTTGCGCATGTGTTATTACAGGTATAAATCCTCTCAGTCTTCATTGTCCTGAAATCACACACATGTATGAACCACAAAAATAGTAGTTTGTGGCGAGGTTGAAAAATCACAGTTAGTTTGTCCTGAAATCACACACATGAGTTTGATTGTTAGTTGTCCAGTTGTTGATATTCATATAACATTTTTACCTTTTTCTTTTGCTAGGTCGACTATATCAGTGCAAATATCAAGAAGGTGCATCAAAAGTATGGAACTGTGTGTGGAACTGTGTGCGCTGCCGACTTCACTCACTACTATAAAGCTTTGGCCCTAATAAGACCAGTTCATATTGACACTATTCGTATTTGTCTCACCTATCTATCATGTTTTGTAAGATCAGGTTTTTGAACAGATGTATCTATCTGGTAGATCACCAGTTATTTTCTTTTCATGTTTACGGATTCCAGTAAAACAAAGTGGTGTCGCTCTTATCTTATCTGGTAAGCAATACAAGACACTGACCATATTATGTTGTGACAATACTGCTAGCAACTAATTTTTCTTTATATCTCATGCATCCTTCTCTTCGTGCTTCTAAGGTTCTTTTCATATAGCTCCAGCACCGGCGCGGCGTGCCGCCGCGCCTTTCTTTTGCTAGTTGTAATAAAAGTAGCATGGAACATAAGCAATTATAGATACGTTTGAGACGTATCAAGCCCCTCAAAAATATAACCGTTTGGGCCAAAAACGAGCCTGGACCCGGTAGGTACCGGGATTTTCGGTATCCTACCCGGCATGTCGGGCCAGGTACCGGGCTGCCCGGCAACAGCACTCGGCTTGCCGAGCCACAAGCCGAAAACGCGATAACTTTTGCATCCAGACTCCGATTTCGATGATTTACAACATTATGCATAGAAACAGCATAGTCCTACCATTGAGTAAGAAAATTAATATAAAAGTTTTGTCTTATCTATAAAACATCAAATCGGTAAAATCTTCAAACATGAAAACGCGATAGAAGATGCATGCAGATTCCGTTTTCGATGAACTTGGGCTTGTTGAAAGCTAGAAATAAGTTCAAGAACCTCACATATAGAAACACCAAGAAGCAACTAGATTTATGGAATTCAAAGCATGCAAAGGGTTGAGCTTCCTAAGACGATGTGATCAAGTTACCCAACCGAAAGCCGCTCTTGATAGTGCGGCTATCTATCCTATAACCCGGTCTCCCAACAACCACCTTGAGACCGGTAAAAAGAAAACCTAGCAAGACCATACGTTTGCCTTGCGCATCCCACTTGATATTGATGACAACTCTTCAAGCTCCAGTCAAGCCGGAATGCCTCACTTGATCATTATTGCTTCGTGAAAACTCACGAATGCTCCCTCATACACCATGATGGGAAATCTCCATTGATGCACATCTTGACATGCCCATTATCACCAAATGGACGGAAAAACTGTTTCTGCGATCCTTTTGAGATGCTCATCTTGAACTTGCCTAACTCAACCTTGATGACGATCACCACTTGATGTCATCCTCTCATGGGCTATATGAAATCTCACTTTTGATGCATGCCCAAGGAAAGATACCTAACCCACATAGACAACACAAGGGCACATTTATGATGGGTTAGTTCATGAAGCATAATTGAAAAAGGCTTACCATACCACATGACTTCTTGTGGCACATTCTTCATGCTTCATGTGTTGACCAAACTTGAATCTATTCTTCACTCTTTGTATTGGTCAACCTTTTATCTTCTCATGCTCTAACATATTATCTTGAGGTGTATAAAGAACTCTTTATTTGTTTGCATGCTCTAAATCTTAGTCAACCATAGCTCAACTTATGAGACTATCATGACACCGACTTAGAACCATATCTTAAATTCTTCACTTGGAATCAAGCACTCAAGATTTTGATCATTCATTGCTTAACACATAAGCTAGAGCATGGCTATTATTGAGTTTCACATAAGAACTCCATCTTCATTTCTTCTTCTTGATCATATCACATATATGTCTTCAAATCGATGATCTTGATGCCAATACTCAAGGTATATCTTTCATCTTCATGGCATAACAAATAAGCTAGAGCATGTCTAATATTGAGTTCCACATAAGAACTCCATCTTCATTTCTTCTTCTTGATCATATCACATATATGTCTTCAAATCTATGATCTCGATGCCAATACTCAAGATATATATTTATCTTCATGGCATCCATACTTGAATCCAACACATGGACTACAAGTATTACCTATGGAATATTCCTTCATATAAACTCAATGAAAACATTAGTCCATAGGGGTTGTCATTAATTACCAAAACCACACATAGGGACAATGTACCCTTACAGATGATCAGGCAGTATCCTACATGTTGCAGGTTATGGAATTGAGGAAGAAAAATAAAGAATAAAATGCTTGTTGAGGAAGAAATCAAAGGATGCACTCTCCCTGAGATTTTATTGTACCAGAAGTTAAAGAAGAGGAAGATGCAGATGAGGAACAACTAATTGACATTAAAAATGGAGTGTCATATTCAGAAGACATTGATGGTGAGGCGAAGACTGGAAGAATAAAAAAGCACAAAGTATATGATGAAAATGTAAAAGTACAAGAGTTCAAAATTGGGCAAGCATTCACTGACAGCCGGGAATTCAAACAAGCTCTAATTAACTATGAAGTGGAGAATTTTCACCACTATTTGATCATAGGGATGCACTTTGATGTAGTGATTAGGCTTGGAAGGGTCAGAATGATAGAAACCGTTTTCCAATACTTTGAATTGCATTTGAGGGATTTATGTCGAAGACCAATGAACTAACTGCTATCGTGGGACATTTATGTCTTAACGATCCCCATAACTTCTCATGGAAATGGCTCTAGGACCCGACATAAGGGGTGTATTTTCTCATATATATGGTTGCACCTAATTTTGGCTCCACCCTATAGGAATAAAACTTTACAAGATATTCATCATGTTTTGTAGAAATATAAATGCTAATTAAATCCATGCCGCCCTTGGGAACGCTTGTCACATATAAGTTCACACACAGAGAGACTTGATCTTGTCCTCTTGTTGCATATAGGATTAGGATTTATCTCTCATTGAAACCATTTACTTGTTGCTATTTCCTTTCACTACTTTATTTTATTGCAAACTACAAACCCAAAACACCAAAATCACTGTATCGTTTTATTGTTTTAATTATCAAACTTACTAACCACTACCTTCAACTCCTCGTGGGTTCGAGTACCTTTCTTATTGAAAAGTACTAAAATTGATCTCATGCACTTGGGAGCCATCAGTAATCTGGTTGTAAGGAAAAATAAGACACATGAATTTCGACATATTTTGCAAAATTGTGCCATGTTTCGGTAAAATAGCTCTGGATTTTGCAGACGACCTTCGATGAAAAAGTTTTTATATGAAAATGTATCTACATAAAAGCTACATCTGAATTCAACTGTGTATGGTTTTTTTACCGATTTCTTTTAGATTCCTCAAAAGCAAAAAAGAAAAATGGAGTTTTCGGATGTTTTATGCGCTAAGTTTTCGCTCTTTCAGATTTTGAAACGGCTGGCCACCTACCTCCACTACCCTTATCCACCTCCGTGCTCCCTCCTCCACACATCCCTTATCCACCATATATGTGCCTCCTTCTCTTTCTCTTCATCCCTTCATCCTCCTCCTCCCCCTCCTCTTTCTCTTCCTCCCTGCCTCATCCTCATCCCCTTCCTCTTCCCATGCCTCCTCCTCTTCCTCTTCCTCCTTGCCTCCTCTTCTTCCTCCATGCCTCCTCTCCTTCCTCCTCCTCCTTGCATCCTTCTCCTCTTCCTCTAGAGATCTGGTGTGTGTCTCCTTCTCATTCTCCCTGGCTCTTTCTCCTCCTCCTCCTCGCTGCCTCCATCAATTTCTCGTTGACTTCTCCCTTTCCTCCTTGCCTCATCTCGATCATCTTCCTCCTGAGATCCCCGCCTCCTCTTCTTCCCAATATCCCTACCTCCTCCTCCACCTCCTCCTCCTCCTCCCGGGATCTAGTCAACACCGCCGCCGTCAAGCCACATGTGGAGCTCTCCGACGCAGAGAACGTACCAAGACGCAGAGCATAACGAAATACGAAAAAAGATCACAAAAATAAAATAAAAATCACAAAAATGGTGCCAGCTCTCAAAACTATACTAGTGGTGCACTAGGTAGTGTGCCACTAGTAGTTGCTACCAGTGGCGCGCTAGTAGTAGCGCACATGGCTTCCCATAAGCTCGCCATGGAGTTCATTACATGTTTGCTTGCTTGCAATCTGTTTTCCTTTGTTGTAGTCCCATCACCATCTTAATTAGTTAATGCATGCTCTCTCTATCTCTCTACCCATCTACCCATGCTCCCCCTCTTTTGATCTCCTCCATACAGTGTTCGGTCATTGGGTCGACGGCCCCATGCCTAACCAAATATATTAGTATCAAAATAATTGTGCCATGGATCCGATGCCATGTCGAGAACTCAATCGAGCATGTTCATACCATTTCAATTGCAAGCTTCTTGTAAATTTCTCAAACTAATAATTGGTCCAGAAAGGAAGTTCGTCAATGATGTACGTGGAAAAACATGGTATGAAGGCAGGAGTTTGCCCAGATCATATGGGAAATCACATGAAGAAGTTTGCATATGTTTCACTTGCACCGACATTCAACAAAACTCAGGAGTAGCTTTTATTTGCGATATTATATATATCTTTTGAATCGAGATATTGATATACTTCCTCCGTCCATAAAAAGATGTCGGAAATTTGTCTAAACTTAGATGTATCTATACACAAAAAAGTATCTAGATACATCTAAATTTTGGCAAACTTGCGACATCATTTTTTGGACAGAGGTAGTACTTTATATACTCCATAAAAAGGCTTAACAGCCTGGTTTAAAATTTAATTAATAAAGCCCACACGGGTATGAATCAAATGAACAATAAGAAATGGATCCACATGTATACAGTAAACGTAACAACACGAACGGAATTTCAATTCAGAAACAGACTTGAAATCGCCTCCCATTCCAAGACCGGGTGGTTAAGTAACACATCTCGGCAGTAATTAAACAACAAGATGTGAGGAAAAGAAAGAAAATACAAAAAGGACGTACATTGTGAATT
This sequence comes from Lolium multiflorum, assembly GCA_030979885.1. Lineage (NCBI taxonomy): Eukaryota > Viridiplantae > Streptophyta > Magnoliopsida > Poales > Poaceae > Lolium > Lolium multiflorum. Next base: position 135,253,371 of record CM061749.1, on the reverse strand, counting down.
CAATAATGTGCGCAGCGTTAACGGCAGTGCAAAGGTGAGGTCGATCGACGAATCGCTCGTCTACAATGGGCGCGCGTCCGATCCGATCCGACGAGGTGAGAGTGAGACGACGAGAGATCAGATCATGTTGGAGAGCGCGCGGCAGTTCTCGGATATGTCGAGCAGCGACTTGTCGAAGCGCGTCAGGGGGTTCTCCGCGGCCTCCTTCCTGAACTCCTCGTCGCAGTTCTTCATGTCCTGCGCCGCCATGCCCATCATGGCGCGGATGGTGACGGCGTCCTTGAAGCCGATGGCGCGGCGGGCGGCGCCGAGGTTGTCCTCCACGTCGGAGTAGAGGCCGTCGCAGGTCTTGAGCGCCCTCGCCGCCCCCGGGGCCACGGTGGGGCTGGTGGACATCTCGACCGCGTGCAGGCGCGCCGCCGCCGCGCGCTTGGAGAAGGCGTCCACCTGCATGCTCAGCACCGTCAGCGCGTCCACCGTCGGGTAGCGCGACGCCTGCTTCCCGGACGTTGCGGTGCACAGCTCCGCGTACGGGGTGCCCTTGCACACGTCGGCCACCGCGACGCCTGCAGCCGCAGGCGAGAAGCAGGACGCCGCCGCGACCGCGGCCACGGCGAGCAGGAGCAGCGCGTGGGTTGATCGCGCCATGGATGTTGCTAGCTGCTGGTTTATTTGCTTATTTATTAGTCTGTGGCTGCTTCGGTGCCGACGTATATATTACGCGCGAGCGTGGCGGCGGCGTGTATTTGAAGGGAGGTAGCCGGCGGGAGAGGTTTGGCTGGACGGAGGAGGTGAGGGGGTAAATATGTGACATGCGTGGCCGGGGTTCGCTGCATGAAGCACAACGAAAATGGCGGTCGGCCTCTTGTCAAGCGGTGGCCGCCGGGATGCTTTCCTTTGGTCCGTTCGTTGGTGTCGCCAAGGTTTCCATTTTTTGCAGGGAACGAGCGGTGAATCCTTTTGCAGCGAAACATGCTGCGTAAATTTAGCCCCGGCTTGATCGTTGGTACCTTTATACATTGTTTTTGTCTCGTTTCCGATAAGTACTCTTTTTTCGTCGTAATAGCGCACCCTCATGTGACCTAACCACGGGCTTGCAAGCGATTGAGTGCGTATTACGGAGAGGGTTCAGAGAATATCTTTCCATTACTTGGATGGACAAATCCCACTCTTGATAACATACAACCTAACAAGTATCTTATAGAATACATGCAAGATAACTTTATGATCACCCAATAACGAAGTGACGTTTGCAACAAGCTATGTATTCTTCCAATACCCGGGAGTTGTATAATCTCATGGTCAAAGGAATAGTATAGATGACAACGGGAAAGCTTTGCAATTAGAACTATGTAACTCAATCAGTTGCTACACTTTGATTAGGTCAAGTCCATCATATTATTCTCCTTAATAATATGACCTCGCTAATAAGTGACACTATGTCCATGGCTATGGAAACCAATAACTAACACTTATTTCACGAACTAGTATAGAGGCATACTAGGGACACATTGTGTTCATATTTCACAAATGTATTTTATTTCCGGATAATACAATAAGCATGGTATATAAACATTATCATGAACATGGATTGGTGATAATAAATATTCCTTTATTATTACCTCTTGGGCACCAAAACCCTTCACAACCCACATTATAAGGTGGTCTATCTTCTTCCGAACTTTCCATGCGAGACTAAAATTTGTACACCTGCCTCTTGCCACTCACATGTGAGTTGCTACCAACCTGCGCTGCATCTCACATGGGATACAACACATGGGCTTTGAGATTTACAAGAATTTTTTTAATCATTCTACGGGCCACTAATTTGGGGCCAATATTTCAACAATACCCACCAGATCTCAAATGCCCGTTTAGAGATTTTTCAATTCTCTCTCTTTGTTTCAGAAGATACTATTAAGTTGAACTTTCGCTTAGAGCTTTAAGCTATGTCCATTCACACTTGAACAATGGACTGCGCTTTAAATTGCAATTTTTGTGTGAACATGTTTCACTCGTAGTCGTAACCAGTACATGGCTGACAGTAGCATACCCTGCGGCCAAGGCATATACATTATACTTCTTGGTCTCTTCACGTGTTTACAAGAGATCACTTAATTTCAAGATTGCCACGTTAACAATCGTACTCGTAAAATCGTGTTCTTTCCAGAATGATCTCTAGGAACATATTTGCTAATAATAGCCAACAAAAACACAATAAGGCATGTTGCCAACCTACCTTTGAGACATTGAAAGTTGTGCATCTTCATATAGAGAGATTTACATACTCTACTCTCCTCAGTTATACCACTACCTTATTTTTCCTAGGTCTGAATTCATAGTATCTCCGATCACAAAGGTTGGATTACTACTATGGTGTAGCCTTGGTGGGTTTCAAACTCATCTCTCTAGATGCACTTTCTATCACATTACGTGATAATCCCTTTGTAAAGGGATTTTCCAAATTTTATGTCTTTGAATATATGTAATAATTATTACTACAAAGTTTCACACGTCTCTATATGCGTCTTGATAACTCCGAATTGTCCTGACAATATGGTCCTCTATTGCTCAAAGGAAGGGCAATATGGTCATTTTTGAGACCCACACTCCAAATTATCGGTATATATAACAATAAAACCTGATGACACAAGTCCCTCTACGTGGTTAACTACCAGTATGGAAATTAAGATCCGCTAAAAATTGTACGGGAAGTAGGAGAACAACACAAGAGGAGAATCATAACAACAAGCTTAATTATTCCGTAGAAAATAAACAACACAACACAAAAGTAAACACATTAAACATCGTTGTACAAGCTTAATTATTCGGTATAACTTAAACAAATAAAACAAGAGAGAAAACACATCATACACATCTTAAGTACATGCTTAATTGTTATGCAGAAATTAAAAAACAATAGGAAGCACATCTTAATTACAAGATTGATTGTTTGGTACAAAATGAACCACAATATAAAGCACATCACACATTTGTAGCCACCACCTCTAGCTTTTCCTTAAGCGGTGGCAGCACATCGGCCACATCCAAGCACGTAGACTTAATATCGTCTACCTTGTCTTCCTCTTCTTGCCTTGCTTCGTGCAGGTTTTCTGAAATTCCTCGCCAGGCACCTTGATTTCTTTGGCTTGGGCAAGCATCCACATTGCCAGCTGTTGTGGGTATACTTCATGGGTATGCCAACGATGTGGTCTAGATCCGGCAAGCCCAAGTGGCCCACAGAAGGTGGTGGTGGCTTATGGCCCAGCTGGCGGCCCAGTTGCAGTTGATAGAAGATGGAAGAAGTCCAATCCAGGAACAGGAGCCGGATCCCAACCAACCTATGCCAGGAGTCGGTTCCATGAAGACCCATAAAGTTTCTGGATCCATGACGACAAATTAGGAAGTAGATGGATCCTTGATGTGCACATCAATGTATATTCCGTAGTTAGGCATCTTGTATTCCGGCTAGGACTCTCCGTGAAAACCCTAGATCCTGACGCCTTTATAAGCCGGATCCCGGGAGCCCTAGAGGCACAACCACAACTCATTGGAACAACGTGATAGCGCCCATATAATTCCAGACAAGCAGCAGTAGGCCCTACCTCTGTGCAGCGTGTTCCGAAGCTGAGTAAATCGCGTACCACCGTCCCAATGGCGCTCCGCCCTTTGGCCCCTACTTCTTCCCCCCTTCGTGACGATCCCTCCTACGGGGTACCGTCGAATAGGTAACGACAATTGGCGCCCTGGGGCCAGCGATGTTGGGAGACCGGAACTGGGACGGTTCTACCTTCGGAGGCATCGGCGACACAATCGCCGTGTTGGGCGTCTTGTACGCCGACAACTTTCCGATCATCCCTCCGGAAGAGTGCTGGATTCTGGTAGGACACACCCCGTCAAGCTCTCCATCATCCCGATCGTCGGGATAGACATCTTCATCGGCGAGACCGTCGATTTTGACAAAAACGCACTGGTAAGTACTACAGCTACGACTGCCACTGAGCAGGACGCAGCTGCAAATATCCGATCTGAGACGCTGGAACTTTCTTTGGAAAATTCCTCCTTAGATCTGGAATTTTCAACTCCCACCCAATCCACCCCTGAGCAAGTGTTTCAGAAGATACTATTAAGTTGAACTTTCGCTTAGATTGTTCAAGTGTGAATGGACATAGCTTAAAGCTCTAAATCAAGTACCACCGTATCAATGGTGCTCCGCCCTTTGTTTCCCACTTCTTTCCCCCTTCATGAGGATCCCTCCTCCAGGGTACTGTCGAATAGGCAATGACACCAGCAATACACGAGACAACATTGGCGAAGGCGTTTCATCGATCCGTTCCATGAAGGTGCACTTAGGTATTCATAGTTGCATCCCATGAAATTCCAGTCGGTGTCCTCGCCCTCATAAGGCACGGGTTGATGAGGGAATTGGCCGCAGTCGCACTGCCACCACGTCTCGTCTATGTCGTTGCAGTCCTCGTTATAGATCAACCTAGGCACTTTGCCGTGCTGAGAAAAAAATCCCAAAAGTCCGTGATCAAGATAAAAATAGAACTTTAGTCCTAAAAAAGTCCAAATATCGAAGTTAGGGTACGATGCCACTGCCACACTCCACTCCAGCAGAGATCGGCATCATCATGTTCTCGTCGCATGCGCTATAGATGTTGCACCCACCGAATGGTTCGAACGTCCACCACACGAGATGAGCTCGTAGAGTTCAGATAATGATGAGTGGTGGTTACACGTGTGTGGTGGATGGTATATATAAATAATTCCCAAGGAAACACCTGTTCAGGTAGGGACACACTAGGCAGTGCGACGATCTTGACTAGCCATCATGTGCGCTTGATTATTTTGCAATGGGGGGGGGCACTTAAAACATCGTTAGCATGCATATGGCAGAAATTAATGTCTATGTTCCTCTACCACAACATAAATGAGGGCAAACTTTCATGCCAGCTACCACTGTGACGTGCATGTGCAAGATGGTGTCTACCACATGGTAAAATTGGCCACCTTCTTTGCTTGTCACCAGAAAAGGGTAATCCGCTGACCAAAAACTTTTGGAGGCGACTACGTCTTGTGCCATCAAAAAAATCTACCAGACAGGGGGGCATTCTTGTAGTGTTTGTTGCCCACATAGCCCTGTACAAGTGAAAACATTTGTGGAAACCTATTCACCCTCTCGAGTTTACCGTCTCTATCTTTCACCCAGGTTAGGTTGGTGTGCTACAAAACAACAACATGATGCACGCTAGACTGATGCAGCAGATCAGCAGAATGGCGGCAACTCTGGTGGAAGGCCACAAAAGATCGAGCCTCAACCGCCGAGCACGATCTTGGCTCTATTGGGGTAATGAGATAGAGGTGGCAGCGGGCTACCCCTCTGCAATGGAATGAAATCGGGGTCGGGAGATGTAATATCCTAAGTTTAGTTTCGGGGTTTATAATGCTTACATATCATATATTATGCATGATAACTCACAAAGGGTTAACTTCGTCAATGTTCATTATGATGGACTTGGGTTTCAGAAGGAGGACGTCGGCGAATCAACATACCAGTCAGCCAAACTTAGGCAGCCAATGAGTATTACTATCAAGGGCGAATCATCGAGATTACAATATGTGGAACTAGGGTTAGAGGGGTGTTTGGTATGATTCGATATGTGTCCTTGGTGGCTCCTCCCAGCACTTTATATAGAGGATTGGGTCTTAGAGTACACCTCGAAGAATAGTTACAATACATGTCGGTTCACGCGATATGGGCTTAGCTTTCCTAATAGGATTCCTTCGGATTCTTCCGGACTTTTTCATGGGATTTCCTCTATTCCCTCCTAGTTGGGCTTTTTACCAGGGATATCAATGCTTAGGACCCGATAGGGCATACCCATGTCAGTAGCCCCCGAGATTCTACTTGAGTCGCAGACTCAGGTCGAATCTCAAAATCTTCAATTCCTTCTTTCTCCGACTTCTTATGTCTTTGATCATGAAGCAATACTCCATTATTTCATGTATGTATAAATAAATATTATAATCGTATGGATATTGGTAAACCAGCCTGATGCCTCCGAACGGATCAGGAATTAGTTAATTGCTTGAGAAAATGCGGGGAACCTACTTCAAACTCGCGTCCCTGGACACGAATTCGGAAACATGGCGTAACTCAGCTTGGGCCGCGGAGGACTTATCGAGTTATGAGTTCCAGCATAAGAATTTCACCTAACACGTCCGTCAGGATTTTTCATCACATTGTTGACAATGCGGATATTTCTAGCAGAGGGTAGTCTGTGATGATTCTAGGCCTCACAAGACAAGATCCCGATGGTCTTACCTTGATGCTCTAGCATGGAATCTGGAAGCTCATGACGATGCAGCCAGACTTTTGTATTTATTTATTTATCGGATGCCAAGTTTGGTTGATGGGTTTCCCAAAATTATCGTGCTGAGTTTCTTTTAGATGCATGTACTCCCGATGGGAGTAAAGGATTAAGAAATGTTCGTTAATTGTTTACCACTTGAACATGTATTCGAAGCTTTACGCTTCACCTCTGCTCGACTTGAATGTTCGTTAAGTGTTTACTACTTGAACATGTATTTAAGACTTGACGCCTGACTTATACTTGACTTGATCTCTTCTTGTTTTCTATCGGGTGCGCACTCAGCGTTCCTGATGGGAGTAGCCCCCGAGGCTATATTCGAGTACTTGTAGTCGAGTATAGGCTCAAAGTATATTCACTTTCATATAGCTCCAAATTTTCATCGGGTGCGCGTTCAACACTTCCGATGAGAGTAGCCCCTGAGGCTATACTCGAGTACTTGTAATCGGGCATAGGCTCAGAGAATCCTGCATATGAAAGTAACTATCATGTAAATAAAAGACTTACTTGTTCCTCCTTGATGATGCACATTTTATCGGGTGTGCGTTGAGCGCTCCCGATGGGAGTAGCCCCTGAAGTTATGGTCGAGTATGAATACTTGAGCATAGGCTCAAAGATATTTCTGTGAGGATTTTTCTTGCTAAACTTGCGATAAGGACGGTGTAAAAATTGCGCCAAAAATTTGTAAGCAATACAATTCCGTGATTGCGTATTCGTAATATAGCATGCCTTTATAAACAATACTTGTGTAAATTTTGTCGACGCGTGAGGCCTTTTTATCTTTTATATCGATGTCTGATACGCGCATTTTGCATCATCTGTATTGCTACATATAGAGTTATTTTTCATTATTGTTTGCATTCACACATTGTTATTTATGCAATTTTAGATGATTTCCGGGACTTTCCTACAAAGTCCCCTTCTTTGGTATTTAATTCCTAGGAGGCAGAAAACCTCCTTTTTGGTAATTTATTTGTTTCAGGACTTTCTGGATCGCAAAAATTCGAGGAAAAATTACCTGATAAGTTTTTCACCCGAAGGAAGGTAGGGAGCGAAAGAATCACGCGAGAGGGGCCACGGGGTGCAAACGAGCACATGTGGCGCAGTCCAACTTCTTGGCCGCACCAGCCACACTCATTAGCACCTCAGGCATTGTTTCGGCCCCCCTTTTATGCCAGACGCTCCGTTTTTCCCAAAAACCTAATCCATATTTTTCCCGAGATTTATTGAGGCGGCGGCGTAGGGGAAAGTCCTTTCCTACTCTGGGAGAGGGCATATCCTGCTGCACCGGTGCCTCCGATGAAGGGGAAAGCGACGCCATCGACACCCCCACTCCTTCTTGGCTTGGGAGGAGGCATCTCCATCAACATCTCAACCAGCACCATCATCACCACCATCTCCATCTACGAGATCGACGTCACCCCCTCATAGTTTGTGCTGAATTGAACCCTGGATATTTTTTTAGTGTTGTTGCATGTTAGTGATTGGTACTTTGTCATTATTTGGTGGGGAGATTATATATTCTGATTGTGTTGGAACCATTATGCCTCTGGTCCATATTATTTTTGTCACTTGTGAGTAGTTCCCCACATTCTTGAGGGCATAGGATGATCTGTCTATGATTCTATATGATGTGCAATGAGTATTTGGTCAAGTTTTCTATCTTTTATGTTGTTCTATGATGGTTTTATACGCACGTCGACTGCATATTACTTCACCTATATGGGCTCATAGGGCTGCACTTTGATGTAATGCATTAGTGTTGGAGGGGTCGGAATAATAGAAATCGTTTTCCAACACTATGGGTAGCATTAGAGGGGTTTATCTCGGGGACCCTAAATCTTATGGATATGATGGGACATTTATGTCTTAATGATTCCTATACTTGCACATGAAAATGTATCTAGGATGTATCATAAGGGGTGTATTTGCACATGCTTATGGCTGCACCTAATTAAGGCTCCGTCCCTAATTGAATAAAACTTGACAAGATATTTACCATGTTGTTTAGAACTCAAATTCTAGTGAATCCATGCCGCCCTCGGGAACTTTTGTCTCATATAATCACACACACTTTAGATTGTGCTCTTGCTGCATAGAGGATTGGGCATTTCTCTCATCGAGAGCATTTACTTATTTGCTATTTACTTTCCGCACTTTATTTCCATTGCAAACTATATATCCAAAACACCAAAAAACCGTTATTTTATTATTATTGCTTTCTTGTTATTTTTGCTCACCAATACCTTCATATCCTCGTGGGTTCGACAACCTTTATTATTGAAAAGTACTACAATTGATCTCCTGCACTTGGGAGCCTGATACGTCTCCAACGTATCGATAATTTCTTATGTTCCATGCTACTTTATTGATGATACCTACATGTTTTATGCACATTATATGTCGTATTTACGCATTTTCCGGAACTAACCTATTAACAAGATGCCGAAGAGCCATTCTGTTTTCTGCTGTTTTTGGTTTTAGAAATCCTAGTAACGAAATATTCTCGGAATTGGACGAAATCAACGCCCAGTTCCTATTTTGCCCGGAAGCATCCAGACACCCGAGAGCCGTCAGAGAGGGGCCACGTGGGCGCACACATGGTGGCGGCGCGGCCCGGCCCGGCCGCGCCGCCCTAGTGTTTGGTCCCACCAGACCCCTTCCGAGGCTGCCCTTTCGCCTACTTAAAGCCTCCGTCGCGAAACCCCCAGTACGAGAGCCACGATACGGAAAACCTTCCCGATACGCGCCGCCGCCGTCCCATCTCGGGGATTCGGAGATCACCTCCGGCACCCTGCCGGAGATCATCTCCGGAGGACTCTTCATCGCCATGATCGCCTCCGGAGTGATGAGTGAGTAGTTCACCCCTGGACTATGGGTCCATAGCAGTAGCTAGATGGTCGTCTTCTCCTAATTGTGCTTCATTGTTGGATCTTGTGAGCTGCCTAACATGATCAAGATCATCTATCTGTAATACTATATGTTGTGTTTGTCGGGATCCGATGGATAGAGAATACTATGTTATGGTGATTATCAATCTATTACTTATGTGTTGTTTATGATCTTGCATGCTCTCCGTTATTAGTAGAGGCTCTGGCCAAGTTTTTGCTCTTAACTCCAAGAGGGAGTATTTATGCTCGATAGTGGGTTCATGCCTTCATTGACACCTGGGACAGTGACAGAAAGTTCTAAGGTTGTGATGTGCTGTTGCCACTAGGGATAAAACATTGATTCTATATCTAAGGATGTAGTTGTCGATTACATTACGCACCATACTTAATGCAATTGTCTGTTGCTTTGCAACTTAATACTGAATGGGGTTCGGATGATAACCTGAAGGTGGACTTTTTAGGCATAGATGCAGTTGGATGGCGGTCTATGTACTTTGTCGTAATGCCCAATTAAATCTCACTATATTTATCATATCATGTATATGCATTGTTATGCCCTTCTCTATTTTGTAAATTGCCTGTAATTTGTTCACCCAACATGCTTTTATCTTATGGGAGAGACACCTCTAGTGAACTGTGGACCCCGGTCCTATTCTTTACATCGCATACAATCTACTGCAATACTTGTTTTACTGTTTTCTAGCAAACAATCATCTTCCACACAATACGGTTAATCCTTTGTTACAGCAAGCCGGTGAGATTGACAACCTCACTGTTCGTTGGGGCAAAGTACTTTGGTTGTGTTGTGCAGGTTCCACGTTGGCGCCGGAATCCCTGTGTTGCGCCGCATCACATTTCGCCACCATCAACCTTCAACGTGCTTCTTGGCTCCTCCTGGTTCGATAAACCTTGGTTTCTTTCTGAGGGAAAACTTGCTGCTGTGCGCATCATACCTTCCTCTTGGGGTTCCCAACGAACGTGTGAGTTACACGCCATCAAGCTCTTTTTCTGGCGCCGTTGCCGGGGAGATCAAGACACGCTGCAAGGGGAGTCTCCACTTCCCAATCTCTTTACTTTGTTTTTGTCTTGCTTTATTTTATTTACTACTTTGTTTGCTGCACCTAAACAAAACACAAAAAAATTAGTTGCTAGTTTTACTTTATTTACTGTCTTGCTCTCTATATCAAAAACACAAAAAAATTAGTTACTTGTCTTTGCTTAGTTTACTTTATTACTATTAAAATGAGTAATCCTGAAGTTGAAGTTCGTTCTTTTAAGCAACAAGGTGGAGAAAGTTTTAAAGATGCTTGGTACAGAATTAGTAATGCTCATCATAGGTGCATTAAGAAACACTCCACTACTATCCTTCTTAGGAACTTTTATGTTGGTTTATCTAGTTGGAATAGGTATGTTCTTGATACTCTTTCGGGAGGTAATTTCCTAGGTACTCCCGCTTTAGAAGCTAGTTGCATCATTGAGAGTCTTGTCGGAATACCACCTGTTAATGAAGTTAAAATTGAAATCTCTCTTGAGGATGTTATGAAAAAATTGGAAACCATAGAGAAAAAATTTCCAAGTATTGAAACTAAATTAGAAATGTTATCGGATAAAACTGATGAACTTGATAAATCCCTAGGAAGAATTGATGAAGGAATTAGTGTCCTAGGAACTTGTGTTGTCCATGATAATCAAACCAATAGGATTGATGAACTTGAAAAAGCTATGGGAACCTTGGGTTCAACCTTTTCTTCTCTCAAGTATAAGGAGAAAGCTTATGTGGGTAAAGAGCAAAAATTCATGTATGCCTCTAAAGTGCCTAAACAAAAGAATTACTATAGGCCTAAAATTGCTAAAACCCCTAGCACCACCATAGAAAATTTAGATAATGGAGCACCTAAAGTACCCTCTGCAACAAGTTGTGTTTGCATGAAAAATAATAATGTTGATGCTTCTACTCTCGATGTTACTTGATTTGCACTTTCTGCGCCTAGCTGAAAGGCGTTAAAGAAAAGCGCTTATGGGAGACAACCCATGTTTTTACTACAGTACTTTGTTTTATATTTGAGTCTTGGAAGTTGTTTACTACTGTAGCAACCTCTCCTTATCATGTTTTTGTGCCAAGTAAAGTTTCTATGTTAAAGTTGATGTTATATTTGGGATCGCTGCGCAGAAACAGCATTGCTGTCTGTCACGAATCTGGGCCTAAGTCTCTGTAGAAAATTCGAAAAAATCTGCCAATTTACGAGCGTGATCCTCAGATATGTACGCAACTTTCATTAGTTTTGAGTTTTTCCATTTGAGCAAGTCTGGTGCCATTTTAAAATTCGTCTTTACGGACTGTTCTGTTTTTGACAGATTCTGCCTTTTATTTCGCATTGCCTCTTTTGCTATGTTGGATGAATTTCTTTGATCCATTAATGTCCAGTAGCTTTGTGCAATGTCCAGAAGTGTTAAGAATGTTTGTGTCACCTCTGAATATGTGAATTATTAATTGTGCACTAACCCTCTAATGAGTTTTCTTGAAGTTTGGTGTGAAGGAAGTTTTCAAGGGTCAAGAGAGGAGTATGATATACATGATCAAGAGGAGTGAAAGCTCTAAGTTTGGGGATGCCCCCGTGGTTCACCCCTGCATATTTTAAGAAGACTCAAGCGTCTAAGCTTGGGGATGCCCAAGGCATCCCCTTCTTCATCGACAACATCATCAGGTTCCTCCCCTGAAACTATATTTTTATTCAGTCACATCTTGTGTTCTTTGCTTGGAGCGTCGGTTTGTTTTTGTTTTTGTTTTTGTTTGAATAAAATGGATCCTAGCATTCACTTTGTGGGAGAGAGACACGCTCCGCTGTTGCATATGGACAAATATGTCCTTAGGCTTTACTCATAATATTCAAGGCGAAGGTTGAAACTTCTTCGTTAAATTGTTATATGGTTGGAATTGGAAAATGCTACATGTAGTAATTCTAAAATGTCTTGGATAATGTGATACTTGGCAATTGTTGTGCTCATGTTTAAGCTCTTGCATCATATACTTTGCACCCATTAATGAAGAAATACATAGAGCTTGCTAAAATCTGATTTGCATATTTGGTCTCTCTAAGGTCTAGATAATTCTAGTATTGAGTTTTGAACAACAAGGAAGACGGTGTAGAGTCTTATAATGTTTACAATATGTCTTTTATGTGAGTTTTGCTGCACCGGTTCATCCTTGAGTTTGCTTCAAATAACTTTGCTAGCCTAAACCTTGTATCGAGAGGGAATACTTCTCATGCATCCAAAATCCTTGAGCCAACCACTATGCCATTTGTGTCCACCATACCTACCTACTACATGGTATTTCTCCGCCATTCCAAAGTAAATTGCTTTAGTGCTACCTTTAAAATTCCATCATTCACCTTTGCAATATATAGCTCATGGGACAAAATAGCCTTAAAAACTATTGTAGTATTGAATATGTACTTATGCACTTTATCTTTTATTAAGTTGCTTGTTGTGCGATAACCATGCTTCTGGGGACGCCATCAACTATTCTTTGTTGAATATCATGTGAGTTGCTATGCATGTCCGTCTTGTCTGAAGTAAGAGAGATCTACCACCTTAATGGTTGGAGCATGCATATTGTTAGAGAAGAACATTGGGCCGCTACTACAAGAAAAGTTGCCATGGCCGAAGTTGAAGTCGCGCCGTGGTTGCTGGTGTACCATGGCCGACGATTTTTGGTCCCTCCGTGGTGCATGTCAAAACTTTTTTTTCTCGTTTTTGAGGCCACCTAGCCCGACGAAAGCGGCCAAAACGTCGCGTATGGTGGCCCGGGACGTGGTGCATCTCGAAATCTCGGGTTCGCCGGCCGAGTCAACGCAAATCCGCACCGCCGAGGGATGTAGGGCCCAGATGGCAGCCTCTCTGGCATTGTTTTTTTCTAGATCGCGCCATCTCGTTCAACGTTCTCCGATCGAGCCGTTTACGATGCAGGATCATGGGTCCCGCATGTCATCCTCTATGAACCAAAATTCTTTCTATTCTTGGATTTTTTTGACCCCCTGATTTCTGGCTACTTCCTTTTTCTTTTGATCCCTTGCCGCCTTGGAAACGTTGAGACCGCTGCTGCTAAATGGGACCCGCATGTCATCCTCTATGTGCAATCAACTTTCTTTTCTTGGAGTTTTTTTGGCACCTCAAATTTGGTCACTTGCCTTTTTCTTTCGATCCCCTGCCGCCTCTCAAACGGTGATACCGCTGCTGCTAACGGGACCCGCATGTCATCCTCTATGTACTATAAAACTTTCTTTTCTTGAATTATTTTTGGCACCTCATATTTGGTCACTTACCTTTTTCTTTCGATCCCCTGCCGCCTCTCAAACGGTGATACCGCTGCTGCTAAATGGGACCCGCATGTCATCCTCTATGTACTATAAAACTTTCTTTTCTTGAATTATTTTTGGCACCTCATATTTGGTCACTTACATTTTTCTTTCGATCCCCTGCCGCCTCTCAAACGGTGATACCGCTGCTGCTAAATGGGACCCGCATGTCATCCTCTATGTACTATAAAACTTTCTTTTCTTGGATTTTTTTGGCACCTCATATTTGGTCACTTGACTTTTTCTTTCGATCCCCTGCCGCCTCTCAAACGGTGATACCGCTGCTGCTAAATGGGACCCGCATGTCATCCTCTATGTACTATAAAACTTTCTTTTCTTGGATTTTTTTGGCACCTCATATTTGGTAACTTGACTTTTTCTTTCGATCCCCTGCTGCCTCTCAAACGGTGATACCGCTGCTGCTAAATGGGACCCGCATGTCATCCTCTATGTACTATAAAACTTTCTTTTTTTGGATTATTTTTGGCACCTCATATTTGGTCACTTGACTTTTTCTTCCGATCCCCTGCCGCCTCTCAAACGGTGAGACCGCTGCAGCTAAATGGGACCCGCATGTCATCCTCTATGAGCAATCAACTTTCTTTTCTTGGAGTTTATTTTGGCACCTCATATTTGGTCACTTGCCTTTTTTTTCGATCTCATGCCACGTTGAAACGTTGAGGCCTGCTGGCTCATGGGACCCGCATGTCATCCTCTGTGTGCTATAAAAGTTTCCTTTGTTGGATTTTTTTCACCCTCTGATTTTTGGCTTGCCTTTTTCTTTTGATCCCCTGCCCCCTTTGAAACGTTGAGTAAGCTGTTGGTTCAAGGGACCCGCATGTCATCCTCTATGTCCATCAACTTTCTTTTCTTGGATTTTTTTCACCCCCTAATTACTAGCTACTTTCTTTTTCTTTTGATCTCAAGCCGCATTACAAACATTGAGACCGCTGCTGCAAAATGGGACCCACATGTCATCCTCTATGTACAATAAATCTTGGATTATTTTTGGCTCCTGATATTTGGTCACTTGCCTTTTTCTTTCGATCTCATGCCGCCTTTGAAACGTTGAGTAAGCTGCTGGCTCATGGGTCCCGCATGTCATCCTCTACGAACAATAAAAGTTTCCTTTATTGGAGTTATTTTTGACCCCTAATTTCTGGCTATTTGCCTTTTTCTTTTGATCCCCTGCCCCCTTTGAAACGATGAGGACGCTGTTGGCAGGTCGGTCCCACATGTCATCCTCTATGAACAATAAAAGTTTCCTTTGGTGGATTTATTTTTGACCCCTAAGTAATTTCTGGCTATTTCCTTTTTTTTCTTTTGATCCCCTGCCGCCTTGGAAACGTTGAGGATGCTGCTGCCTCATCGGTCCCGCATGTCATCCTCTCAGAACGATAAATGTTTTCTTTTCTTGGATTTTTTTACCAACTGACTTTTTGTTTTTTTATTTTCGACCCACTGCCTTTGAAACGTTAACGACGCTGCTGGCTCATGGGTCCCGATGTCAGCCTCCCCGTACAAGAAACATGTGATATCTTGATTATTTTGCAGACAATAAACAGTGTATTTCGCTCTGAGCTATTGCAAACGGATAAATTAAATCTTTATTTTTACAACTTATATCTTGAATCTCCTTGTTTTTTGTTTTTGCGAAGCATAGGACATTCCTGTTTTTTTTTTGAGAAAAATCCGAACTTCCATGTTCTGGAGTGGGCTGAAATTGTACGAATCAAAAGGCCCAGAAGGATAGTTCGAAGGCCCAGATGTCCAGATGCAGCCCAATTGAAATCTTTCTTTTCTTGGATTTTTTTCACCCCCTGATTTCTGGCTACTTCATTTTTCTTTTGGTCCTGTGCCACCTTGGAAACGTTGAGACCGCTGCTGCAAATGGGACCCGTATGTCATCCTCTATGTACAATAAAGTTTCCTTTCTTGGATTATTTTTGGCTCCTGATATTTGGTCACTTTCCTTTTTCTTTCGATCTCATGCCACGTTTGAAACGTTGAGGAATCTGCTGGCTCATGGGACCCGCATGTCATCCTCTATGTACAATAAAAGTTTGATTTCTTGGATTTTTTTCACCCTCTGATTTTTGGCTATTTCCTTTTTCTTTTGATCCCCTGCCGCCTTTGAAACGTTGAGTAAGCTGCTGGCTCATAGGTCCCACATGTCAGCCTGTATGAACGATAAAGCTTTCCTTTCTTGGAGTTTTTTTTGACCCCCTAATTTCTGGCTACTTTCTTTTTCTTTTGATCTCAAGCCGCAATTGAAACGTTGGGACCGCTGCTGCAAAATGGGACCCGCACGTCATCCTCTATGTACAATCAAGTTTCTTTTCTTGGATTATTTTTGGCTCCTGATATTTGGTCACTTGCCTTTTTCTTTCGATCCCATGCCACGTTTGAAACGTTGAGGAACCTGCTGGCTCATGGGACCCGCATGTCATCCTCTATGTACTACAAAAGTTTATTTTCTAGGGTTTTTTTTCACTCTCTGATTTTTGGCTATTTCCTTTTTCTTTTGATCCCCTGCCGCCTTGGAAACGTTGAGTAAGCTGCTAACTCGTGGGTCCCGCATGTCATCCTCTATGTACAATCAACTTTCTTTTCTTCGAGTTTTTTTACCCCCTAATTTCTGGCTACTTTCTTTTTCTTTTGATCTCAAGCCGCATTTGAAACGTTGGGACCTCTGCTGCAAAATGGGACAGCATGTCATCCTCTATGTACAATAAAAGTTTCTTTTCTTCGATTATTTTTCACCCTCTGATTTTTGGTCACTTGCCTTTTTCTTTCGATCTCATGCCGCCTTTGAAAATGTTGCGGAACCTGCTGGCTCATGGGACCCGCATGTCATCCTCTATGTACTATAAAAGTTTCTTTTCTTGGATTTTTTTCACCCTCTGATCTTTAGCTATTTCCATTTTCTTTTGATCCCCTGCCGCCTTGGAAACGTTGAGTAAGCTGCTGACTGATGGGACCCGCATGTCATCCTCTATGTACAATCAAGTCTCTTTTCTTGGATTTTTTTCCCTCTTATTTTTGGTCACTTGCCTTTTTCTTTCGATCTCATGCAGCCTCTGAAACGTTGAGGAAGCTGCTGGCTCATGGGACCCACATGTCATCCTCTATACTATAAAAGTTTCTTTTCTTGGATTTTTTTTCACCCTCTTATTTTTGGCTATTTCCTTTTTTCTTTTGATCCCCTGCCGCCTTGGAAACATTGATTAAGCTGCTGACACAAGGGGCCCGCATGTCATCCTCTATGTACAATCAACTTGCAAGATCTTGGAGCGAAAGAGCTTGTATAAGTGGGACCCATATGTCATCCTCTATGTACAATAAAAGTTACTTTTCTTGGATTATTTTTTGCTCCTGATATTTGGTCAGTTTCCTTTTTCTTTTGATCTCATGCCGCCTCTGAAACGTTGAGTAAGGTGCTGGCTCATGGGACCCGCATGTCATCCTCTATGTACAATAAAGTTTCTTTTCTTAGATTTTTTTACCCCCTGATTTTTGCTAACTTGCCTTTTTCTTTTCGATCATATGCCGCCTTTGAAATTGAGGTCGCCGCTGGCTCATGGGTCCCACATGTCAGCCTCTATGAACAACAAACCTTTCCTTTGTTGGATTTATTTTTTACCCCTAATTTCTGGCTATTTGCCTTTTTTTACACTGGGACTGTACAATAAAGTTTCATTTCTTAGATTTTTTTACCCACTGATTTTTGCTAACTTGCCTTTTTCTTTTCGATCATATGCCGCCTTTGAAATTGAGGTCGCCGCTGGCTCATGGGTCCCACATGTCAGCCTCTATGAACAATAAACCTTTCCTTTGTTGGATTTATTTTTTACCCCTAATTTCTGGCTATTTGCCTTTTTCTTTTGATCCCCTGCGGCCTTTGAAACGATGAGGACGCTGCTGGCAGGTCGGTCCCACATGTCATCCTCTATTAAGAATAAAAGTTTCCTTTTTGGATTTATTTTTTACCCCTAATTTCTGGCTATTTGCCTTTTTCTTCTGATCCCTGCCGACTTCGAAATGATGAGGATGCAGCTGGCAGATCGGTCCCACATGTCAGCCTCTATGAACTATAAATGTTTCCTTTGTAGGATTTATTTTTTACCCCTATTTTCGGGCTACTTGCCTTTTTCTTTGAAACGTTGAGGACGCTACTGTCTCATGGGTCCCACATGGCATCCTCTCTGAACGATAAACCTTCATTTCTTGTTAACGACAGGTTTATCAGTATTATTTTCGCAGACTAATACAAGCTCTTTCGCTCCAAGATCTTGCAAGTTAATAGAATAAATCATGGAATTATTAGGATATGTTTTAAATTTCAAATCCACTTTATGAATTTTTGAAAATACCGTGATCTATGTGGGTATGGAGCGATCAAGGATTTTCATATTGGCCATGAGCAGTTTCAAAAATTGCAACCCAATAATTCAAAATAAATACAAACAACTTTTATGTAGAATCTCCGTGTTTTTGTTTTTTGCCAATCATAGGATCTGTGGTTCTTTAGAAAAGGGCCAACATTGCATGAGCAGAAAGGCCCATTTGTAGTTATTGGGCTTCGACAGCCGGAGCAAGTAGGCCTATAGCAAATACCTTGTAGATGGCCGTTGGAACCCAAAAGTATTTGTTGCCTAGACTTAGATGCCAAACTCAGCCTTATTGACATGAACCTTGCTATGCACACGACAATTTCAGTCCGATCCGTGTACGAAACACAAGATCCAACCCTTCGTGTGAGGAAGCAGGTGGCAGCACACCTCCAGATGCTCAATCGTACATACGCATATCATATAGGAGTTGTCGTATGTACATCAGTTCCGTATTGACATGTTTTTTTCTTTGGTTCACATGTGGGGTCCGCACAGTCACCTAGGTCGCACATCTACTTCCTTGCTCGTAGTTGATGCATGTTCGGTTTGGGGATGGGGTGGAACCGAACACACCCCCGTGCCAGTGGATGTACTTTACCCTTTAGCGGCGAAAAAAATAGGAATGGTCCTCTCATGACTATGATCAACAAGAGGTGGCTATATTATAAAGGACGTACACACATTGTAATTATAGTGCTGAAATAAAGTCAATCCTAAAACAGCCATGCATGGGTTATAATATGAAGGCAACACGAAATACAAAAGCAGGGCAGTGTTCAAATAAACTGATTCAAACTAGTACATACTAAAAACAGTGTACTACTTCTCAACACTTCAAGCATAATAAAAAAGTGTCACTGTTTTTTTAAAGGTAACACCGAACGGGCAATGTTTAAAGCAGGCTTAAACCACATAGCCGCTTGTCGGACACTATCCCAACCATCCTTGGGAAGGCTGATAACTCCCACAGTCTCACCTTCATCTGGCTGGAGGTTGCAGCGCAAAATTTTAGGGTATTGATTATAACGAATATTCCGGTATGCTGTGTAGACGCAGTTTTTCCTCATGAATGGAACCAATGTGCCATCAGGAGCTTTGGATTCACGCTTCTTCAGGTTGGCAATGATTGGGTAATTGAGTCCGAGGAACAGAGAGTGGTCGCTGAGGCTGTTAACCTGCCTCCAAAGAAAGTCCCCTGCACGTGCAGTAGATAAGGGATCCAGCTCAAAGACGTAGGTGGCAACAGGAGGATACTGCCGTAGCTGAAGCCCATTAGCAGCATAGGGAATGTCAGGAGGTACTTCAGCATTGGCAATCCCAATCTTGTTTACTGTAAGGATGATCATCAATCGCTTGCCATCAGCAGATGGAGCGAGGAACCACGCGTACTGCTGATCATCCACCACCGGTGGCGGGATTACAAACGGGAGCATCAGGTTTTCTGCAATATTAGAAATGGAGACGAATAGGGTGTTACTGGCAACCATATTCAAACAGCAGCATTGTTCATCGTTCATGCTCACAGTATAAATACGACTATGTAAGCTAAGGACATTGGTCATTCATGTGTTCAAATCAAGTGTCCAATATATCAGTTATACTGCATCCATCCCACGAAACTAGTCTAAACTTCGCCAAAACTAGACACTAGTTAGTGTATACACAGTTATATACTACCTCTGTCCCACCGAAAGTGTCTGAGATTTGTCCAAATTCAGATGTATCTAGACAGTGAAAGCATATAGATACATTCAAATTTTGACAAATATATATCATCTTAAGTTTAAGTCCTGTGCTGTAGTTAATTCCCTTTGTCTTAAGTGATCTATTAGAGAGCTTCCCTGTGACCACCCGAAGGGTAAGAAATGTTTAACTGTATAAGTGGATTGCCTAGACCTTTCCATCAGTTCGGACTTTTGGTTGCGTTGGCTAGTCCATGAAGCTTGACATGGTGTCAGAGCCAGGGTCTCGAGTTCGAGTCCTGGCTTTCGCAATTTATCCTAAAATTGTTGTTGCCCCCTCGGAGTCCACTTATATGCCTCTTGAGCTATACCTCTGAGTCTTTCCACATGTTGACTTGTCTCCCATCACACGTGACGGGGGGTGTTGAATTGTATAAGTGGATTGCCGCCCTTGCGATCAGTTCGGACTTTTGGTTGTGTTGGTAGTGCATGAAGCTTGACAAGAAAGAAATGCTCTTTGTAGCTAACCCCAAGTCTGGTAACATTTGCAAAATAGGTATCAGATGCAGCTATCCATTCAGTAGAAGAATTTGCATTTTAGAGTTGAAGGTTCATAATCTCTTCTCTACTATTGATAGTAAAGGGTACACATGGTATTTGTTTACCTCATTTTCGCGTTCTAAAAAAGGTACGCTATATGGTTGTGCTAAGTTAAACTGATTTAAGTCTGTTCAAGTTTATCGAAAATTATACTACCAACATCTAAAACATCAATATAGGTTCATATATTACAAAAGATATTTAGATTTTCTTTTCTCGAACACATGCCTAGTCGTGCATCATTATATATTAGAGCATACAGGGTTGTAGCAAGGCTACGAAAAACTGAGAAAGCAAAAAGAAAGAACTATACAGGGGACTAGAGGCAGCTAACTTTGTTAGGCCTGCAGGTGCTAAATCTTATATATATATGAGGTTGTAGATATTAATCGTAAACTTACTCAAACTTAAATATCACTGAATTAGGAAAAAGATAACCTGAGTTATTTTGAATGAGGGGACGTCACAATCACTAATGAAAGATAATTGTGGGAAACTGAAATCTATTCAAGAAAATGGGAGAAAAAATGTATCAAAAACAAAATTAATTATACCATTCTGCAGATTGTTCACCGATATAAACAAAGAACTGTTTGATCTGCATGTAGGTACATCCAATCAAGGCTTTTTCCCCGATCTCTAGAAAATATAAGCTACGCATGTAATTACAAACGATTTTCTTCTATTTTTCTGTTTCTACGTTAACATTTGAGATACTTGTTAATTACATCCATATTCTGCAGTTGCATAGAGTTACTAATTCAGGAATGCATTCACATACGGAGTATACTATGTTTGCTGATGACTGACTAGTACTAATTCATTGCAAGCAACGGTTCATTCATATTCAGATAAAGGATGTGATCGTTAAGTCATATACTTATGAAAGTCCTTATGCATCTCTCTGATGCAGATGGCGGGGGTCTCTCGTCCTCCTTTTGGAGGCAAAATCAATTAGTTATATATGAAACAATGGGTGTAAAAGGTTATCAAAAAGGGTGCCTTCATAGTGCCACGTTATCTTTTGAGATACTGGTTAATTACACCCATATTCTGCAGTGGCGTAGAGTTACTAATTCAGGAATGCAATCACATACTGAGCATACTATGTTTGTTGGTGACTAATTAGTACTACTAATTCATTGCAAGCAACGGTTCATTCATATTCAGCAAAAGGGGGTGTGATCATTAAGTC
Organism: Lolium multiflorum; assembly: GCA_030979885.1. Lineage (NCBI taxonomy): Eukaryota > Viridiplantae > Streptophyta > Magnoliopsida > Poales > Poaceae > Lolium > Lolium multiflorum. The sequence goes on along the minus strand of CM061749.1, from coordinate 135,231,877 downwards.
ATATAAGAAAGGTAAAATATAAACAAGGTAGTTCATGAATAACTTCATTGGTTAAGGCAGTGTATCATGCAATGCAACATAAGGACTGAAAAAATACCATTTGCGGTGTCCCAGAAGTACGTGGAGCCGTCAGTTTCGTCCACCGCAAAAACGTGGCCACGGAGTTCAATGGCATCACAGTAATTTGGATAATCAGGTGCAGGTGTAAGGGCCTCCAGCATTCTCCAGTCGCCACCCCCTTCAAGGTAGAAAATCGTTTTGTCGAACAAGGCGATGAACTTGTAATCGCGTGTGGGCAAGATTCCCGCCAACGTGGAATCTGCACAACACAACCCAAGTACTTTGTCCCAATGAAACAGTGAGGTTGTCAATCTCACCGGCTTGCTGTAACAAAGGATTAAGCGTATCGAGTGGAAGATGTTTGCAAAGAAAACAGTAAACACAATTGCAGTAGATTGTATGCTATGTAAAGAATAGGACCGGGGTCCACAGTTCACTAGAGGTGTCTCTCCCATAAGATAAAAGCATGTTGGGTGAACAAATTACAGTCGGGCAATTGACAAATAGAGAAGGGCATAACAATGCATATACATGATATGATAAATATAGTGAGATTTAATTGGGCATTACGACAAAGTACATAGACCGCCATCCAACTGCATCTATGCCTAAAAAGTCCACCTTCAGGTTATCATCCGAACCCCATTCAGTATTAAGTTGCTAAGCAACAGACAATTGCATTAAGTATGGTGCGTAATGTAATCGACAACTACATCCTTAGACATAGAATCAATGTTTTATCCCTAGTGGCAACAGCACATCACAACCTTAGAACTTTCTGTCACTGTCCCAGGTGTCAATGAAGGCATGAACCCACTATCGAGCATAAATACTCCCTCTTGGAGTTAAGAGTAAAAACTTGGCCAGAGCCTCTACTAATAACGGAGAGCATGCAAGATCATAAACAACACATAAACAATAGATTGATAATCACCATAATCATAGTACTCTCTATCCATCGGATCCCGACAAACACAACATATAGTATTACATATAGATGATCTTGATCATGTTAGGCAGCTCACAAGATCCAACAATGAAGCACAACAAGGAGAAGACGACCATCTAGCTACTGCTATGGACCCATGGTCCAGGGGTGAACTACTCACTCATCACTCCGGAGGCGACCATGGCGGTGTAGAGTCCTCCGGGAGATGAATCCCCTATCCGGCAGGGTGCCGGAGGCGATCTCCTGAATCCCCCGAGATGGGATTCGCGGCGGCGGCGTCTCTGGAAGGTTTTCCGTATCGTGGCTCTCGCGGGTTTTCGCGACGGAGGCTTTAAGTAGGCGGAAGGCGCGGGGGGGGCCACACGAGGGCCCCACACCCTAGGTCGGCGCGGCCAGGGCCTGGGCCGCGCCGGCCTATGGTGTGGGCGCCTCGTGGCCCCACTTCCTTCCCTCTTCGGTCTTCTGGAAGCTCCGTGCAAAAATAGGACCCTGGCGAAGATTTCGTCCAATTCCGAGAATATTTCCTTACTAGGATTTCTGAAACCAAAAACAGCAAAACAACTGGCTCTTCGGCATCTTGTTAATAGGTTAGTTCCAGAAAATGCATAAATATGACATAAAGTGTGCATAAAACATGTAGGTATCATCAATAAAGTAGCATGGAACATAAGAAATTATCGATACGTTGGAGACGTATCAGCATCCCCAAGCTTAGTTCTGCTCGTCCCGAGCAGGTAAAACGATAACAAAGATAATTTCTGAAGTGACATGCCATCATAATCTTGATCATACTATTTGTAAACATATGTAATGAATGCAGCGATCAAAACAAAGGTAATGTCATGAGTAAACAAGTGAATCATATGACAAAGACTTTTCATGAATAGTACTTCAAGACAAGCATCAATAAGTCTTGCATAAGAGTTAACTCATAAAGCAATAAATCAAAGTAAAGGTGTTGAAGCAACACAAAGGAAGATGAAGTTTCAGCGGTTGCTTTCAACTTATAACATGTATATCTCATGGATATTGTCAACATAAAGTAGTATAACAAGTGCAATATGCAAGTATGTAGGAATCAATGCACAGTTCACACAAGTGTTTGCTTCTTAAGGTGGAGGGAGATAGGTAAACTGACTCAACAATAAAAGTAAAAGAATGGTCCTTCAAAGAGGAAAGCATCGATTGCTGTATTTGTGCTAGAGCTTTTATTTTGAAAACATGAAACAATTTTGTCAACGGTAGTAATAAAGCATATGAGTTATGTAAATTATATCTTACAAGTTGCAAGCCTCATGCATAGTATACTAATAGTGTCCGCACCTCGTCCTACTTAGCTTGGACTACCGGGTCTTTGCATGCCATGTTTCAACCAAGTGTCACAAAGGGGTACCTCCATGCCGCCTGTACAAAGGTCTAAGGAGAAAGCTCGCATTTTGGATTTCTCGCTTTTGATTATTCTCAACTTAGACATCCATACCGGGACAACATGGACAACAGATAATGGACTCCTCTTAAATGCATAAGCATGTAGCAATGATTATTATTCTCATATGAGATTGAGGATATATGTCCAAAACTGAAACTTCAACCATGATTCATGGCTTTAGTTAGCGGCCCAATGTTCTTCTCTAACAATTTTGCATGCTCCAACCACTAAAATGATAGATCCTTCAGACAAGACGGACATGCATAGCAACTCACATGATATTCAACAATAGTTGATGGCGTTCCCCAGAAGCATGGTTATCGCACAACAAGCAACTTAATAAAAGATAAAGTGCATAAGTACATATTCAATACTACGATAGTTTTTAAGGCTATTTTGTCCCATGAGCTATATATTGCAAAGGTGAATGATGGAATTTTAAAGGTAGCACTCAAGCAATTTACTTTGGAATGGCGGAGAAATACCATGTAGTAGGTAGGTATGGTGGACACAAATGGCATAGTAGTTGGCTCAAGGATTTTGGATGCATGAGAAGTATTCCCTCTCGATACAAGGTTTAGGCTAGCAAGGTTATTTGAAGCAAACTCAAGGATGAACCGGTGCAGCAAAACTCACATAAAAGACATATTGTAAACATTATAAGACTCTACACCGTCTTCCTTGTTGTTCAAAACTCAATACTAGATATTATCTAGACCTTAGAGAGACCAAATATGCAAATCAGATTTTAGCAAGCTCTATGTATTTCTTCATTAGTGGGTGCAAAGCATATGATGCAAGAGCTTAAACATGAGCACAACAATTGCCAAGTATCACATTATCCAAGACATTTTAGAATTACTACATGTAGCATTTTCCAATTCCAACCATGTAACAATTTAACGAAGAAGAAACTTCGCCTTGAACATTATGAGTAAAGCCTAAGGACATATTTGTCCATATGCAACAGCGGAGCGTGTCTCTCTCCCACAAAGTGAATGCTAGGATCCATTTTATTCAAACAAAAACAAAAACAAACCGACGCTCCAAGTAAAGAACACAAGATGTGACTGAATAAAAATATAGTTTCAGGGGAGGAACCTGATGATGTTGTCGATGAAGAAGGGGATGCCTTGGGCATCCCCAAGCTTAGACGCTTGAGTCTTCTTAGAATATGCAGGGGTGAACCACGGGGGCATCCCCAAGCTTAGAGCTTTCACTCCTCTTGATCATAGTATATCATACTCCTCTCTTGACCCTTGAAAACTTCCTTCACACCAAACTTCAAGCAAACTCATTAGAGGGTTAGTGCATAATTAATAATTCACATATTCAGAGGTGACACAATCATTCTTTACACTTCTGGACATTGCATAAAGCTACTGGACATTAATGGATCAAAGAAATAAATCCAACATAGCAAAAGAGGCAATGCGAAATAAAAGGCAGAATCTGTCAAAAACAGAACAGTCCGTAAAGACGAATTTAAAGCTGGCACCAGACTTGCTCAAATGGAAAAACTCAAAACTAATGAAAGTTGCGTACATATCTGAGGATCACGCTCGTAAATTGGCAGATTTTTTAGAATTTTCTACAGAGAACTGTGCCCAGATTCGTGACAGACAGCAATGCTGTTTCTGCGCAGCGATCCCAAATATAACATCAACTTTGACATAGAAACTTTACTTGGCACAAAAACATGATAAGGAGAGGTTGCTACAGTAGTAAACAACTTCCAAGACTCAACAAAACAAAAAATTGCTGTAGTAAAAACATGGGTTGTCTCCCATAAGCGCTTTTCTTTAACGCCTTTCAGCTAGGCGCAGAAAGTGCAAATCAAGTATTATCGAGAGTAGAAGCATCAACATCATAACTTGTTCTAATAATAGAATCAAAAGGCAACTTCATTCTCTTTCTAGGGAAGTGTTCCATACCTTTCTTGAGAGGAAATTGATATTTAATATTACCTTCCCTCATATCAATAACAGCACCAACGGTTCGAAGAAAAGGTCTTCCCAACACAATAGGACAAGATGCATTGCATTCGATATCCAAAACAACAAAATCAACGGGGACAAGGTTATTGTTAACCGTAATGTGCACATTATCAATCCTCCCCAAAGGTTTCTTTTTAACATTATCGGCAAGATTAACATCCAAATAACAATTCTTCAATGGTGGCAAGTCAAGCATATCATAAATCTTTTTAGGCATAACAGAAATACTTGCACCAAGATCACATAAAGCATTACATTCAAAGTCATTGAATTTCATTTTAATGATGGGCTCCCAACCATCTTCTAACTTTCTAGGAATAGAAGTTTCAAGTTTTAGTTTCTCTTCTCTAGCTTTTATGAGAGCATTTGTAATATGTTTTGTAAAGGCTAAATTTATAGCACTAGCATTGGGACTTTTAGCAAGTTTTTGTAAGAACTTTATAACTTCAGAGATGTGGCAATCATCAAAGTCTAAATCATTATGAGCTACAGCAATGGGATCATTGTTCCCAAGGTTGGAAAAAATTTCAGCAGTTTTATCACAAGCAGTTTCAGCAGTTTTAGCAATTTCAGGCAGTTTTGTTCGCTTTGCACTAGGAGTAGAAACATTGCCAACACCAATTATTTTACCATTGATAGTAGGAGGTGCAGCAACATGTGAAGAATTAACATTACTAGTGGTGGTAATAGTCCAAACTTTAGCTACATTATTCTCTTTAGCTAGTTTTTCATTTTCTTCTCTATCCCACCTAGCACGCAATTCAGCCATTAATCTTATATTCTCATTAATTCTAACTTGGATGGCATTTGCTGTAGTAGTAATCTTATTATCAATATCATTATTAGGCATAACTTTCAATTTTAAAAGATTAACATCAGAGGCAAGTCTATCAACTCTAGAAGCAATAGTATCAATTTTATCAAGCTTTTCCTCAACAGATTTGTTAAAAGCAGTTTGTGTACTAATAAATTCTTTAAGCATAGCTTCAAGACCAGAGGGTACATTCCTATTATTGTTGTAAGAATTCCCATAAGAATTACCATAACCATTACCATTAGCAGAAGGATATGGCCTATAGTTATTACCAGAGTTGTTCCTATAAGCATTGTTGTTGAAATTATTGTTTTTAATGAAATTCACATCAACATTTTCTTCTTGAGCAACCAATGAAGCTAAAGGAACATTATTTGGATCAACATTAGATCTACCATTCACAAGCATAGACATAATCACATCAATCTTATCACTCAAGGAAGAGGTTTCTTCAACAGAATTTACCTTCTTACCTTGTGGAGCTCTTTCCGTGTGCCATTCAGAGTAATTTATCATCATATCATCAAGAAGTTTTGTAGCCGCCCCCAATGTGATGGACATAAAGGTACCTCCAGCAGCTGAATCCAATAAATTCCGCGAAGAAAAATTTAGTCCTGCATAGAAGGTTTGGATGATCATCCAAGTAGTCAGTCCATGGGTTGGGCAATTCTTTACCAAAGTTTTCATTCTCTCCCATGCTTGAGCAACATGTTCAGTATCTAATTGCTTAAAATTCATTATGCTACTTCTCAAAGATATAATTTTAGCGGGAGGATAATATCTACCAATAAAAGCATCCTTGCATTTAGTCCATGAATCAATACTATTCTTAGGCAAAGATAGCAACCAATCTTTAGCTCTTCCTCTTAATGAGAAAGGAAACACTTTCAATTTAATAATATCACCATCTACATCCTTATACTTTTGCATTTCACAAAGTTCAACAAAATTATTGAGATGGGCAGCAGCATCATCAGAACTAACACCAGAAAATTGATCTCTCATGACAAGATTTAGTAAAGCAGGTTTAATTTCAAAGAATTCTGCTGTAGTAGCAGGTGGAGCAATAGGTGTGCATAGGAAATCATTATTATTTGCATTTGTGAAGTCACACAACTTAGTATTTTCAGGAGTATTCATTTTAGCAACGGTAAATAAAACAAACTAGATAAAGTAAATGCAAGTAACTAATTTTTTGTGTGTTTTTGATATAGAGAGCAAGACAATAAATAAAGTAAAACTAGCAACTAATTTTTTTGTGTTTTGTTTAGGTGCAGCAAACAAAGTAGTAAATAAAATAAAGCAAGACAAAAACAAAGTAAAGAGATTGAGAAGTGGAGACTCCCCTTGCAGCGTGTCTTGATCTCCCCGGCAACGGCGCCAGAAAAAGAGCTTGATGGCGTGTAACTCACACGTTCGTTGGGAACCCCAAGAGGAAGGTATGATGCGCACAGTAGCAAGTTTTCCCTCAGAAAGAAACCAAGGTTTAATCGAACCAGTAGGAGCCAAGAAGCACGTTGAAGGTTGATGGTCGCGAAATGTGATGCGGCGCAACACCAGGGATTCCGGTGCCAACGTGGAATCTGCACAACACAACCCAAGTACTTTGTCCCAACGAAACAGTGAGGTTGTCAATCTCACCGGCTTGCTGTAACAAAGGATTAAGCGTATCGAGTGGAAGATGTTTGCAAAGAAAACAGTAAACACAATTGCATAGATTGTATGCTATGTAAAGAATAGGACCGGGGTCCACAGTTCACTAGAGGTGTCTCTCCCATAAGATAAAAGCATGTTGGGTGAACAAATTACAGTCGGGCAATTGACAAATAGAGAAGGGCATAACAATGCATATACATGATATGATAAATATAGTGAGATTTAATTGGGCATTACGACAAAGTACATAGACCGCCATCCAACTGCATCTATGCCTAAAAAGTCCACCTTCAGGTTATCATCCGAACCCCATTCAGTATTAAGTTGCTAAGCAACAGACAATTGCATTAAGTATGGTGCGTAATGTAATCGACAACTACATCCTTAGACATAGAATCAATGTTTTATCCCTAGTGGCAACAGCACATCACAACCTTAGAACTTTCTGTCACTGTCCCAGGTGTCAATGAAGGCATGAACCCACTATCGAGCATAAATACTCCCTCTTGGAGTTAAGAGTAAAAACTTGGCCAGAGCCTCTACTAATAACGGAGAGCATGCAAGATCATAAACAACACATAAACAATAGATTGATAATCACCATAATCATAGTACTCTCTATCCATCGGATCCCGACAAACACAACATATAGTATTACATATAGATGATCTTGATCATGTTAGGCAGCTCACAAGATCCAACAATGAAGCACAACAAGGAGAAGACGACCATCTAGCTACTGCTATGGACCCATGGTCCAGGGGTGAACTACTCACTCATCACTCCGGAGGCGACCATGGCGGTGTAGAGTCCTCCGGGAGATGAATCCCCTCTCCGGCAGGGTGCCGGAGGCGATCTCCTGAATCCCCCGAGATGGGATTCGGCGGCGGCGTCTCTGGAAGGTTTTCCGTATCGTGGCTCTCGGTACTGGGGGTTTCGCGACGGAGGCTTTAAGTAGGCGGAAGGGCAACGCGGGGGGCACACGAGGGCCCCACACCCTAGGTCGGCGCGGCCAGGGCCTGGGCCGCGCCGGCCTATGGTGTGGCGCCTCGTGGCCCCACTTCCTTCCCTCTTCGGTCTTCTGGAAGCTCCGTGCAAAAATAGGACCATTCGAAGATTTCGTCAAAAGGCGGAATATCCTTACTAGGATTTCTGAAACCAAAAACATAAACAAGGTAGTTCTTGAATCTTAATTGGTTAGGCAGTGTATCATGCAATGCAACATAAAGTGTGCATAAAACATGTAGGTATAATCAATAAAGTAGCATGGAACATAAGTTATCGTCCACCGCAAAAACGTGGCCACGGAGTTCAATGGCATCACAGTAATTTGGATAATCAGGTGCAGGTGTAAGGGCCTCCAGCATTCTCCAGTCGCCACCCCCTTCAAGGTAGAAAATCGTTTTGTCGAACAAGGCGATGAGCTTGTAATCTGCGTACCTCCCACCTTTTGTGGGCACTTGGCAGATTACAATCTTCAACAAATAAATTTCTGGACGCCAGTTAAAAGAGTATGCAGGTCGAGATGAAACAATACTATGACGAATCTTCGAATCAGGTAGGGATGGAAGGGGGATATGTCGCTCGGTGTAGACGTTCACGAGGCACCACTCATGATGATCGGCGGCGGCGATCCAGTCGCCGTTCGCGCCAAGCCATTTTCTGTCGTGCATGAACGGCAGGGCGACAGAACGGCGAGGATGGTCGAGGGGCACCAGGTCGTACACGGTATCATGCAGACGAGATGCTCTCGCCACGTCCCAGTGTTCATCGAACCAATAAGCAGGCGGAGGCATCAGCAGGCAGGGTTCATCCCAATGGTGCATCTTACCTTCATCCTTGCTGATCATGTCGTAGAGCTCCCTGGAACATGCAGCAAGTCGGACGGTGTAGGTAACGTCCAGATGCGCAGCGATGAGGTCGATGTTGTCGCCGGTGAGAGCCTCCAAGTGGCCGTCCCCGCCGCCCCGGCAAAGCCTAGAATAATCCATCACGTGAAGATGGATTTAGGTGGATGGCGGATGCAACTGCGCTTGGGGTTTTCGGAGGAGAGGGCGAGCGCTATGGAAGGAACGATGCGGCGCGCGGCCGGCCGGGGTAAGGAGAGAAAGGTATACGGAGTAGTACTAGTGATGCGGCGTGGTGGGGATCGAGATCCTGCGCGTGCGCGTGATTCTGGGAGGGTGAAGAAGAAGATTTTTTTTGTAACGGGGTGAAGAAGAAGATGATAGACATGCAAGGGGCAAAAACTAGGTAGTACTCTAGGCTGCTGCTGCGACTGGGCGCCGATTTGACTGTTGGTAGACTAGCACGCCACCCATCTATAAATTTGCGACGACGTTTGGTGCAGTGATGTCTCGTCACATCAGGTTGACCAGAGAGGGCTTTTTTTTACAGTTTCCATTTCGATATATTTTTCGCCAATAATCGTAGTTCTCTACATGCCAGAGACACGTACCTTAACACGTGGGCAGCATGCAACCGCGCGAGCACCAAAATGGAATGAGAAATGTTTTAGAGCAGAACTTCATTTTCAATGCCTTTCCTAGCTTGGTTTGGAAACCGGACAGAGCTTCAGTGACTTGATGCTTCCAAGATACATTGTGACTGTGTCCCACCATCTACCATCCATTTGAGATCCAACGTTCCAAACTATCTCTTATTTCGAAGCTAAAAAAGAAAAACTATTCAGAAAATTTTGAAAAAAAATCCAGTAATATGTAGATTCCTTGTTTTAAAATCTATGAATATTTCATCCCATTCGGATGACTAGCTTGTGATTAAATAGATTCTTACGTACTCGAGCACTAGTTTAAACTAAATATATATTTGCTCACAAACCTATGATTCAAATCGAATGAAACTTCACCAAAATATAAATCGAAATATGCATGATTTACTGGAAGTTTTTCAAAATTTTCATGGTCCATGGGGTCCTCCAAAGTGCAAGCTTTTTTTTTCTTGGTTGGTACTTCAAAACCGAGTTTGGATGGTGGCAAGACTTGCACAAAGAGGATGTCAAAATTTTGGCCTTTGTGAACTTTGCAATCAACATCAAGTGTCGGACTCTCGAGAAAAAAATATGAGTTGGCGCCCACCTTTCTTTCAACCGTTGGTTCTCAATCCGAGGGTGGTCCAACTAGCTAACAAAATTGGCTTGGTATTCATGGTCTTGAACCAACGATTTGGAATGGCTTTCAATCGGTATGAGAGGTGATGTATGGAGGAGATTCATACGAGAGGGCAATAAAGAAATGTTTTGTCATCCTCGCAAAGCTAGTCTATTTGGAAAGAAATGAATAATTGGTTTTTCGCAACATTGCATGATACTAATTCATGATACTATGCATTGAAGGTGTTGTATCATAGACTAGTATACTTCCCATTGTGACTAGTCTAAGTGCTTTTGCACCATGAACACTAGCTATGCACAGACCTCAAAAAACACTTCTCCATCATTCTACTATTCACACTTTCTTTTTCTAATAGAACTATGTACCATTGTTTTTAATATAATCTTGTGTCGAGAGTATATATTTCTAAAATAGTCATTTATGTTTCGCATAAGCTCAAAGAGGGGTACTTACTTATGAGAGATATCTTTCAACTAATACGTTGTAGGAGTACTTTAATTATGTGAGCTATAGTGTGAAATGCTTACTAGAACGAGTACAAAAGGTGTTTGATAACATTACAGGCCACACGCCCAGTGTAGCGTGCATTGTAGGAGCATTACATCAATTTAACAACTACGGAGGAGTAGCCTAGGTAGAGATAACATGCAAAGGAAATAGTTCAACAGATAGTACAACACAACTACGGAAAGGGAGTAGCCTAGGTAGAGATAAACATGCAAATGAAATAGTTCAACAGATACAAATCTTGCATTACAACACGAGTATTACATAAAGTACATCAGCCCTTCTTTCTGGACCTGTGACGCGAAGGCAGGTTCCATTGCCGGGCGTTGGCGAAGCTTGGGATGAGCCACAACGGAACCTGCCGCCATGTCCATCTAATGTTGGTTTGGAAACCAACAGTACAGTCTTCAGAATTCAAACTGAAGCGGCAAATTTCTGGAGAAGGAGGATATGCAAGGCCTACTGCATGGTGCGATGTGTAAACAGAGTTGCTTCTCGCCATATTTGGACGGTCATGTTCTGCCCCGTCTTCTACTGGAATGATAATCGGATAGTTCACTCCAAGGAAGAGAGAATATGATCCAAGGGAAATAATCCTCCTCCATGGCCTCGGTGGCATCAACTGACTGGTGTCCATGCTGTACACCTCGCAGCCAAGTAAACCCTTACCATACCCGCGAATAGTGCGACCATGACGACCCTCAGAGGTAGCAGCAGCAGGTAAAATCCGAACCAGTCCAGTATAATCCCGCCCGTCAGTAACGCCCCAGGTATGGACCAGAAAAAGTCTAGAACCATCAGGAGATCGTGCTAACCACCAGGAGCCAAGATTGTACCGACCTTGTTCATCAAGTTCTGGCGGAATAGGTGCCGTGCTGATCAACAAAGGACCTTGCAAAGGAAAGCACAGCTTGAAGTCAGTTCAGCAAAACTTGATTAGTTCATTACATACATGAATAATGATGTAGCTAAAATACTGCCTCCGATCCAAATTAATTGACTCAACTGGATGTGTCTAGCTAGATATGCACAAATTAATTGACTCAAGTTTGTCTAGCTAGATGCACTGGCTAGACAAAGCTGAGTCAATTTGATTTGGATCGGAGGGAGTACTTTATTTTGACTCAAAGGCATATCGCTGCTGATTTTGATTGAATATAGAGGGGGAAAGGTACAGGCATGACACGAAAACTGCACAACAAAAAGAAAAAGGCTAAAGCTAAATCTGAAACTAGCAGGTAATAGCGAAAACACATCATATGAGATGAGAAAAATTACCCCAAGAAAGTTGATTCCATGCATAAACTTCGCCTGTCTGAGTTACAGCAAATACAATACCCTTGTGGATGATTGCATCGGAGTAGCCGTACGCTAAGAACTGGTTGTCAAGAACTGTCCATCTGCTAGAAGCACAGTGAAGGACTGCAATTGCCGCGTTGAAGATGGCAAGAACAGAGAAACTAGTATAATTTGAAGCAGCTGTTGGAACTCGGCAAATAGCTATCTTCAGCAGTTGAAGATGTTGATCATTAGACTCGAACACAAGTTTATCCGGGGTGGATTTAAACTCACTTATTGGTGGTAGAGGAATCCGGCGACCAGTGTACACATTGACAAGCTCCCAATTCCAGGGGAAGCCAAGAAGGGCGATCCAATCTCCATTCGCGCCTGCCCACATGCCCGTACCACCATCTGGAATCACGGCATCGGAAGAGATCCTGTCCAGCGGCGTCAGTTGGCACAAGGTACCCTTGCGATCTTTTGCATCATGCTGCTTGTCCTTCTGCGCACCCTGCTGCTTGAACTTGTGGACGCGGGAGAAGGGATTGTGCGCGGGCGGTACCTCAGTTTGGTGAGTATGAAGAACACAGGGCATGCCAAACGGCTGAGATGCAGGCAGAGCTACACTTTGTGTTGCTGAATCATGATAAAACTTGCATGAACCGACGAGGCTCGCGGCGGTGATGACATCGCATCGGGATGCGATTTCTTCAAGGGGGCCATCAGGAAACACCCAAGAACTGCCACTCTCATTGATCGATCTCGCCATTGGAAGGATGCGGTCAAGTGGGTGTGGGGGTGTGGGAGTGGGACGCTGGCGTTTGGGTATGAGGTATTGGAGGACAGTGCGAGCGGCAGCTGGTAGAGCGATATGGATAAAAGTCCACAACTCCTACTAGTACCATCAAACAGGTGGCTCGAGATGATCCGAAAAAGGCATGGCGGCGGTGGTGCAGGGGCTGCTGGTGTAGGCGGGGTCGCCAGAGAAGATGGAGATGAAGAAGACGGAGAAGCAGGCAAAAAAAACAATTTGAATTGAAATCAATAATACGAGTACTACGGGCGTGCCTTCTCTCTCTGGTCTCTGCTGCACTACTGCACCTGTCGTGAAGGCGTGTGACCCGAGAAGAAGCTAATGTACTGTATACTGTCCTTGCACGCCGTGGAGCTGTATTTTGTCTCATCAAATCAGCTCTGGACAGTTTCAGCAGAGAAAAGATCCTTTGCCATCATCATGATATATTACCACGGGCCCACGGCAGTGCACATTCATCTTGGAGGCCTCTTCATCTTGTACTACCATATACTGTACTGCTCTATATGTTGCACAAACCACCACTTGGACATTTTTTTTGCAGTTTCCACCATGTGGTGGTCTAATATGTTGCAAATTTCACCACTTGGTTATCTAATCAGCTAGTTAGTCATGTTGATAGCAAAATCGACAAGTGGGTTCAACATGTCAATGCTCCAATTAATGTTTTAGAAAAAATAAATTTTTCAAAATTCGTACTTCTTTTATTTAGCTATTTAAAAATGCTTATTCATTTATTTCAACAAATATTGTGCGGTCTTGAATTTTTTTCAAACAAATATTATGGCATCGGGTTCGGGACTCCTGAAAAGGACTGGCCGTGGTACGGGAACCCGAAATGATGCCCACAACATGGTCGAAAGTGGCAAGGAACCCATCGAGGTGGATGAACTCGGGAAACCTTGGTAGAGGTAGGGATCTTGAGGAGGCCATTAGGGTTAGCCTACCCCCCAATAAGCGTATGAACGAAAAAAATTCACATAAGTAGTAGCTATTATTAAAATTTCACAAATATTACGCGCTTTTGAATATTTCAAAAGTATTGTGGCGTCACGCTGGCCTTGCCCGAATTTTACCTTTCAGGCTGGATGTCACGAGCATGATCACTCAACCAACCGGGTCCAAACATATATATACAATTGGCCTCCTCGAGCCTACACCGACCAGATTGTCGCTGAAACTGGATCATATAGTTTCTATTGGATTGATGTCCTAAGGAAATATTCCAACAACGGAAGTTGTTTGATTCGTTGTATTATATTCCTTTGGAATCTTGTTGGGCTTGTTTGGTTCGAAGAAAATTCATAGAAATTTTGTGGGATTCAAATCTCAGTGGCTCCTTTGATTCTTGAATACATGATAATTCATACTAATTCACGTGTTTTTTGTGTAGCACTACAACCAAAGAACATGCAATTCAAATTTGTGTGATTTCTCTCATATAGGATTAATTCAACATGCAATCATATTCAATTCCTACATTATTTCTATTTTAACATTTTGTACACATCATGCATGCGACCCAAACAATGCGTACATGGTGGGGGGGTTGTTTCGTTGCAAAAGCAGTTGGTCACACCACAAACAAACATGCAACAATTAATCTAAATTCACGCGGTTTCCCCGCGATGCAACCAAACAATATTCGATGAAACTAAGCATGGCATAAACATATACAATACACACCATAGATTTTGGCTGCTTTGATTATTCGCAAGATTTTCAAAGTGCGGGAATATGAAAATTGTATGATTAGAGAGTGATGATCATCTCCAAATATATAGGATTGAGAAACAACGGTATTTGGATCCAATAACATTTGATTGCGTGTGAAAACCAAAAGAAATACTAGTAGTAACATACGGTTACACAATGAAGGATTTTTTGTTTTTGTATAAAAATGTATTGTCAATGAATTCTGAAAATTGCAATCCTATGAATTAAACAATCAGAAATCGTGTCAGACTAATTCCTACGTTTCGAGATTCTAGTACGGAGTATGATTTCTTTGAAGGGGCGCAGAGGGACGTGGGTAGCAATGTCTAGTCCCTGTCTTGTCTGTATACACTGTACTTACGTCAGACTAGTGTTGCTCATGAAGTCTTAATCTGACGTACTCTGAAGCTAGATGCATCACCGTTTCCAGTCTCTGTCCTCGTTTTTTCGGCAAAATAGACAGAAATAACCCAAAGTCGAAAAGATTGGGAAAAACAAACTTTCGACATACTAGCAAGATTGGGTTATTTTTGTCCAAATTCTCGTTTTTTTCTCTTGGCTTCCCTACCCTTGAATCCATGTCACTTACGTGTGTTGCCCATGCATGCGTCATGTCCCACACTTCAGTGAGCACAAGTGACGTGATGTACGTACGCAAACTCCCAGCAATCTTCTTTGTCAAGAGAAGACGCATCAAGATTCAAGACCCGATCGCATTTCTTGCTTTCAGCCTGGGGTCCTCCATGTAAAAGTTAGGGATTTAGATGTAATTTCATGTTTATTTTGTGTGCTGTTGTAAACTGTTGATTTTTTATGTCCATTTGAATCTTGGTCAAATCCTAGGTTTGACCTAGATTTAAACAAGTTTAAAACATGAAAATGAAAAAGTAAGCCTGGATCCTCCTTAGTCAATCCAAAATGAAGCTTTTGGGAGGTTTTTGAAATTTCCATGTTTGAAACCCAAAACCACTTCTTTTCATGCTAGACTTCATAAGACATAGTTTAGGGATAGGGGTAGATACATGATTTGTCTGGTTTCAGTATGTCTAGAGCTTGTTTATCCACTTGAATGCTTACTATATGACATAAGAAGACTATGTGCTATGGTTTTTCATTTATCTATTTTTTTGAATTTTATGCCCATTTGAATCTTGGTCAAATCCCAGGTTTGACCAGGTTTTAAACAAGTTTAAAACTTGAAAATGAAAAGGTGTAAGCATGGATCCTTCGTAGTCACTCTAAAATGAAGCTTTATTTTGGGAGGTTCTCGAAATTTCCATGCATGCTTGAAACTCAAAACCACTTTTCTTCATGCTTGACTTCATAAGACAGAGTTTAATTAGGGTTAGGGGTAGATACACGATTTTTCTGGTTTGAATATGTCTAGACCTTGTTTATCAACTTGAATGTTTACTATATGACATAATTAAGAAGGCTATGTACGTGCTTTGGTTTTTCATTCTTTAGATTTTTGTCTGAATTTTTATGCCCATTTGAATCTTGGTCAAATCCTAGGTTTGACCAAGATTTAAATAAGTTTAAAACATGAAAATGAAAAGATAAGCATCGATCCTTCTTACTCGCTCTAAAATGAAGCTTTTGGTTTTTTGAAATTTCCATGTTTGAAACCCAAAACCACTTCTCTTCATGCTTGACTTCATAAGACGAAGTTTAGGGTCGATAGGGGGTAGATACATGATTTGTCTGGTTTGAATATGTCTAGACCTTGTTTATGAACTTGAATGCTTACTATATGACATAAGAAGACTATGTGCTTTGGTTTTTTTTATTTTTTTATTTTATGCCCATTTTAATATTGGTCAAATCCTAGGTTTGACCAAGATTTAAACAAGTTTAAAACATGAAAATGAAAAGGTAAGCCTGGATCCTTCTTAGTCACTCTAAAATGAAGCTTTTGGGAGGTTTTTGAAATTTCCATGTTTGAAACCAAAAACCACTTCTCTTCATGCTTGACTTCATAAGACAGAGTTTAGGGTTAGGGGTAGATACATGATTTGTCTTATTTGAATATGTATAGACCTTGTTTGTCAACTTTTGAATGCTCTTACTATATATATATGTGACATAAGAAGACTATGTGCTTTTGTTTTTCATTTTTCTGATTTTTTTAATTTTATGCCCATTTAAATCTTGGTCAAATCCTGGTTTGACAATGATTTAAACAAGTTTAAAATATGAAAATGAAAAGGTAAGCATTGATCATTCTTAGTCACTCTAAAATGAAGCTTTTGGTAGGTTTTTGAAATTTCCATATTTGAAACCCAAAACCACTTCTCTTCATGCTTGACTACATAAGACAAAGTTTAGGGTTAGGGAGTAGATACATGATTTTTCTTGTTTGAATATGTCTAGACCTTGTTTATCAACTTTAATGCTACTATATGACATAAGAAAACTATGTGCTTTGGTTTTTCATTTTTCTGATATTTTTTGGAATTTTGATGCACATTTGAATCTTGGTCAAATCCTAGCTAGGTTTGACCAAGATTTAAACAAGTATATATAGAACATGAAAATGAAAAGGGAAGCATGTATCCTTCTTAATTAGTCACCCTAAAATGAAGTTTTTGGAAGGTTTTTGAAATTTCCATGTTTGAAACCTAAAACCACTTATCTTCATGCTTGACTTCGTCATAAGACAGAGTTTAGGGGTTAGGGGGTAGATACATGATTTGTCTAGCTAGTTTGAATATGTCTAGACCTTGTTTATCAACTTTAATGCTTACTATATGACATATAAGAAGACTATGTGCGCTTTGGTTTTTCATTTTTCGGTTTTTTTATTTTATGCCCATTTGAATCTTGGTCAAATCCTAGATTTGACCAAGATTTAAACAAGTTTAAAACATGGAAATGAAAAGGTAAGCATCGATCCTTCTTAGTCGCTCTAAAATGAAGCTGAATTTTGGGAGGTTTTTGAAATTTCCATGTTTGAAACCCAAAACCACTTCTCTTCATGCTTGACTTCATAAGACGAAGTTTAGGGTCGATAGGGGGTAGATACATGATTTGTCTTGTTTGAATATGTCTAGACCTTGTTTATCAACTTGAATGCTTACTAGCTATATGACATAAGAGGACTATGTGCATTGGTATTTCATTTTTTGATTTTTATGCCCATTTGAGAATCTTGGTAAAATCCTAGGTTTGTTGAGCAAGATTTAAACAAGTTTAACATGTGAAAATGATAAGGTAATTAAGTCTGGATCTTTCTCTTAGTAACTCTAAAATGAAGCTTTTGGGAGGTTCTTGAATTTACCATGTTTGAAACCCAAAACCACCGTACTTCTTTTCATGCTTGACTTCATAAGACAGAGTTTAGGGTTAGGGGTAGATACATGATTTTTCTAGTTTGAATATGTCTAGACCATGTTTATCAACTTGAATGCTTACTATATGACATAAGAAGGCTATGTGCTTTGGTTTTTCATTCTTTCGATTTTTTCTGAATTTTTATGCCCATTTGAATCTTGGTCAAATCCTAGGTTCGACCAAGATTTAAACAAGTTTAAAACATGACAATGAAAAGGTAATTAATCATGGATCCTTCTTAATTAACCAGCCAGTCTAATTAAAATGAAGCTTTTTGGGAGGTTTTTGAAATTTCCATGTTTGAAACCCAAAACCACACTTCTCTGCTTCATGCTTGACTTCATATATAATTAAGACAAAGTTTAGGGTTAGGGGTACATGATTTGTCTGGTTTGAATATGTCTAGACCTTGTTTATGAACTTTTGAATGCTTACTATATATATGTATGTGACATAAGAAAACTATGTGCTTTGGTTTTTCATTTTTCTGATTTTTTTGGAATTTTGATGCACATTTGAATCTTGGTCAAATCCTAGGTTTGACCAAGATTTAAACAAGTATAGAACATGGAAATGAAAATGGAAGCCTGTATCCTTCTTAGTCACCCTAAAATGAAGTTTTTGGGAGGTTTTTGAAATTTCCATGTTTGAAACCCAAAACCACTTATCTTCATGCTTGACTTCGTCATAAGACAGAGTTTAGGGGTTAGGGGGTAGATACATGATTTGTCTAGCTAGTTTGAATATGTCCAGACCTTGTTTATCAACTTTAATGCTTACTATATGACATATAAGAAGACTATGTGCGCTTTGGTTTTTCATTTTTCTGTTTTTTTATTTTATGCCCATTTGAATCTTGGTCAAATCCTAGAGATTGACTTCATAAGACAGAGTTTAGGGTTAGGGGTAGATATACACATGATTTTTCTGGTTTGAATATGTCTAGACCTTGTTTATCAACTTGAGTGTTTACTATATGACATAATTAAGAAGGCTATGTGCTTTGGTTTTTCATTCTTTAGATTTTTTGTCTGAATTTTTATGCCCATTTGAATCTTGGTCAAATCCTAGGTTTGACCAAGATTTAAATAAGTTTAAAACATGGAAATGAAAAGGTAAAGCATCGATCCTTCTTAGTCGCTCTAAAATGAAGCTGAATTTTGGGAGGTTTTTGAAATTTCCATGTTTGAAACCCAAAACCACTTCTCTTCATGCTTGACTTCATAAGACGAAGTTTAGGGTCGATAGGGGGTAGATACATGATTTGTCTGGTTAATTTGGATATATCTAGACCTTGTTTATCAACTTGAATGCTTACGATATGACATAAGAACACTATGTGCTTTTTTTATTTTTTTGTGCCCATTTGAATCTTGGTCAAATCCTAGGTTTGACCAAGATTTAAACAAGTATAGAACATGAAAATGAAAAGGGAAGCCTGTATCCTTCTTACTCACCCTAAAATGAAGTTTTGGGAGGTTTTTGAAATGTCCATGTTTGAAACCCAAAACCACTTCTCTTCATTCTTGACTTCTTAAGACATAGTTTAGGGGTTAGCGGGTAGATACATGATTAGTATGGTTTGAATATGTCTAGACCTTGTTTATCAACTTTAATGCTTACTACATGACATAAGAAGACTATGTGCTTTGGTTTTTCATTTTTCTGTTTTTTTTTGAATTTTCTGCCAATTTTGTTTGACCAAGATTTAGACAAGTTTTACACGTGAAAACGAATAAGTAAGCCTGGATCCTTCTTAGTCACTCCAAAATGTACCAATTGATAGGTGCGTTAACTTTGCTTCATGGAAAAAATAATGTCATGTAAATGAGTTAACTTGGATTTCCTACCCTTGAATCCATAGGAAACTTTGTTCTAATGCACTATAATAATCAACCGAGTTTTTACACCAACAGGTCTGTCACTTACGTGTGGTGCCCATGCGTGAGGTCCCACACTTCAGTGAGCACAAGTCACGTGCAATAGGTACGCAAACTCCCAGCCATTTTCTTTGTCAAGAGAAGACGCATCAGGATGCGTATTGGAAGTCTGTGGGTCCTTCTGGATCCTTCGGTCGTCCCTCTCACAAAAAAAACAAATCTCTCTCATTCTCGGCCTCGCTCGACTCGCTCGCTCGCTCGCTCGCACCTCCTGCTCACTGACAAACCCTGCACAAAAGTCAACATCATCACCCGAAAAAGGGGAGACACCATAATTCTCTCCCTTCTTCTCTCCTTCCGAGTGATCCCTCTTCCTCCGAGTTTCACTCGACGGGCAAACACACATGTGCTGCATAGTAATAATAAAAAGGTAGAAAAATCGACCTACGAATCTATAATTAAATAGGTTAAACTAGGGTTTTGCCCAGTACTACAGATCAAGGTTCAAAAAATCCAACTACGGGGTTCGAACAACCCCATTTCTAATCCAAGATTTTTTCGACCTCATCCAATGGCCTCAAACTATAGGCCGGGTTAGCATCTAGTGCAGTATGTGTGAGAATGTATGCACTATGTGTGCTATAACTTGTGTGTCTTTCAAATTTGAACCAAATTTGAATAAGTTTGAAATATTTGAAATGGGGCTTTTGGCTTAAACGTTTGAAACCCAAAACGACTTCTCCTCATGCTAGACTTCATAAGACCGAGTTTAGGGTTAGGGGGTAGATACATGATTTGTCTGGTTTGAATATGTCTAAACCTTGTTTATCAACTTGAATGCTTACTATATGACATAAGAAGACCATGTGCTTTTGTTTTTCATTTTTCTATTTTTTTAAGAATTTTATGCACATTTGATTCTGGTCAAATCCTAGGTTCAACCAAGATTTAAACAAGTTTCAAGCATGAAAATGAAAACGTAATCCAAGATCCTTCTTAATTAGTCACTCTAAAATATATGAAGCTTTTGGGACGTACTTGAAATTTCCATGTTTGAAACCCAAAACCAATTCTCTTCATGATTGACTTCATAAGACAGAGTTTAGGGTTAGGGGTAGATATACACATGATTTTTCTGGTTTGAATATGTCTAGACCTTGTTTATCAACTTGAGTGTTTACTATATGACATAATTAAGAAGGCTATGTGCTTTGGTTTTTCATTCTTTAGATTTTTTGTCTGAATTTTTATGCCCATTTGAATCTTGGTCAAATCCTAGGTTTGACCAAGATTTAAATAAGTTTAAAACATGGAAATGAAAAGGTAAAAGCATCGATCCTTCTTAGTCGCTCTAAAATGAAGCTGAATTTTGGGAGGTTTTTGAAATTTCCATGTTTGAAACCCAAAACCACTTCTCTTCATGCTTGACTTCATAAGACGAAGTTTAGGGTCGATAGGGGGTAGATACATGATTTGTCTTGTTTGAATATGTCTAGACCTTGTTTATCAACTTGAATGCTTACTATATGACATAAGAGGACTATGTGCATTGGTATTTCATTTTTTGATTTTTATGCCCATTTGAGAATCTTGGTAAAATCCTAGGTTTGTTGAGCAAGATTTAAACAAGTTTAACATGTGAAAATGATAAGGTAATTAAGTCTGGATCTTTCTCTTAGTAACTCTAAAATGAAGCTTTTGGGAGGTTCTTGAATTTACCATGTTTGAAACCCAAAACCACCATACTTCTGTTCATGCTTGACTTCATAAGACAGAGTTTAGGGTTAGGGGTAGATACATGATTTTTCTGGTTTGAATATGTCTAGACCATGTTTATCAATTTGAATGCTTACTATATGACATAAGAAGGCTATGTGCTTTGGTTTTTCATTCTTTCGATTTTTTTCTGAATTGTTATGCCCATTTGAATCTTGGTCAAATCCTAGGTTCGACCAAGATTTAAACAAGTTTAAAACATGACAATGAAAAGGTAATTAATCATGGATCCTTCTTAATTAACCAGCCAGTCTAATTAAAATGAAGCTTTTTGGGAGGTTTTTGAAATTTCCATGTTTGAAACCCAAAACCACACTTCTCTGCTTCATGCTTGACTTCATATATAATTAAGACAAAGTTTAGGGTTAGGGGGTACATGATTTGTCTGGTTTGAATATGTCTAGACCTTGTTTATGAACTTTTGAATGCTTACTATATGACATAAGAAGACTATGTGCTTTGGTTTTTTATTTTATTTATTTTTTTATTTTATGCCCATTTGAATATTGGTCAAATCCTAGGTTTGACCAAGATTTAAACAAGTTTAAAACATGAAAATGAAAAGGTAAGCCTGGATCCTTCTTAACTAGTCACTCTAAAATGAAGCTTTAATTTTGGGAGGTTTTTGAAATTTCCATGTTTGAAACCAAAAACCACTTCTCTTCATGCTTGACTTCATAAGACAGAGTTATTTATGGTTTTAGAGGGGTAGATACATGATTTGTCTTATTTGAATATGTCTAGCTAGACCTTGTTTATCAACTTTTGAATGCTTACTATATATATATGTATGTGACATAAGAAAACTATGTGCTTTGGTTTTTCATTTTTCTGATTTTTTTGGAATTTTGATGCACATTTGAATCTTGGTCAAATCCTAGGTTTGACCAAGATTTAAACAAGTATAGAACATGGAAATGAAAATGGAAGCCTGTATCCTTCTTAGTCACCCTAAAATGAAGTTTTTGGGAGGTTTTTGAAATTTCCATGTTTGAAACCCAAAACCACTTATCTTCATGCTTGACTTCGTCATAAGACAGAGTTTAGGGGTTAGGGGGTAGATACATGATTTGTCTAGCTAGTTTGAATATGTCCAGACCTTGTTTATCAACTTTAATGCTTACTATATGACATATAAGAAGACTATGTGCGCTTTGGTTTTTCATTTTTCTGTTTTTTTATTTTATGCCCATTTGAATCTTGGTCAAATCCTAGAGATTGACTTCATAAGACAGAGTTTAGGGTTAGGGGTAGATATACACATGATTTTTCTGGTTTGAATATGTCTAGACCTTGTTTATCAACTTGAGTGTTTACTATATGACATAATTAAGAAGGCTATGTGCTTTGGTTTTTCATTCTTTAGATTTTTTGTCTGAATTTTTATGCCCATTTGAATCTTGGTCAAATCCTAGGTTTGACCAAGATTTAAATAAGTTTAAAACATGGAAATGAAAAGGTAAAGCATCGATCCTTCTTAGTCGCTCTAAAATGAAGCTGAATTTTGGGAGGTTTTTGAAATTTCCATGTTTGAAACCCAAAACCACTTCTCTTCATGCTTGACTTCATAAGACGAAGTTTAGGGTCGATAGGGGGTAGATACATGATTTGTCTGGTTAATTTGGATATATCTAGACCTTGTTTATCAACTTGAATGCTTACGATATGACATAAGAACACTATGTGCTTTTTTTTTTTTTTTGTGCCCATTTGAATCTTGGTCAAATCCTAGGTTTGACCAAGATTTAAACAAGTATAGAACATGAAAATGAAAAGGGAAGCCTGTATCCTTCTTACTCACCCTAAAATGAAGTTTTGGGAGGTTTTTGAAATGTCCATGTTTGAAACCCAAAACCACTTCTCTTCATTCTTGACTTCTTAAGACATAGTTTAGGGGTTAGCGGGTAGATACATGATTAGTATGGTTTGAATATGTCTAGACCTTGTTTATCAACTTTAATGCTTACTACATGACATAAGAAGACTATGTGCTTTGGTTTTTCATTTTTCTGTTTTTTTTTGAATTTTCTGCCAATTTTGTTTGACCAAGATTTAGACAAGTTTTACACGTGAAAACGAATAAGTAAGCCTGGATCCTTCTTAGTCACTCCAAAATGTACCAATTGATAGGTGCGTTAACTTTGCTTCATGGAAAAAATAATGTCATGTAAATGAGTTAACTTGGATTTCCTACCCTTGAATCCATAGGAAACTTTGTTCTAATGCACTATAATAATCAACCGAGTTTTTACACCAACAGGTCTGTCACTTACGTGTGGTGCCCATGCGTGAGGTCCCACACTTCAGTGAGCACAAGTCAAGTGCAGTAGGTACGCAAACTCCAAGCCATCTTCTTTGTCAAGAGAAGACGCATCAGGATGCGTTTTGGAAGTCTGTGGGTCCTTCTGGATCCTTCGGTTGTCCCTCTCACAAAAAAAAACAAATCTCTCTCATTCTCGGCCTCGCTCGACTCGCTCGCTCGCTCGCTCGCTCCTGCTCACTGACAAACCCTGCACAAAAGTCAACATCATCACCCGAAAAAGGGGAGACACCATAATTCTCTCCCTTCTTCTCTCCTTCCGAGTGATCCCTCTTCCTCCGAGTTTCACTCGACGGGCAAACACACATGTGCTGCATAGTAATAATAAAAAGGTAGAAAAATCGACCTACGAATCTATAATTAAATAGGTTAAACTAGGGTTTTGCCCAGTACTACAGATCAAGGTTCAAAAAATCCAACTACGGGGTTCGAACAACCCCATTTCTAATCCAAGATTTTTTTCGACCTCATCCAATGGCCTCAAACTATAGGCCGGGTTAGCATCTAGTGCAGTATGTGTGAGAATGTATGCACTATGTGTGCTATAACTTGTGTGTCTTTCAAATTTGAACCAAATTTGAATAAGTTTGAAATATTTGAAATGGGGCTTTTGGCTTAAACGTTTGAAACCCAAAACGACTTCTCCTCATGCTAGACTTCATAAGACCGAGTTTAGGGTTAGGGGGTAGATACATGATTTGTCTGGTTTGAATATGTCTAAACCTTGTTTATCAACTTGAATGCTTACTATATGACATAAGAAGACCATGTGCTTTTGTTTTTCATTTTTCTATTTTTTTAAGAATTTTATGCACATTTGATTCTGGTCAAATCCTAGGTTCAACCAAGATTTAATTAAACAAGTTTCAAGCATGAAAATGAAAACGTAATCCAAGATCCTTCTTAATTAGTCACTCTAAAATATATGAAGCTTTTGGGACGTACTTGAAATTTCCATGTTTGAAACCCAAAACCAATTCTCTTCATGATTGACTTCATAAGACAGAGTTTAGGGTTAGGGGTAGATATACACATGATTTTTCTGGTTTGAATATGTCTAGACCTTGTTTATCAACTTGAGTGTTTACTATATGACATAATTAAGAAGGCTATGTGCTTTGGTTTTTCATTCTTTAGATTTTTTGTCTGAATTTTTATGCCCATTTGAATCTTGGTCAAATCCTAGGTTTGACCAAGATTTAAATAAGTTTAAAACATGGAAATGAAAAGGTAAAAGCATCGATCCTTCTTAGTCGCTCTAAAATGAAGCTGAATTTTGGGAGGTTTTTGAAATTTCCATGTTTGAAACCCAAAACCACTTCTCTTCATGCTTGACTTCATAAGACGAAGTTTAGGGTCGATAGGGGGTAGATACATGATTTGTCTTGTTTGAATATGTCTAGACCTTGTTTATCAACTTGAATGCTTACTATATGACATAAGAGGACTATGTGCATTGGTATTTCATTTTTTGATTTTTATGCCCATTTGAGAATCTTGGTAAAATCCTAGGTTTGTTGAGCAAGATTTAAACAAGTTTAACATGTGAAAATGATAAGGTAATTAAGTCTGGATCTTTCTCTTAGTAACTCTAAAATGAAGCTTTTGGGAGGTTCTTGAATTTACCATGTTTGAAACCCAAAACCACCATACTTCTGTTCATGCTTGACTTCATAAGACAGAGTTTAGGGTTAGGGGTAGATACATGATTTTTCTGGTTTGAATATGTCTAGACCATGTTTATCAATTTGAATGCTTACTATATGACATAAGAAGGCTATGTGCTTTGGTTTTTCATTCTTTCGATTTTTTCTGAATTTTTATGCCCATTTGAATCTTGGTCAAATCCTAGGTTCGACCAAGATTTAAACAAGTTTAAAACATGACAATGAAAAGGTAATTAATCATGGATCCTTCTTAATTAACCAGCCAGTCTAATTAAAATGAAGCTTTTTGGGAGGTTTTTGAAATTTCCATGTTTGAAACCCAAAACCACACTTCTCTGCTTCATGCTTGACTTCATATATAATTAAGACAAAGTTTAGGGTTAGGGGGTACATGATTTGTCTGGTTTGAATATGTCTAGACCTTGTTTATGAACTTTTGAATGCTTACTATATGACATAAGAAGACTATGTGCTTTGGTTTTTTATTTTATTTATTTTTTTATTTTATGCCCATTTGAATATTGGTCAAATCCTAGGTTTGACCAAGATTTAAACAAGTTTAAAACATGAAAATGAAAAGGTAAGCCTGGATCCTTCTTAACTAGTCACTCTAAAATGAAGCTTTAATTTTGGGAGGTTTTTGAAATTTCCATGTTTGAAACCAAAAACCACTTCTCTTCATGCTTGACTTCATAAGACAGAGTTATTTATGGTTTTAGAGGGGTAGATACATGATTTGTCTTATTTGAATATGTCTAGCTAGACCTTGTTTATCAACTTTTGAATGCTTACTATATATATATGTATGTGACATAAGAAAACTATGTGCTTTGGTTTTTCATTTTTCTGATTTTTTTGGAATTTTTTGATGCACATTTGAATCTTGGTCAAATCCTAGGTTTGACCAAGATTTAAACAAGTATAGAACATGGAAATGAAAATGGAAGCCTGTATCCTTCTTAGTCACCCTAAAATGAAGTTTTTGGGAGGTTTTTGAAATTTCCATGTTTGAAACCCAAAACCACTTATCTTCATGCTTGACTTCGTCATAAGACAGAGTTTAGGGGTTAGGGGGTAGATACATGATTTGTCTAGCTAGTTTGAATATGTCCAGACCTTGTTTATCAACTTTAATGCTTACTATATGACATATAAGAAGACTATGTGCGCTTTGGTTTTTCATTTTTCTGTTTTTTTATTTTATGCCCATTTGAATCTTGGTCAAATCCTAGAGATTGACTTCATAAGACAGAGTTTAGGGTTAGGGGTAGATATACACATGATTTTTCTGGTTTGAATATGTCTAGACCTTGTTTATCAACTTGAGTGTTTACTATATGACATAATTAAGAAGGCTATGTGCTTTGGTTTTTCATTCTTTAGATTTTTTGTCTGAATTTTTATGCCCATTTGAATCTTGGTCAAATCCTAGGTTTGACCAAGATTTAAATAAGTTTAAAACATGGAAATGAAAAGGTAAAGCATCGATCCTTCTTAGTCGCTCTAAAATGAAGCTGAATTTTGGGAGGTTTTTGAAATTTCCATGTTTGAAACCCAAAACCACTTCTCTTCATGCTTGACTTCATAAGACGAAGTTTAGGGTCGATAGGGGGTAGATACATGATTTGTCTGGTTAATTTGGATATATCTAGACCTTGTTTATCAACTTGAATGCTTACGATATGACATAAGAACACTATGTGCTTTATTTTATTTTTTTGTGCCCATTTGAATCTTGGTCAAATCCTAGGTTTGACCAAGATTTAAACAAGTATAGAACATGAAAATGAAAAGGGAAGCCTGTATCCTTCTTACTCACCCTAAAATGAAGTTTTGGGAGGTTTTTGAAATGTCCATGTTTGAAACCCAAAACCACTTCTCTTCATTCTTGACTTCTTCAGACATAGTTTAGGGGTTAGCGGGTAGATACATGATTAGTATGGTTTGAATATGTCTAGACCTTGTTTATCAACTTTAATGCTTACTACATGACATAAGAAGACTATGTGCTTTGGTTTTTCATTTTTTGATTTTTATGCCCATTTGAGAATCTTGGTAAAATCCTAGGTTTGTTGAGCAAGATTTAAACAAGTTTAACATGTGAAAATGATAAGGTAATTAAGTCTGGATCTTTCTCTTAGTAACTCTAAAATGAAGCTTTTGGGAGGTTCTTGAATTTACCATGTTTGAAACCCAAAACCACCATACTTCTGTTCATGCTTGACTTCATAAGACAGAGTTTAGGGTTAGGGGTAGATACATGATTTTTCTGGTTTGAATATGTCTAGACCATGTTTATCAATTTGAATGCTTACTATATGACATAAGAAGGCTATGTGCTTTGGTTTTTCATTCTTTCGATTTTTTTCTGAATTGTTATGCCCATTTGAATCTTGGTCAAATCCTAGGTTCGACCAAGATTTAAACAAGTTTAAAACATGACAATGAAAAGGTAATTAATCATGGATCCTTCTTAATTAACCAGCCAGTCTAATTAAAATGAAGCTTTTTGGGAGGTTTTTGAAATTTCCATGTTTGAAACCCAAAACCACACTTCTCTGCTTCATGCTTGACTTCATATATAATTAAGACAAAGTTTAGGGTTAGGGGGTACATGATTTGTCTGGTTTGAATATGTCTAGACCTTGTTTATGAACTTGAATGCTTACTATATGACATAAGAAGACTATGTGCTTTGGTTTTTTATTTTATTTATTTTTTATTTTATGCCCATTTGAATATTGGTCAAATCCTAGGTTTGAACAAGATTTAAACAAGTTTAAAACATGAAAATGAAAAGGTAAGCCTGGATCCTTCTTAACTAGTCACTCTAAAATGAAGCTTTAATTTTGGGAGGTTTTTGAAATTTCCATGTTTGAAACCCAAAACCACTTCTCTTCATGCTTGACTTCATAAGACGAAGTTTAGGGTCGATAGGGGGTAGATACATGATTTGTCTGGTTTGAATATGTCTAGACCATGTTTATCAAATCCTAGGTTTGACCAAGATTTAAACAAGTTTAAAACATGAAAATGAAAAGGGAAGCATGTATCCTTCTTAGTCACTCTAAAATGAAGTTTTTGGGCGGTTTTTGAAATTTCCATGTTTGAAACCCAAAACCACTTCTCTTCATGCTTGACTTCATAAGACATAGTTTAGGGGTTAGGGGTAGATACATGATTTGTATGGTTTGAATATGTCTAGACCATGTTTATCAACTTTAATGCTTACTATATGACATAAGAAGACTATGTGCTTTGGTTTTTCATTTTTCTGATTTTTTTTAGAATTTTGATGCACATTTGAATCTTGGTCAAATCCTAGGTTTGACCAAGATTTAAACAAGTATATATAGAACATGAAAATGAAAAGGGAAGCCTGTATCCTTCTTAGTCACCCTAAAATGAAGTTTTTGGGAGGTTTTTGAAATTTCCATGTTTGAAACCCAAAACCACTTATCTTCATGCTTGAGCAAGATTTGACCAAGATTTAAACAAGTTTAAATCATGAAAATGGAAAGGTAAGCCTGGATCCTTCTTAGTCGCTCTAAAATGAAGCTTTTGGGATGTTCTTGAAATTTCCATGTTTGAAACCCGGCCAAAACGACTTTTCTTCATGCTAGACTTCATAAGATCGACACGGGGTACATACATGATTTGTCTGGTTTGGATATATCTAGACCTTGTTTATCAACTTGAATGCTTACTATATGACATAAGAAGGCTATGTGCTTTGGTTTTTCATTCTTTCGATTTTTTTCTGAATTGTTATGCCCATTTGAATCTTGGTCAAATCCTAGGTTCGACCAAGATTTAAACAAGTTTAAAACATGACAATGAAAAGGTAATTAATCATGGATCCTTCTTAATTAACCAGCCAGTCTAATTAAAATGAAGCTTTTTGGGAGGTTTTTGAAATTTCCATGTTTGAAACCCAAAACCACACTTCTCTGCTTCATGCTTGACTTCATATATAATTAAGACAAAGTTTAGGGTTAGGGGGTACATGATTTGTCTGGTTTGAATATGTCTAGACCTTGTTTATGAACTTTTGAATGCTTACTATATGACATAAGAAGACTATGTGCTTTGGTTTTTTATTTTATTTATTTTTTTATTTTATGCCCATTTGAATATTGGTCAAATCCTAGGTTTGACCAAGATTTAAACAAGTTTAAAACATGAAAATGAAAAGGTAAGCCTGGATCCTTCTTAACTAGTCACTCTAAAATGAAGCTTTAATTTTGGGAGGTTTTTGAAATTTCCATGTTTGAAACCAAAAACCACTTCTCTTCATGCTTGACTTCATAAGACAGAGTTATTTATGGTTTTAGAGGGGTAGATACATGATTTGTCTTATTTGAATATGTCTAGCTAGACCTTGTTTATCAACTTTTGAATGCTTACTATATATATATGTATGTGACATAAGAAAACTATGTGCTTTGGTTTTTCATTTTTCTGATTTTTTTGGAATTTTGATGCACATTTGAATCTTGGTCAAATCCTAGGTTTGACCAAGATTTAAACAAGTATAGAACATGGAAATGAAAATGGAAGCCTGTATCCTTCTTAGTCACCCTAAAATGAAGTTTTTGGGAGGTTTTTGAAATTTCCATGTTTGAAACCCAAAACCACTTATCTTCATGCTTGACTTCGTCATAAGACAGAGTTTAGGGGTTAGGGGGTAGATACATGATTTGTCTAGCTAGTTTGAATATGTCCAGACCTTGTTTATCAACTTTAATGCTTACTATATGACATATAAGAAGACTATGTGCGCTTTGGTTTTTCATTTTTCTGTTTTTTTATTTTATGCCCATTTGAATCTTGGTCAAATCCTAGAGATTGACTTCATAAGACAGAGTTTAGGGTTAGGGGTAGATATACACATGATTTTTCTGGTTTGAATATGTCTAGACCTTGTTTATCAACTTGAGTGTTTACTATATGACATAATTAAGAAGGCTATGTGCTTTGGTTTTTCATTCTTTAGATTTTTTGTCTGAATTTTTATGCCCATTTGAATCTTGGTCAAATCCTAGGTTTGACCAAGATTTAAATAAGTTTAAAACATGGAAATGAAAAGGTAAAGCATCGATCCTTCTTAGTCGCTCTAAAATGAAGCTGAATTTTGGGAGGTTTTTGAAATTTCCATGTTTGAAACCCAAAACCACTTCTCTTCATGCTTGACTTCATAAGACGAAGTTTAGGGTCGATAGGGGGTAGATACATGATTTGTCTGGTTAATTTGGATATATCTAGACCTTGTTTATCAACTTGAATGCTTACGATATGACATAAGAACACTATGTGCTTTTTTTTATTTTTTTGTGCCCATTTGAATCTTGGTCAAATCCTAGGTTTGACCAAGATTTAAACAAGTATAGAACATGAAAATGAAAAGGGAAGCCTGTATCCTTCTTACTCACCCTAAAATGAAGTTTTGGGAGGTTTTTGAAATGTCCATGTTTGAAACCCAAAACCACTTCTCTTCATTCTTGACTTCTTAAGACATAGTTTAGGGGTTAGCGGGTAGATACATGATTAGTATGGTTTGAATATGTCTAGACCTTGTTTATCAACTTTAATGCTTACTACATGACATAAGAAGACTATGTGCTTTGGTTTTTCATTTTTCTGTTTTTTTTTTTAATTTTCTGCCAATTTTGTTTGACCAAGATTTAGACAAGTTTTACACGTGAAAACGAATAAGTAAGCCTGGATCCTTCTTAGTCACTCCAAAATGTACCAATTGATAGGTGCGTTAACTTTGCTTCATGGAAAAAATAATGTCATGTAAATGAGTTAACTTGGATTTCCTACCCTTGAATCCATAGGAAACTTTGTTCTAATGCACTATAATAATCAACCGAGTTTTTACACCAACAGGTCTGTCACTTACGTGTGGTGCCCATGCGTGAGGTCCCACACTTCAGTGAGCACAAGTCAAGTGCAGTAGGTACGCAAACTCCAAGCCATCTTCTTTGTCAAGAGAAGACGCATCAGGATGCGTTTTGGAAGTCTGTGGGTCCTTCTGGATCCTTCGGTTGTCCCTCTCACACAAAAAAACAAATCTCTCTCATTCTCGGCCTCGCTCGACTCGCTCGCTCGCTCGCTCGCACCTCCTGCTCACTGACAAACCCTGCACAAAAGTCAACATCATCACCCGAAAAAGGGGAGACACCATAATTCTCTCCCTTCTTCTCTCCTTCCGAGTGATCCCTCTTCCTCCGAGTTTCACTCGACGGGCAAACACACATGTGCTGCATAGTAATAATAAAAAGGTAGAAAAATCGACCTACGAATCTATAATTAAATAGGTTAAACTAGGGTTTTGCCCAGTACTACAGATCAAGGTTCAAAAAATCCAACTACGGGGTTCGAACAACCCCATTTCTAATCCAAGATTTTTTTCGACCTCATCCAATGGCCTCAAACTATAGGCCGGGTTAGCATCTAGTGCAGTATGTGTGAGAATGTATGCACTATGTGTGCTATAACTTGTGTGTCTTTCAAATTTGAACCAAATTTGAATAAGTTTGAAATATTTGAAATGGGGCTTTTGGCTTAAACGTTTGAAACCCAAAACGACTTCTCCTCATGCTAGACTTCATAAGACCGAGTTTAGGGTTAGGGGGTAGATACATGATTTGTCTGGTTTGAATATGTCTAAACCTTGTTTATCAACTTGAATGCTTACTATATGACATAAGAAGACCATGTGCTTTTGTTTTTCATTTTTCTATTTTTTAAAGAATTTTATGCACATTTGATTCTGGTCAAATCCTAGGTTCAACCAAGATTTAATTAAACAAGTTTCAAGCATGAAAATGAAAACGTAATCCAAGATCCTTCTTAATTAGTCACTCTAAAATATATGAAGCTTTTGGGACGTACTTGAAATTTCCATGTTTGAAACCCAAAACCAATTCTCTTCATGATTGACTTCATAAGACAGAGTTTAGGGTTAGGGGTAGATATACACATGATTTTTCTGGTTTGAATATGTCTAGACCTTGTTTATCAACTTGAGTGTTTACTATATGACATAATTAAGAAGGCTATGTGCTTTGGTTTTTCATTCTTTAGATTTTTTGTCTGAATTTTTATGCCCATTTGAATCTTGGTCAAATCCTAGGTTTGACCAAGATTTAAATAAGTTTAAAACATGGAAATGAAAAGGTAAAGCATCGATCCTTCTTAGTCGCTCTAAAATGAAGCTGAATTTTGGGAGGTTTTTGAAATTTCCATGTTTGAAACCCAAAACCACTTCTCTTCATGCTTGACTTCATAAGACGAAGTTTAGGGTCGATAGGGGGTAGATACATGATTTGTCTGGTTAATTTGGATATATCTAGACCTTGTTTATCAACTTGAATGCTTACGATATGACATAAGAACACTATGTGCTTTATTTTTATTTTTGTGCCCATTTGAATCTTGGTCAAATCCTAGGTTTGACCAAGATTTAAACAAGTATAGAACATGAAAATGAAAAGGGAAGCCTGTATCCTTCTTACTCACCCTAAAATGAAGTTTTGGGAGGTTTTTGAAATGTCCATGTTTGAAACCCAAAACCACTTCTCTTCATTCTTGACTTCTTAAGACATAGTTTAGGGGTTAGCGGGTAGATACATGATTAGTATGGTTTGAATATGTCTAGACCTTGTTTATCAACTTTAATGCTTACTACATGACATAAGAAGACTATGTGCTTTGGTTTTTCATTTTTCTGTTTTTTTTTGAATTTTCTGCCAATTTTGTTTGACCAAGATTTAGACAAGTTTTACACGTGAAAACGAATAAGTAAGCCTGGATCCTTCTTAGTCACTCCAAAATGTACCAATTGATAGGTGCGTTAACTTTGCTTCATGGAAAAAATAATGTCATGTAAATGAGTTAACTTGGATTTCCTACCCTTGAATCCATAGGAAACTTTGTTCTAATGCACTATAATAATCAACCGAGTTTTTACACCAACAGGTCTGTCACTTACGTGTGGTGCCCATGCGTGAGGTCCCACACTTCAGTGAGCACAAGTCACGTGCAATAGGTACGCAAACTCCCAGCCATTTTCTTTGTCAAGAGAAGACGCATCAGGATGCGTATTGGAAGTCTGTGGGTCCTTCTGGATCCTTCGGTCGTCCCTCTCACAAAAAAAAACAAATCTCTCTCATTCTCGGCCTCGCTCGACTCGCTCGCTCGCTCGCTCGCACCTCCTGCTCACTGACAAACCCTGCACAAAAGTCAACATCATCACCCGAAAAAGGGGAGACACCATAATTCTCTCCCTTCTTCTCTCCTTCCGAGTGATCCCTCTTCCTCCGAGTTTCACTCGACGGGCAAACACACATGTGCTGCATAGTAATAATAAAAAGGTAGAAAAATCGACCTACGAATCTATAATTAAATAGGTTAAACTAGGGTTTTGCCCAGTACTACAGATCAAGGTTCAAAAAATCCAACTACGGGGTTCGAACAACCCCATTTCTAATCCAAGATTTTTTTCGACCTCATCCAATGGCCTCAAACTATAGGCCGGGTTAGCATCTAGTGCAGTATGTGTGAGAATGTATGCACTATGTGTGCTATAACTTGTGTGTCTTTCAAATTTGAACCAAATTTGAATAAGTTTGAAATATTTGAAATGGGGCTTTTGGCTTAAACGTTTGAAACCCAAAACGACTTCTCCTCATGCTAGACTTCATAAGACCGAGTTTAGGGTTAGGGGGTAGATACATGATTTGTCTGGTTTGAATATGTCTAAACCTTGTTTATCAACTTGAATGCTTACTATATGACATATAAGAAGACTATGTGCGCTTTGGTTTTTCATTTTTCTTTTTTTTTTTATGCCCATTTGAATCTTGGTCAAATCCTAGATTTGACCAAGATTTAAACAAGTTTAAAACATGGAAATGAAAAGGTAAGCATCGATCCTTCTTAGTCGCTCTAAAATGAAGCTTTTTGGGAGGTTTTTGAAATTTCCATGTTTGAAACCCAAAACCACACTTCTCTGCTTCATGCTTGACTTCATATATAATTAAGACAAAGTTTAGGGTTAGGGGGTACATGATTTGTCTGGTTTGAATATGTCTAGACCTTGTTTATGAACTTTTGAATGCTTACTATATGACATAAGAAGACTATGTGCTTTGGTTTTTTATTTTATTTATTTTTTTATTTTATGCCCATTTGAATATTGGTCAAATCCTAGGTTTGACCAAGATTTAAACAAGTTTAAAACATGAAAATGAAAAGGTAAGCCTGGATCCTTCTTAACTAGTCACTCTAAAATGAAGCTTTAATTTTGGGAGGTTTTTGAAATTTCCATGTTTGAAACCAAAAACCACTTCTCTTCATGCTTGACTTCATAAGACAGAGTTATTTATGGTTTTAGAGGGGTAGATACATGATTTGTCTTATTTGAATATGTCTAGCTAGACCTTGTTTATCAACTTTTGAATGCTTACTATATATATATGTATGTGACATAAGAAAACTATGTGCTTTGGTTTTTCATTTTTCTGATTTTTTTGGAATTTTGATGCACATTTGAATCTTGGTCAAATCCTAGGTTTGACCAAGATTTAAACAAGTATAGAACATGGAAATGAAAATGGAAGCCTGTATCCTTCTTAGTCACCCTAAAATGAAGTTTTTGGGAGGTTTTTGAAATTTCCATGTTTGAAACCCAAAACCACTTATCTTCATGCTTGACTTCGTCATAAGACAGAGTTTAGGGGTTAGGGGGTAGATACATGATTTGTCTAGCTAGTTTGAATATGTCCAGACCTTGTTTATCAACTTTAATGCTTACTATATGACATATAAGAAGACTATGTGCGCTTTGGTTTTTCATTTTTCTGTTTTTTTATTTTATGCCCATTTGAATCTTGGTCAAATCCTAGAGATTGACTTCATAAGACAGAGTTTAGGGTTAGGGGTAGATATACACATGATTTTTCTGGTTTGAATATGTCTAGACCTTGTTTATCAACTTGAGTGTTTACTATATGACATAATTAAGAAGGCTATGTGCTTTGGTTTTTCATTCTTTAGATTTTTTGTCTGAATTTTTATGCCCATTTGAATCTTGGTCAAATCCTAGGTTTGACCAAGATTTAAATAAGTTTAAAACATGGAAATGAAAAGGTAAAAGCATCGATCCTTCTTAGTCGCTCTAAAATGAAGCTGAATTTTGGGAGGTTTTTGAAATTTCCATGTTTGAAACCCAAAACCACTTCTCTTCATGCTTGACTTCATAAGACGAAGTTTAGGGTCGATAGGGGGTAGATACATGATTTGTCTTGTTTGAATATGTCTAGACCTTGTTTATCAACTTGAATGCTTACTATATGACATAAGAGGACTATGTGCATTGGTATTTCATTTTTTGATTTTTATGCCCATTTGAGAATCTTGGTAAAATCCTAGGTTTGTTGAGCAAGATTTAAACAAGTTTAACATGTGAAAATGATAAGGTAATTAAGTCTGGATCTTTCTCTTAGTAACTCTAAAATGAAGCTTTTGGGAGGTTCTTGAATTTACCATGTTTGAAACCCAAAACCACCATACTTCTGTTCATGCTTGACTTCATAAGACAGAGTTTAGGGTTAGGGGTAGATACATGATTTTTCTGGTTTGAATATGTCTAGACCATGTTTATCAATTTGAATGCTTACTATATGACATAAGAAGGCTATGTGCTTTGGTTTTTCATTCTTTCGATTTTTTTCTGAATTGTTATGCCCATTTGAATCTTGGTCAAATCCTAGGTTCGACCAAGATTTAAACAAGTTTAAAACATGACAATGAAAAGGTAATTAATCATGGATCCTTCTTAATTAACCAGCCAGTCTAATTAAAATGAAGCTTTTTGGGAGGTTTTTGAAATTTCCATGTTTGAAACCCAAAACCACACTTCTCTGCTTCATGCTTGACTTCATATATAATTAAGACAAAGTTTAGGGTTAGGGGGTACATGATTTGTCTGGTTTGAATATGTCTAGACCTTGTTTATGAACTTGAATGCTTACTATATGACATAAGAAGACTATGTGCTTTGGTTTTTTATTTTATTTATTTTTTATTTTATGCCCATTTGAATATTGGTCAAATCCTAGGTTTGAACAAGATTTAAACAAGTTTAAAACATGAAAATGAAAAGGTAAGCCTGGATCCTTCTTAACTAGTCACTCTAAAATGAAGCTTTAATTTTGGGAGGTTTTTGAAATTTCCATGTTTGAAACCCAAAACCACTTCTCTTCATGCTTGACTTCATAAGACGAAGTTTAGGGTCGATAGGGGGTAGATACATGATTTGTCTGGTTTGAATATGTCTAGACCATGTTTATCAAATCCTAGGTTTGACCAAGATTTAAACAAGTTTAAAACATGAAAATGAAAAGGGAAGCATGTATCCTTCTTAGTCACTCTAAAATGAAGTTTTTGGGCGGTTTTTGAAATTTCCATGTTTGAAACCCAAAACCACTTCTCTTCATGCTTGACTTCATAAGACACAGTTTAGGGGTTAGGGGTAGATACATGATTTGTATGGTTTGAATATGTCTAGACCATGTTTATCAACTTTAATGCTTACTATATGACATAAGAAGACTATGTGCTTTGGTTTTTCATTTTTCTGATTTTTTTTTAGAATTTTGATGCACATTTGAATCTTGGTCAAATCCTAGGTTTGACCAAGATTTAAACAAGTATATATAGAACATGAAAATGAAAAGGGAAGCCTGTATCCTTCTTAGTCACCCTAAAATGAAGTTTTTGGGAGGTTTTTGAAATTTCCATGTTTGAAACCCAAAACCACTTATCTTCATGCTTGAGCAAGATTTGACCAAGATTTAAACAAGTTTAAATCATGAAAATGGAAAGGTAAGCCTGGATCCTTCTTAGTCGCTCTAAAATGAAGCTTTTGGGATGTTCTTGAAATTTCCATGTTTGAAACCCGGCCAAAACGACTTTTCTTCATGCTAGACTTCATAAGATCGACACGGGGTACATACATGATTTGTCTGGTTTGGATATATCTAGACCTTGTTTATCAACTTGAATGCTTACGATATGACATAAGAACACTATGTGCTTTTTGTTTTTCATTTTTTTGTGCCTATTTGTATCTTGGTCAAATCCTAGGTTTGACCAAGATTTAAACAAGTTTAAAACATGAAAATGAAAAGGGAAACATGTATCCTTCTTAGTCACTCTAAAATGAAGTTTTTGGGAG
Source organism: Lolium multiflorum (assembly GCA_030979885.1). NCBI lineage: Eukaryota > Viridiplantae > Streptophyta > Magnoliopsida > Poales > Poaceae > Lolium > Lolium multiflorum. Next base: position 135,194,297 of record CM061749.1, on the reverse strand, counting down.
GTTTTTGAAATTTCCATGTTTGAAACCTAAAACCACTTCTCTTCATGCTTGACTTCATAAGACAGAGTTTAGGGTTAGAGGGGTAGATACATGATTTGTCTTATTTGAATATGTCTAGCTAGACCTTGTTTATCAACTTTTGAATGCTTACTATATATATATGTGACATAAGAAGACTATGTGCTTTTGTTTTTCATTTTTCCGATTTTTTAATTTTATGCCCATTTAAATCTTGGTCAAATCCTAGGTTTGACAATGATTTAAACAAGTTTCAAATATGAAAATGAAAAGGCAAGCATGGATCCTTCTTAGTCACTCTAAAATGAAGCTTTTGATAGGTTTTTGAAATTTCCATATTTGAAACCCAAAACCACTTCTCTTCATGCTTGACTACATAAGACAAAGTTTAGGGTTAGGGGGTAGATACATGATTTTTCTTGTTTGAATATGTCTAGACCCTTGTTTATCAACTTTAATGCTTACTATATGACATAAGAAAACTATGTGCTTTGGTTTTTCATTTTTCTGATTTTTTTGGAATTTTGATGCACATTTGAATCTTGGTCAAATCCTAGGTTTGACCAAGATTTAAACAAGTATAGAACATGAAAATGAAAAGGGAAGCCTGTATCCTTCTTAGTCACCCTAAAATGAAGTTTTTGGGAGGTTTTTGAAATTTCCATGTTTGAAACCCAAAACCACTTAATCTTCATGCTTGACTTCGTCATAAGATAGAGTTTAGGGGTTAGGGGGTAGATACATGATTTGTCTAGTTTGAATATGTCTAGACCTTGTTTACCAACTTTAATGCTTACTATATGACATATAAGAAGACTATGTGCGCTTTGGTTTTTCATTTTTTCATTTTTTTATTTTATGCCCATTTGAATCTTGGTCAAATCCTAGATTTGACCAAGATTTAAACAAGTTTAAAACATGAAAATGGAAAGGTAAGCCTGGATCCTTCTTAGTCGCTCTAAAATGAAGCTTTTGGGATGATTTTGAAATTTCCATGTTTGAAACCCAAAACCAATTCTCTTCATGCATGCTTGACTTCATAAGACAGAGTTTAGGGTTAGGGGGTTAGATACATTATTTGTCTAGTTTGAATATGTCTAGACTTTGTATATCAACTTGAATATATTATTGTACCATGTCTCCACACAGCCCAAAATGCACATATTTTCAAAAGTTTTCATGCATGAGTACTTGTAACTAGTAAAAATAGAAAGTAAAAATAGGAACCCCATGTATGAAGGATACTAAAAAGAACTCTTTCACATTTTTTTGGTATAGATTATGAGTTTGCTTGGCTTCATACACAAGTGAGTACATGTCATGCAAAAATTAACACGAAATTTAGTTATCATGACCCATTTTTGGCAGGCATTGTGCATATCGCCTTGAGAAACATCTTTGCGAGCTAGTGTATTAAACGTTTATTCACATATAATGGATTTTTTACTTTATTAGTGCACACAATGACAGAATCGGCCAAATGTGTATGATTTTTGTGAAGGTGCTAGAAAAACAAGATGCACTACGATGAAGCATGAAAGGAGGCAAGGGGAGGGATAGTGAAGAGGTGGGAGAGACCGAGAGATGAACCGCAAGGTAATTAAAAAATTGGGGCCAAAACGATTCCAACTTCCTAGGCATTGACCAACTTTGCCCCTCTTAACCCAACGTGGCAGTGAACCCGTATAAGCAACAACTTCCTCTTACTCCGCTTCTCCGAAATGGTAAGAGAACCTCTCCAGCTTAAGTGACCAATCGACATATCTATGGCCTTCCGACTTGGCTCTGGTCGCCGCGCGCGTAGTCCTACCACCGACGAGGAAGCGGAGCATCAGCGCCGCCTTCGCTTCGTCCATCGCGCACCAAGGCATAACCCGCCCGCTCTGCACTGGCCGGTTGTTCAGCCCGCGGCGGCGGCGCTGGCCGTGGAGCCCCTCGCCAGCCGCTTCCCGTGCGGGCCGATGGATGCAGAGGCAGGGATCTCCCACGCAACCCCGCATGCGACGCCCGCTCGGCCCTGGCCGGCTTTTCCGCCCGCGCATGCCGCATGGTTTTCTTTGCCAGCAGGTGAGATCCCCTTCCCGGCCGGCGCGAACGATGCGGAGGCAGGGAGCTCCCGTGGCCAGCCGCCTAATCCGACCGCACTTCAGGCGGTGCCGGCCGTGGAGCCAGGCCGTTCTTTCGAAGCGCATCACGGCGACGCCCTTTGCAGGAGCAACACCGCCAAGGAGCTCGTATATAACGTGATGTTCCCGGCACTCTATAGATGCCGGGATGCTCTGCAAGCTTTCGTGCAGGCTAAGAATGCGGCGGCTGCAAATCCCAGGGACGCAGCATTGCAGCGGCGCGCCGATGAGGCTAAGGTGGCGCACGCTTTCCACCAGGCGTGCCTCGACAGGCTTAACATCCAGCACGGCTTCGTGCAACCGCCAAACGCCGCTCCAGCTAAGATCCAAAAATACTCCGGTGAGCATATCACTCCGGAGTAGAACAATCCAATTTCTAGTACTGTAGGAGTACTTTATTAGTGCACAAACCTGGCGAAATTAAAGGTGTGTTCTTTGTGTGTGATGTAAATCTAAAAATTTGAAGGTTCTAGCAAAAACATTTCTTCACAAATATTCGATGTGTTTGCTTGGCCTTATCTATATATCCGGTGAGCATATATGGATGCCAAATCCTTTACAAACTTTATATTTTTTAAGTGATCGATGTGCATGCATCTATCTCGCCATGGTAAATTAATGAAACAAGTTGCATATTTGCCAGAATTCCAAACTTCGTGAGCAGTATAGAGATCGAGACCTTAATTAATTATTATGAGTAGGATGCATGCATGCATGTCCATTTTCTAGGGTTTTAAAGGATACTAGAGCTTTTCTAGGTTAATTTGCAACTATATGTATATTTGTTTTCTAGTTCTGGGCTGATCATTAAACTCAACATTGAGTTGTAGATTATGTGAAATTAGTACATGCCATAAAATATAGTAATTTTTTATGTACCCTACGAGGCAGTACGTGTGGTGTACCCTTAATTATTAATTGGTAGACATGTACCGTTGGCATGTTTGAAGAAAATTTGAATTTGGAAGAAGTTTTTAAAGTAAAATTAACGCAAGCACAAAATCATGTGTGATGGTGAAATTTCTAGAACAAATTAATACAAACCTAGTAATATGAGTTTGTTTGGCTTTCTGCCCACAAGTGAGTATTGTGCGCATGTACTTTGATGCAAAATCCCGCCATACAAAACTTTTTAGTTATCATATGACCTCAAGTTTGGAAGAGATCGTATTTTAAGCAACTTCACAAACAAGAGATTCTAACAATTATATGCATGCATGAAAGAATGATTTCCCTTTTTTATTACTGTACAAAAATGGCTAGATGTGTGTTAATTGTGAAGGAGGGCTACCAAATTTTAACAGTTGCACATTATTGTCATAATTCCACCTTTTGGAAGCAGTAGGGTAGACATGCTTTCCGCTTGGTAGGATGTGTTAGTGCCATCAATTTTGTAGATATAGGTTCAAGGATTTGTTCATCTTAATCTGCAACTATATATGGATTTTTAAGCTTTTGCCTAGTAATTAAACTCATAATTGAAATAATGTAGGTTATTTAACTACATACATGCCATAAATTCTGACAGGAAATACTTGGACGTGCCTTGCGAGGGTGGTAACAAACAAGAACACAATGACCAAACTTCAAATGCCAATCCACCCACCAAGCTATACGATTGGCATGTACAATCGATCGACTCCTTCTAATCAAATTTGAATACAATAGAAGAAGTTTTAAAAAAATTCAAAATGAGATCAACTTGTGCATTGAGTCATCCTTTGTTATTTATTTGCTTGTAAAAATAGAAACATAGGCATATGAATGTATTCGAAACACTTCACTTTTCAACGGGGAAGGGACCCGAAGGTCCCAGAAAAACAAAAAAAGATTACAATAGTAGTACTCCTTTGAGAAGGCAGTAGAAGAAGGATCCTCGAAGAGCCAAATGCTTTTATTATCCACAGCTGTTCGGCTCTTTTCCTTCTCGTGTAAGCTATCGCGCAATGATTATACTAATGGTCGGATGGTAGTACAACCATTTTCGCAAACTTCTGCGCCCTTCGTCATGTCAGCATCGTATCCCAGTGTGCAAGCAGTCTGCTCGAATGAAATACTCCTAAGTACGTACGGTATTCCCTCCAAAGACACACCACACGGTATTCCCTCCAAAGACGCACCGTCGCCCCGATCTGCTCGAATGAAATACTCCAAAATACTTCTGCGCCCTTCGTCATGTCAGCATCGTATCCCAGTGTGCAAGCAGTCTCCTATGAAATGGAGACGACATTTTGTTGAAAAGTGTCGGTGCATGCTATATACCACACTAGTATGAGAGTTTTTACAGCATTATTCCGATTTCCACAGAATGCATTAAATTTGGACGCGATGCCACACTGACAAGAGTGGTTTAAACAAGGCCATTATTTTTATTATGTTATAGTATTACTACAATACTCCAAGGTAGCACTAGTAGCCTTCGGTTGTACTCTGCCGGTCGCGCTGCCTCATTCGACCAGACTTTATTCTTCTTCTCATATATATATACAAAATACTGTCTGCCGAGGTTCGATGACCGCACCGTCGCCCCTCTCCGCGCCGCCGTCTTGGGCCGCGCCACCATTCTCCCCGCCGAGTTCTCCCCCGTCCCCGACGCACCACCGTCAAGCACCACCGGACCGATCTTCGCAGGTATGTACATCTCCAACCTCCGGCGAGTACAGAGGTTCATCGGTCATTGTGTTCGATATAACCTTAATTTGGGGATTGCAATGTGAGTAACTTACTGGGTTTTCTAGGAAATGAAAACGGCGTCGCTCGATGCCTACACTGCGTCGGCGGATACATGGAAAGCGGAGACGGATGCTCTGCATGCATCGGCGGAGACATGTAAAGCGGATGCGGATGCGGAGGCAAAGGCGAAGGCGGTGGCTAGGACGGGCCCGGGCGCTGTGGCGCTGGCAAATGCTCGTATCGAAGCTGCATTTTGTTGGAAAGTCTTGGCGCGTGCTTCGAGAGTTTTGGCGGCGCAGCCGGGAGAACCGTCGGAGGCTTCGAAGCTGGCTGCTTTGAACGCGTCGAGAGCTTGGATGGTGACTTCATCTAAGGCGGCGCTTGTTGCATTTGATCGTGACTCGTCAACCCCTTTGTAAGTTCTACCTTCCCCAACTGCAATGAGGTTAGATCTGGTGGATTGGGTTTTTTGCCCAAACCAGACGTGATGATGCATTGAGATGTTTTTGTATTTTTGATGATGCATTCTGCTTCTTTTGTAATTTGGGTGATTCATTATGCTTTTTAGGTAGTAATTTTTCTGATGCACTCACCTCTTCAGGAATTTTTCATGGTTTTTTTTGTTTTTTTTTCTGTCAACCTAGCTAATGCTCTCTGCTGTTTAGCCAAAAGTTGGATGATGCATTGTACCGTTTACATATATTTTACTCTGATGATGCATTTTGCTCTTTTAGCCTTTTAGGTAATTTTTCTGATTCCTTGAACAGTGTGGGAAATTTCGATGAAGAATTTTGCTGTCAACTTAGATGATGTATTGTGCTGTTTACATTTTATTACCTATATCAAAGCTAACCCCATCTGATGTTACCACAGCGTTTTGGGTCCTGTAGAGGTCTCTTTTTCCTCCAATCGTGTTGACACGTTAGCAATTATTACTGTATATGCGAGATTGCCTTCCGTTGGTGCGTCCTATTTTTGTGGTGTTTTTTTTTTGCAAATTAAGGGCTTCATTGATTATGCAACAGGATTACAATTGCATTGTCCTGTTTACAATATTTTGATTTTGCTGATGCATTGTGCTGTTCACATTATTTTGATTTTGCTGATGCATTGTCCTGTTTACATTATTTTGATTTTGCTGATGCATTGTGCTGTTTACACTATTTTGATTTTGCTGATGCACCATGCAGTTTAGGAAACTTTGATGATGAATTAGATGATGCATTTTGCTGCTTAGTCAAATTAGATGTTGCATTTTGTTTTAAAAAATAGATGATGCAGTGTGCTGTTTACATAATTTTGACGATGCATCGTGCGATTTGCATAATCCTACCAGCTTCAGTCGAAGGACACCCACAACAATCAACGATCTGCCTGGAGATGTAGTCTCTCAGATTCTTGTCAGGCTTCCTCCCCATCCAACCTGCTTACTAGCTGCATCAGGCACCAAGAAAGCATGGAGGCAATGTATGGGAAGCAATTATTTCAGAAAGCTAACTGTGTCACACAACGGAGGAAACCCGTTGCTAGGGTTTTTCACCAACAACTCCGAGGACAATCGATTCATCACAGAGCATGATCTTCACCCGGCCATCTTGAAGATGCTGGCAATCCCGTCTCAAGTGAACGGTCCCAAAATCTATGTCCTGGGATGCCGCGATGGTATGGTGCTACTCCATTCTAATGTATCCAGTGCGTATATATCAGTCTGGGATCCAATTAGGCAAGTTCTCACAGCGATACCAGAACCACCATTGTGGCGCAATCACACAATTGAAAGCAGCGGCTCAATTCTCTGTTCGAGAAACAACTCTGAACCGTTTACACATTGTGGCAAGTTCTCGGTTGTTTGGATAACAACTAAACGTTACGATGCACAGGCTCATATCTACTCACCAGATTCAAAAGAATGGGAGTTTCTAGCTCGATCAACTCCGATGCTGTCAGAGATTGACCGTAGACCGGCAACTCTCATAGGGGGTATTTTGTACTGGCCAACGAAGTCTAGATATATCATTGAGCTTGACCATGCAAAGAAGGCTCTGAAATATATTCAGTGCCCTCATGAGACGCATGATATATTCATGCTTAACATTCACATCTTCAAGGGACATAATGGAGATGTTGCCCTTGCTGTTATAAGAGACTTCACCCTACAAACATGGGCCAGTACAAGATCATCAACAGGCGATCACGAGTCATGGACATGTCATATAAATTTTGAATTGGATACTTTTTTTGGCCTTGACACATCATTTCCATACAATTGGAAACATGCAGTAAGGTTACTCTGCGTATTTGAGGACAAAAATGAGCTGGTTGTACGGGCAAAGGAGGGAGTATTCCAATTAGATATGAGCAACTGGCAGTGGAGAAAGTACAATTCTGCTAGACGTTGGTGCACTTTACATCCCTACTCAGTTAGACCGGGTTAGTCATTCATATGTAACCTTTGCATTCATTTACATATGACTTTTGCTGATCAATTTGTTCATTTCCTGACAGTAACCGACCTGATCCAGAGTGCAACATCAAGGACACGAAAAAGAACGCGCTGTCAGGAACCCATCTAATTCAAAGTTCAACATCCATAAGAGAAAAGGAAGTCGCATATGAAGGAGCAAGGCTTGTTTGGGCAAGAAGTGATAGCCCAGCTTTTGTTTGGTCTGATGTCTTTTAGTTTTCGTTCTGGTGGAAATGTCGCTGCACCATTTGTTTGTACTGCAGCTCCATAGTGCTAGCTGCTAGTACGTTGGCGCTGTCCTACGTCTGCTTGTTTTGGGGGCATAAATATGCCACGAAACCTTTGTTTTATGTGATCAAACGGTCATCTCTGCATGTATATGTTCGGGTTCTGATGAAACCTTTTTTGTGATCTGTACATATATTTGAGTCAGTCTGTGTTTTGTTTTATGATGGGCAGGAGTATTTGTTTTACTACACCATTGTTTATCCGAATTGTATTACTCACTCTATTCAAAAAGTTAGCGGCTCACCTTTTTCCTTCAAGATACGGATGTATCTACACACTAAAAACATATATAGATGAAACCATCTTCAGACAAAGTTTAGTCACTTATGTATGGACGGGGGTAGTATTATTTATGTTGTGCTCCCAAACAAGCAGACATCGGACAGCGCCTGTTTAAAGTTCATATGTGTAATCTTATTCCCTTTGGAAGTTAAGCATTAAACTCTACTAGTACAACCGTGGTGGTCTTGTGATGTAGTACTCTTTTGATGCATTTGTGATGTAGTAGTACAGTACTTTTTTTTGAACTGGTATAGTACTATCTAAGAAGAGTACTCCCTCCGATTCACATTCATTTTACACCAAGAAATATGGATCGGAGCGAGGGAGTAAATTAAACATGGCATCTCGTGCATGAAGCTTGACAGATCGATCAGGTTGGCTAGAATGGCAATACAATGCTCCTCATTAGGCAAATGCATGCCATGTACGATAGTATATACATCCAGTAAAGAAGTCTATACTGACATAAAAAAGACTACATTGGGGATGAGAGTCAATTGGGGAATCTACAATACATAAAATCTTGCTCGTAGCTGATTTTGGCTAAGAGGGTTTTACTCACATTACACGTGCCACTTTCCTTGTCTGCAAAACAAGTTCCAATAAAGGAAGAGGAAAGAAGAGGACATTGTGGGCGAGATTGAACACCTTTTTATGTGTTAAGCTGAGGCCTTGTTTAGCTGAGGATTTCGACTTAGGCCTAACAGCTCAGCACACCCAGAAATAAATTTCCTTGCGTGCACCACTGTCAGCAAAAATAACAAAATTAGCACGCAAGATTAAGAACGAAGTGAATTTAAGTAACTTGGTTAGCTTTTCAAGCAATATATTCAGAGAAAGAGCACACATGTCCGGCTAGAAATAATCGTAAGAGAAGAACAATAAATCTAAGGCATCCCACTTCATATGCAGAAGGGACGCGACAGCGCATGGATTCATACCTTGAGTCGACTCTGGCTCGTAGAAGGGCGGTCGCGCCTCGAGGATGCCGGCGACGTCTCCACCTCGATCTCACATGTGACTGCTTCTCGGTGGGCGGTGCGCCACGCCATGTAGAAGATCTATCAAAAGAGGAGAGCCCGATGACGCTACCGACGCCTCAACCTTGATAGCACCGGCTTGTTGCTCCGCACCGAGATGCGCCACGTGCAAGATTTAGCGGATGCGCCAATTTTAGAGATATGTCATGATCGTTGTAACAAATTTCAACATGATGATGATTTGATCCTGCACTCGGCCTTGAACATAAGTACTAGTACAGTCTCACAATTTTTTTATCATTATACTTTGCGAGATTTAGCGGATGCGCCAAATTCAGAGATAGATCATGATCATGGTAACACAATTTTCAATGTAATGATGATTTGATGTTGCACTAGACCTTGAACATAAGTACTAGTACGGTCTCACAATTTTGTATCATTATACTTTGCAAGTTTTAGCGGATGCGCCCATTTTCAGAGGATCATGGTAACAAATTTTCAACGTGATGATGATTTGATGTTGCACTCGACCTTGAACAGAAGTACTACTACTGTCTTACAATTTCTTTATCATTATACTTTGCAAGATTTAGCAGATGCGCCAAATTCAGAGATAGATCATGATCATGGTAACAAATTTTCAACGTGATGATGATTTGATGTTGCACTCGAACTTGAACAGAAGTACTAGTACAGTCTCACAATTTTTTTATCATTATACTTTGCGAGATTTAGCGGATGCGCCAAATTCAGAGATAGATCGTGATCATGGTAACACACTTTTCAATGTAATGATGATTTGATGTTGCACTCGACCTTGAACATAAGTACTAGTACGGTCTCACAATTTTGTATCATTATACTTTGCAAGTTTTAGCGGATGCGCCCATTTTCAGAGGTAGATCATGATCATGGTAACAAATTTTCAACGTGATGATGATTTGATGTTGCACTCGAACTTGAACAGAAGTACTAGTATTGTCTCACAATTTTTATTATCATTATACTTTGAAAGATATAGCGGATGCGCCAATTTCAGAGATAGATCATGATCATGGTAACAAATTTTCAACGTGATGATGATTTGATGTTGCACTCGGCCTAGAATAGAAGTACTAGTACGGTCTCACAATTTTTTTTATCATTATACTTTGATATAGCGGATACGCTAATTTCAGAGATAGATCATGACCATGGTAGTGACCAATATTCAAGGTGATGATGATTTGATTTTGCACTCGGCCTTGAACAGAGGTACTAGTACGGTCTCACAATTTTTTATCATTATACTTGGACCTTAGCGAAATTCAAAATCTCATAGCGGCAAAACTTCCCGCCTACAAAATACAAAAATTTCACACGCTTCCAAATTCCCATTCTACCCCTGTGGAGATGACAGCAAAGTCGGTTGGTGGGGGGGTCTGCCCGTCATTTTTTGGATCACCACCTCCCTAGCCCGGAAACCCTCCCAAAAAAAATTCATTTCCCTCAGACCACCCACCGGAACTTCCCAAGTCCCTCTCTCCCACCTCCACGACCACCGCACCGGAACATCCCCGCCGGACTTCCCTGGCCTACCCGAGGCCTCGCGATCCTCGTCATCCGGCTGCCTGCCGGAGCCGCTTCATCGACGCCGTCATCAACCGGACCGGATCATCCCCGCCGAACCTCGAAACCATATGCTCATCCAGCAGTCTACCGCAGTCGCTTCAGCTGCGGCATCGTCCACCCCACCGGAGCCGCTTCGCCGGATCCGTCGTCCACCGCATCGGATCTTGCTCACCGACACCGCTGTGCATGAACCGGATCTGCTTCACCGGCGCCGTGCATGATCTAAACTCTTCTACTGTCGCTTTTCTATTGCTTGCCTGCAAGTTCTTGTTTAATCTTGGGGGAACCTGTTTGTGCTAACGACGCGCCGTTACGTTTTTGCAGACGAGATGAGTAACCATGAAGTGTAATGGCCGTCTCTCCAACCCCAAGTAGCACATGTAGCGTACTTCATCACCGGATCTATCAACCCCAGGAAGATCTGCTGTGACTCCCACAGAGTGCTTCTCCTAATGTAAGTCCCTTGTTTTAGCGCCATGTTCTGGGTTCAGATGCTTGTTTGTCTGAAGCTCTTTTAGTTCATTCCTAGCTATGACCGTAACACCTTGCTATTTTCTACTTCATTGCTAACTTTAAGCGATTGAACATTTTGGTTTGCATTCCCTGCTCTGTAGATGTAGCCATCATAACTTCTATCTTGCTCAGTCGTTGTTACAAAAATTATAGGTATTATAGTAACATCCTGCTATTATTTAGTTCATGGCCAATTTTAAGTAATTGCACATGTTGGTTCGCATTCCCTGCTCTATAGCTTTTGGCATCGTAACTTCTATATTTGGTTTACATTCCCTGCTCTGTAGATCTAGCCATCATAACTTTATCTTGCTCAGTCGTTGTTATAAAAATTATGGCCTGCTACTATGTTGTTTGTGCCAATTTTTTACTCCATGAACATGTTGGCTTGCATTCCCTGTACTACAGGTGATGCCATTGTTTTGTATCTAGTTCATTGTAAGCTAACAAAGTAAGGACTTAGTTTGGCATGCTATCACTCTGCTATCTAGCCTGTAGTACAAATAAACTTGTCATACTACTAGATAATAATTTTGCGTGCCATCTTGTTCTTCAAAAGCTGCATTATTGACTTGTTTCTCTGACTTGGCATGACGCTCACATATGGAAAGCTGAACATATTGGTTTGCATTCCCTCTTATACAAGTTCACAGGTGATCCCACTATATTCTGTATCTGGTCCATCCTAAGCTCCAGCATTAACTATCCTCTATGTGTTGCTCATTACAAGTTTATATCCCGAAACATCTTGATTTGCATCCCCTTCACTATAAGTTCAGGAGTATTATTTAGTTCACGGCCAAAATGAAGTAATTGCACTTGGCACATGTTGGTTCACATTCCCTCCTCTTTAGCTTTTGCCATCGTAACTTCTATTTTTGGTTTACATTCCCTGCTCTGTAGATGTAGCCATCATAACTTCATCTTGCTCAGTCGTTGTTACAAAATTTATAGCCTGCTACTATGTTGTTCATGCCAATTTTGTACTCCCTGAACATGTTGGTTTGCATGGGACTCGACAGTAGTAAGTCTGCTGTTTCATTCTAACATGCTCTGTTATATTGGCTGTTGGTATGCGGCATGCACTCTTTGTTTGCTTATTGTGCGCATTACAATGATCTTGTTATAACGACGAAATGATGAGTTCCAAATTCTTTGCCAAACAATATTGTAGTGTCTTTGCCTTTCCATTGTTGCTGTCTTAACTTGTAATGTCTTTGTTTCAGATATAGGTGCTGCATGGACAACTTAAAAGATTGCCGGATCGCTTCATTGTATTGCTAGGTTTAATTACCATTCAATTTCTCTGGGTTCTGTAATATTTTTTCAATGCCTTGCAGCTGATGTAATATTTAGTTAGTTTTTATAGTTCTTTCGCGCATTTTTTCTTTGGTGCTTGTGGTAAGTGAGGCTATCCGACAGAAATCAATGCTGCGTAAATATTCTCAGTATCTAAATCACGAATTCCCATCCCTTAAACGGCCCAATTAAGCGAAATCACATATGTGCCTGCCCGCAAAATCCCAAAGCGCATATTATGCCGGCATATAAACAACAACTAAACGGGCTGGCCCACTTACTTATTGGGCCAGCCCATTTGATGGACCCCACACTCTAATTGGGTGGCCCACTTGCTTTAAGGAGGACCCCACCCACAACTGGGCCGGCCCACTAATTAGTTGGGCCGCCCATTTGCTTTTGTGGTGGACCCCACATACTAAATGGGCCGGCCCTTTAAAATGAAAGTGGGACCCACATGTGTTTTTGGACCGGCCCACTGTTGGGCCGGCCCACTTGCTATATGGTGGACCCCACATACTAATTGGGCCGGCCCTTTAACAGAAAGTGGGGCCCACCTTTGCTTTTGGCCCGACCACTATCTTGTCGGGCAGCCCTTGCTATATGGTGGACCCCACATATCAAATGGGCCGGCCCATTAACAGGAATGTGGGACCCACCTGTGTTTTTGGCCCGCCCACTATCTTGGTGGGCCAGCCCACTTGCTATATGATGGACCCCACATACTAAATGGGCCGGCCCTTTAAGGGAAAGTGGGACCCACTGTGTTTTTGGACCGGCCCACTATCTTGTTGGGCCGCCCACATGCTATATGGTGGACCCCACATACTAAATGGGCCGATCCTTTGGAAAGTGGGACCCACTGTTTTTGGCCCGGCCCACTAGCTTGTTGGGCCCACTTGCTATATGGTGGACCCTAAATGGGCCGGCCTTTTAACAGAAAGGGGCCCACTGTGTTTTTGGCCCGGCCCACTTGCGTCTTGGGCCGGCCCAGTTGCTGTAAGGTGGACCCCACATGTTAAATGGGCCGGCCCATTTAAGTTTTGACCAGTCAACCTTAGAGGTTAGGCCCGGCCCACGTAACTAATGGACCAGCCCAGCTATATAGTTGACCGGTCAAACTATGTCATCCGGCCCGCTTAAGACGTGGCAGGCCTCGTGTGGGCCTACCATCTACCACGGGGTTTCAGCGGTTAACGCCGTTAACTGTTAACGGCGTCTGCCACGTGTCGTTTGCATGACGTCGCAGTCAACGGGCTCCCGAAAACACTTCCGCAACGGTCCGATTTTCCGTGGCGGAAGGGCGCCCAAGCGCGACGGACCGAAAAAATCGTCGTTGGACTTTGCCTGACGCAGTTTCGACAACAGAACCCATATCGTCGGGTTAGGCCCATAGGCGACGAAAAATGCCCCTTAGTTGACGATTTTGGGACGTTGTCTATCAGAACTTTTCTTGTAGTGCCGCTAACTAAAGCCATGAATCATGGTGGAAGTTTCAGTTTGGACATATATCCTCAATCTCATATGAGAATAATAATTATTGCTACATGCTTATGCATTAAAGAGGAGTCCATTATCTGTTGTCCATGTTGTCCCGGTATGGATGTCTAAGTTGAGAATAATCAAAAGCGAGAAATCCAAAATGCGAGCTTTCTCCTTAGACCTTTGTACAGGCGGCATGGAGGTACCCCTTTGTGACACTTGGTTGAAACATGTGCATTGCAAAGATCCGGTAGTCCAAGCTAAGTAGGACAAGGTGCGGGCACTATTAGTATACTATGCATGAGGCTTGCAACTTGTAAGATATAATTTACATAACTCATATGCTTTATTACTACCGTTGACAAAATTGTTTCATGTTTTCAAAATAAAAGCTCTAGCACAAATACATCAATCGATGCTTTCCTCTTTGAAGGACCTTTCTTTTACTTTTATTGTTGAGTCAGTTTACCTATCTCTCTCCACCTCAAGAAGCAAACACTTGTGTGAACTGTGCATTGATTCCTACATACTTGCATATTGCACTTGTTATATTACTTTATGTTGACACTATCCATGAGATATACATGTTATAAGTTGAAAGCAACCGCTGAAACTTAATCTTCCTTTGTGTTGCTTCAATACCTTTACTTTGATTTATTGCTTTATGAGTTAACTCTTATGCAAGACTTATTGATGCCTGTCTTGAAAGTGCTATTCATGAAAAGTCATTGCTTTATGATTCAGTTGTTTACTCATGTCATTACCATTGTTTTTGATTGCTGCATTCATTACATATGTTTACAAATAGTATGATCAAGATTATGATGGCATGTCACTTCAGAAATTATCTTTGTTATCGTTTTACCTGCTCGGGACGAGCAGAACTAAGCTTGGGGATGCTGATACGTCTCCAACGTATCGATAATTTCTTATGTTCCATGCTACTTTATTGATGATACCTACATGTTTTATGCACATTATATGTCGTATTTACGCATTTTCTGGAACTAACCTATTAACAAGATGCCGAAGAGCCATTCTTTTTCTGCTGTTTTGGTTTCAGAAATCCCAGTAACGAAATATTCTCGGAATTGGACGAAATCAACGCCCAGTTCCTATTTTGCCGGAAGCATCCGAACACCCGAGAGCCGTCAGAGAGGGGCCACGTGGGGCCCACACATGGTGGCGGCGCGGCCCGTGCCCTGGCCGCGCCGCCTAGTGTCTGGTCCCACCAGACCCCTTGGCTGCCCTTTCGCCTACTTAAAGCCTCCGTCACGAAACCCCCCAGAGCCCGATACGGAAAACCTTCCAGAGACGCCGCCGCCGCGAATCCCATCTCGGGGATTCAGGAGAACGCTCCACTGCCGAGGGGAATCATCTCCCGGAGGACTCTTCATCGCCATGATCGCCTCCGGAGTGATGAGTGAGTAGTTCACCCCTGGACTATGGGTCCATAGCAGTAGCTAGATGGTCGTCTTCTCCTAATTGTGCTTCATTGTTGGATCTTGTGAGCTGCCTAACATGATCAAGATCATCTATCTGTAATACTATATGTTGTGTTTGTCGGGATCCGATGGATAGAGAATACTATGTTATGGTGATTATCAATCTATTACTTATGTGTTGTTTATGATCTTGCATGCTCTCCGTTATTAGTAGAGGCTCTGGCCAAGTTTTTGCTCTTAACTCCAAGAGGGAGTATTTATGCTCGATAGTGGGTTCATGCCTTCATTGACACCTGGGACAGTGACAGAAAGTTCTAAGGTTGTGATGTGTTGTTGCCACTAGGGATAAAACATTGATTCTATGTCTAAGGATGTAGTTGTCGATTACATTACGCACCATACTTAATGCAATTGTCTGTTGCTTTGCAACTTAATACTGAATGGGGTTCGGATGATAACCTGAAGGTGGACTTTTTATGCATAGATGCAGTTGGATGGCGGTCTATGTACTTTGTCGTAATGCCCAATTAAATCTCACTATATTTATCATATCATGTATATGCATTGTTATGCCCTTCTCTATTTTGTCAATTGCCCGACTGTAATTTGTTCACCCAACATGCTTTTATCTTATGGGAGAGACACCTCTAGTGAACTGTGGACCCCGGTCCTATTCTTTACATCGCATACAATCTACTGCAATACTTGTTTTACTGTTTTCTTGCAAACAATCATCTTCCACACAATACGGTTAATCCTTTGTTACAGCAAGCCGGTGAGATTGACAACCTCACTTTCGTTGGGGCAAAGTACTTTGGTTGTGTTGTGCAGGTTCCACGTTGGCGCGGAATCCCTGGTGTTGCGCCTCATCACATTTTGCCACCATCAACCTTCAACGTGCTTCTTGGCTCCTCCTGGTTCGATAAACCTTGGTTTCTTTCTGAGGGAAAACTTGCCTGTGCGCATCATACCTTCCTCTTGGGGTTCCCAACGAACGTGTGAGTTACACGCCATCGAGCCATCAAGACACTTTTCCGCGCCGGAGCGTAACGCTATTGGTAAGTGAATGGTAAGGAAGCTTTTACTGTTTTTATTATTTGCTATTTGTCTCATCATGGATTCTAGCCGTGATGAGGCTGGTTTGGTTTTATATGATTATGCTTATGTTCAATCTCCGAGAGAAAATGAAGAGAAACCACTTGAGCTTAAGGTGGCGTTTCAAATTCCTGTTGATATTGCCAAACAAGCTATGAAACTAACCTTCACAGGTGATAAGAGTAAAACTGCTATGGGACATCTTCATGCTATTGAGGATCTTTGCTCTTTATTCAAATTGGCTGATGTTCCTCATGATCATGTGAAGATGAAGTTATTATATCTATCTCTTTCCGGTAATGCTTGCATATGGTTTAGATCTCTGGATATTAAATGTCGTCTTAACTGGGAATCAATGAGGAAGGCTTTCTATACCAAGTTTTATACTCCTAAAGAAGCTTATGATGATCGTTGTCATATCTATAATTTTTTTACCTCATCTTGGATAAATTATTGCTCAAGCTTGGGGGAGGCTTAATGAAATCATCCGTAAGAATCCTTGTCATGGTATTCCTGATAGTCTGATATTGATAAACTTCTATGTGAGGCTGCCCCAGCATCATAGGGACTTTCTGGATAATTCATCTGAAGGGAGTTTTACTAATATAACTCAACAAGAGGCAAGGAATTTATTGGATACTATTTCTAATAACTCGGCTGCATGGGATTTTGATAAAGGTAATGAGCCTCATTTTGATTCTGAACATGAATGTGTAGAGAATCTCTCTACTAATATATTGTTTGTAGAAATGAAGGATAGGTTTGGCATTGATCCTCATATTTTAGTAGAAGTTACTAAATATTTTGCTAACCATTTGAATGTTCCGAAGAAATGATTTAAGGTATTTACTGAACCTATTAAGACTTCACCATATATTGCTAAAGTTGAGAAACGGGTTCATCATACTTCATCTGTTATTATTGAAGAATATGTGGAATCTCCTCCATATCCGAACAAGGTGAAAGAAAATTTGATCACCGTTGTTGCAAATAAGAGTGCTAAAAGATGTCATGAGCCCTATGAACAAATCTCTATCAAGCATAAAATTTTGGCCATGAAGGAATTGAATGAATAAACTCCTTGTGATTTTTATTTATCTGAAGATTCCACTAAGGTAATTCAAGGTAAGACTACTAGAATTGGTAAACCTATTATATCTTGTGCTATTGGAACTTCATGTTATCATGGTTTTGTGATATTGGAGCAAGTATAAGTGTGATACCATATTCTCTTTATCTTGAAATTAAGCCAGATATTGATCCCATACATATGGAGGAAACATGTATAACTATTCGATAAGTTGAATTGTTAGTTGGGAAGATTAAGTATCTGATAACCCCCAAGTGCAGGGTATCACTGCAGTACAATAGCGTGAGCGCTGGAGAGAGTGGAGAAGAGCACGGGCGCAGGAGCTTAGTGGCAGCAATGGGGGCTTTGGAGAGAGAGAGGAAAGGAGCGCGGCGCATCGAAGGGGATTATTGAGGAAGAAGAAGGTCATTTATAGCAAGCCTCCGAACCGCCGCGCCGTCGGATGAAGGAAGAATGGATCTAATGCCTTACACGTGTCTACAAGGGTAAAACGGGTTTTTCACTGTGAAGTAACTAGACATACGCTACAACGCGCGTGCCAGAAAAAGCGGAGGACGTGTGTCCCCCACTTGTGTAACGTGTCAAACACCGCAGAGCTTTGGACCCACCAGTCAGTGACACGGCAGAACCCGCGCCTTCCCAATACATCGATCGTGGCCATCGTCAGCACTGACGTCACCTTAAGTAAAATTTCGGCTGACCTCCTTTGAAAATAGCGACAGGGTAAATATCGATGGTATAAAGAGAATAATTTCGGGAGCCTTTGATCAAATACAAGTGTTTGTTCAAATGCTCGGGGGCTACTCTTATCAGAAGTGTTCATACTTCTGATAAGAGGATGGTATGAAAAGAGAAATACAGGGTCAGTCAAAAAATAAGAAGACAAGTTGAGCCTACAGCCAAGTATAAATACTCGACTGTAGCCTCGGGGGCTACTCCCATCGGGAGCGCTGGTCGCGCACCCGATGAAATAAAGATAGAGCGGAAGTCGTAATTTTGAAAACGTCAAGTGAAGAAGCAATACAAGTTGAGCCTACAGCCAAGTACAAAGTACTTGACTGTAGCCTCGGGGGCTACTCCCATCGAGAGCGCTGGTCGCGCACCTGATAATTTATGTTGAGGAAGATGGTTTCCGAAATTCGAGTTACACAACTCTTCATATACTCCCATCGGGAGCATCAAGATATTGTCGTTGCATGACTCGATAAATTGACTATTCCATCAGCCGATAAAGGTACTCGACAATATATTCCTGGAGCGCGTCCGCCGCGATAAAATCTTTGGATGCCGTAAAACTTTACGAAGGTAAGTCCCCAGCCCCCAGGTTCTATCCTGAGTGGCGTGGTATCGTACCAGACTGCGCTCAGCTACTTTTTTCCGTATCAACAGATACGAAGAAACATTCCTAGCGGACGTGCTATGAATTTTATAAACATGACTGGAATTCGATTCATGGGTAAGTCCTCAAGCGGCACATGTCGAATTACGCCAGTATTCTGGGGTCATGTCCAGGGACTTGACCTTGAAGTAGGTTTTTGCGGGTTTGCCATGAGAGCAGTTAACTGGTACCTGATCCGTCAGATGAACCAGCCCCATCTACCGTTATCCCTGCACAAGATATGTATGTCCCGACTAAGTTATTTGTAAATGACTCGAAGAATGCGATTGAGATTTTACTCGACTCTATGAATCAAGCAAAATCTCGAGGGCTACTGACATAGGCATCCCGGATGGGCCTGCCGAAGATAGTACCCGGGGTATACTGAAGGCTCATAACTCGAAGATTACGAAGCCCGGAGGCCCATGAGAAAGTCGACTATGGCAAGTAGAGATAGATTAGGAGTAAGGAAGTTTGTATTCTTACGGGTCGAACTCAAAGAGTCCCCCGACTATTGTAACTTGTGTAATACGAAACCCTCGGCTCCGCCTCCTATATAAGGGGAGTCGAGGGACAAAGAGAGGATCAATCTTATTGTCAACAAACCCTAGCCTTTTAGCAGTTGAGCACCTTTTCGACTGAAACCTTCGAGATCTACTTGCCCTCTACTTCCACGAAAACCTAAGTCTACAACTTGTAGGCATTGACAAGTTAATCCCTTATCAGTCACACTTGTTGTTCCTCGAGAAAAGAAAGATGCTGTCGTTATTAGAGCAACTCTAACCGATCGTGGCTAAAATTGTAAATTCCGACGAGCGAAACTGGTCAAGCTAGCAGAGCCTGTACTCTGGGCTGGCCCGTGAAAATGTTTTCGGTGGGTCGTGAAATCGATCGGTGGGTCAGTACAAATAGCGACCGTAGAGGAGGACACGGGTCCACACCCGCATTTCCTACCCTGCCGAACCCTAGCTTTGCCGCTCCGCCACCGCCCACACCAATAGTCCGACGAACAATTCCTAGCAGAGGAAGACCAAATCGGCGCCATGTCTTCCCGTCGTGGTAGCTTCGGGGTTGGGGGAGGGCGATGCGGAGGCAGGGGCGACGGCGACCGCCCCCCACGCCGATGCGGTGACCTCTCCGAGGTGGAGCGGAAGCACATCAAGCGATAAGAGGGCGCGAAGAAGAGGACGACGCCTGAATGGACGAACCTCAACCTTTCTCCCCCACCGTCCCTCCGTGCCTTCACGCTGGCCTTGAGGCGCTCCTCGAGGTCGATGCCGCACCGCACGCCGTCACCAGAGCACGTCCTCACCATCCGCAGTTACACTCATGCCGGGGAGTGCCCCTACGGGGAGGGTTCCTCGCACGGCCCCACTCCTCCGATGCATGTAAATTAAGACCAAATTGCGCAGACTATCTATGATCGAGCTCGTGTTCTTCGTTGAATTTTGCCACGAGTGTAAAATTTTGAAAGTCTAGTTTCAGTTTACCATCTCCCATTTACGCCAACAAATTTGAACCTGCACATTTCGTTTTTAATCGTCTATCCTCCGCTCTTTTTGCGGAACATAGTATAGACGCAGACGCACATAAATACGCATATACACTTACTCCTATAAATATATGCCCGCACATCCAATCTCTATGAGCACCTCTGAGAGACCGAGTCAATGAAACTTGATACGGCGACGTTTACATAATCCGTTATAGTTGCTCTTAGTCTCTTACACAACAGCTTGGTTGAAATTGGTACCATGATAGGCAGATCGCTCCTCGTTATCGCGCCATGAGTTCGGCCCGTTAGATACAAAAATCTTCCGCCATTCACCTCCACCTGTGAAGAATTTTGACCTCCGCTGTGTCCCCAGGGTCAAACGACGGCAGGGGATACGTCAAAGTTGCACCAGATCAAATTCAGCCAAGGACAAGGACTCGCCGAACGCCACCAAACGAGAAACGAGTCGTGCTTAAATCAAAAATAAGAAGAGATGTCGTCTAGTCACTATCAACACACGATCCGAATTTTCCTCTTCCAGTAGTGAGAAAATGTATATGATAATAATCCGGTCAAATAATGGCCGCTACGGTCCAGGATTAGCCAAGAACGAGAACTTGCCATCCACTTCTCCATCCTTTTGAACTGCTACGTCTATTGGTAGTCGCTCTTGATTATTGAAAAAATTGGTAGAGTGTCCCTGTCAATTTGGTACGGAGGCTGAATGGATACATACACGAGGGGGAAAAGAAAATACATGGTCGCGTCTGCGTCCTACCCGGATTTGATGCGCATCTAAGGTTCACAACTGTAGCCTACTGGCCGTCGTCCTTTCGGGGTTTAAAGAAGCAGCTATATCTGATAGATTAGTTTATGTTAACCTAGTGATTAGTATAGTGGCTTCTTGCTTGGTTTTCCTCCACTTACGCTAACTTGCCACACAGTACCTTTCAAAATGGAGGCTACTTTTGGCACTCTCTGTTTCTTTTCTTTTCAATTCCTCTTGATTTCTCTTCGAATCATAAGATAACATGTGGTCATTTGACTGTTTTCTAGTTCATCAAAAGTCCAATCTGTTCATGTAATTTAAAATGTACATACACGCAACTTACAATGTGTATACATGTAGTTTACATGCATATACATGTTATCAATGGATATTCATGTATCCCTTCCGTTTCAAAAAAGCTTCGCAACTTTATCTAGATACTAACGGAGGGAGTAATTTAAGGTGTTAGTGGACTAGCAATTTACATGTAAGGCAATTATGTATATATGTATGAACATGCTAATAGTGCAAGTACATGTAAAATTTAATAATTATATAGCAACCAGTGTATATACGTTACTAGACTAGAATATACGAAGAAGTGACTCTAACTTATTTGGTTTGGGAAATGCAAGTACAGCCTACTACCAAGGTCCAAATCCCAGCGAAAGCTAATTTTGCTTGTTATAAAAAAAACTCGACAGTGGCTCTTTTGTCGATGGAGAATTTGACTATTGACGAAAACAGAAACATCGGATAGCTAAATAGCAAAAATGTTTTTAAGGTTATAAGTTCACTTCGTTGAATGAAGTAATTTTTCGTTTTATCAAGCTCCATGCATGTAGCTCACGACTAATTTCGACTTTTCAGTGACATTTGGTTTCTATGGTTCGCCTGGATCAACTATCCTGCACCTCAAAATAAAGTAAAAATGTTCCTTATTTTCGAAAAGAACAACTTTATTATGCGAAAAATGAAATCACATATCCCATTCTTTGTTCTGGAATAAAAGTGAGCAAGTTGCTACTAACAACAACATAGCCATAACCAACACGTTTTGTTAGAAAAACTTGATCGTTTTTTTAAAAACGTTTTCATGAAACCTAACACAATTCCACCCTTCACCTCACACTGTCACACAATTGTATCAGTTGATTTTTTACACGGCTTAGTACGAAGAACGAACCATTGCAGTTTTTTTAACGCCCATCCCTCTTGAAAAACTATCTTCTCGGGAGTATCTCGCGATGTCTGCGTGGTTGGAGGATTTTGACTGCTTTCACTCGCAAGTTCACCATGACATGAGGGGTTTGTATATACCACCTCATCATACTTACAATCCATAAGAAGTTTTGAAGACCTAGCTAAATCAAAATGTACATCATCAGCAAATCATGACCATCACCTGCACACATGCATCCCCACCCCCACGGCAGCAAGGGCAGCACTACATGTTGCCGCAGCACTTGCCAAGATAGGTCCTGAACCACATGATCCGGTGTGGTAGATTCATGACAACGAAGCTTGTGCCATGGGCCTTATGGTCGATGAGTTGGCTCATCGTCGCCATGTGAGACTCCTTGCTGAAGCCAACAATGTCCATCACAGAGGTGTACAAGTCGGGGTGCATGTTCGTGGGTTTGTTGTCCCGGATGGCATGTGCGGCCTCCTTGACAATGAAAATCATGCGGGTGAAGGCCGCCAGCTCGTCGTCGGTGAAGGCACCCCTCTTCCTCTTACCCGCGTGCACCTGTTTAGGGCATCAGTAGGCTTCTCAAGGGGGCCATCAAGGATCACCGTGTTAGACTGCTTCGTGTCAGCATCCTCAGTTGGCGACGCAACTGGAGGTGCCCAGGTGCTCTCTTGATCCCATGACATACTTGCCGGTGGCGAGGACAAACACATAGATGATCTACATCTCATCTTAGTTGGTAATGGGCGTGTTCAGGAACTCGGCGTCCTTGCGGCGATCCCATGATTGGAAGATAGTATGTTAGTTGTGCAGGTTAGCAATGATCGAAGTTAGTGAGGAGGACATTGTGCTAACCGTGACGTGGTCGTGGTAGTGCTCAGCCTGTAGGGGGACGGTTTTGCTCTCGTCACACCATTGAGCACCGCTAAGACCACAAAGCCTGCTAACGATGAGCCACCTCACCCTTCCTTAGGGGGTTGTACACTTGTGTGGAGCTAACGTCGGCACCGTAGTGCTCCATGAGGGCCTTGGCCACGACAGTTAGATGGACTTCCTTGAAGCCCTTGTTAGATCGGACGCCTCTCTTGATCAACGCGCACATTTTGGACAGGGCGAAGTTGGACATTCTGTGCGGCCTTCATGGCCTTCTTCGTGCGGTTCTTGGACTTCCTCTTCCTTCTGGCGGCCATCCTTTCCGCCACCTGGGCCACAAGGGAAGCCACTGGTCCCTCGTCAACCAGCACATCGGTCGCCCACACCTGAGACTCAACAATGGGATGTGAATCTGGCACTTGTGAGGGAATCTGCGAGTCCCCAACGTAGACCAGGGGCTGGCTAAAGTCGTCGCAAAAGGAATCCTACACAATGACCACATATCACATATGAACAAGCAAAGATCAATAGCATGGGCGAACCACAGATATACTACAGAAAATGAAAACCACAACTGTACTGCACTAAAGGTGAATCTACCTAGGATCAAACAAGACATGGCAATGGAATCATGAGAACTCACTACATTTGGGGACAGTACAAACCCTAGATCAGCGATGAACAAACTCATATCATGTCCAACCCTATACAGAGATCAAACCCTAGCCAGATCTGCCAAGGTCCAGATCCCAACGGAAGCTAATTTAACTTGTTATTTAAGAATAAAAAAACTCGACAATGGCTCTTATGTTGATGAAGAATTTGACGTTTGGCAAAAACAAAAACAACTGAAAGCTAAAAAAAAAAAGCCAACTGTCCTTTATTTCCCAAGAGAACAACTTTATTATGAGAAAAATGAAATCACATATCCCACTCATGAAATCACATATCCCATTCTTTGTTCCGTGATAAAATGGAAGTGAGCAAGTTGGTAATAACAACAACATAGCCATAACCAACCAACACGCGTTTTGTTAGAAAAACTTGATCGTCACTTAAAACATTTTCTCATGAAACCTAACACAATTCCACCCTCCACCTCACACTGTCACCCAATTGTAGCAGTTGATTTTTTTTATACGGCTTAGTACGAGAAACAAACCATTGGTGATTTTTTAACGACTGTCCCTCTTGAAAACCCATCTTCTCCCAGGATAATCTCGCGCTCGCGGTGGCTGCGTGGCATTTTGACTGCTTTCACTCTCGTGGTCAGTCAGCCAGTCCCAGGCCTTGGAGCGTACGCTGCAAACGGGAAAGAAAAGTCGCTGGCGCAGGGCGCAGGCTGAAAAAGCAGAAACCACCGCACCGCACCGCACCGCAGCGCAGGCGCAAAAAGCGAAAACCACCGCAGCTGCAGCTGCTCGGCAGCTCCAGGACGCAGGTCACCACGGCGAAAGGTGCAGGAGAGGGAGAGAAAGCAGACACAAATTCCCAGCGCGGCTCCGGCTCCGGCTTCCCCCAAAACCTACACCGCCGCCCCATGGGCCCCGCGCCGCCGGCGCCGCCCTTCCCGCCGCTGCGCCACCAGTAGAGATCGCCCGCGCCCGCGCCGGGGATGGCGCGGCCCGGGCGCCCCCGCCGCCGCTCAGGCCGAGGTCAGTCAGCTTCCCCCGATCTGAACCCACTCCGCGGTTGCGTCGGAACACCGGGACCTCCGTGCCTGCCTGCCTGCCTGCCTCATGTCTTGTTTGCTTGCTTGCTTGCTTGCTTGGGTGGGGTGGAGAGAGAGAGCCAC
The DNA here is from genome assembly GCA_030979885.1 of Lolium multiflorum. NCBI lineage: Eukaryota > Viridiplantae > Streptophyta > Magnoliopsida > Poales > Poaceae > Lolium > Lolium multiflorum. The sequence continues at coordinate 135,169,426 of CM061749.1, read as the reverse complement.
CGACTCGTTGGAACCTCGGGCCCTGCCGCGATTATTTACAGGGATGCAGCAGCTTCAGGTTTAGCGCGCGGCGGAGGGATGCCCGACTCTTACCCCTGTGTCGTGGCGGCCGTTCTAGGATCTTAGGTTGCCGCGCTTGTTTCGCAGCTCAATCTGAACCTCCATTTTGGGAGCCGTGGCAATGGTGGACGCAGGTCTCGGTTCCACCTGGAGAGAGAGGCCTTCCTCGACTGCGCGGCCCTTTTGTACTGGGTAGCTCCTGTGATGCTTCAACATCTTAGATTGGCTAGCGAGAATGTACTTTTATTGGTTTGTTAAGGATTGCTCCGGAGTAAATCGAAACGATAACTTCTCCTCAATTCATCATCGCTTCGAGATATACTCGAGTGTGCTTCTTCTCTACTTTTCCTTTCTGAATAAGCCTTTACCTGTTGTAGCCTTTGCTTCGCATCCATTTAGCTCAATTTCAGTAGCGGTGCATGGCTTTTTAATTTATCTTGAATAACATGTGGTGGACCTGGCCACCTTCAAAGGCAAATTCTCCGCGCCAACTGCGTATTTCTTTCTTAGGCTTGTGTGCTCAACATGGGCTCTTCACACTAATTCTGTACGCATACACTCTTGTCTCAAGATGACGCTGACTGGTCGATTGTGCTCTTTCTTCGCAGGATTGTTTGAAGATGCTCCAAGGAAGTTCTTATTTAATTTCTTAGCTGTTATCTTGGCTCTGGAATTCATCAGTGAGACCGGTTTGATCACCCAAACATCCGCTCTACAACCTGATGGTCCTGCTATGTCTCCTTCACAAGGTTGGCGACCAGTTCGGCCCATGGTATCCCAGGCCAAAGTTGGTGTAAGTGTTGCAACGCGGGAGCACAGACAAAAGAACCTATATCCATCGCCATCTGCTCTATCACCTTTGCACCCTCCCATCTCAGCGCCAAGCTACAGCTCCATCGCTGGAGCTTCTCACCTCTCCTTTTATTCCTCGGACCAGTCAGATCGTTATTTGGTGCAGCATAACAGACGCTCAGCAGCAGATGTTCCTGCTCATGTGGATGCCGCGCCCCCTGATGCAGCTTCAAATACTAGCGCAGCTCCTTCTGGCTTAGTGCAGCCCCCAGTATCTCCACACGATGGTAAGTTTTGCTAGAGTCATAATTTAGTTCCAAATGATTTCGTCATGTCAAACTTGACTTCAAATTGCATAAAAGAGATGCTCGTGTATTAAATCTAATTTGGCTTATTAGTTGGGGAAATAGCACATCATGACTGGTCAGAATACTAGTTGCTAGCAGCTGTCTTACGTAGCACATGTAAATTATAGAAGTTTGTTAGCTTTTGCTAATTCACGTATTATGTTTTGATCCATCAATTTTGAATGGTTACTGATGAGATAAAGTTTAGGATTGCTAGCAGTTTTAGTTTTAAGTACCCCCGACATTTGCTCTAGATGCCCTGTTAAAGGATCAATTCCACAATAATTCACTTTGTGTTTTACTAGGCTGTTGTGCCCCAAATATGGTACAAAGACGGGGGAGCAAAGACTGCCATTGTGTTTACCCAGTAAGAGTTGAGCTCTTTCTTCACAATGTTTCCTTGAATTCAAATTGGAGCAACGAATTTCTTGCCGAGCTTGCGTCGCAGCTCAACTTGTGGGTTACCCAGTTTGAGATTGTAAATTTCTATGTTGTTGGAGCTTCTGGGCTAAATATGACAATGAACATAGCTCCCCACACTGGAAATAGCTTCTCATCCAATCAAGTTTCTGCAATGAATTATTCTCTTAGCATGCATACAGTTCAGATCAATCCGATACTGGTCGGGGACTACAATCTTCTTAATTTAACGTGGTTCAGATCATTGGCTCCAGCTCCTGGTAATCCTTAGTCATCTTGATGTTCTTCTATGTATTACAGTGTTGATAGATCTTTTAGTGTCTAGGTACAAAAACTGGAATGCCACTTCACCTCTTTCTTTAAGTTTGTCTCTATTGCTTACTTTAGTTGAGAGATTGAAGATTGTTTGTGACACATGATATTGGTAATACTAGCTATTTCCAATTATCTATAGTGTGAACTCTGAACCACCAACTTGTTAAACTAGGAACTTTTGATTGGTGATTGATCCATCAAACAAGTACTCCGTATATTTCCAGAAACATGTCAATTTTGACCAAAATTGTTACTATTCTATTTGCTTTGTAATTTGTCAAATTCCAATTCCCCGTGTATTCTTTTCCATATTACCCCTATTAATTTTACCCATTTCTTCCACCTTCGCACCTTGCTAGGCTGGAGTACTAGAATAACGAGAATAGTGTAGGTAGGCGCTACATATTACACTTCTACCACCCTGCATTTAGTGCCCAACTCGTTTGATTTAAAGAGGATGAGAGACAAGGAAAACAAGCCTGACTGCCCGCATATCCATATTTCACAAGTAGCTACAGAGGACACATGTAATTACATTTCGATTCGACTTTTGAAGCACTGGTTTGGCTAATTCAAAATATGTACATGCACTTACTTTTGTTTCTGTTCAAGTGGATTTTCGATCAAAGTAACCCCTTTAGTTTTAATTACAACTTGTTTATCCAGTTAGATGTGTTACTTTTTGTACTTCCTACACGGTGTATCATATGGATGACCTTTCAATTTAGGCGAGTGTCCTATTTACTATTACGCACCTTTTTAAAATGATTTTCTTTGTCTAACATCATTGTCTATTTTCTGTTTCAACATTCAGCTCCAGCGTTCATGATATCACCTAAGTCCTCTCCATTTACATCATCTTCCTTACCAAGGACGAGTGAAAACAGCAGCAATGGCAGACACTTGAGCCTGATTACTGTCATTTGCATATGTATTGGTGCTCTAATTGGTGTCCTGGTGATCCTTTTATCTATTTGCTTCTGCACATTCAGGAAAGGAAAGAAGAAGTTGCCTCCTGTTGAAACACGTATGTGTCAAGAGATCTATTCCTTGTTTTATTCTTTGCCAAAAACAAGAACAAAACTAATGTAGTTTATTTTATGTGATGGGATTAGAATTTTATACTATATTATAATATGCAAAAACTCCCCAAATTTTGTACTATTGTTTATATTCAACCTTTTGGCTTTGAGCATAGTTTTCCCCTAGTTAATGTTTGTGTGTGAAGTTATAATGGCTTATAGAACTTGAAGAGTCGAACCTTACACAGTTCAATCTTTCACTTGGATAGCTTACTGTCCCTTAGTCAAAACTTTAGTATGATCGATGGTAGGGGTATTTTGTCTCTCTGGCTTTGCTGTTCGATAACAACATGATATTTGAAACCAAGCTATATGGAAAGGTTGGTACAAGAAAACCAGCTATCTGAAGGCTATCATTTACTAATAAGTACACCTTCTCCGGCACTTAGCTAGCGTAAGCGTCCAGCTTTAGGCATTTTTGGTCCGGTACTCCGATCTGCACCAGGATACATGGGATTCTCTGTTGGCCCAACATTCACCCCTGCCCATCCTATTAATAGCAAGTGGACAGGGGCTCAATAAAATGCACTGTAGGCCCCCTAAACTTGTCCCAGGTTGTCAAATAAGCACCCGGCCTCCCAACTTGCATATAAGTCCCTGAACATGTTTAAGTGGATGAGTTAGGTCCCAGGCATGCTGGTAAACACTAACATGAAGGCTTGAGCTGAGCACATCCAATGTGGGGACTTTCCTCTCTATGTAAGAAAGGCCATTGTCGTGGATCCCAAGATCTAACCACCCTCACTCCTAATTTTATTCTTGGGTACAGGCAAGGCTGCCGCTATCACTCTTTCTGATTTCTCTTTTTGTAAAGAGTTTGGTGTGTGGGTCAATAATGAAAATGTCATGTTGGACATGATCAATCTATCGTGTCAGCACTCTAGTTCTGCATGGTGTGTTTGGGCTCTAACCAGCAACACATGTTAGAACTTAGAGATGCAAGCTGTGAGTTTAGGGAATGTCAAAATATGCCTATATGTTGTACCTTTGCTGGATAGACCGAGCCACTGTAAATAGTGACTATTACTTGGATCAAATCACATCATATTGGATCACGGCAGTGGAAGCATTGTAGAGAATTTGTCTTGCTGTATTGCATTTGGAGGATACTTTGTAGCTTCAGTTTCACTCGTGCAATACATTGAACTAAGGTCTTCACGGCTTGTCAAGTTAAGAGATACTTCTTTCTTATGTATTTGTGGACTGTGAAAGTTCATAATGTATTTCTGGTTGTAGTCCTTTGAAGGTCATTAAATGAGGGTGGAAGCAGATACCGTGTCCATAGATCCCTAATTCGTTCAGCTTCTTAGTCAATTTTGAACGATGATCAAATGTTTGGTTTCTTTCCCAGTGTTTCTCACACATGTTTCAGAAATGATTTAATGTGTATTAACCTCGGCTGCTTTTCCGTACAGCCAAACAAAGGACACCAGATGCAGTATCTGCAGTTGAATCACTTCCTCGCCCCACAAGTACACGGTTCCTTGCATATGACGAACTTAAAGAAGCAACAAACAACTTTGAGGCTTCAAGTGTGCTTGGGGAAGGTGGTTTTGGCCGTGTCTTTAAGGGAATACTAAGTGATGGCACTGCTGTCGCTATAAAGAAGCTTACTTCTGGGGGACACCAAGGAGATAAAGAGTTTCTAGTTGAAGTGGAGATGCTGAGCAGGTTGCACCACCGCAACCTTGTGAAACTCATTGGATACTACAGCAACCGTGAATTGTCACAGAGCCTTCTTTGTTATGAACTTGTTCCTAATGGAAGTTTAGAGGCCTGGCTTCATGGTATGGCTTGCTATTTCTTTTTCTGTCTGAACCATTGCTGCATCGTTACCAATATAGTTGTGATTAGAAGTGTTTCATTAAGTTAAATTTGTTTTCCTGTAATTTATTGTAATTTACTGACATCTGAAACACAGCTCTTACTGCATATGTTATGTTATCAGGCTCATTGGGCGCTAACTGCCCCTTGGATTGGGACACCAGAATGAAGATAGCACTTGATGCTGCCAGGGGATTAGCATACCTTCATGAAGATTCACAGCCTTGTGTAATCCACAGGGACTTCAAAGCTTCTAATATATTGCTTGAGAATGATTTTCATGCCAAAGTGTCCGATTTTGGTTTGGCCAAACAGGCGCCAGAAGGTCGCTTAAATTATCTTTCAACTCGTGTTATGGGAACTTTTGGGTAATCTGAATATATCCTACCTTGAGTTACATTTAACTATCTCTGCTCTGCTTTTGCTTTATATAGTCTGATGTGTTTTCAGGTACGTAGCACCAGAGTATGCAATGACAGGACACTTAATTGTAAAAAGCGATGTATATAGCTATGGAGTTGTTCTACTTGAACTACTTACTGGAAGGAGGCCTGTGGATATGTCTCAATCTTCCGGGCAGGAAAATCTAGTGACATGGGTTAGATTTTCTTCTCACTATCTTCAGTTATTTTCACATAAATCTCTTTTACTGTTTTACATAGGAGTGTGAATCTGTGTTAGTGTGAACACTATTGGTCAGCCAACTAGTTGAGTGTACTATGCTTGCACATTAGTGATTATTAATGTCAAAAGGCAGCTGGAGCAAAACAAGATGGGGGATGGGTAAACACTAAACAGTAAACACCGTTGGGTGGAAAGTAGACATGCTGCGCTAGTCTGTTCTTTATATGTCGCGGTCCACGACGCTTGAGAATTGTTGGTTTGTTTCTTAGCTAGCTTCCGTGGCTAGTTTGGGATTAGATACTTCATTAAATCTCGCCGTATTTATATTGCATGTTTGTAGGACCTGATTACGTATAACCACATGGTGCTATTATGTTACACTTGGTAAACGGGTTATTTTTGCTCAACTGACTTACAGACACGGCCAGTTCTTCGAGATAAAGATAGACTACAAGAACTAGCTGACCCCAGTCTTGGTGGGCAGTATCCGAAAGAAGATTTTGTGAGAGTCTGCACAATCGCAGCAGCCTGTGTTTCCCCTGAGGCAAACCAAAGGCCAACAATGGGGGAGGTGGTGCAGTCACTTAAGATGGTGCAACGCTCCACGGAGTTCCAGGAATCTGTACAAACACCGCCGGCTCGTCCTAATATCCGGGCTGCAGCAACATATGAATCTGACGGGACTTCATCCATGTTCTCCTCCGGACCCTTCTCAGGTCTGAGCCCTTTCGAGACTGAAAACATCTCGAGAACGGCGATTTTCTCAGAAGATCTCCACGAAGGCCGATGATTGTTAGGGGGTGGTTGAGGAACTGTTTTCGGTAGAGCCTCTAACCGCCCATTGAAAGGCTGGTGATGTTAGTGACCTGGCCGGTTATGGGGAAGCAATACCTGTAAATTCCATTTTTAGTCGCCGTCTGCAAAAAGACTAGATTATCACAAGAACAGCTGATCACTTTGTACCAAATACTACATGATTTTGCTCGAGGTTTTTGTCCGTAACTCCTGTCTCATGTTGACACATTTTTGGTGTGTGCTGGAAGTTTTTGTATGAGGGCATGCTATCGTGAACCACAACAGGAATTGTTGGTAGCTGTGTGCAGCAGAATTCTTTGCATTTGGGTGTGGGGAAGCGTAGAGCAACCTGATGCCTCCCCTCTTCAATCTGAACTTAATCTGCTGGCACTGTGCATATTTTAACAGTTGGTTTGGTGATTCATGCTGGAATGTTTCACCAAGTTTCAAAAACCTGCACGAATTGACACTGACACGGTGACTCATTAGGCATTTTTGGGATGGGATCGGGATGGTGCCGGTACTTGTAGTACACAGCAAAAGGGATTTCCTGAATAAGCGGCTGTCCTCTCCAGCGAGCCATGCATGCATGCCTTGGCTCCCGCTGAATGCTCCCACTCCCCACACTCTCGTCTTCAGCCCCTCTTCTCCCGCGGTCCCCGACGTGACGTACTGCTCTCTTCTCCGTGACCGCCTAATCACCACTCTCCTCTCTCTCATCGCGTCTCCCCACATCACTGCGCGCTTTCTCTCTGGATCGTCATGCCTCGCCGCTCCTTGCTGCTAGCGTTTCTCGTCGTCGCCGGCGCTGCCATCACAGCCAACGCCAAGGTGTACGCCCCGGTGGACTCGATCCTGCTCAACTGCGGCTCCACCGCGGACGGTCTCGACGGGGACGGCCGCAAGTGGCAGGCGGACACCAACAACAACGAGTGGCTGGGCGACGCCGGCAAGTCGTCCATCATGGCGGCGGCGGACGAGCTGGACTCGTCGCTGCCGTCCACCATCCCCTACATGACGGCGCGCGTCTTCACCGTGGAGACGGCCTACAACTTCACGGTGAACCCCAAGGACCGCCACTGGCTGCGCCTCCTCTTCTACCCGTCCTCCTACAACGGGATCGCGCCCGAGGACTTCCGCTTCTCCGTCTCCACCTCCACCGGCCTCACCCTCCTCCGCAACTTCAGCGTCTGGGTCACCACCAAGGCGCTCACCCAGGGCTACCTCGTCCGGGAGTTCTCCATCCCCCGGACGCCCACCGGTGTCCTCACCGTCACCTTCACCCCCACGCCCATGACCAACGTCACCTACGCCTACATCAACGGCCTCGAGGTCTCCTCCATGCCCGACATCTTCGACGACCCCGCCACCATGGTCGGCTTCGCCGACCAGACCGTCGACATCGCCGGCGCCACCTTACAGACCATGTACCGCTTCAACGTCGGCGGGGGCTTCATCCCGCCCTCCAACGACTCCGGCCTCTCCCGATCCTGGTTCGACGACACACCCTACGTCTTCGGCGTCATGCAGGGCGTCACCTACAACGCCGGCGCCAGGTTCCACGTCAAGTACCCCAGCGAGATCGCCGAGTACGTCGCCCCCGTCGAGGTGTACACCGGCACCCGCTCCATGGGCTCCGACGCGCGCGTCAACCAGAACTACAACCTCACCTGGACCATGGAGGTGGACGCCAACTTCACCTACGTCGTCCGATTCCACTTCTGCGAGCTCCTGCTCAACAGGCCCAACCAGCGCGCCTTCGACATCTACGTCAACAACAAGACGGCGCAGTCGGATGCGGACGTCATCGAGATGACCTCCGAGCGTGGCGTGCCGACCTACAAGGACTTCGCCGTGCACATGCCCGACGAGCCCGGGGACGAGATCATGTGGATTGCCCTGCACCCGTCCGTCGCGCTCAGGCCGCAGTTCTACGACGCCATCCTCAGCGGCCTCGAGGTCTTCAAGCTCAACGACACCGCCGGAAACCTTGCCGCGCCCAACCCGTTACCGTCCAAGATGCTGGCCGACGCCGAGCTGGGCGCCAGCGACAAGGACAGGTCCAGGAAATCCAAGGAGCAAGCCAACATGGCAACCGTGATCGGCGGCACGGCGGGCGGCGCCGCGGCGGTGGGCATCGTGGCGGCCATCTGCGTGGTGGTGTACCACAACAAGAAGACCAAGGAGCTCAGCGGTAGCGAGTCGCACACCTCCGCCGGGTGGCTGCCGCTGTACAACTCCCACACCAGCGGCAAGTCGTCCGGCCACCTCGCGGCGAACCTGGGAGGCATGTGCCGCCACTTCTCCCTCGCGGAGATGAAAGCCGGGACCAAGAACTTCAGCGAGTCGCTGGTGATCGGCGTCGGCGGTTTCGGGAAGGTGTACAGCGGCGTCGTGGATGGCGACACCAAGGTGGCCATCAAGCGCTCGAACCCGTCGTCGGAGCAGGGCGTGCTGGAGTTCCAGACGGAGATCGAGATGCTGTCCAAGCTGCGGCACCGCCACCTCGTATCCCTCATCGGATTCTGCGAGGAGGACAACGAGATGATCCTCGTCTACGACTACATGGAGCACGGCACGCTGCGGGAGCACCTCTACAACAAGGGCGGCAAGCCGCCGCTGTCGTGGCGGCACCGCCTCGACATCTGCATCGGCGCCGCCCGCGGGTTGCACTACCTCCACACCGGCGCCAAGTACACCATCATCCACCGCGACGTCAAGACAACCAACATCCTCGTCGACGAGAACTGGGTGGCCAAGGTCTCGACTTCGGCCTCTCCAAGTCCGGCTCCACCACGGTGAACCAGGCGCACGTCAGCACCATGGTCAAGGGAAGCTTCGGGTACCTAGACCCGGAGTACTTCCGGCGGCAGCAGCTCACCGACAAGTCCGACGTCTACTCCTTCGGCGTGGTGCTGTTCGAGGTGCTCATGGCGCGGCCGGCGCTGAACCCGGCGCTGCCGCGAGACCAGGTCAGCCTCGCTGACTACGCCCTCATGTGCCAGCGGAAGGGCACCCTCCCGGACGTCGTTGACCCGACCATCAAGGACCAGATCGCGCCGGAGTGCCTCATCAAGTTCGCCGAGACGGCCGAGAAATGCCTCAACGACCAAGGCATTGAGCGGCCGTCCATGGGCGACGTGCTGTGGAATCTCGAGTTCGCGATGCAGCTGCAAGACACGTTCGACGGCGGCAGCGGGCGACGGCGGGGCGAGGATGACGGGAGCGGGCGACCGGTGCTCGAGCCCAGCAACAGCTATGGGAGTACGACCACGCTCGGGACGTCATCCAACTCCAGGGCGCACGAGGCGAGCGTCGTCATACTGGAGGAGGAGGACGACGACATGACTAACGGCGCGGCCTTCTCGCAGATCGTGCAACCCACCGGACGGTGACACGACCCGAGCTACAGGCTCCTCTGTTTACAAACGTGCTGTGATGTTGGTGTTGAATTTTGAAGCTCTCATTAGTAGTAGATCAAAGTACTGTAGACTGTAGTAAGCTTGAAGGACTGGATAATTTGATAACTAGAAAGCAGAAATTAGCGTTTCGTTCAGTGTTCACATAGCTAAGGCATTAGAGATGGTTTTACTGAAATTTAACTCTTTTTCATTGAACTAGCGGAGTGGCCAGTGGAATGTGCAAGTCTCGGTTGATTTGATGGTTTTACTCGACAAAGTATCATTAGTTCGAACTTTCAAAATTAAAAGTCCTATAAATGTTGTCAAAAATCAAAGCATTCTAAATTTATAGAGAAAAAAATCGATATCTACAATACCAAATCAACATCAATAGATCTACAATGAAATAATTATTCACACCATATTTATTCAATATAACTAGCACAACCGTCACCTCATATTTTGTTAATACATTTTAAATATATTTGGAATAGCTATTTTAATTGATATTCATTCAAAAAGTTATAACCCACAACAATTCTTAATACCATCAAACAAACATTTCATATAGCTAAGGCATCAGAGAAGGATTGTCGTTGCCTACTCAACAATACCCCGGATGAGGGGTCCTCACGGAGGGGGGAAGAAAAGGGGGCCATAACAGTTGGGGCCCACCGTGGGGCCAGCAGCGTCTGGGGGCCGAAACCGGACAGGTTCCGCCTTTTGAGGATTCGGCGACACAATCGCCGTGGGGCGTGTCTTGTACGCCGGCAACTTCCCGATCGTCCCTCCGAACGAGTGCTGGATTCCGGCTAGATTTGACCCCGTCAAGCTCTCCATCACCCTGATCAGCGGGATACACATCTTCATCAGCGAAATCGTCCATTCCGACGAAAACGCCTTGGTAGGTACTGCAGCTACAACCGCCGCTGAGTTGGATGCAGCTGTAAAGATCCAATCTGAGTCGCTGGAGTTTCCTAAGGAAATTCCGCCTTAGATCTGGAAATTTGAAAACCCACCCTATCTGCCCTTGAGCAGGAAAAGGCGGTGGAAGAACAACGCAGATCTACTTGGGTTTCCCAGTTGTTAGGGAAGCATAGGTGCCACTTCGTGCACTTCCTCGCACATACACCGGGATCCGCCTCTCCTCGGGAGGGTGCTAGACCGATGCAGCTAGAGGATGTCGGAGACAACACTGGATCCGAGCAGCCACAGGGTGCTGGAAAGAATGAGGACTCATTACTCAGCGAGCTTAGCCCACTCTCAGACGAGTTTCCCCTATGGCGTCGGAAGAATACGACGCATGGTGCAAAAAAGTTGGAGGATGAGGAATCTGATGGTGAATCGTCTCCGCCAAAGAAGGTCTTTGCGACCATAGCTGGCCTAGATGATGAAAACGAGGAGGAAGACTCCGGAAAGACTCCGCCTCAGGTAGGAATCCCGGACAGAGCTTCCGGATGCTCCACCACGGGTCCATACCCGTCGGACAGACCAGCCGCCTGGCCGGAGCCTGAACTTCCAAGAGAACATAGCAGCTGAGACACTCATGCACATAGCAGGTGAGGATAGAGAAAACGTCAAGCACAAGGAAATCCAAACCAATCCGATCACCCGAGAGGAAGTGTTGGATCCAGAAGCCTTTGAAGCAAGACGAAAAGAACTCTTGGCGGAAGCTCAGAACTTGGTCGAAGTCAATGCATCCATCCTTAAGGACAAAGCTGCTACGATCAAAGAGTACAGTTGCCCGCGCACATCAGCGCCACACGCACGAATCCCTTCAGAAATCGATAGATCTCAAAGCCCAATGGGAAACACAAATCAAGCGCACCCAAGAGGAAGAAAAGAAAAAAAGATGACGAGGCGGAGAGATGACATCCTCCCTCGCAACATCAACTATGACGGAGCGGCACGCCGCAAACCTCTGGTAACCCTAAAGGATAATATGGAGAAACCGGCGGAGCTCCTGGCCAACTACGATGATAAGATCGACCTTGAGTACCGTAATCGTTGGCACTGCCATGAAGCAGCAGAGAAAGGCAGATACTTCACACAGACTGGCTTCCAACCCGGAGGCATGTGTGTCCACAACGCAAAATCAGCCTGCCGGAAAGCAACAGGGGCACCGTAATGACCAATCTCGCACCGGATCAACTGAGCGCCAGAGAAAGAGCAAGGAACAACCAAAATCTGATCCCCATATCTTTGGATACTCCTTAGGATAAAGCTAAGGGGAAGGATCCAATATTCACTGGCAAGGACAAGTACCATAACGCCTCGCCACCAAAGCATCGCCACGCGCCACCGCGCCCTCGCCCACGTAGTCCAGCCGGAAACGTCAAACCCCATGGGCCTAGCGGAATTAACATCCGCGACAATGTTGAGCCCAGGAGAGGTTGGAACGATGGTCGTGAAGCTGAAGGCATGCACTCCTGGCGTGAAGGAGGCAGCCGCCAAGATGGCAGAGGGAGCCACCGCAGCTGGAGCCAGCACCACCAGGAGGGACGCGGAGAATATGAAGGCGAAAGCAAGAGGCATCATAAGCCCCCGCGGGGATCTCCATCACCGCCACCCAGTAAGGGAGGCGGAGGTGGAGGTAGAAGATCAAAATCCCGCTCGAACACCCCTAATGGTAGGCCGAACGCTCGGGAATGCCTGAAAGAGTACCAAGTGGGTTACACTGGTCCCAAGTGTTTTGGAAATAGGACCCGCGAGGAAAGAACGCCAAAAGGCATGAGCCTCAAGTTACCCAGAAACTTGAAGCATTATGATGGCAAGGAGAGGCCCGACGCCTGGATCGATGACTACTACAGCACCATCGATTTTGAAGGAGGAAATTCCAACATCGCTTGCCGCATGCTCCTGGTGTACCTTATTGGCCCAGCCCAGGTATGGCTCAACGACCTCCCAGAAAACTCCATCTTTTGTTGGTTTGACCTAAAAATAGCCTTTGAGGCACACTTCAATGGCACCTACAAGAGACCCAACACAGCCAACGACTTACAGGCCTGCATACAGAAGAAGTCGGAAACTTCCTGAGAATATCTCTCTCGGTGGTTAGATACTAGAAACTCCTGCGAGAACGTTGATGACACAACAGCTATGCTGGCCTTCATAGGAGGACTGTAGAGCGGAGGCTTGCTCCGACATAAGCTGACGTGCGAATACAAAGCACGAAGGCTAAACCTCAATGAGATGATCTCCATCGCCAGCATCCACACTTCTGCAGATGATGATGCGGGCGGAGACTTACTGGCCATATCTATAGCCCTCCACCAGTAGAAGAAAAACAACAACGACAATAACAAGCGGAAGAATCCCCCTGATGACCAAAAGAGTGGCGGATCTGACATGGTTGCCATGATGTTTCAGGGAGATCAAGGCGGAGAACGAGGCTGCGGTCGTGGTGGCGGAGCCAGCAAGGGCCAGCAGCACGCTGACGAGGTCACGTCTGCCGGAACCCGCGCTCCCCAAACATATGAAGAATACAAAGATATGTCGTGCTTGGCTCACATTGATCCTGCAACGGGCAAGTCCACACACACCAACCGCCAGTGCAAATGGGTCAACGATCTCACGTCGGATCTAGAGGCAGGATACAAGCATGCGCGGAAACGTCGGCCTCGTGGAAAAGGAGGCAAAGGCGCGCAAGGCGAAAACCAAGGAAGGCACTGAAGACATGGATGAGGATAGGGCTATGCCGGAACCCAAGGATGGTACCGCAGCCAAAACCTCCAGCCCCTTCGGAAAGAAAAGTGCCGGAGCATGATGGTTTTGAAATACGCCAATTTTCTCGTGTTTAAACCCTTAGCTAAGTTAAGGAATTGACTAAGTTTACCTCTCAACATGCCACTAATGACTAATTAATGCAAAGATGTGCAACCTATTCTATTTTGGATGATGTGCAGGAAATCGCGTCATAATGACAAATGGACCTGCAATTACTGAAGAAAATCGCGTCAGGAGTATGGCAAAGTTGACTACGCTCGAAGAGGCGGTTCGGGGGACTTTACCGGGAATCGGTACGGGCGTAATGACTAATTAATGGAAAGATGTGCAATCTCTTTTATTTTTGGATGATGTGCAGGAAATCACGTCATAATGACAAATGGACCTGCAATTACTGAAGAAAATCGCGTCAGGAGTATGGCAAAGTTGACTACGCTCGAAGAGGAGGTTCCAGGGACTTTAACGGGCATCGGTACGTGCAGGCCCCGCCCATAGCGTCCGCCCGTACCATGCCCTGCTGCCTTCCTGAGGTCAAACCCTATAAGTTTCGTGAAGGGGGCGACGCCAAAAGGAGAGCCATTTGTCGCCAAACAGAGCTGCCATCCATCAGATCCATCTGCACAACACCGAAGGAGATCCACCATCATAGTTCATCCATTCCATCTCTAGTCTCCTCCATAGCCATAGCCATCACCCTTGTTATAGAGATCTTCTTGAGAATTGGCGACCATTGTAAAAATATTGTGATTTCAATCTAAGTATTTGCCACAATGATTTCTATCTTTGTTATTGATCTTGATATTATGTGTGAGTAGTCCTCACGGGCTGCGGGTTGGGGTGAATCCTCACAACATTTATGCATCTAATCTTATTATATGTGTAAGGATTGAATAGGAGTTTTGAAATCTTGTACCTTTGTCTCTTTGCCTCGTTTCGATGATCTGCATGTACCCATATCATTCAAATCGATCAAGGGAAGAGGTGGGATGAGTGGAGAATGACGTGCTACCGCGAACCTCAGTGACACAAAGAGGAAAGTAATGGTACCTGTTTAGTGATTCATTTGGGATCATGGCACGATCATCTAGCTTAATGCTTTGGTATGCATTCATATGCTTAATAACTATTGTTGCTTGCGGCTGTGAGGACAATGGTTGGACCAAGAGACTCTTATCACCTCTAGCTTTAGGGGCAAGAGTATTTATGGATGTGCTACTCACAAATCTATTATCTCTATTTATTTGTTACACATATGCGCTTCAATTATATATGTATGCATAGCTGCAGGAGAAACCTTAACCCTGGCATATTTCCATCAATGAACACAAGCCCCTCAAAAGTAACTAGAAAGGTTTGGTAAACATAAAATAAAATCAACTAGCAAGTCTTGTAGACATTTGCGTTACACCATTTTAGCACTGATTCCCAAGGTTCGATTAAACCGAGGTCTACTAGGAAAAAAAATTATCATACTACAATCTGTAATCCGGATCGAAGGTATCAACCCTTTTTCTCGCGCCGTTCCCGGGGAAGCAATTTCGCTATTCCGGTAAGGTTACTAGAGACCTTGTTAGTCATTTTATTTTAGTTTTGAGTTTTTATTTACTGTTATTAGTTTATTGTTTTCATTCTACTTGACCCCCCCCAAAATTACTTATTCTTTTACAATCATAGAAGAAAATACCAAAAAGATAATCACTATGGCATAAAAGAAGCTTGGGGAATATGCTATCCCAATGATGATTTTATTCGTACATCCATAACTCAGCCCACTATTACAGTGGGGAACTCTGAACTTAAGCCTAATATTTTGAGTTTGGTTCAGCAGAACCAATTTGGAGGCTCAGCCGCTGAGGACTCAAGTATGCACTTAAATATATTCACTGAGATATGTGATATGGTGCACATTAAAGATGTTGACCCCAATGCGGTAAAATTACGCTTGTTTCCTTTTTCACT
Organism: Lolium multiflorum; assembly: GCA_030979885.1. Classification (NCBI taxonomy): domain Eukaryota; kingdom Viridiplantae; phylum Streptophyta; class Magnoliopsida; order Poales; family Poaceae; genus Lolium; species Lolium multiflorum. Next base: position 135,154,081 of record CM061749.1, on the reverse strand, counting down.
AAGAGAAAAAGCAAAAGACTGGTTGCTAGCTTTGCCTAAAGGCACTATAACTTCATGGAATGAATGTACTAATATATTCATGACTAAGTTTTTCCCACAAGCAAAGACTATGCAGCTGCGTTCTAACATTACAGGTTTTAGTCAAAAGGACCGCGAGCCACTAGCGCTTGCATGGGAAAGGATGAAAGAAACCACCATGAACTGTTCAAGTCAAGGAATGGAGAACTGGTTAATCTTGCACTTATTTTATAATGACCTTAACCCAGTGTCAAAGTCTATGCTTGATAAGGAGGAACATTCATGAACAAGCCAGTTGAACTGGCAAGGATACTTCTAGATGATATGCAGAGCAACCATGCCCAATGGCATGTAGAAAGATCCTCCTCAAGAAAGGTGAATTCAGCCACCGAAGGTAACAATGAAGAGCTTACCCCAAAGGTAGATGAGCTTATAAATATTCTAAAGGGTAAGGAAAGTACCCAAGTTAATGCCATCACCAACTCTAATGTTGAGGAAGTAGACTTCATAGCAAGAAAACCTTATAACCCTACTTGGAAGAGTCAAAACTATGGATCTCTAATTTTTCCAAATAATAATTACACTAATGGTAGTGGAGCAAGCAAAATAATAATTACACTAATGCTAGTGGAGCAAGCAATGGTAATATTTCAATTGAAAATACTTTCAAAAAATTTATGCATGCTCAAACTGAACAAAATAGCACCCTTACAAAGCTTACTGAAAATCATAGCACTATGTTAGGGAATTTATCTAATCAAATTGTTTCTCTTAAGAACGATGTTCAAGTTCTACAGGAAACGATAAAGACCGTTGAATCAAAATTGGGGAAGATAGTTGAAATCCAAACTATATTACTTGCAAGATTTGCAGGTAAGCCAGAACCAAACCCCGTTCAAGACCTCAAGGTGATGAGGATCAATAGGGAAGGAGAAGCACCCGAAGAACTGAACTATAGCAATGCTCCAACACCAGAATACTCCGTAGAAGATATAATAAAGATGATCACGGTAAAGCACCCCGGAGTCGATGAAGGTAATGGTGTCATGTACTGCCAGTTTATTCATGAAGTAGCATGCAAAGTTCGTGATTTAGAACAACAATATAAGAAGCTAGCAGAAAAACTCCCAGCTAAGCTTGATGATATATTTGAGCCCACTAGTAAGATTCATATTGGAACAAATGAGGTGGCTGCACTTTGCAATCTTGGTGCAAGCGTCTCCACAATTCCAAAAGTCTTATTTGATAAGTTAGGAACGGCGCCATTTAAAATCACCGAGCTAAGACGTCATTTAGCTGATTCAACTTATAGACATGTTGTAGGAATTAAAGATAATATTTTAGTAGAAACTAAAGGGTGTCCTGTTCTTATTAATCTTGTTATTGTGGGCATGCCTGAAGATCCTATAGCACCTACAATCTTAGGAAGGCTATTTCTTAGACCTATTAAATCTCTAATCAATTTGCCTGAAAGGAATATGAGAATTGGACTACCATCCAAAGACCCATTTGTAGTACACTTCCCTAAAAAGAAGAACCCAAACATGACGATAATGGTATCATCACTTTGAAAGCTAATTACTTTGGAGTGGGTCTTCCACTTCCAACACCTAGGTGATCACCATCTTGGTCAAGCTAATTGACCTTAACTAGAAGCGCTTCATGGGAGGCAACCCATGCTTAATAACTTTGTCTATCTATTTCTTGTTTAGTTTAATGTTTTATATGTTTGTTTGTTTTTATTTGAATAAAGAGTGTTCAAGACATCCTTTGGAAAAAATGAGAAGAAAATAAGTAACAATGCCTTTCGAGTTCGTATACTAACAGTTGAGCATTCTTGATATTATATACTGATATTTTTCCTTAGTCATTTTTGAGGTAATGTTGACGTACGAGGGCAAGTGAAAAATGCACAGAAATTTTTAAGTTCGCTGGTTGCAGTAACTTTAGCGACCAATGGTACGGTGGGATCCGTCCGTACCGCGCGCCCGTACCACATCTCCAGCCCGAAGAAGAAAAATTGAAAGTTTGGTCGAAGGAACCAGTAACTTTTGCGACTGTCGGTACGGGCAGACTAGACCGTACCGCTTTGACGACGAAACTTCAATATTTCGGTAAGGAACCAGTAACTTTGGCGACCATCGGTACAGGGGGATACGACCGTACCACCCGACCGTACCGAGTCGATTGCCTTAACCGAAGGCGGCTGCACCTGGTACGGGCGGGATGCGCCCGTACCACGCGTCGGAAGCCACAAATAGGCAGGGAAGAGGTAACCCCAACCAAAATTTCATATCCTCTCTCTCTCTTCCTCCTCCAAACTCAAAACCTACTCCATTGTATCTCCAAATTCGTTCATTTTTATTCGATTCCTCGCACTCCATCGTAGTATGGTACGTTTCTCCTCCGATCCCCAACTTTTTATCCACAAATCCATGCTCTAGCTTTTGCCATTATCAATCTAGACTTAGGTCATATTATGAACTTCATCACCTTAATGAGCATGTTAGACTTCAAAATTAGAGGAGATTCTTTTATAAGATGTGTAGAGGATGATTCGTATGTCTATTTATATTGGATGAGATTTTTATTTTTGTTAAAGTTTTTAATTTGTGCTTAAGATACTTAACATCTAATTAATTTTTAGATGAACACAAGGAGCCACTCGCGCGCTGTGGCTGCACAGGCTGCACTACCGGTTGAGTACACCCCTGCTTCGCTTGGGATCAAGCTCGATGACCGACGTCATCTCAACCATTTCAACCGTCTCAAGGACCGCGAGATCAAGTCGACAAAATGGGAGGCTGCCACCTATCGCCGCTTGACACTCGAGTTCTTCAGCACCCTGAAGCATACTGTGGGACAGTACCACAACTCTGAGGAGAATCAACCCGGAGTCGACCGAATATCATTCCATTTGATGTACCGTGAGTATGAGATAACTTTAGATGAGTGGTGCAACTACTTTGGCTTTGAGAATAGCACCATCGCCAACCGCTATGCATGCTTTACTGTGAATCCATCACCTAGCAGATATTTTACTAGCATGAGCGTATCTAGCACACTCCCCGAGGGTAATTGTATCGAGTGCCCTACTATTCGCTATTTGTACTATGTTATTGCTAACACTTCGCAGGCACGTGGTGATTTTAAAAGACTCAATGAAGAGGACATGATGATCCTCGCAAAGGTTGTGTTCCCAGATAGCAACATCCATCCAAACTTGGGTGCCCTTCTCATCCTCTACCTGAACCACCAAGCACTTGAAGCTCGGGGCCCCATATGTGGTAGGAGTCATCACCATCTTGGCAAGTGATGCGCGTAGATGTACATGTCCGTTGGGAACCCCAAGAGGAAGGTGTGATGCGCACAGCAGCAAGTTTTCCCTCAGTAAGAAACAAAGGTTATCGAACCAGTAGGAGCCAAGAAGCACGTGAAGGTTGTTGGTGGAGGAATGTAGTGCGGCGCAACACCAGTGAAACCGGCGCCAACGTGGAACCTGCACAACAAAATCAAAGTACTTTGCCCCAACGTAACAATGAGGTTGTCAATCTCACCGGCTTGCTGAAAACAAAGGATTAAGCGTATCGAGTGGAAGATGGTGTTTGTTTGCAAAGAACAGTAAAAGCAGTAGAATGTATTCAGATGTAAAAGAATGGACCGGGGTCCACAGTTCACTAGAGGTGTCTCTCCAATTAGATAACTAACATGCTGGGTGAACAAATTACAGGCGGGCAATTGACAAATAAAGATTCAATACATATCAACGATGATTACTATGTGATTTAATCAGGGCATTACGACAAAGTACATAGACCGCTATCCAGCATGCATCTATGCCTAAATAATCCACCTTCAGGTTATCATCCGAACCCCTTCCGGTATTAAGTTGTAAACAACAGATAATTGCATTAAGTATGGTGCGTAATGTAATCAACACAAATATCCTTAGATAAAGCATCAATGTTTTATCCCTAGTAGCAACAGCACATCCACAACCTTAGGACTTTCTGTCACTGTCCCAGATTAAATGGAGGCATGAACCCACTATCGAGCATAATTACTCCCTCTTGGAGTTACAAGTATCAACTTGGCCAGAGCCTCTACTAGCAACGGAGAGCATGCAAGAACATAAACAACACATATATGATAGATTGATAATCAACTTAACATAGTATTCTCTATTGATCGGATCCCGCCAAACACAACATGTAGCATTACAAATAGATGATCTTGATCATGTTAGGCAGCACACAAGATCTAAACAATGATAGCACAAGCGGAGAAGACAACCATCTAGCTACTGCTATGGACCCATAGTCCAAGGATGAACTACTCACGCATCAATCCGGAGGCGGGCATGATGATGTAGAGCCCCTCCGGTGATGATTCCCCTCTCCGGCAGGTGCCGGAGGTGATCTCCTGAATCCCCGAGATGGGATTCGCGACGGCGGCGTCTCGGGAAGGTTTTCCGTATCGTGGCTCTCACAGGGGGTTTCGCGACGAAGGCTATTTGTAGGCGGAAGGGTAGGTCGGGGCGACGCGAGGGGCCCGACAACAGGCCGCGCGCGGCCGGGCCGCGCCGCCCTGGTGTCTGGCCATCTCGTGGCCCCACTTCGTCTCCCTTTCGGTCTTCTGGAAGCTTCGTGTAAAAATAGGACCCTGGGCGTTGATTTCGTCCAATTCCGAGAATATTTCCTTACTAGGATTTCTGAAACCAAAAACAGCAGAAACAGAACGGCACTTCGGCATCTTGTTAATAGGTTAGTGCCGGAAAATGTATAATAATGCTGTAAAGTATGTATAAAACATTCAAGTATTGTAATAAAAGTAGCATGGAGCATAAGAAATTATAGATACGTTTGAGACGTATCAAGCATCCCCAAGCTTAGTTCCTACTCGTCCTCGAGTAGGTAAACGATAACACAAATAATTTCTGAAGTGACATGCTACCAACATAATCTTGATCAACATTATTGTAAAGCATATGAGATGAATGGAGTGATCTGAACAAAAGATTGCTAACAAAGATAATGACTAAACAAATGAATCATATAGCAAAACTTTTCATGAATAGTACTTTCAAGACAAGTATCAATAAGAGTTTCATAAGAGCTAACTCATAAGCAATAAATTCTAAGTAGAATGCATTGAAGCAACACAAAGGATGATTAAGTTTCAGCGAATGCTTTCAACTTGTAACATGTATATCTCATGGATATTTGTCAACATAGAGTAATATAACAAGTGCAATAAGTAAACATGTAAGAATCAATGCACACAGTTAACACAAGTGTTTGCTTCTAAGATAGAAAGAAGTGGGTAAACTGACTCCACAATAAAGTAAAAGAATGGCCCTTCGCAGAGGGAAGCATGGATTACTATTTTTGTGCTAGAGCTTTTGTTTTGAAAACAAAGAAACAATTTTGTCAACGGTAGTAATAATTCATATGTGCTATGCATAATACTTCCTACAAGTTGCATGTCTCATGCATAGAGTACTAATAGTGCTCGCACCTTGTCCTACTTAGCTCGGAAACACGGATTATCATCACATGACATATGCTTCAACCAAGTGTCACAAAGGGGTACCTCTATGCCGCGTACAAGTGTCTAAGGAGAAAGCACGCATTGGATTTATCGCTTTTGATTATTCTCAACTTAGACATCCATACCGGGACAACATAGACAACAGATAATGGACTTCTCTTTTAATGCTTAAGCATTCAACAACAGTTAATATTCTCATAAGAGATTGAGGTTGTATGTCCAAACTGAAACTTCCACCATGATACATGGCTTTAGTTAGCGGCCCAATGTTCTTCTCTAACATATGCATACTCAAACCATTTGATCATTAAGTCCACTTACTTCAGACAAGACGAACATGCATATCATCTCACATGATATCCAACAAAGGTAAAGTTGATGGCGTCCCCAGAAAACATGGTTACCGCTCAACAAGCAACTTATAAGAATTAAGACACATAACAACATATTCATCACCACAATAGTTTTTAAGCTATTTGTCCCATGAGCTATAAATTGTAAAGGTAGAGGAATGAAATTTTAAAGGTAGCACTCAAGTAATTTACTTTGGAATGGCAGAAAAATACCACATAGTAGGTAGATATGGTGGACACAAATGGCATGGAGTTTGACTCAAGGTGTTTGGATGCACGAGAAGCATTTCCTCTCAGTACAAGGTTTGGGCTAGCAAGGTTGTTTGAAGCAAACACAAGTATGAACAGGTACAGCAAAACTCACACAAGAACATATTGCAAGCATTATAAGACTCTACACTGTCTTCCTTGTTGTTCAAACACTTTACCCGAAAATATCTAGACTTAGAGAGAACAATCATGCAAACCAAATTAAACAAGCTCTACGGTAGTTCTTCATTAATAGATTAAACTACATGATGCAAGAGCTTAAACATGATCTAATGAGAGCTCAAACAATTGCCAAATTGCCAAACCATATGCAGCATTTTCCGATTCCAACCAAATAGCAATTTAACGAAGCAATTAGACTTCGCCATGAACATTAAAGCACAATTAAGAACACAAGTGTTCCATATGAAAAAGCGGAGCGTAATATCTCCAATATAAGAATGGCGGGATCCAACTTTATTCAAAACAAAACAAAAATAAAAACAAACCGACGCTCCAAGTAAAGAACATAAGAATGTGACGGAATAAATATATAGTTTCACTAGAAGTGACCTGATAATGTTGTCGATGAAGAAGGGGATGCCTTGGGCATCCCCAAGCTTAGGTGCTTGAGTCTTCTTAAAATATGCAGGGATGAACCACCGGGGCATCCCCAAGCTTAGACCTTTCACTCTTCTTGATCATAGTATATCATCCTCTTCTCTTGACCCTTGAAAACTTTCTTCACACAAACTTCAAGCAAACTCATTAGAGGGTTAGTGCATAACCAAAAATTCACATATTCAGAGGTGACACAATCACTTTTAACACTTCTGGACATTGCACAAAGCTTCTGAAAGTTAATGGAACAAAGAAACTCATGAACATAGCAAAAGCGGCAATGCGAAATAAAAGACAGAATCTGTCAAAAACAGAACAGTCCGTAAAGATGCATCTGGAAGGGGCACTTAACTTGCTCAAATGGAAAAACTCAAAACTAATGAAAGTTGCGTACATATCTGAGGATCATGCTCGTAAATTTGCAGATTTTTTAGATTTTTTTACAGAGACTTCTGCGAGAATTCGTGACAGACAGCAATGCTGTTTCTGCGCAGCGATCCCAAATATAGCATCAACTTTAACATAAAAACTTTACTTGGCACAAAAACATGATAAGGAGAGGTTTCTACAGTAGTAAACAACTTCCAAGACTCAACAATACAGTAAATAAAATAAAACATGGGTTATCTCCCAAGAAGTGCTTTTCTTTAACGTCTTTCAGCTAGGCGCAGAAAGTGCAAATCAAGTAACATCAAGAGAAGAAGCATCAACATCATAGCTTGTTCTAATAATAGAATCAAAAGGCAACTTCATTCTCTTTCTAGGGAAGTGTTCCATACCTTTCTTGAGAGGAAATTGATATTTAATATTACCTTCCTTCATATCAATAACAACACCAACAGTTCGAAGAAAAGGTCTTCCCAACACAATAGGACAAGATGCATTGCATTCAATATCCAAGACAACAAAATCAACGGGGACAAGGTTATTGTTAACCGTAATGCGCACATTATCAATCCTCCCCAAAGGTTTCTTTTTAACATTATCAGCAAGATTAACATCCAAATAACAATTCTTCAATGGTGGCAAGTCAAGCATATCATAAATTTTCTTAGGCATAACAGAAATACTTGCACCAAGATCACATAAAGAATTACATTCAAAGTCATTAAATTTCATCTTAATGATGGCCTCCCAACCATCTTCTAACTTCCTAGGAATATAAGCTTCAAGTTTTAATTTCTCTTCCCTAGATTTAATAAGAGCATTTGTAATATCTTTTGTAAAGGCTAAATTTATATCACTAGCGTTGGGACTTCTAGCAAGTTTTTGTAAGAACTTTATAACTTCAGTAATATGACAATCATCAAAATCTAAACCATTATGTTCTACAGCAATGGAATCATTGTCACCAATATTTTGAAAAATTTCAGCAGTTTTATCACAAACAGTTTCAGCAGCAGCAATTTTGTACGCTTTGCACTAGGAGTAGAAACATTGCCAACACCAATTATTTTACCATTGATAGTAGGAGGTGCAGCAACATGTGAAGAATCAACATTACTAGTGGTGGTAATAGTCCATACTTTAGCTACATTATTCTCTTTAGCAAGTTTTTCTTTTTCTTCTCTATCCCACCTAGCATGCAATTCAGCCATCAATCTAATATTATCATTAATTCGAACTTGGATGGCATTTGCTGTAGCAGAAAATTTTGTATCATTATCCTCAGGTTTAGCAGCCATTTTATTAATTAAAGAAGATTGTGATTCAGACATATATGAGATTCGCTTTTCAGCGTTTGTAAGTTTAGTTTGCAAACCAGAAATTTTCACATTCAAATTTTCAAGTTGATTTCCTATATTTTTCAACAAGGCAGATTGTTCATTCATAGTTTTAGTAAACAATTGATTTTGCTCATATTGCGATTGCATAAAGCTCTTAGTAGTTCTTTCAATTTCCAATATCTTTTCCTCATTAGGCAAAACAGATCTACCATAAGAATTACCATAACCACTACCATTATTAAAAGGATATGGCCTATAGTTGTTGTTGAAATTATTGTTCTTAATGAAATTCACATCAACATTTTCTTCTTGAGCAACCAATGAAGCTAAAGGAACATTATTAGGATCAATATGAGATCTAACATTTGCAAGCATAGACATAATAGCATCAATCTTATCACCCAAAGAAGAGGTTTCTTCAACAGAATTTACCTTCTTACCTTGAGGAGTTCTTTCAGTGTGCCATTCAGAGTAATTGATCATCATATCATCAAGTAATTTAGTTGCGGCGCCCAAGGTGATGGACATAAAAGTACCTCCAGCAGCTGAATCCAATAGGTTCCTCGAGGAAAAATTCAATCCTGCATAAAAGGTTTGGATGATCATCCAAGTAGTCAGTCCATGGGTTGGGCAATTCTTTACCAAAGATTTCATTCTCTCCCATGCTTGAGCAACATGTTCATTATCAAATTGTTTAAAGTTCATAATGCTACTTCTCAAAGATATAATCTTAGCAGGAGGATAATATTTACTAATAAAAGCATCTTTACATTTAGTCCATGAATCAATACTATTTTTAGGCAAAGATAGCAACCAATCTTTAGCTCTTCCTCTTAAGGAGAAAGGAAACAATTTCAGTTTTATAATATCACCATGTATATCCTTATACTTTTGCATTTCACAAAGTTCAACAAAATTATTAAGATGGGCAGCAACATCATCAGTACTAACACCAGAAAATTGCTCTCTCATAACAAGATTCAGTAAAGCAGGTTTAATTTCATAGAATTCTGCTGTAGTAGCAGGTGGAGCAATAGGAGTACATATAAAATCATTATTATTTGTGCTAGTGAAATCACACAACTTAGTATTTTCAGGAGTACCCATTATAGCAGTAAAGTAAACTAAGCAAATAAAGTAAAGACAAGTAACTAATTTTTTTGTGTTTTTGATATAGAGAACAAGACAGTAAATAAAGTAAAGCTAGCAACTAATTTTTTTGTGTTTTGTTTAAGTGCAGCAAACAAAGTAGTAAATAAAATAAAGCAAGACAAAAACAAAGTAAAGAGATTGGAAGTGGAGACTCCCTTGCAGCGTATCTTGATCTCCCGGCAACGGCGCCAGAAAACGGTTGCTGGCGTGTAGTTGACGTGGGAGTTAGAAATCTCCGGGGTGCAGCTTTTCTTCAGGTCCCCGGCAACGGCGCCAGAAAACGGTCTTGATGCGCGTAGATGTACACGTCCATTGGGAACCCCAAGAGGAAGGTGTGATGCGCACAGCAGCAAGTTTTCCCTCAGTAAGAAACCAAGGTTATCGAACCAGTAGGAGCCAAGAAGCACGTGAAGGTTGTTGGTGGAGGAATGTAGTGTGGCGCAACACCAGTGAAACCGGCGCCAACGTGGAACCTGCACAACACAATCAAAGTACTTTGCCCCAACGTAACAGTGAGGTTGTCAATCTCACCGGCTTGCTGAAAACAAAGGATTAAGCGTATCGAGTGGAAGATGGTGTTTGTTTGCAAAGAACAGTAAAATGTATTCAGATGTAAAAGAATGGACCGGGGTCCACAGTTCACTAGAGGTGTCTCTCCAATTAGATAACTAACATGCGGGTGAACAAATTACAGGCGGGCAATTGACAAATAAAGATTCAATACATATCAACGATGATTACTATGTGATTTAATCAGGGCATTACGACAAAGTACATAGACCGCTATCCAGCATGCATCTATGCCTAAATAATCCACCTTCAGGTTATCATCCGAACCCCTTCCGGTATTAAGTTGTAAACAACATATAATTGCATTAAGTATGGTGCGTAATGTAATCAACACAAATATCCTTAGATAAAGCATCAATGTTTTATCCCTAGTAGCAACAACACATCCACAACCTTAGAACTTTCTGTCACTGTCCCAGATTAAATGGAGGCATGAACCCACTATCGAGCATAATTACTCCCTCTTGGAGTTACAAGTATCAACTTGGCCAGAGCCTCTACTAGCAACGGAGAGCATGCAAGAACATAAACAACACATATATGATAGATTGATAATCAACTTAACATAGTATTCTCTATTCATCGGATCCCGCCAAACACAACATGTAGCATTACAAATAGATGATCTTGATCATGTTAGGCAGCTCACAAGATCTAAACAATGATAGCACAAGCGGAGAAGACAACCATCTAGCTACTGCTATGGACCCATAGTCCAAGGATGAACTACTCACGCATCAATCCAGAGGCGGGCATGATGATGTAGAGCCCCTCCGGTGATGATTCCCCTCCGGCAGGGTGCCGGAGGCGATCTCCTGAATCCCCGAGATGGGATTCGCGACGGCGGCGTCTCGGGAAGGTTTTCCGTATCGTGGCTCTCACAGGGGGTTTCGCGATGAAGGCTATTTGTAGGCGTAAGGGTAGGTCAGGACGCGAGGGGCCTGACAACAGGCCGCGTGGCCGGGCCTGGCCGCGCCGCCCGTGTCCGGCCACCTCGTGCCCCACTTCGTCTCCCTTTCGGCTTCGGAAGCTTCAAAAATAGGCCCCTAGGCGTTGATTTCGTCCAATTCCGAGAATATTTCATTACTAGGATTTCTGAAACCAAAAACAGCAGAAACAGAACTCGCACTTCGGCATCTTGTTAATAGGTTAGTGCCGGAAAATGTATAATAATGCTGTAAAGTATGTATAAAACATTCAAGTATTGTAATAAAAGTAGCATGGAACATAAGAAATTATAGATACGTTTGAGACGTATCAAGGGCATTAACATCAATGTAAGTAATTTACGAGCAATGGAAGGCCCTCGCCCTCTTGGTTTTACTACTCTGGATGCATGTGGTATGGTTAGAAAGATAGATGGTAGACATTACTTCAACATATTGGGAGCTAATCAATTGATCGCTGCCCCTAGGCCTAATGCTTTATTCTCTCTCGAGGATAGGCATTTGCATTATGATGCGCAGGTTGAGGCAAGTCTACCACAACAACAAGATGAACCCGAAGGAAAAGAGGAGGTTGAACAAGAACATGCAGGACCAGAACATGAGCAGCAGCCACTCAACAACTTCACCACCTATCAGTACATGTACACACTTGAAGGAAGCACTAAGAACCTAAGCAACCTCGCCATCAACCTTCGAGACAACACCACCGACCTCAATTCCCAGTTCACTCATTGGAGTGGCCAATGGAACTTTGGGAATTATCCTCCACCACAATGAGCTCATCAAGAGGGCTTGCAAAAGCCTAAGCTTGGGGATGTGTTCCTCAAGCATTTTTATTTGTGTTGAATAAATTTGCACTCCAGCTCTTTGAAAGAGCTTTGAAATTCTCGTGTTGGTCTGTTCCAACACTTTGATTTTTATTTGCTTTTCATTTTAGTTCGTTTTTCCTTTTTTATTTGTTTGTTTTTAGTTCCTTACTTTGTCGCCAATATTTTTCTATTTTCCCTCTCAATCCCAATTCACAAAAATACAAAAAGATTTTTCCTTTTATCCTTGTTCTTGAAAGAGCTGGAATGCATTTGCCTCTTTGCTTTGATATCATTAATGAGAGAGATCTACCAAGAGTTTTGAAGGAACACATCATAAGGTAGAGAAATATGAAGTCGCCTACAGGAGGTATGTCTTATGTATCCCACTTTAAAAGTTTGAAATTGTTTATGCTAGTCAGTAGACTTGTTAAGATATGGTACTAGTGGGAGTGATTTGAAGCAATTGGAGTAGAGTTTTTATTTGTATGTTTAATTAATTGTGTAAGGTCTTACTCTAGTTCATTTAGTTAACCGAGTCTTGGCTTGGAAATAATATTGCCAAACAAGTACAACAAGAAAAGGTCTAAAATTATGACTTGTACGATGACCGATTGTCTTAAGGGTTTTAACTTTGAAGATACTTAACTCCATAGATGTTGGGATATTCTTGATAGCACTCTTGATAGGAGTTGTTTGATAGAATTGAAACTTAGTGGTAGCTGAGACGCATGCCAAGATGTAATGTTGTGAATCAATGTTTGATATTGCTTTACGCGTGTCAACAAACAATATTGCTTTACGCGTGTCAAAAAACTATTGTGAACACTCTTGGGATGCTAGAACCACTAGCCCCATGATTGTCGCAATTCTTACTAAAAGTTCATTCATGACTCTTGCTTGGAAACTATCAAAGGAATCCAAAAGTATCACTTCTCAGTCTTTGCATGGACTCGCTACAACTAGATGAATATTCTTGAAAGACAATGAATAGATGATAAGTGTTTTGATAGCCTTGATCAATTGATGTGGGCGTAATTAAGATACTTCATTTCTTATACCTCTTTTGACATGAATACTCATACTTAATTTGATGATAATAAACTTCTAGTGTTCCTTGGCAAACTGAGTGTTAACTACTTAAGCTAGAATGATTGTTTACTGATACGTCTCAAACGTATCTATAATTTCTGATGTTCCATGCTTGTTTTATGACAATACCTACATGTTTTGTTCACACTTTATATCGTTTTGATGCGTTCTCCGGAACTAACCTATTGACGAGATGCCGACGTGCCAGTTCCTGTTTTCTGCTGTTTTTGGTTTCAAAAATCCTAGTAAGGAAATATTCTCGAATCGGACGAAATCAACGCCCACCCTATTTTCACCGAAGCTTCCAGAACACCCGAGAGGGACCAGAGGGGGCCACAGGGGCCCCACACACTAAGGCGGCGCGGGGGGGGGGCGCCGGCCTGTTGTGTGGGCCCCCCGTAGCCCTTCCGACTCCGCCTCTTCGCCTATAAGAAGCCCCCTGACCTAAAACCTCGATACGAATAAGCCACGGTACGAGAAAGTTCCAGAGCCGCCGCCATCGCGAAGCCAAGATCCGGGGACAGGAGTCTCTGTTCCGGCACGTCGCCGGGACGGGGAAGTGCCCCCGGAAGGCTCCCCCATCGACACCACCGCCATCTTCATCATCGCTGATGTCTCCCATGAGGAGGGAGTAGTTCTCCATCGAGGCTAAGGGCTGTACCGGTAGCTATGTGGTTAATCTCTCTCCTATGTACTTCAATACAATGATCTCATGAGCTGCCTTACATGATTGAGATCTATATGATGAGCTTTGTATCGCTACTATTTTATGTGCTACTCATGTGATGTTATTAAAGTAGTCTATTCTTCCTGCATGGTGTAATGGTGACAGTGTGTGCATCGTGTGGTTCTTGTCGTAGATTATGATCATAATCTCTTGTAGGTTATGGAGTTGATTATCGCTATGATAGTATTGATGTGATTTATTCCCCCTTCATAGTGTAAAGGTGACAGTGTGTATGCTATGTTAGTACTCGGTCTATTTTGCAAAGATCTATTATGCTCTAAGGTTACTTAAATATGAATGCTGAATGTTGTGGCGCTTGTTAACTCCGGCTTGAGGGAGCTCTTGTAGCCCTACACAACGAATGGTGTTTGTCATCTAACAAAGAGTGTATGTAGCACAAATGAGAGAAGTTATTATTTATTATGCGATCAATGTTGAGAGTGTCCACTAGTGAAAGTATGATCCCTAGGCCTTGTTTCCAATACTGCAAACACCGCTTACTTACTGTTCTGCATGTTTACTCGCTGCCATATTTTATTCAGATTACTATTACCACTCATATACATCCATACTACTTGTATTTCACTATCTCTTCGCCGAACTAGTGCACCTATACATCTGACAAGTGTATTAGGTGTGTTGGGGACACAAGAGACTTCTTGCTTTGTGGTTGCAGGGTTGCTTGAGAGGGATATCTTTGACCTCTTCCTCCCTGAGTTCGATAAACCTTGGGTGATCCACTTAAGGGAAAACTTGCTGCTGTTCTACAAACCTCTGCTCTTGGAGGCCCAACACTGTCTACAAGAATAGAAGCACCCATAGACATCATTTACACAACTAGTTATTCATACTTATAATCTTTATTGTGATTGTCTCGAGTTACCGATGATTGTATTGTATTCTTAGCACTTCTCTAACTATGCTAAGCATTCAAATGGAAGATATGCTGGACTCATAAGGCTACCACTTCTAAGTGATTTTGCTTTCTCGTTATTTTGGTTTAAACGCCAAGTTCCTTATGGTTCTTTTTTTTTTGCTCGAGGACGATCAAGTTTAAGCTTGGGGAAGTTGATGCCTGTGAAATACGCCACTTTTTCTCGCGTTTAAACCCTTAGCTAAGTAAAACAAATTGACTAAGTTTACCTCTCAACATGCTACTAATGACTAATTAATGCAAAGATGTGCAATATCTTCTATTTTTGGATGATGTGCATGAAATCATGTCATAATGGCAAATGGACCTACAATTACTGAAGAAAATCGCGTCAGGGGTATGGCAAAGTTGACTACGCTCGAAGAGGCAGTCCGAGGGACTTTAACGGGAATCGGTACGGGCGTAATGACTAATTAATGCAAAGATGTAATTTCAAGAACAAGGATTACAACATCGGATGTAAAACTAGAGCATGAATGACACCGTACTATTCTCATACTCAAATAACTTACAGGCCTCCACACCTTTCGAAGTTTGATAGTAGACAAGAAGACTACTTTATCTCAATATCATAAAATCATGAAGTTAGCTTTTCTTCATGAAATCTACGAGCAACTCTTTTTCTTTTTGTACATCCCCTTTCCTTTATTTTTTCTCTTTCTTTCTTTCTTTCTTTCTTTCTTTTTCGCATTTAGGAACCAATGATCATAAAATACTTTGTAAATAATTTTCTTATATTCGATCAAGGCTTACTGGTGTGGAGGACCATAAAATCATTATCATGATGCAAATATAATTATACTCATCCTAATTCATACATCTAATGCAGTAATCATATTTCAATAACACTTCTGATAAAATAACGGCTCAAGGTTCATTGGATAAAAATCCTTCACTCCCCAAGGGAAACAAAACAAGCACTGATGCAATCCTTATCGAATTTCAAACTAAATGCATGCTAAGTGAATATGCTAACTAAACGAGATAGATTACAAGGCGTTATAGATCTCCCCAAGCTTGGAATCAAGCCAGGTGGGATCAAATAATCCGTGCGAATATTTGATACCGTTGCAGCTTCATGGTGGAGGGATGGCATTGGAGATGGCTGCACGAAGCTTCTTGTTGGACTCCTCTAGAGCAGATATGCGACGGATAGCTTTCTGCAATTCAGAGCGCGTGGAGTTCACTGCTTTAGTCATTACTTCCACCACTTCGTTGAGCTCCTTCTTTCTGCCAGTCCAGGAGGCGCCGTCGCATTATCCCCTGATGGATAAGCTCATGATTTTGATTCTTTTTCAGCAGGCTAATGTGCAGCTTAGTCCTCATAGGCGGCTTGACTGGTGAAGCAGATTCATCTTTAAGTACGAAGCCCCACTCCTCCATGGGCTTCACGCGTATGTGAGCGTTTAGCGTCATCTTATTTGTTGTGGAAGTATGGGCGGTAGTCTCCTCATAGGTTCCTGCATCAACACCATTATGCTTACGTTTTGGTGATGCATAGTGAGTGGCGATGAGCTTCAGTGATTCCACACGCCCCTTCCCGTGCGGCTTCTTGGCTTCTTCTTCGTCTTCTGGAGTCACCATAGCCATGTACTCCGGCTGTTTCCAGCCACGTGGAACTTGAGGTATGAATGGCTCGTATTCTTCATCGTACGAGTCACAATACGACTCACGATTCCTTGGGCTAAGACCTTGAGCTTCAAGCTTGTCGTCCTCTTGGGACGAAGTTTGGAAGTTGTCTCATGACGGAGGCATGAGGCTGAAGGGTTTCCCTTTTCCTGGATCTAAGTAATGCATCTGGTGATGAAGATCTGAAAGGATGAAGAAAAAAGAGCTTTGGGGAGCCTTATTAGGGGTGAAGCAGAAAGAAATCTCGTGGGTTTAGAGTTTATGGTCGCACAGAAAAAAGAATCCCAACAATATGGAACGATATAAACTTAAAACGAAATTCTAGGCTGCATGACGGTTATGGGTACGGGCGCAGACCGTACCGTCCGCCCGTACCCGATGTCCTGCCAAAATATGAGGCAGATAAAGTCGGTTCGAGGATTCGATGCGGGCAAGTTTGCACCGTACCGTCTGCCCGTACCGATTTACCGGCATAAGCAAGGCGGTGATTTTTTTAACAAAGACGAGGAAAAGGTTGTTGTAGTGTAGCGACTGGTCGTACGGGCGTATATGTCCGTACCGCCTGCCCGTACTAGAAAACGAGTTATAAACGTTGTTTCGAAGAAGATTTCTAGAGAAAATGGCGAAAGCCCGTACGGACGGATACGGACATACCGCCCGCCCGTACTGACGTCAAAATTAGAAAATCATCAGGCGAGAACATCCAGTAAGTTTAGCGACCACTGGTACGGGTAGATCCGGTCGTACCGCCCGCCCGTACCGAGGTCACAAAAACTCCATACTGCTCAGAAAATTGCAAAGACCTCAAAAATATGTGCAAATGAATGGGAAACTAAAAACTTCAAACTAGTAGAATTAAATAAAACTTTCTTGCAATAGTTATGAGTTGAAAGTATCTTACTCCTTGATTATCATGTTGTTCCTCCCCTTCTTCCATATATGGTGGGTAGAAAATGCTTGCTTGCACCATCACAAAGAATAGGAGAAACTTCTTCACAAAAATGAAGTTTACCTGGTGGAACAAAGACTATGGATGTGCTGCATGGTAATACTTATTTGTCCACGGATTCTCGATCTTTGAGTCGTTCTTCACTTCTTTGTATAATCTGCAAATCGAATTCTTGCAAAAGCAAAATCCACCGAATCATTCTAGGCTTAACGTTAGTCCTTCAAGGATTTCTTTCAAGACCATACGATCAGTGTAGACTAACTTTTGAGTCAGTGATATACAATCTAAACTTCTCATAGGCAAACAAAACCGCAAAGAATTCTTTCTCTATCAATGGATAATTTATTTGCGCATCATTTAGAGTCCGGCTAGCGTGATGGATGATATTAAATTCATCACCATCCTGTTGGCACAAAGTGACTCCAATAGATTCATGGTTTGCCTCGCAAATTAAATCAAAAGGTTTCTTCCAACCAGGTGGTTGTATTATTGGAGCTTTATGTAGAGCTTGTTTAAGAATATTGAAAGCATTAAGACAATTTCCATCAAACTTAAACCGAACATATTTTTGTAATAAATTAGTAAGGGGTCTTGCTATTTTAGAAAAAATTCTAATGAATCTTCTGTAAAATCCAGCATGACCATGGAAACTTCCTATACCTTTTATATCTCGTGGAGGTGGTATTTTTTCTATGACCTCCACTTTCGACTTGTCAACTTCTATGCCTCTTCCTGAGACCTTGTGTCTATCCCTTCTTGAACCATGAAGTGGCATTTCTCCCAGTTCAAGACTAGATTGGTCTCTTCGCACCGCTGCAATACTTTATGCAAATTACGCAGGCAGTGGTTTGATGTCTACGTGTGCTTCTATTCTTGTAGACAGTGTTGGGCCTCCAAGAGCAGAGGTTTGTAGAACAACAGCAAGTTTCCCTTAAGTGAATCACCCAAGGTTTATCGAACTCAGGGAGGTAGAGGTCAAACATATTCCTCTCAAGCAACCCTGCAATTAAGATACAAGAAGTCTCTTGTGTCCCCAACACACCTAATACACTTGTCAGATGTATAGGTGCACTAGTTCGGCGAAGAGATAGTGAAATAAAAGTAATATGGATGATTATAAGTAGTAATTGCAATCTAAAATAAATATGGCAGCAAGCAAACATGTAGCAGAACATATTGGAAACGGTGTTTCAATGCTTAGAAACAAGGCCTAGAGATCATACTTTCACTAGTGGACACTCTCAACAATGATCACATAATTGAATAAATAAATGCTACTCTCAAACACTCTCTTGTTGGATGACAAACACCATTCATTGTGTAGGGCTACAAAAGCACACCTCAAGCCGGAGTAAACAAGCTCCACAACATCCGGAGTTCATATTAAAGTAACCTCTAGAGTGCATAATAGACCGTTGCAATTTAGACCGAGTACTAACATAGCATACACACTGTCACCAATAGCTATGAAAGGGGGAATAGATCGCATCAATACTATCATAGTAATAGTTAACTTCATAATCTACAAGAGATTACAATCATAACCTACGCCAAGTACTACATGATGCACACACTGTCACCTTTACATCATGGAGGAGGAATAGACTACTTTAATAACATCACTAGAGTAGCACATAGATTAATAGTGATACAAAGCTCATGATCACATAAAGATCACACCATGGGAGAGAGATGAACCACATAGCTACCGATAGAGCCCTCAGCCTCGGGGGAGAACTACTCCCTCCTCATCATGGGAGACAACAATGGCGATGAAGATGGCGGTGGTGTCGATGGAGATGGCTTCCGGGGGCACTTCCCGTCCCGGCGGCGTGCCGGAACAGACTTCTGTCCCCGAAACTTGTCTTCGCGATGGCGGCGGCTACAGAACTCTTTGTGGAATATGAGTGGATGTTTTAGGGTTTTTGCGACAGAGGTAATATATAGCCGGAAGGGCAGCCTCGGAGGAGCCAGGGGGTGCCCACACCACATGGCGGCGCGGCCAGGGGTGGGCCCGCGCCCCCCTATGGTGTGGGTCCCCTGCTGGCCACCTCCGACTCTCTTTCGATGTTCGGAACCCTCCGAGGAAAATAGGAAGTTTGGCTTTTGTTTCGTCCAATTCCGAGAATATTTCGTGTAAGATTTAACCAAAAACAGCGAAAAGGAACTGCACTTCGGCATCTTGTTAATAGGTTAGTTCGAAAATGCATAAAAATGGTATAAAGTATGAACAAAACATGTAGGTATTGTCATAAAACTAGCATGGAACATCAGAAATTATAGATACGTTGGAGACGTATCAAGCATCCCCAAGCTTAGTTCCTACTCGCCCTCGAGTAGGTAAACGATAAAAAGAATAATTTCTGAAGTGACATGGTACCAACATAATCTTGATCAATACTATTGTAAAGCATATGAGATGAATGAAGTGACTCAAAGCAATGGTTTGCCAACAAAAAGATAATGTCTAAACAACATAATCATATAGCAAAAACTTTTCATGAATAGTACTTTTAAGACAAGCATCAAAAAGTCTTGCATAAGAGTTAACTCATAAAGCAATAGATTCTTAATAAGAGGCTTTGAAGCAACACAAAAGAAGATTTAAGTTTCAGAAATTGCTTTCAACTTTTGACATGTATATCTCATGGATAGTTGTCAACATAAAGCAATATAACAAGTGCAATAAGTAAACATGTAAGAATCAGTGCACACAGTTGACACAAGTGTTTTCTTCTAAGAAAGAAAGAAGTAGGTCAACATAAAGTAAAAGAAAGGCCCTTCGCAGAGGGAAGCAGGATTACTCATGTGCTAGAGCTTTTTATTTTGAAAACATGGAAACAATTTTGTCAACGGTAGTAATAATTCATATGTGTTATGCATAAAACTTCCTATAAGTTGCAAGCCTCATGCATCGAAGACCAATAGTGCCCACACCTTGTCCTAATTAACTCGGATTTCCATGGATTATCATTGCATTACATATGTTTCAACCAAGTGTCACAAAGGGGTACCTCTATGCCACCTGTACAAAGGTCCAAGGAGATAAATCGCATTTGATTTCTCGATTTTGATAGATCTCAACTTGAGGACATCCATACCGGGACAACATAGAAAACAGATAATGGACTCCTCTTTTTAATGCTTAAAGCATTCAACAACAAATAATATTCTCATAAGAGATTCTGAGGATTAATGTCCAAGCTGAAACTTCCACCATGATACATGGCTTTGGTTGGCGGCCCAATGTTCTTCTCTAACAATATGCATACTCAAACCATTTAATCATGAGAAATCTCCCTTACTTCAGACAAGACGAACATGCATAGCAACTCACATGATATTCAACAAAGTAAAAAAGTTGATGGCGTCCCCAGAAACATGGTTACCGCTCAACAAGCAACTTATAAGAACTAAGATACATAGCAACATATTCATTACCACAATAGTTTTTAGGCTACTTTCCCATGAGCTATGTATTGCAAAGACAAGGAATGAAAATTTAAAGGTAGCATGCAAGCAATTTACTTTGGAATGGCAGAAAAATACCACATAGTAGGTAGTTATGGTGGACACAAATGGCCTGGGTTTTGGCTCAAGGTTTTTGGATGCATGAGAAGCATTTCCTCTCAGTACAAGGCTTTGGCTAGCAAGGTTGTTTGAAGCAAACACAAGTATGAACAGGTACAACAAAAAATTACACAAGAACATATTGTAAGCATTATAAGACTCTACACTGTCTTCCTTGTTGTTCAAACACTTTCACCAGAAAATATCTAGACCTTAGAGAGATCAATCATGCAAACCAAATTTCAACAAGCTCTACGGTAGTTCTCCACTAATAGATTTAAACTACATGATGCAAGAGCTTAAACATGATCTACTTGAGAGCTCAAAACAATTGCCAAGTATCAAATTATTCAAGATAATATACCAATTACCATATGAAGCATTTTCTGTTTCCAACCAAATAGCAATCAACGAAGCGGCTTTCAACTTCGCCATTGAACATTAAAAGTAAAAGCGAAGAACACTAGTGTTCTAATGAAAAAGTGGAGCGTGTCTCTCTCCCACACAAGCATGGTAGGATCCGATTTATTCAGAGAATGAAAATAACAAAACGAAAATAAAAGCACACGGACGCTCCAAGTAAAGCACATAAGATGTGACGGAATTAAAATATAGTTTCACTAGAGGTGACCTGATAAGTTTGTTGATGAAGATGGGGATGCCTTGGGCATCCCCAAGCTTAGACGCTTGAGTCTTCTTGAAATATGCAGGGATGAACCACGGAGGCATCCCCAAGCTTAGACTTTTCACTCTTCTTGATCACACCATATCATCCTCCTCTCTTGATCCTTGAAAACTTCCTCCACACCAAACTCAAAGCAATCTCATTAGAGGGTTAATGCATAGTAAAAATTCACATTTTCAGCAAGGACACAATCATTACCAACACTTCTGGACATTACTCAAAGCTACTGAAATTTAATGGAGCAAAGAAATCCAATCAAACACAGTAAAAGAGGCAATGCGAAATAAAAGGCAGAATCTGTCAAAATAGAACAGTCCATAAAGACGAATTTTTCTGAGGCACTTAACTTGCTCAGATGAAAAACTCAAAACTAATGAAAGTTGCGTACATATCTGAGGATCATGCATGAATTTTCGCTGATTTTTTTGATTCTTCTACAGAGAGAAAAACGCGAATTCGTGACAGCTAACAAATCTGTTTCTGCGCAGAAATCCAAATCTAGCATCAACTTTCTATTAGAGACTTTACTTGGCACAAAAACAAAATAAACATGATAAGGAGAGGTTGCTACAGTAGTAACAACTTCCAAGACACAACAAAACAGTAGCAAAATAAAAACATGGGTTATCTCCCAAGAAGTGCTTTCTTTATAGCCATTAAGATGGGCTCAGTAATTTTAATGATGCTCTCGCAAGAAATAAGAGTTGAAGCAAAAGAGAGCATCAAAAAGCAAATTTAAAACACATTTAAGCCTAACCCGCTTCCTATGCATAGGAATATTGTACACAAATAAATTCATGAGGAACAAAGTGACAAGCATAGGAAGATAAAACACGAGTAACTTCAAAAAATTTAGCATATAGAGGGGAAACTTAATATTATTAACATGCATATAACCATGTTTCCCTCTCTCATAATAACTTTCAGTAGCATCATTGATTAAATCCACAATATAACTATCACATGAAACATTCTTATCATGAGCTACATGCATAAAATTATTACTCTCCACATAAGCATAGTCATTACTATTAATTGTAGTGGGAGCAAATTCAATAAGATAGCTATCATTATTATTCTTATCACCATAATCATCATATATAGGAGGCATATTGTAATCATAATTAATTTTCTCCTCAATAGTAGGTGGACTGAAAATATGATAGTCATCATTGTAATCATCATATATAGGAGGTAAAGTATCATCAAAGTAAATTTTCTCCTCCATGCTTGGGGGACTAAAAAGATCATTTTCATCAGAACCAGCTTCCCAAGCTTAAATTCTTCCATAGCATTAGCAATAATAGTGTTCAAAGAGTTCATGCTAATAACATTGCTACAACTATTTTGCAAACAAAGTTCCATGGGTTTTTAAATTTTCTCTTCAAACACCTCATGTCCTAACTCAAGATAAATACTATAAAGATCTCTATTTTTTTGTTGTTTTCCATTAAGCCTAACTAGTGAAAATAAAAACAAGAGACAAAAAGATAAAATTGCAGAATCTAAAGGAGATAGCTTCGAGCACTCACACACCGGCAACAGTGCTAGGAAATAGCTTAGTAGTCGGAGGATGTGAATACCTTTTACCTTACCTCCCCGGCAACGGCGCCAGAAAATAGCTTGATGTCTACGTGTGCTTCTATTCTTGTAGACAGTGTTGGGCCTCCAAGAGCAGAGGTTTGTAGAACAGCAGCAAGTTTCCCTTAAGTGAATCACCCAAGGTTTATCAAACTCAGGGAGGTAGAGGTCAAAGATATTCCTCTCAAGCAACCCTGCAATTAAGATACAAGAAGTCTCTTGTGTCCCCAACACACCTAATACACTTGTCATGTATATGTGCACTAGTTCGGCGAAGAGATAGTGAAATACAAGTAATATGGATGATTATAAGTAGTAATTGCAATCTGAAATAAATATGGCAGCAAGCAAACATGTAGCAGAACTTGTTGGAAACGGTGTTTCAATGCTTAGAAACAAGGCCTAGAGATCATACTTTCACTAGTGGACACTCTCAACAATGATCACATAATTGAATAAATAAATGCTACTCTCAAACACTCTCTTGTTGGATGACAAACACCATTCATTGTGTAGGGCTACAAAAGCACACCTCAAGCCGGAGTAAACAAGCTCCACAACATCCGGAGTTCATATTAAAGTAACCTCTAGAGTGCATAATAGACCGTTGCAATTTAGACCGAGTACTAACATAGCATACACACTGTCACCAATAGCTATGAAAGGGGGAATAGATCGCATCAATACTATCATAGTAATAGTTAACTTCATAATCTACAAGAGATTACAATCATAACCTACGCCAAGTACTACATGATGCACACACTGTCACCTTTACATCATGGAGGAGGAATAGACTACTTTAATAACATCACTAGAGTAGCACATAGATTAATAGTGATACAAAGCTCATGATCACATAAAGATCACACCATGGGAGAGAGAGATGAACCACATAGCTACCGGTAGAGCCCTCAGCCTCGGGGAGAACTACTCCCTCCTCGTCATGGGAGACAGCAATGGAAATGAAGATGGCGGTGGTGTCGATGGAGATGGATTCCGGGGGCACTTCCCCGTCCCGGCGGCGTGCCGGAACAGAGACTTCTGTCCCCTGAAACTTATCTTCACGATGGCGGCGGCTACGGAACTCTTCGTGGAATATGACTGGATGTTTTAGGGTTTTCGCGACGGAGGTAATATATAGGCGGAAGGGCAGCCTCGGAGGAGCCAAGGGGTGCCCACACCACATGGCGGCGCGGGGGGGCGCGCCCCTATGGTGTGGGTCCCTGCTGGTCGCCTCCGACTCTCCTTCGATGTTCTGGAACCCTCCGAGGAAAATAGGAAGTTTGGCTTTTGTTTCGTCCAATTCCGAGAATATTTTCTGTGTAAGATTTCTGGAACAAAAAACAGCAGAAAACAGGAACTGGCACTTCGGCATTTTGTTAATAGGTTAGTTCCAGAAAATGCATAAAAAATGGTATAAAGTATGAACAAAACATGTAGGTATTGTCATAAAACTAGCATGGAACATCAGAAATTATAGATACGTTGGAGACGTATCATGGTTAAACGAAGTTCCATAGACAGAAAAGTTGTCCATGATCACTTCCATTATATGCTCAATATAATCGGCAAATATAGTGGTCACGCATCTTTGAAAGGTAGTTGGTGCATTGCACAATCCGAAAGGCATACTACGATATGCCCAAAAGGATAAGTGAAAGTTGTTTTCAATTGATCTTCCGCATGAACAAATATTTGGGAAAACCCAGAATATCCATCAAGATAACAAAAATGTGAATGTCTAGCAAGCCTTCCCAAATATTGATCTATAAAGGGCAATGGGTAATGACCTTTCCTAGTCTCCTTATTTAATTTTCTGAAATCAATGCACAATCTATATCCTACAACAGTTCTAGTTGGAACCATTTCATTGTGTTTATTTGGTACAGCAATAAATCCTCCTTTTTTAGGAACACAATGAACATGACTCACCCAATCACTTTTGTTGACATGATAAATGATACCTGCGTCGAGGAGGCGGATGATTTCTTTTCTTACCACTTCCCTCATTTTAGGTTTAAGTTTCCTTTGAAAATCAGCAACTGGTTGGGCTCCGTGTTCCATGAATATTCTATGAGTGGATGATGCGCGTAGATGTACATGTCCGTTGGGAACCCCAAGAGGAAGGTATGATGCGCACAGTGACAAGTTTTCCCTCAGAAAGAAACCAAGGTTATCGAACCAGTAGGAGCCAAGAAGCACGTGAAGGTTGTTGGTGGAGGAATGTAGTGCGGTGCAACACCAGTGAAACCGGCGCCAACGTGGAACCTGCACAACACATCAAAGTACTTTGTCCCAACGTAACAGTGAGGTTGTCAATCTCACCGGCTTGCTGAAAACAAAGGATTAAGCGTATCGAGTGGAAGATGGTGTTTGTTTGCAAAGAACAGTAAAAGCAGTAGAATGTATTCAGATGTAAAAGAATGGACCGGGGTCCACAGTTCACTAGTGGTGTCTCTCCAATAAGATAACTAACATGCTGGGTGAACAAATTACAGGCGAGCAATTGACAAATAAAGATTCAATACATATCAACGATGATTACTATGTGATTTAATCAGGGCATTACGACAAAGTACATAGACCGCTATCCAGCATGCATCTATGCCTAAATAATCCACCTTCAGGTTATCATCCGAACCCCTTCCGTATTAAGTTGCGAACAACAGATAATTGCATTAAGTATGGCGCGTAATGTAATCAACACAAATATCCTTAGACAAAGCATCAATGTTTTATCCCTAGTAGCAACAACACATCCACAACCTTAGAACTTTCTGTCACTGTCCCAGATTTAATGGAGGCATGAACCCACTATCGAGCATAATTACCCCCTCTTGGAGTTACAAGTATCAACTTGGCCAGAGCCTCTACTAGCAACGGAGAGCATGCAAGAACATAAACAACACATATATGATAGATTGATAATCAACTTAACATAGTATTCTCTATTCATCGGATCTCACCAAACACAACATGTAGCATTACAAATAGATGATCTTGACCATGTTAGGCAGCTCACAAGATCTAATACAATGAAAGCACAAGCGGAGAAGACAACCATCTAGCTACTGCTATGGACCCATAGTCCAAGGATGAACTACTCACGCATCAATCCGGAGGCGGGCATGATGATGTAGAGCCCCTCCGGTGATGATTCCCCTCTCGGCAGGGTGCCGGAGGCGATCTCATGAATCCTCCGAGATGGGATTGGCGGCGGCGGCCTCTCGCAATGTTTTCCGTATCGTGGCTCTCGGTACGGGGGTTTCGTGACGGAGGCTTTAAGTAGGCGGAAGGGTAGGTCATGGCGGCACGAGGGCCCACACTACAGGCCACGCGGCCGGGGCCGGCCGCGCCGCCTGGTGTGTCGCCACCTCGTGGCCCCACTTCGTCTCCTCTTCGGACTTCTGGAAGCTTCGTGCAAAAATAGGCCCCTGGGCGTTGATTTCGTCCAATTCCGAGAATATTTCCTTACTAGGATTTCTGAAACCAAAAACAGCATAAAACAGCAACTGGCACTTCGGCATCTTGTTAATAGGTTAGTGCCGGAAAATGTAAAATAACGATGTAAAGTATGTGTAAAACACTCAAGTATTGTAATAAAAGTAGCATGGAACATAAGAAATTATAGATACGTTTGCGACGTATCAAGCATCCCCAAGCTTAGTTCCTACTCGTCCTCGAGTAGGTAAACGATAACACAAATAATTTCTGAAGTGACATGCTACCAACATAATCTTGATCAACATTATTGTAAAGCATATAAGATGAATGGAGTGATCTGAACAAAAGATTGCTAACAAAGATAATGACTAAGCAAATGAATCATATAGCAAAACTTTTCATGAATAATACTTTCAAGACAAGTATCAATAAGACTTGCATAAGAGATAACTCATAAGCAATAAATTCATAGTAGAATGCATTGAAGCAACACAAAGGATGATTAAGTTTCAGCAATTGCTTTCAACTTGTAACATGTATATCTCATGGATATTTGTCAACATAGAGTAATATAACAGGTGCAATAAATAAACATGTAAGAATCAATGCACACAGTTAACACAAGTGTTTGCTTCTAAGATAGAAAGAAATGGGTAAACTGACTCAACATAAAGTAAAAGAATGGCCCTTCGCAGAGGGAAGCATGGATTACTATTTTTGTGCTAGAGCTTTTGTTTTGAAAACATAGAAACAATTTTGTCAACGGTAGTAATAATTCATATGTGCTATGCATAATACTTCCTACAAGTTGCATGTCTCATGCATAGAGTACCAATAGTGCTCGCACCTTGTCCTACTATCTCGGAAACACGGATTCTCATCGCATAACATATGCTTCAACCAAGTGTCACAAAGGGGTACCTCTATGCCGCCTGTACAAGTGTCTAAGGAGAAAGCACGCATTGGATTTCTTGCTTTTGATTATTCTCAACTTAGACATCCATACCGGGACAACATAGACAACAGATAATGGACTCCTCTTTTAAATGCTTAAGCATTCAACAATAGTTAATATTCTCATAAGATATTGAGGTTGTATGTCCAAACTGAAACTTCCACCATGATACATGGCTTTAGTTAGCGGCCCAATGTTCTTCTCTAACATATGCATACTCAAACCATTTGATCATGAAGTCCACTACTTCAGACAAGACGAACATGCATAGCATCTCACATGATATCCAACAAAGATAAAGTTGATGGCGTCCCCAGAAAACATGGTTACCGCTCAACAAGCAACTTATAAGAATTAAGACACATAACTACATATTCATTACCACAATAGTTTTTAAGCTATTTGTCCCATGAGCTATATATTGTAAAGGTAGAGGAATGAAATTTAAAGGTAGCACTCAAGTAATTTACTTTGGAATGGCAGAAAAATACCACATAATAGGTAGATATGGTGGACACAAATGGCATGGAGTTTGGCTCAAGGTGTTTGGATGCACGAGAAGCATTTCCTCTCAGTACAAGGTTTGGGCTAGCAAGGTTGTTTGAAGCAAACACAAGTATGAACAGGTACAGCAAAACTCACACAAGAACATATTGCAAGCATTATAAGGCTCTACACTGTCTTCCTTGTTGTTCAAACACTTTACCCGAAAATATCTAGACTTAGAGAGATCAATCATGCAAACCAAATTAAACAAGCTCTACAGTAGTTCTTCATTAATAGATTAAACTACATGATGCAAGAGCTTAAACATGATCTATGAGAGCTCAAACAATTGCCAAATTGCCAAACCATATGCAGCACTTTCCAATTCCAACCAAATAACAATTTAACGAAGCAATAAGCTTTCGCCATGAACATTAAAGCACAATTAAGAACACAAGTGTTCCATAAGAAAAAGCGGAGCGTAATATCTCCAATATAAGAATGGCGAGATCCAACTTTATTCAAAACAAAACAAAAATAAAAGCAAACCGACGCTCCAAGTAAAGAACATAAGAATGTGACGGAATAAAAATATAGTTTCACTAGAAGTGACCTGATAATGTTGTCGATGAAGAAGGGGATGACATAGGCATCCCCAATGGGCCTGCCAAAGATGGTACCCGGGGTTTATTGAAGGCCCAGTACTCGAAGAATAAGAAGACTTGGAAGCCCATTTAGTATTAAGGAAAGATAGTTTGTATTAGGAAAAATAGAGACTTGTAATCTTACGGGTTGGATACGAAATCCTCCCGAACTCTGTAACTTGTACCACGAAAACCCGGCTCCGCCTCCTATATAAGGGGGAGTCGAGGGACAAAGAAAGGATCGAATTTACTGTCAACATAACCCTAGTTTTCATAATCGTCGAGTACTTTTCGCCTGAACCTTCGAGATCTACTTGCCCTCTACTTCTAGCAAAACCCTAGTCTACAATGTAGGCATTGACAAGTTAATCCTTTGTCAATTGGCGCCGTCTGTGGGAATTAGAGGTTGCAAGGAGCTGATCTCGATGGCACGTTCAAGATCGTCGACTTCGTCGGTGGCAAGCAACGCGATGGATCGAGGTAACAAGGGAAAAACTGATCTAGTCAATTTTATTCCTCACCCGCCCTCCCGTATGGATGCATGTGCCTATCTGGAGGAGCCCATCATCATGACGTTCGGAGAATTCCGATTTGGCGTCAACAAGGAAGGATCCTACCGTCTCGAAGTTCCGATCTCGTCGGAATTTTCAGCGGTCGATTCTAACTTTTCGTCGAGTGACGAGGAGCTTTCGTCGCCACGCTTCGTCGACACAAGGCAAGCGGAAAGCTCGCCAAGATCTTCAGCAACACATCCTTCGAGTCGTCTGCGGACTCCTTTATAAGCAGCGACTCCGAAAGCGTCGACAGCTTCAACTTCATCGACAAATCTGTCGCCATCGGAAAGGTCTTCACCACTCTATATGATGGTGTCACCAATTGACAAAAATCAATACACAAAATACCACCAAATCTGTGCAATAGAAGAAGCGGGTCCATCAGAACCACAAACGTCAGAGGCTTTCGACGATTTGGGAAATCCATACGTCGATCCCGCTGATCTCAGAACAGGCCTAGGCACTAAATATGCCGGATCTTCAACTCGCGCAAAAGTCCAACTCCCGCAAGCTGCGTGGGATAGGGCTGCGAGAGCCATGGATGGATCAGAACCAATGAATACTACTGCTACCGTACAAGAGTTACAAGCATATCAATATAGACTTGCTCGGGTAAGCAGAGAGTTGGAAAAACAGACAGCATCCCTGAATAGGAGGAAAGAAGCAGCTTCTGCATCAAGCAGACGCCGAGCAGTTAAGTCGCCTTTCAGGAACTTCGGGAGATAGTCACAGAGAAGCTCGGAGGAGAGCGATGTCTCGGCTCCAAAACATACCCGAAGCAGAAAGAGGAAGTATAATCCAAAATCTCGACATGTCCTTTATGTCGATTGATGAAAGAGGAAATATCATCCCAAAAACGCCAGAAGCAGGTTACATGGCAACACAAGCTTACATCCTTGCGTCTAGACCACCTCCTGGGGACCCGAGAGAACCATTGTTCAATATGGCGATGGCTGGCGTAGGAGTAATGGGAACAGCGTTTGCAACAACGCCTCCCGAAGAAAATCCTAGGCAAAATAGTCCACGACCCAACACAGCAGTTCAAGACCCCCCAAGAACAAGTGGAGCAAGAGACACAGCAGTCCAAGTAAGGGTGGACAGAGCGCGACAAGAAAGAAGGGAGCGTCAGCACTCACCAGAGCTTGCCGACGAAGATATGTGTGGGCTCCCGTGTTTTACGAGAAGAGTTCGCAAGACTCGAGTCCCAAAAGGGTTCAAGCTACCCGAAAATTTCAAGAAATTCGACGGCCTGCAAGATCCCGAGGATTGGCTCGTGGATTATCTCGAGATGGTAAAGCTGGTAGGAGGAACCAGAGCAACAGCTATGCAAAGTATCCAAGTTCACCTAAGCGGTGCCGCGAGATCTTGGATAAAGAAACTCCCCCCAAATTCCATCGACAGCTGGGATAACTTTGAGGACATCTTCGTGAAAAACTTCCGATCCACCTGCAAGAAACCTGCGTCATTAGAAGAGTTGAGAGCGTGTCGACAGAAACACGACGAGTCGATGAGGAAATACATACAGCGATGGAACATCATAAAGAACTCGGCAGAAGATATATCTGACGAGAGGGCAATAGATGCGTTCGTAGCAGGAATTCGCCGAGGAGATTTTGTCGAGGACTTAGGGAGAACTAACCCTAAGACCATATCAGCACTCATGGAGATAGCCAATAAATGGGCAGATGGAGAAGACGCAATATACAACAAGCGACACAGGTCGCCAGAAGAGGATCGTGGTCGAAATTATCAAAATAGAAGGCGATTTTCTCGCCAGTTCTACAACAACGATGCTCCCGGCCATATATCGGCTGGTTTTCGAGGAAATCCTGGAGGAAACAGTCGAGACGACTATCAAAGGAGTAACGAGCATCAAGGTGACAATAGAGGTGATTCTCGCGGCAACAGACAAAACAATGGACCAAGGTTTCAAAGACCTTATGTGTCCCCCGAAGAGATGATGAACGGTCCGTGCCAGATGCATTTTTATCTTGACAACAATGGAAAGAGGCAGTCAGGGCATCTCCAGAAAGATTGCCGAAACTTTCAGGCAATGTTGCGAGCCGCAGGAATCGCAAATGCCCAGGCCACGAACAGAAACCCCCAGGGGCCAAGGAGCGAAATCCATCTTCCACCTCCTCCCGCAATTACGGACGAAAATCGGCACCAGCTCAGAATCGCGGCAGCACCACATCCACCCCCATACGTAGACCCCAACTCTAACGGTGCGGTCTCGATGATTCAGAAAGCTCGGCCATCAAATAGGGCACAGAAGGTAATCTCGCGACAGTGTTCATGGCAGAGAAGATGCCTCCACCAACAGTCGAGTACTTAAATTGGTCGGGGCAAGACATCGGCTTCACAATCGCAGACCATCCGCAGCAAGTTCCTCGACCAGGACAATCAGCACTCATCTTACCCGCAGTAATCGCTGGTTTTGACGTGTCGAGAGTTTTCATAGATGGCGGCAGCAGCTTAAACCTCATGTATGCAGATACATTGAGGAAGATGAACATATCCCTAGCGAACTTGAAACCAACTGACACACGTTTCCACGGGATTACACCAGAGAAGCCAAGTTACCCATTGGGTAAAATCAACCTCGACGTTCAGTTTGGAACCCGAGAAAACTACAGGATAGAGAATTTGGAGTTTGAAGTCGTGGATTTCCCATCGCAATATCATGCATTGTTGGGACGACCAGCATATGCTAGATTCATGGCAGTACCGCATTATACATATTTATTGTGGAGGTTGCCCGGACCCAAGGGACCTATCACAATCAAAGGAAGCTTCGCGTTGTCTGATAAATGCGACAAGGATTTTCATCGACTATCAGAAACTTTCGGGATGCAAGCAGAATATGCGGCGCCAAGGTTCACTGATTATGATGTGCTGCCTGAGGTAGGGAGATCTTCCAAGGAGCCAACTTTCAGTACAACCAAGAATTCAAAAGAGGTACAGATCCACCCGACAGATCCAAAGAAAACGACGTCCATTGCCGCAAACATGGATGTCGCATAGGAAAGCGCGCTCGTCGAGTTCCTCCGTGAGCACTGGAAAATCTTCGCATGGTGTCCAGCTGACATGCCAGGAGTACCCAGGGAACTCGCCGAGCACCACCTCAATTTGGATCCTCTCGCAAGACCAGTAAAGCAACCTTTGCGGCGTTTTTCGGAGCCTAGCCGCAAAGCCATGTTATCTGAAATAGATCGACTAAAAGATGCTGGTTTCATCAGGGAAATATCTACCGAAGCCACGTGGGTAGCTAACCCAGTGATGGTGCCGAAAAAACACACAATAGTCCTTCGCATGTGCGTCGACTTCACGTGTCTAAATAAACATTGTCCCAAGGATCACTTTCCCCTCCCAAGGATCGATCAAATCATCGACTCCACGGCAGGATGCGAACGTCTTTCCTTTTTGGACGCATACTCTGGTTATAACCAGATCAGGTTAAAAGAAGAAGATGAAGCCAAGACAGCGTTCATCACACCTTACGGCGTGTTTTGCTATAAAACAATGCCCTTTGGTTTGAAAAACGCGGGAGCAACATATCAGCGGATGATGCAGAAGTGCCTAGCAACACAGATTGGAAAAAATGTACAAGTCTACATTGACGATGTCGTAATAACATCAAAGAAAGGGTCGACTCTGATCGAAGACTTGAAGGAAACCTTCGACAACCTCGACAAGTTCTGCCTCAAGCTGAACCCGACAAAGTGCTCTTTTGGAGTTCCTGCAGGAGAACTTCTCGGGTTCTTAGTATCAGCAAGGGGGATTGAAGCCAATCCCGAAAAAATACAGGCCATCGTCACTATGAGAAAGCCAACAAAGCTGAAAGAGATACAACAGTTAACGGGGCGAGTCGCAGCTTTAAGCAGATTCGTCGCCAGGCTAGGAGAAAAGGCGCCGTTCTATGCATTGATCAAACAGGGGAGAAATTTCAATGGAACGAGGAAGCAGATAGAGCCTTCGAGAACCTCAAGCGAGCAATTTCGACACCACCGATATTGGTGGCACCCAAAGAGAAAGAACCTCTCCTCTTATACATTGCAGCCACACCTCAGGTGGTCAGCACGGCCCTAGTAGTCGAGAGAGAAGAAGAAGGCAAGCTTCATGGAGTTCAAAGGCCAGTATATTTCATCAGCGAAGTACTGTCGCCTTCAAAACAGCGGTACCCGCAATATCAGAAACTTGCATATGGAGTATTCACGACAGCAAGAAAATTGCGACACTATTTTTCGGCGCACCCGATAATAGTGGTCAACGAGGCTCCCTTATCAAATATACTAAACAACCCAGAAGCTACGGGTCGTGTCTCCCTTTGGGGAATAGAACTTTCTCCTCGGGACATCACGTATGAAAAAAGAAAAGCAATAAAATCACAGGTCTTACCAGATTTCATTGCAGAGTGGATGGAGCTACAAAACACGGGACCCCCAGATTTATCGAGAACTTGGACCATGAACTTCGACGGGTCCAAAAGATTGGAAGGTGCTGGAGCAGGCGTGATATTGGTATCACCTGAAGGCGACAAGTTGAAGTATGTTTTGCGGATGACGTTCCCAAACGCGTCTAACAATGAAGCAAAATATGAAGCTCTCATACACGGGATGAAGATGGCGAAAGCTTGCGGTGCAACCCGACTGAAAATTTTCGGTGACTCACAATTGGTGGCACAGCAAGTTATGAACCAATGCGATGCAGTCAACGAAAGTATGATAGCATACAAAGAGGTGTACAATGAGCTGGAGAAATTATTTGATGGTTGTGAGGTAAACCACATCAGCAGGATGAGCAACGATGAAGCCGACGTTCTTGCAAACATCGGGTCACAGTGTCTCGCGATTCCTCCAGGCGTGTTTTGGGAAGAGATAAGCGAGAGATCAACAAAGCCAGCAAAAACAAAGAAGGAGAAGAAAGAGAAACCCTCGAGTATCACCAAAGACACAGCAGAAGAAGAAGAAGAACAAGAGCTAGTCATGATGGTGCAAGTTCCATGGATGCAGGCTTACATATCATATATCCTAAGGAAAACGATACCCGACGACCCAGTCGAAGCAAGGCGAATAATCAGGAGATCAAAAGCTTTTACTGTGGTAAAAGGGGAGTTGTACAAACGAAGTATTTCGGGCGTGCTACAAAGATGCGTTACACCCGAAGAAGGACGAATTATCCTGAAGGATGTGCACGAAGGGATATGCGGGCACCACGCAAGCAGCCGGGCTATCGCGGCTAAGGCTTTCAGAGCAGGATTTTATTGGTTAACGGCAATCGAGGATGCGAAGGAAATAGTGAGAACTTGCGACGCGTGCCAAAGATTTGCCGCCAAACCTCACTCTCCTGCAGCAGAACTCATGCCAATCCCACTATCTTGGCCCTTTGCTCAATGGGGTCTCGATATGGTGGGAAAACTACACAAAGCTTCGCCAGGAGGTTATGAGTATATGCTTGTTGCTGTCGACAAATTTACAAAATGGATAGAAGCAAAGCCGATAAATTCACCGGACGGTGCGTCGGCGATTAAGTTCGTGAAAAGCATCGTCTTCAGATTTGGAGTCCCTCATAGCATCGTCACAGACAACGGCAGCAACTTTACGTCCAAGGAGTTCAAAGCATACTGCGCAGAAGTGGGCATTAAGTTGAGTTTTGCGTCTGTCGCACATCCACAGACCAATGGACAAGTCGAGAAAGCCAATGGCATTATCTGCAATGGCATCAAGAAACGCCTGCTAGGACCACTGGAAAAAGCTCGGCATACTTGGCCGGAGGAGCTGCCAAGTGTATTGTGGAGTATCCGAACAACACCAAATACGGCGACACAGGAAACGCCGTTTTTTCTGGTCCATGGAGCCGAAGCAGTCCTGCCGATAGAAATCGAGCATGATTCCCCAAGAGTTACAGAATATAATGAAGAAATCTCGAGAAAAGCCTTGGAGGACGACGTCGATGCACTTGACGAAGCTCGAGATGAAGTTCTGTCGCGAGTCGCTAAATATCAACAGGACCTGAAGAATTACCACAGTCGAAGATTGCGGCCAAGATCTTTCCAAGTCGGTGATTTAGTTTTGCGACTCAATCAAAAAAGTCACGAAAAACTCGAGTCACCATGGCTTGGACCCTACATCGTCACAGAAGTCATCGAAGGAGGAGCATACAGAATCAAGGACAAGAAGACGGGGAACGTTGAGCCAAATCCTTGGAACGTGGCGCAGCTCAGGCGTTTCTACGCCTAGATAGCAAAATATAGTCTCCTCTGTAAACATACAATGTACTGAAACGCCCGCGAGTTTTCAGACGCACTCTTTTCCTTTTTCGGGGCACCGAGTGGGGCCGGGAAAGGTTTTTAATGAGGCGGGCTCGCGGTGCTGCAATATAATAAAAATAGTAAAGATATACTTCTTATTCGTCGACATACTCGGGGGCTCTGCACCCTCAAATATCAAAACAGACAAACTCGATTTATTGAAAAATATTTCGCCTTGGTACAATAATACCTCGCCAAATATATAAATCGGAAGTTGGTCATAATTAAATATAGTGCACACGTCAAAAAATCTCATCACTTTGGTCCAAAAACCCGACAAACAAAAATATAGAACTTCGACACCAAGATCCTGCAGTCCATCAAGGTGTTTTATTACAGCACAAGAAGAAATCTTGGGAAGAGAAAAATAGTACAAACTCCAGCCAAAAGGCTCGGGGGCTCCAACAATATAGAGCATTCTGTGATATACAACAAATGTTTTCGACAAAGTTTTACAAATCAGTCAGAACCTAAAATAGTATCTATTGACAAGCCTCTGGTTGTTTTATGCTCGGCATAAGATCCCTTGACGAAGAATTCTGAATCCATCCGAAGAAGCTCGTCTATCATCGACTCGGCCACAGGAGTCACCATCTCGTTGATTGCATCAATATTATTCTTCCGCCGCGTTTTCTTCGCCATGCAATCAACGACAATCGTCGACAGGTCTAACTTTGGATGGCAAATATGTATCATAATCATGGCAAATCTTGCTCCAGCAGTCAGTTGAGCTCGTACGAAATTATGAATACGAGGAGCATCTCTGAAGGTCTCTAGCAATTCAGGAAGAGTCGCAGGAACCTCATTCCGAGGAAACAAAGTCTTGAAAACAAGGGTCAACGTTGTCGTGCAAAAATTTAGAAATTCGCGTACTTGGCAAGCACGATCTTGGAACCTGACAATCTGCTGGGTTCGTTCAGGAGTGGCCCAAAATAAAGAGCCATGGTTAAGGGAAAGGTTGACAAGAAGATTCGTTCTCTCATTCACTCTTCGATCTTCGGCAGCAGCATCAAGAACGAGCCTATTAGACAACAAGGCAAGAAACTTGGAAGAAGGCACAGCAAAATAAAGAGAAGGCATCATAAAGTTTGAGATACATACCTAACATATCCGTGCTAGCTTCCAACATCAGCTCGAGCATGCTATTTTCTCGGGTATTGGCTCCTTTTGCTTCCAATACAGCAGCATCCTTGGCAGCCATAGCCTCTTCGGCTTGTCGACGAGCAAGTCGTTCTTGTTCAGACGCTTTCCGAGATTGTTCCATCATTGCCAGAGTTTGTTTCTTCGTGGACTGAAGTTGTTGTCGAAGTTCCTGTAAATCTTCCGACAAAGGTGTGCTTGAAGAACCTTCAAGGAAATTGTCATCGGCTTTTACTTTCTTCGACAAGGAAGACGCGGGAGCAGCATCGGGAGAGCAAGGATTGGTTGAATAATTATCAAATATCAACTGGAAAAGAAAATCCCCGGATCAATGATAGCACCAAGAGGAATTTCATTGCTTCTAGAAAAGTTACATGGTCATTACAAAAGAAGTTCTCCTAAGGGACTGGCAGGGTAATTGTCGCCAAGGCTAGAATGGCGACAATAGCAAAGGAAATAAAGAAAGCAAAAAATAGAAAAGACAAAGGCATTCAATTAGACCTCCGGCCTTGACGAGCTAGGAGTCGAAGATGGCTTGATCCCGAGATAGGCCAGGATTTTCTTCGTGTTAAGCTTTGCCGCCTTGATCAATGATCGCCACCTTGTTTGCTCTATCTGCTCCGTGTCGCCAACTTTGGCCCAGTCAATAGTCTGTTGACTGTCAGCAACTAGGGCAACGGTGCTTTCAACGGCAACCTTCATGTTCTCATGGCGCATCTTCAGCCCAAGATCTTCGGGAGGATTAAAGCACTTGGCAAGACCAAGGAAAGTCGCGGGCTCCTCTTTCTTCGGGAAGAAGTAGGGGAAAAGCTTTGACAACCCCGCCCTGGCTTCATCCATGCCTTCACGTGCTTCCGTCCCATGAAACTCAAGGAATGAAACGGCGTCAAGAAGAGAATCATTGTCGGGATTTTCAAGTTCAAATTCTTGGGAAGTCCTATCTGTCAAAATAAAAATAGAAAATTTGGTCAACAAACAAGTGCAAAAAAGAAAAATCCAAAGGGTATGAAATGGTGCAAATACTTACTGACAAAGCGACGACTTTGTGTCTTTATGCGTTTGGTGATCGCCGCTTCGCGAGCAGATTGCGCAGTTATGTGATCGCTTAGCGAAGTCTCGGCATCATGCAGACGTTTCCGAAGATCTTCGACACCAGCAGCATCAGCCTTAGCTTTGTCAGCTTCTTGCCTAGCTTCAACAGCATCCGACTCGGCCTTCTTACGAGCCTCCTCACATTGCTCTAATTTTTGAGCAAGCGTGTCAGCACGTTCATTGGCTTCTGCCAGTTTCTCTGAAAAAGGAAGACAAGATTAGCTACAAACATCGACAATAACGCAGAAAGGAAGCAAAAAGTAAGTTAGGCATTACCTTCAGTTTTGCTGGCATAATCACGGTACCCAACGAATTGGGCACCGATGCGAAGAAGCTCTTTGATCATAGGCTATCAAGGAAAGACAAAGAAAGAAAATGTCGGCATGGGAAAAACGACGACACATAGGAGCAAACGGAGAAAATATAAACAGCGACAAGAGCGTTAAGAACTTACATCATCCAAGAGAGGGTTAGAAGAGCTACTCGATTGAAGAGTAAGCTCCGGGATTGTTTCAACCCTTGCCCTTTTTGGTGAAGGGACAAGGGGGCTTGACGGAGGAGTAGCAGCGCCGACGTTCTGTCGAGGAGGCGACGTTTCTTCTCCTTCGACTGGCGTCTCCGAGGCGACTAATGTATGTGACGTACTCGTTCGAGCAGCCACATCAGCAGTTGGTACTTCTTCTTCATCATCACTACGAGTAAATGTCGACAATATAAAAAGCAAGATAGACAAGAATCTTCAAGTACAAATAAACAGAGAAAGGGTACTCACGAACTGATGAGAGCCTCGAGGTATGGATCATAGCCTGCCTTCTGGTGCGAAGGAACAGCTTCGTCGACTTTGGAGGTGCCGGAATCTTCGGCATCATCCCTTTTCCTTTTGTTCCTTGGAGAAACAGCAGGAGGAGGAGATTGTGCCGACGCAGTGGCTTCAGAGACATCCTCTTTTTCGTCAGATCCCGCAGATTTTCGAGATTCTGCGGGTTCATTTGCAAAAGAGGGGGCATCTTGGTTATCATCGGAGATAACGGCCCTTTCTTCGACTTCCCCACCTTCAGGAAGAGGAGGAAGTGAAACAAGATTTGGGTGGTCCTGTATAAAAAGAGGGAAGGATGTCAGAAAGGAGTAACAACACAAAAAGCAAGGCAATAACAAATTACGCGACAATGTTTACCTTAGGAAGCGCATGGGCGGCGCTGTATGGTTTTACGCGACAAGTGGAAGGGATAGAGTCTTTCTTCTTGAGAGATGAAATCTTTCGAATAAGCCTATCCAAATCCTTGACTTCCAGATTCGTCGACAAGCGATCTGTGTCTTCATCGCCAGCATAATTCCAGAAAGGGTTTTTGCGAGCCTGAAGAGGCTGCACTCTAGTCCTAAGGAAATACGCCGTAATTTGGATGCCTGATAATTCTTTTCCACGAGTATTTTGCAACTCATGGATGCGAGTCATCAGGGCCTCTGTCGAAGTTCTTTCTTCCTCGGTAGCTTCTGCGTCCCAAGAACGGCGGCGAAGGATTTTCTCGGCACCGTCAAAAGGAGGAATGTTGTCTTCGGCGCATCCATGGTTTTCTTCACGAATGTACAACCACTTCTTGCGCCACCCTTGAACGGAGTCAGGGAGTTTGACGTCGAAGTAGTTGACAGAAGAGCGAACAGAAATAACAACGCCGCCTATATTATAGGCGACATTGGCAGAGCCATTACGGCGACAGAAGAAACACTACAAGAAAAGTTGCCATGGCCGACGAAGTTGAAGTCGCGCCGTGGTTGCTGGTGTACCATGGCCGACGAGTTTTGGTCCCTCCGTGGTGCATGTCAAAACTTTTTTTTCTCGTTTTTGAGGCCACCTAGCCCGACGAAAGCGGCCAAAACGTCGCGTATGGTGGCCCGGGACGTGGTGCATCTCGAAATCTCGGGTTCGCCGGCCGAGTCAACGCAAATCCGCACCGCCGAGGGATGTAGGGCCCAGATGGCAGCCTCTCTGGCATTGTTTTTTTCTAGATCGCGCCATCTCGTTCAACGTTCTCCGATCGAGCCGTTTACGATGCAGGATCATGGGTCCCGCATGTCATCCTCTATGAACCAAAATTCTTTCTATTCTTGGATTTTTTTTACCCCCTGATTTCTGGCTACTTCCTTTTTCTTTTGATCCCTTGCCGCCTTGGAAACGTTGAGACCGCTGCTGCTAAATGGGACCCGCATGTCATCCTCTATGTGCAATCAACTTTCTTTTCTTGGAGTTTTTTTGGCACCTCAAATTTGGTCACTTGCCTTTTTCTTTCGATCCCCTGCCGCCTCTCAAACGGTGATACCGCTGCTGCTAACGGGACCCGCATGTCATCCTCTATGTACTATAAAACTTTCTTTTCTTGAATTATTTTTGGCACCTCATATTTGGTCACTTACCTTTTTCTTTCGATCCCCGCTCCTCAAACGGTGATACCGCTGCTAAATGGGACCCGCATGTCATCCTCTATGTACTATAAAACTTTCTTTTCTTAGATTTTTTGCACCTCATATTTGGTCACTTGACTTTTCTTTCGATCCCCTGCCTCTCAAACGGTGATACCGCTGCTGCTAAATGGGACCCGCATGTCATCCTCTATGTACTATAAAACTTTCTTTTCTTGGATTTTTTGGCACCTCATATTTGGTCACTTGACTTTTTCTTTCGATCCCCTGCTGCCTCTCAAACAGTGATACCGCTGCTGCTAAATGGGACCCGCATGTCATCCTCTATATACTATAAAACTTTCTTTTCTTGAATTATTTTTGGCTCCTCATATTTTTTCACTTGCCTTTTTCTTTCGATCCCCGCCGCCTCTCAAACGGTGATACCGCTGCGCTAAATGGGACCCGCATGTCATCCTCTATGTACTATAAAACTTTCTTTTCTTGAATTATTTTTGGCTCCTGATATTTTTTCACTTGCCTTTTTCTTTCGATCTCATGCCACGTTTGAAACGTTGAGGAACCTGCAGGCTCATGGGACCCGCATGTCATCCTCTATGTACTATAAAAGTTCATTTTCTTGGTTTTTTTCACCATCTGATTTTTGGCAATTTCTTTTTTCTTTTGATCCCCTGCCGCCTCTCAAACGCTGATACCGCTGCTGCTAAATGGGACCCGCATGTCATCCTCTATGTACTATAAAACTTTCTTTTCTTGAATTATTTTTGGCTCCTCATATTTGGTCACTTGCCTTTTTCTTTCGATCTCATGCCAAGTTTGAAACGTTGAGGAACCTGCTGGCTCATGGGACCCGCATGTCATCCTCTATGTACTATAAAAGTTTATTTTCTTTATTTTTTTCACCCTCTGATTTTTGGCTATTTCCTTTTTCTTTTGATCCCCTGCCGCCTTGGAAACGTATGGTAAGCTGACTCATGGGACCCGCATGTCATCCTCTATGTACAATCAACTTTCTTTTTCTTTTGATCTCAAGCCGCATTTGAAACGCTGAGACCGCTGCTGCTAAATGGGACCCGCATGTCATCCTCTACGTACAATAAAGTTTCTTTTCTTGGATTATCTTTGGCTCCTGATATTTTGTCACTTGCCTTTTTCTTTCGATCTCATGCCGCCTTTGAAACATTGAGTAAGCTGCTGGCTCATGGGTCCCGCATGTCATCCTCTACGAACAATAAAAGTTTCCTTTCTTGGAGTTATTTTTTACCCCTAATTTCTGGCTATTTGCCTTTTTCTTTTGATCTCCTGCCCCCTCTGAAACGATGAGGACGCTGTTGGCAGGTCGGTCCCACATGTCATCCTCTATGAACAATAAAAGTTTCCTTTGATGGATTTATTTTGAACCCCTCATTAATTTCTGGATATTTCCCCTGCCGCCTTGGAATCGTTGAGGATGCTGCCTCATGGGTCCCGCATGTCATCCTCTCAGAACGGTAAATGTTTCTTTTCTTGGATTTTGTTGACCAAACGATTTTTGGCTTATTTTTTCTTTCGATCACCTGCAGCCTTTAAAACGTTGAGGACGCCGCTGGCTCACGGGTCCCACATGTCAACCTCTATGAACAATAAACGCTGAGGATGCTGCTGCCTCATGGGTCCCGCATGTCATCCTCTCAGAACGAAAATGTTTCTTTTCTTGGATTTTTTACCAACAGATTTTTGGTTTATTTTTTCTTTCCATCCCCTGCCGCCTTTAAAACGTTGACGACGCTGTTGGCTCATGGGTCCCCGATGTCAGCCTCCCCGTACAAGAAACATATGATATCTTGATTATTTTGCAGACAATAAACAATGTATTGCGCTCTGAGCTATTTCAAACGGATAATTAAATCTTTATTTTTACATAAACAAACTTATATGTTGAATCTCCTTGTTTTTTTGTCTTTGCGAAGCATAGGACTTTCCTGTTTTTTTAGAAAATTCGGAACTTTCCTGTTTTGGAGTGGGCTGAAATTGTACGAGTCAAAAGGCCAAGCAGGATAGTTCGAAAGCCCAGATGTCCAGATGCAGCCCAATTGAAATCTTTCTTCTTGGATTTTTTTCACCCCCTGATTTCTGGCTACTTCATTTTTCTTTTGGTCCTGTGCCGCCTTGGAAACGTTGAGACCGCTGCTGCAAAATGGGACCCGCATGTCATCCTCTACGTACAATAAAATTTCTTTTCTTGGATTATTTTTGGCTCCTGATATTTGGTCACTTGCCTTTTTCTTTCGATCCCGTGCCTCTCAAACGGTGATACCGCTGCTGCAAAATGGGACCCGCATGTCATCCTCTACGTACAATAAACTTTCTTTTCTTGGATTACTTTTGGCTCCTGATATTTGGTCACTTGCCTTTTTTCTTTCGATCTCATGCCACGTTTGAAACTTTGAGGAACCTGCTGGCTCGTGGGACCCGCATGTCATCCTCTATGTGCTATAAAAGTTTATTTTCTATGGTTTTTTTTCTCTGATTTTTGTCTATTTCCTTTTTTCTTTTGATGCCCTGCCGCCTTGGAAACGTTGAGTAAGCTGCTTACACATGGGACCCGCATGTCATCCTCTATGTACAATCAAGTTTCTTTTCTTGAATTATTTTTGGCTCCTGATATTTCGTCACTTGCCTTTTTCTTTCGATCTCATGCCACGTTTGAAACGTTGAGGAACCTGCTGGCTCATGGGACCCGCATGTCATCCTCTATGTGCTATAAAAGTTTGTTTTCTTGGATTTTTTTTCACCCTCTGATTTTTGGCTCCTGATATTTCGTCACTTGCCTTTTACTTTTGATCCCCTGGCCCCTTTGAAACGTTGAGTAAGCTGCTGGCACATGGGACCCGCATGTCAACCTCTATGTCCATCAACTTTCTTTTCTTGGATTTTTTTTGACCCCCTACTTTCTAGCTACTTTCTTTTTCTTTTGATCTCAAGCCGCATTTCAAACATTGAGACCGCTGCTGCAAAATGGGACCCGCATGTCATCCTCTATGTACAATAAATCTTTGATTATTTTTGGCACCTCATATTTGGTCACTTGCGTTTTTTTCTTTCGATCTCATGCCACCTTTGAAACGTTGAGTAAGCTGCTGGCTCATGGGTCCCCCATGTCATCCTCTACGAACAATAAAAGTTTCCTTTCTTGGAGTTATTTTTGCCCCCTAATTTCTGGCTACTTCCTTTTTCTTTTGATCCCCTGCCGCCTTTGAAACGTTGAAAACTTTCTTTTCTTTGATTATTTTTGGCACCTCATATTTGGTCACTTGCCTTTTTCTTTCGATCCCCTGCCGCCTCCCAAACGGTGATACCGCTGATGCTAAATGGGACCCGCATGTCATCCTCTATGTACTATAAAACTTTCTTTTCTTGGATTTTTTTGG
This sequence comes from Lolium multiflorum, assembly GCA_030979885.1. Classification (NCBI taxonomy): domain Eukaryota; kingdom Viridiplantae; phylum Streptophyta; class Magnoliopsida; order Poales; family Poaceae; genus Lolium; species Lolium multiflorum. Next base: position 135,110,468 of record CM061749.1, on the reverse strand, counting down.
CTCCTGATATTTGGTCACTTGCCTTTTTTCTTTCGAGACCTCCTGCCGCATCTCAAACGGTGATACCGCTGCTGCTAAATGGGACCCGCATGTCATCCTCTATGTACAATAAAGTTTCTTTTCTTGGATTATTTTTGGCTCCTGATATTTGGTCACTTGCCTTTTTCTTTCGATCCCATGCCGCCTTTGAAACGTTGAGGAAGCTGCTGGCTCATGGGTCCCGCATGTCATCCTCTATGAACAATAAAAGTTTCCATTGTTGGAGTTATTTTTTACCCCTAATTTCTGGCTACTTCCTTTTTCTTTTGATCCCCTGCCGCCTTTGAACGTTGAAGAATCTGCTCGCTAATGGGTCCCACATGTCAGACTCTATGGACGATAAACCTTTCTTTTCTTGGAGTTATTTTGACCCCTAATTTCTGGCTATTTTGCCTTTTTTTGGATCCCGTGCTGCCTTGGAAACGTTGAGGATGCTGCTGCCACATGGGTCCCGCATGTCATCCTCTCAGAACGATAAATGTTTCTTTTCTTCGATTTTTTTACCAACTGATTTTTGATTTATTTTTTCTTTCGATCCCCTGCCGCCTTTAAAACTTTGACGACGCTGCTGGCTCATGGGTCCCGATGTCAGCCTCCCCGTACAAGAAACATGTGATATCTTGATTATTTTACAGACAATAAAAAGTGTATTTCGCTCTGAGCTATTGCAAACGGATAAATTAAATCTTTATTTTTACATAAACGAACTAATATGAATCTCCTTGTTTTTGTTTTGTTTTTGCGAAGCATAGGACTTTCTTGTTTTGGAGTGGGCTGAAATTGTACGAGTCAAAAGACGTCCAGCAGGTTAGAAGGCCCAGATGGCCAGGCAGCCCCAATTTATATCTTCCTTATCTTGGATTATTTTTTGATCAAAAGGCCCAGCAGGGGTACATCCTTTTTCTTTTGGTCCTGTGTGCCGCCTTGGAAACGTTGTGGACGCTGCTGCCTCATGGGACCCGCATGTCATCCTCTATGAACTATGAACTCTAAAAGTTTCTTTTTTCTTGGATTTTTTTTCACCCCTCTGATTTTTGGCTATTTCCTTTTTCTTTTGTTCCCCTGCCGCCTTGGGACCCGTATGTCATCCTCTATGTACAAAAAACTTTCTTTTCTTGGAGTTTTATTCCCCCTAATTTCGGGCTACTTTCGTTTTCTTTTGATCTCAAGCCGCATATGAAACATTGAGACCGCTGCTGCAAAATGGGACCCACATGTCATCCTCTATGTAAAATAAAAGTTTCTTTTCTTGGATTATTTTTCACGCTCTGATTTTTGGCTATTTCCTTTTTCTTTCGATCCCCTGCTGCTTGGAAACGTTGAGGATGCTGCTGCCTCATGGGTCCCACATGTCATCCACTATGAACAATAAAAGTTTCTTTTCTTCGATTTTTTTCACCCTCTGCTTTTTGGCTATTTCCTTTTCATTTGATCCCCTGCCGCCTTGGAAACGTTGAGGATGCTGCAGCGTCATGGGACCCGCATGTCATACTCTATGTACAATAAAAGTTTCTTTTCTAGGTTTTTGGCTCCTGATATTTGGTCACTTGCCTTTTTCTTTCAATCTCATGCCGACTCTCAAAGGTACAATAAAAGTTTCTTTTCTTGGATTATTTTTGGCTCCTGATATTTGGTCACTTGCCTTTTTCTTTCGATCTCATGCCGTCCTTGAAACGTTCAGACCGCTGCTACAACATGGGACCCTATGTCATCCTCTATGTACAATGAAAGTTTCTTTTCATGGATTATTTTTTGCTCCTGATATTTGGTCACTTTCCTTTTTCTTTCGATCTCATGCCGCCTCGGCCCTCTGAAACGACGAGTAAGTTGTTGGCTCATGGGACCCGCATGTCATCCTCTATGTACAATAAAGTTTTTTTCTTGGATTTTTTACCCCCTGATTTTTGGTCACTTGCCTTTTTCTTTCGATCCTGTGCCGCCTTTGAAATTGTGGACGCTGCTGGCTCATGGGTCCCACATGCCAGCCTCTATGAACAATAATATTTCTTTTCTTGGATTTTTTTTACCCCTGATTTCTGGCTATTTGCCTTTTTCTTTGGATCCCCGACCGCCTTTGAAACGATGAGGACGCTGCTGGCGCATAGCTCCCACATGTCAGCCTCTAAGAACAATAAACATTTCTTTTCTTGGATTTATAGTTGACCCCTAATTAATGGCTACTTCGCTTTTTTTTCGATCCCCAGCCGCCTTAGAAACGTTGAGGACGCTGCTGGCTCATGGGTCCCATATGACAGCCTCTATGAAAAGTAAAACATTTACTTTCTTGGATTTATTTTTGACACCTAATTAATGACTACTTGGTTCTTTTCTTTTGATCCCGTGACGCCTTTGAAACGTTGAGGGCCCTGCTGGCTCATGGGTCCAACATGTCAGCCTCTATGAACAATAAGAGTTTCTATTGTTGCATTTATTTTTGACCCCTAATTTCTGGCTATTTGCCTTTTTTCCATTGCCTGCCACCTTAGAAACGTTGAGGACGCTGCTGGCTGGGTCCCACATGTCAGCCTCTTTGTACGATAAAAGTTTCCTTTGCTGGATTTATTTTTGACCCCTAATTTCTGGCTATTTGCCTTTTTCTTTCGAACTCCACCGCCTTTGAAACGTTGATGACGCTGCTGCAAACTGGGTACAATATGTCAGCCTCTTTGTGCGATAAACCTTTCCTTTCTTGGATTTTTTGGACACCTGATTTCGAGCTACTTGCCTTTTTCTTTCGATCTCCTGCCCCCTTTGAGAAACGCCGAGAACGATACTGGTTCGTGGGTCCCACATGTCATCCTCTCTGAATGATAAATGTTGGGGCCGCGGCTGCAAGATACGTCCCACATGTCAGCCTGACTGTTGAATAAACGTTTCCTTTCTCGAATTTATATTTGACCCCTGATTTCTGGCTACTTTGCCGTTTCTTTCGATCCCCTGCATGTCTGCTACTCCACCGAAAAACAGACCGGCATGTATTCATCACAATACTGGTAGCTAATTTAGGAAAAATGTGTTCATCACGGGATTCAAACAAAGATCTTCATCTCTGCTAAATTTTGATTTCACCAAAAACCGAACAGCGTGTGTTCATGACTTTAACTTCACAAACACTATGGTTTCTCTATAAAATAAGGTCACCATCCGTTCCTTTATTGTAGGCATTTGCGAAAAGTGTCTTTGGCTAATGGGCACCAGTGCTCTGCTGTTTAAAAAAAATCAAATAGCATACATATTTGTTTCAAAAAAATCTGAAAATGAATGTAGACATAATAAATAAAGTAACCTACAAGCGTGTAAAATTTTAATATGATATTCTTTATATTGTAGACTACACAAAAAAGACAAAATCTGTTGAAATTTGGAGATTTGAAATATGCATACCCAGATCCACACGTTTGTTACTTTTGTGTAGCCCAGAATTTTTTGTATTTGAAACTGAAATTTTGCACGTTTATGGGACAATTCATTAGCTACTCCATGATTTGTTTTCTAATTTTTTGAACAAATAAATATATTTTTTATTTTTTTCTAAAATAGCAGGAGCAATGGTGCCCAAGAGCACCAAATCTCTTAATAGGCATTTGCGCCTAATAGCGTGAGCTTAGCTAATTTTTGAAGAAAAAAAAGATGTCCATTGTGGTATTCAGGACAAAGATCTTCATGTCTGCTACTGCACCAAACAACAAACCAGCATGTATTCATCACAATACGGGTAGCTAATTTGTGAAAAATATGTTCAGCACGGGATTCAAACAAAGATCTTCATCTCTGCAAAATTTTGATTTCAGCAAAAACCGAACAGCGAATGTTCATGAGGTTAAGTTCACGAACACTATGTTTTCTCTATAAAATAAGGTCACCATCTGTCTCTTATTTCTCAAGGAAAAACAGGTGGAAGTGTTGGGACGAACCACATGGGTGCTTCGGCTCTATGTTCAGTCTTCTCTTTTTTGTACTGCAATCTTGAGCCTATGGCAGGACCTCCATTGACGTGCATTCTGCACCAATTTGGCCTTGGACGTATCCATGTATCACGGGCGCGATTGTGGGTAGCAAAGACACAGTCAGGTTTGAACAATTGGAAATCTGGTTCTGCAGCCTCTGCGTCGACTGGCGGGGGTAGCATGAAAATTGGGTGATTGAGTCCAAGAAATAAAGAACGCCCCTTCAAATTGTTCAATCTTTCCCACCTTGCCTCTTCTACAGGGTCCAAGGTATGGGCAGATCTCAAGAAAACGTAGCACCGTACCAAAGGATAAGACCTCAGCTTGTTACCCATATGTAATATTGGAGGACCGAGGATGGGCCGATAACCTTTAACCTGAATCCACGCGAGATCAGATTCACCAGTAATGGACTCTGCTCTCATTGGTGCCAGGAACCAAGTGCGCTGGTCAGAAAATCCAAGAAATACATCTTCATCTTCATAATTATGATTATCACCATCATCATCTAATTCTTCATCATCTAATTCTTCATCATCAAATTCGTCTTCTTCTAATTCTTCTTCTTCTAATTCTTCTTCATCAGCATCATTATCTTCATCGGCACCTCCATCGCCTTGAGCCACATTTGCTTCATCATCTTCCATGACAGCATCTCCCTCGATTTGAGCGAAAATTGCAGCCACTTCTGCTTCTTCATCTTCAATGACAGGGGCGTCAATGAGACGCGGGGCTGCATGTGTCCCTGCAATGCACAAAGATCAACCACAATGCAGCAAGTAGGAACTACACTGAAAATTATCTCTTCTCTTCTATCTTCTATTTTCTACTACTATAAGGCACCAGTTTTTAACAAGACATGTAGCAGCAATTCCAACTGTTGGTGTCCAAAATCTAACGGTTGGGATTAGAGGTATTCGCGTGAAAAAAATACCACACCAGTGTCCACGTGTTTCTAGAACCGTCATGTTTCCATTATGAAGAAAAATCAGAGCAGTCTCACACCGATATCACACGTCCCACTTGATAGTGATTAAGAAAGGTTCCAAATTTTTGTTCATATTTATAAACTGTATGCTCACACTTATTTTGATGGTATAACCAAATTATTAGTTGTATTGAAAGTTTGAACAACATTTAGAACGCAACTTTTATACATCAGTATTGCGAATCGTAATTGGTCCAACATGTGCAGCATGCCATTTACTAGTTAAGACATAAAACAAAGACTCACCACAGGTATATGGTTCCCAAACCAGAACATCTCCATACGGATATGTAACTGCGTATACACGATGTAGGTGTGAACTTGTACCATATCCAGGAATGCCCATGGCATCGACATAGCTGTTTCTATCAAAGAATTCAGGGTTTCTCAGGATATTCCACTCCTTTTCTAGGGGCGCTTGTAGGATAGCGATCAATTCGTCAAATACAACGATTACCTCGTAATGCCATGGCCCTGCTAGATCATCTTTGTACGGCCTCTTGACGATCCGTACTTTGAGCAGTTCCAAACTTTTATCTATTTTGTATTTGAACAGGAATGGTGGGCTGCCATGCCACCATTCACTAGTAGGGCCCAAAGAAATTCCTGCATCTTGCAGAGATGGAAGAGGTATAATAGTATCTGATATGTATATGTTGCGGATCGTCAAGTGCCCGTCCTGCTGGACAAATGCCACCCAGTCGCCGTTACAACCCACCCAGTGCATGGGTCCATGTCCATCCAGTTCCTCCTTGGTATGGATAAATGCTGGAACTGTCGGCTTGTCTAATGGCATCAGCAACGCGTGAATGCCCTGCAAATAGGATTTGTTTCAAAATTGTCTATGCATGCAAGGTATTCGACAGAATGAAGAGCGGATTGTGCAGAACTGAAGCACAGATGTAATGGATAAATAAAGCAATTCCGAAGAGTACATGTGCATAGTGAAGGCAGCAAACCTTACAGTACTCCCAAATCAGGTGATTATGTTGAGTCTAAATTCATGCATGATGTTTGGCAATAAGAAAAGTTGATTGAAAAAACACAAGCTGAAACGAGATGAGTAAATAAATAAATACTCTTACAGTATTGTCGCGGTCGTCTGGCCATGTCTCGGGGTCGCAGTGGAGCAGGCTCGGTAAACCGAACGGAACCTTATGCGCTCCGCGGATGGCATGCCGCATGCCGATCATGCCTCGAGCGAGGCGACCAGTGCTGAGGATATCCGCCCGCTCGGCTATGTTCTCCACCAGTGGGTAGTGGAGGTTGCCCCACCCCATGGACTGGTGGTAGCAATCAGGAATCTCCTCAATCTTACGCTTCTGCTTCATTGGAGTCGGTAATCCAATGCAAGGGAGAGAGGGGTGAACGGGAGAAAGAGACAGAAGAGGGTTTTTTTTGGAGAAGATGCAGTAGTAGTACTACGATACTAGGAGGTGGAGATGCGGGGCATGTTTCCGGGGGAGAGGAACCACTATTTCCCTTAAAAAAAATAACAGCACTTGCGCATTAGAACTTGGGGCGGGGATATAGCGGTAAGAGGTATTGACCAACTTTCCCTCACCTTGACCCCACGTGGTTGTGAACCCGAGATAATTCTTTTTGATGAACCCGATATACTTATTATAGTACTAAAATAGTACAAGTATATACCTTGTACTCCTATATACTAACATTACTATTTTAAGGACTTATGTTCCATGAGCAACAACTTCCCCCACTCCGCTCATCCGAAATCCTAGCCCCTCCAACTTCAAGGACCAATCAACATAGCTATGGCCTTCTAATTTGGCTCAAGTCGCCGCACACATAGTCCTCCCGCCGACAAGGAATAGGAGCATCAGCCCTTTCGTCGCTTGTTGTTACACATAATCATATACAGTACCATATATATTTCAAATTTCCATATCAAAAAATAGTTCAAATCTGAATTTTAACATCTCAAGCTAAACCCTCGCTTGCTCTTAAACATAAGCATACCATAGTTCTACTTTTGTCTTCACCGAACAACAGAACACAATTTCATCACAACATAGCCAACCGGAGTACCTAGTAATGTAACTAGAGAAGTGAACCTATAGTTGATCAAGCCTTCAACTTTAACACAATAATACCCCCACATTATGTGTTGAGGAGCCACACCCATATATTTAAGAGTACCATCATGTAGACCACAAATGCATCAATGAAGAGAGGGGTATACTTATAGACCACCTCTTTACAAAACAGTTGTAACTAGTAGACCACAATTGCCTCGTTCATTAGCTATGAAATTACATACTATCAGTAGCTACAATGGCTGCAGGCCCTGATACGTCCAAAACGTATCTACTTTCCCGAACACTTTTGCTATTGTTTTGCCTCTAATTTGTGTATTTTGGATACAACTAACACGGACTAACGCTGTTTTCAGCAGAATTGCTCTGGTGTCTCGTTTTTGTGCAGAAATCCAACTTTCGGGAAAATCCTCGGAATTTCTTCAGATGGCCCTATTTTACCAAAATATTGACGGAGCCAGAAGGGCGAAGGAGGTGGAGGCCCGAGGGCCCCACACCACATGGCGGCGCGGCCCAGGGGGGGCCCGCGCGGCCATGTGGTGTGGCCCCCTCGGCCGGCCTCCGACGCCCCCCTTCGGACTACTTATTCGCCTCGACCTAAAAACGCACGGAGAGAAGTCGACATCGCCAGAAACCCTCCAGAAAGCCGCCACATCGCGAAACTCCGTCGCGGGAGCCAGAAGTCTCCGTTCTGGCACTCCGCCGGGACGGGGAATTGGAGGAGATCTTCACCGCCATCACCGCCAACGCCTCTCCATCAACCAGCAATGTTTCCCCCATCCATGTGTGAGTAATTCCCCCGCTGTAGGCTGAAGGGGATGGTAGGGATTGGATGAGATTGGTCATGTAATAGTCATAAGATTGTTAGGGCATAGTGCCTAGTATCCGTAGATGTCACTTTTATGATATTGTTGCAACTTGTTATGCTTAATGCTTGTCACTAGGGCCCGAGTGCCATGATCTCAGATCTGAACATGTTATTGATTCATGAAGATATTCGTTGTTTATGATCTTACCTATAAGTTGTATACACATGTCGCTGTCCGGAACCAATGGCCCCGAAGTGACAGAAATCGGGACAACCGGAGGGGATGGTAGTGATGTGAGGATCACATGTGTTCACGGAGTGTTAATGCTTTGCTCCGGTACTCTATTAAAAGGAGTACCTTAATATCCAGTAGTTTCCCTAGAGGCCCGGCTGCCACCGGCTGGTAGGACAAAAGATGTTGTGCAAGTTTCTCATTGCGAGCACGTACGACTAAATATGGAACACATGCCTATTGATTGATTAGTACTTGGATACCGTTTTATTATTATCTGCAAATGCCCATGCTTTGATTGTTACATGAGTTTCTCTCATCCATGCAACGCCCGCTAAATCCGTCCCTGTGCCTACAGTATTTTAATCCTGCTGTTTACCATAATCACTACTGCTGTCTTTATTTCACTGCTGCTGTTATTCCGCTATTTCCACTACCATAGAACTGTTACTACTGATAAACTCTTGCGAGCAAGTCTGTTTCCAGGTGCAGCTGAATTGACAACTCCGCTGTTAAGGCTTACAAGTATTCTTTGTCTCCCCTTGTGTCGAATCAATAAATTGGGTAATACTTCCCTCGAAGACTGTTGCGATCCCCTATACTTGTGGGTCATCAAGACTATTTTCTGGCGCCGTTGCCGGGGAGCATAGCTTTATTTGGAAGTTCACTTGGATTGATATTGTTCGCTGCAAATTCTCCATTATGGGTAAACCTCGCGATACTAAGATCGCCATATTACCATCCACTACAAGAAAAGGTACAACTCTGAGTACCTCTGCTGCTCTTGATTCACCATCTGTGATTGATAAACTTGTTTCACCGCCACATGCTTCGCGTGCTGGTACTTCTGCTGAATCTGAAAATTCTCATAATATTGATAATGTTTCTGCTGTGCTTGATGATAGTGGTTCATTGGGATCTTTTCTAGATGCTACAATTGCTAAGTCTAGACAAATTGAAAATACTGAAACTCCTAATGAAAATGCTGCTACACCTGTTAATTCACCTGAGTCTGTTGAATATTCTAGTGATGATCTTGATGAGGATTATGTAGAGCTTAATGATGATTTTATTGAAAAATGCAATGCTACTACTGATGCAAGAAAAATTAAAAAGTTGCTTGCAGAACATGCTGTTAGATATAAATTGTCTCCTGATCCTAAATTTGCCACATCTCCTATAAGCATTAGGGATAAAGATTATGATTTTTCTCTTGATCTATCTCATATAGCTATTGTTGAGAAAACACCCTTTTGTGGTACTGAAAAAGAAAGTGCTGTTGAACACATGACTGAATTATCTACTCTTAGTGGCTTGTTTTCTGATGATATTAAGATGCGTACTTACTTTGTCGCTAAAATTTTTCCTTTCTCATTAAAGGATGATGCTAAAACTTGGTATAATAATTTGTCTCCTGGTTCTATTAAAAGTCCAAAAGAATTGCTTGATGTTTTCTTCCGTAAATACTTTCCTGCTAGTGCTCAACATGCTGCTTTGCAGAGAATTTATAATTTTGACCAGGAAGATGGAGAGAAATTGCCTGAGGCTTGGGCTAGATTTTGTTCTCTTATTAGAGCTCAGCCTGACCATGATTTGGAAAAGAATGATTTACTTGATATATTTTATAGTGGACTAACCATTGAGTCTAGGGCATACCTGGATAGTTGTGCTGGTTGTGTTTTCAGGAAAAGAACTCCAGACGACGCTGAAGAATTATTGGCTAAAATAGGCCGGAATCATGATGATTGGTCTACACCTGAACCAACCCCGACACCGATAGTGAAGAAGAGGGGTATGATTAAATTAAATGATGAAGATATGAGGGAAGCCAAGAAGTCTCTTAAGGAGAAAGGTATTAAACCTGAAGATGTGAAGAATTTACCTCCTATAGAAGATATATGTGAGACAATTCCCCCTTCATCTACGATTGAGGTACACTCGCTTCAACACTTTACTAGGGAAGATATTCCGTATTCAAAATCTCCTGCTCAATGCTTAGATGAATTTGATAATTATATTGTTAAGCAAGAAAATTTTAATATGAGAGTAGAGAATCATTTAATGGAAAATTCCCGAGCTATTAGTGAATTGCATGGTATTGTGGAGAGAACCTCCAATGATGTTAAGATACTTGTTAAACATTTTCAAATGGTTCAAACTCAAATTGATCAACTTACTAAAGTGCAAAATGACTTGTTGGGAAATAATTCTAAAGAAAAACATGCTTGTGAAGTAACAACTAGAGGTGGTGTTTCTACCCAGGATCCTCTATATCCTGAAGGGCATCCCAAAAGAATTGAACAAGATTCTCAACTAATTAAAACTAGTGCTCCATCTAAGAAAAAGAAAAAGAAACATAAGAATGTTGTAGAATCCTCTGAACCTGTTAATGATCCTAATAGTATTTCTATTTCTGATGCTGAAACTGAAAGTGGTAATGAACATGAGGAAGATAATGATAAGAATGATACTCCTGATAAAGAAGAAATTGAAAAAGAACCTGAAAAGCATGCTAAAAATAAAAAGTATACTAAAGAAGACTTTATTACTGAGAAGCATGGTAATGAAAGAGAACCTTGGGTTCAAAAGCAAATGCCTTTTCCTGCTAAGAAACTAAAATCAAAGGAGGAGGAACATTATAATAAATTTTGTGATTGGATGAAACCTTTATTTCTGCAAATCCCTTTGACTGATGCTATTAAATTGCCTCCTTATTCAAAGTATATGAAAGATATTGTTACTAACAAAAGGAAAGTCCCCAATGAGGAAATTTCTACTATGCTCGCTAATTACTCCTTCAATGGTAAGATTCCAAAGAAGTTGGGCGACCCAGGTATACCGACTATTCCTTGTTCCATCAAGAATAATTATGTTAGAACTGCTCTATGTGATTTGGGAGCAGGTGTGAGTGTGATGCCTTTTTCTCTTTATAAGAGACTTGATTTAGATAAATTGATACCAACTGATATATCTTTGCAAATGGCTGATAAATCTACTGCTATTCCTGTTGGTTTATGTGAAAATGTTCCTGTTCAAGTTACTCAGCATTGCTTAATATTAACTGATTTTGTTGTGTTGGAAATGCCTGAAGATGATAATATGTCCATTATTCTTGGAAGACCCTTTCTTAATACTGCAGGGGCTGTTATTGATTGCAATAAAGGCATGGTTACTTTTAATGTTGATAATAAGGAACACACTGTCTATTTTCCCAAGAGGATTGATAAAGTATGTGGAGTCAATACAATTTTTAATGTGAAAACTATCAAAGTGGGATCCATTGATTGTCCTGTATATGAGCCTAAAGAAGAATATCAAACTCTTGTGATTGGATCCATATCAATTCAATATAAGGTAACATGATTGATTTGGGGTTTATTTCTTCTTATGTCATATAAAATCTATTTGATAGCAAGACTTGATCAACCTTGTTAACAAGTATATTTTATTGCATAGGAGAGCTAAACAACACTTCTTTCTTTCTTTCTCCCTCCACTTATTTTATTTGCTGTAGCACTTTTTATTTTGCAATATGCTTTAGTCATTTAAGATTTTAGAAATCATTTTCCTGCGCAGTAATCATTAATTTAATACCCAGAAATGTGCATTTTTCGAAGTTCTCTAAAAATTACAAAAATTACACCGTTGGTCCTATTTTTCGACGAGGCACCTGGGAGCACCAGAGGATGACCTGTGGGGCACCAGGGGGTGCCACACCATAGGGCGGCGCGGCCAGCAAGGGGGCCGCGCCACCATGTGGTGTGGGCCACCCCTTGCCCCACTACACCATCTCTTCCTCCCAGCACCTTCTCTCTCCCGAAAAAACTCGTACCAAGTTTCTCTCACTCGTGTTTCTGCTCAAGAACTCGCGATTTTTCGATCTCCTTGCTCAGCCCAGATTTCTGTCTGAAATTTGGCACATTTACTCCTTGGTATGTGACTCCTTTGATTGTCCAATTAGAATTTCATTTGGTTGAGTATATCTTGAATATTTTGCTGCTGTAGATAACATGTTTAGTGAGCTTGCATGCTTGTTCTAAGTGGTAGAAATTAGTTTTGATGCATGTGAAGTACTCTAGCAAGTTCCTATAGTAGTTCCCTTCAATTACACACCTTGAAATCAAATTTTATAATGATTGTTGAAAATTTCAGAAAATGGAAGAAGGTGTGCCCCAATTGAACCAAGAAGAATTGGAAGTCCAGCAAGTTTCAAGAGTCAATCGTGAGGAGGGAGTATACCCCTCTTACTACCCATGCGTGGACTTTATGAGAAGTGCGGGGATTTTACAAGATGTGCAAACTCTAATCTCTCGTGCAGGGCTGAGTGGTTTTGTTGAAGGAGAGCCAAGACAATATGTAAAATTAACTATGTCTTTTGTGCAGGACTTCAAGTTCAATTGGTCGCGGTCCGACCCCATGGTCCAGTATAAAATTTACAATAAAGCTGTCAACTTGCCATTTGGTGTTTTTTGTGCAGCAATTGGAGTACCGCAATGGGGATCCTGCGAGAAGATCAGGGGAACACCGCGGGAGCTCTCAGATCTTTATACAAGGATTTGTAATGGGAGGAGCCTCTCCAATGATGATGGTAAGATTAGTAGCATTCAACATCCAGCCATCCGCTACTTTGCCTATTTCATTACAAAGTGCGTCCTTGCAAGAAGGACCGGAGGTAAATTATCTGTCCCAGACTTGGCTTTCTTAGCTGCTGCTTTGCAACAGGATAGGACTTATAATTTGGGTGCTTTAATAGCTTGTAGACTTGCTACTAACCGTGAGAAAGGAGGAATTTGTGGAGGTCTTATCGCCTCTCGCTTATTAGCTATGCATGGTGTAGAACCTCACCATTTAGATATTCCGCTTTCTATAGAGAAGCTTGATGTGGTTTCCATGATTAGACATGAGTTTATTTCAGATGCATCTAACTTGAACAACCTGCATTATAGGATAACTTTATATAAGAAAAAATGGAGTATAACTAAGAAAATTGAAAAACTAGTACGATTGCCTGCACCTGCTTTGTTTAACCTTGATGCCAGGGACGGGTGGTCGATCACAGAAAATGAGCTAAATGCATACATAGAAAGAGAAAGCCGTCGTGCGAGGGAAGATGTGGAGGAGACCGAGGAGCATCCCGACTCTTCATCCGATGCAGCAAGCTCCTCATATCAACATCATGGTCACGTGGAGCCTCCACGATATTCTTCTGCACAGGGGCCTTATTACCACTCCATGTATGATCCACCGGCGTGGAACCCCGACCCTCGTTGGGAATGAACTCCACTTAGGCCAAAAGCCTAAGCTTGGGGAGTTCATCATGAGTTCAATGGTCTTCGGTGGCTGGAGCGTGGTTTTCATTTCATATTATCCAAGCTACACAAGTGAAAAGGCAATAATGACGATCTACGACAATCTGATTGTGGTGAGAGGCTGGTATGAACTCTATTTGCTTTCATTTTTGTACATATACTCATCCATATGAGCATGCTTAGTTGGTTCATGTGAGGTATATGTTATTTGAGAAAGTCTAGTAGCTCATGATCTCTCATGTTTAGTTTCAATTTATTAATATGAGTAGCATGTCATGGATGTTTGCTTGCATTGTTTTATTCATAAGTAAGTATGGCATTGTGGTATCCTCCTCTGAATAATTCATTTATATCGACTTGGCACATGCTCACGCATGCATATGACTGAACAAAAGTCAATTAAGCCTCGATGATTTATAATTGCTTCAGAGTTCTTGTATCACTTTTATGCCTCCGTTAATTTATTTTGCCGCAAGCATGATTATGACAGTTATTGCTCTCTTGATTTGTCGCTCCCTAGTCTTTTGCTAGCCTTCACTTGTACTGAGCGGGACGCCGCTCGTGCTTCCAAACACCTGAAAACCAAGTTGTTCCAAAAGTGTCCACCATAAATACCTATGCATGGCATTTCAAACCATTCCAAGTAAATTCTCATGCGCTACCTTTAAAACTTTCAAAATGCTTCTCAATTTGTGTTAATGTTTCATAGCTCATGAGGAAGTATGTGGTGTTTAGCTTTCAACCTTGTCATTTACTTTTGACGGACTCTCATATGGACTAGTGGCACATCCGCTTATCCAATAATTTTGCAAAAAGAGCTGGCAATGGGATTCCCAGTCCCAAATTAATTAACTTAAATAGACACTCCTCCATGGTTTGTGATTGTTGGACGGCACCCGAAGGATTCGGTTAGCCATGGCTTGTGTAAGCAAAGGTTGGGGGAGTGTCATCATCATAATAAAACTTAAATAAAAAGGCACTCCTTCATGGTATGTGATTGTTGGCAGGCACCCGAGGATTCGGTTAGCCATGGTTTGTGAAAGAAAGGTTGGAAGGAGTGCCAACCAAAAATAAATAAATGGGAGCCGCTCTTGTGAGTCCGGTTGATGAGGTAGTTAGTGTACCCATTACCATTCGTTGACAACAACAAACACCTCTCAAAATAATTTTACTCCTGCTTTACAAATGAAAAGCTCTAGCGCATGTTAATCCCTGCTTCCCTCTGCGAAGGGTCAATCTTTTACTTTTATGTTGTGTCTCCATTCTTTCTTCGAGCACTATCTTGAGAGCACAACTGTCATTCTTAGTATAATATGCTTGTCTCAAAATATGATTGATTGTGGTATAACTTTGATGCTTTTATCTTTGACAATCACTACTTCTAGTCTTTCTATGAACTCAAGAGGTGCCTCGGCATTTATGTTTTGCTGATCAAATACAGGCAAGCGAGATACCACTTTACCATATTCTCTTATGAACATTGCAATCTTGCTTACATACATGATTCATGATGCTTATTATTAATTGTTGGTACTTCTCCATGATTGACATAGCTGTTGGATGATCTTATTTGCATGTATCCCATTATGAACTGCTTAAGTATTAGCCATAGCATGAGAATATATACATCATATGAGCAAATGTGTTCGTGAAAGTTCTTTTATCGCTCAGTTGTTAACTGAATTGCTTGAGGACAAGCAATAAGCTAAGCTTGGGGGAGTTGATACGTCCAAAACGTATCTACTTTCCCGAACACTTTTGCTATTGTTTTGCCTCTAATTTGTGTATTTTGGATACAACTAACACGGACTAACGCTGTTTTCAGCAGAATTGCTCTGGTGTCTCGTTTTTGTGCAGAAATCCAACTTTCGGGAAAATCCTCGGAATTTCTTCAGATGGCCCTATTTTACCAAAATATTGACGGAGCCAGAAGGGCGAAGGAGGTGGAGGCCCGAGGGCCCCACACCACATGGCGGCGCGGCCCAGGGGGGGCCCGCGCGGCCATGTGGTGTGGCCCCCTCGGCCGGCCTCCGACGCCCCCCTTCGGACTACTTATTCGCCTCGACCTAAAAACGCACGGAGAGAAGTCGACATCGCCAGAAACCCTCCAGAAAGCCGCCACATCGTGAAACTCCGTCGCGGGAGCCAGAAGTCTCCGTTCTGGCACTCCGCCGGGACGGGGAATTGGAGGAGATCTTCACCGCCATCACCGCCAACGCCTCTCCATCAACCAGCAATGTTTCCCCCATCCATGTGTGAGTAATTCCCCCGCTGTAGGCTGAAGGGGATGGTAGGGATTGGATGAGATTGGTCATGTAATAGTCATAAGATTGTTAGGGCATAGTGCCTAGTATCCGTAGATGTCACTTTTATGATATTGTTGCAACTTGTTATGCTTAATGCTTGTCACTAGGGCCCGAGTGCCATGATCTCAGATCTGAACATGTTATTGATTCATGAAGATATTCGTTGTTTATGATCTTACCTATAAGTTGTATACACATGTCGCTGTCCGGAACCAATGGCCCCGAAGTGACAGAAATCGGGACAACCGGAGGGGATGGTAGTGATGTGAGGATCACATGTGTTCACGGAGTGTTAATGCTTTGCTCCGGTACTCTATTAAAAGGAGTACCTTAATATCCAGTAGTTTCCCTAGAGGCCCGGCTGCCACCGGCTGGTAGGACAAAAGATGTTGTGCAAGTTTCTCATTGCGAGCACGTACGACTAAATATGGAACACATGCCTATTGATTGATTAGTACTTGGATACCGTTTTATTATTATCTGCAAATGCCCATGCTTTGATTGTTACATGAGTTTCTCTCATCCATGCAACGCCCGCTAAATCCGTCCCTGTGCCTACAGTATTTTAATCCTGCTGTTTACCATAATCACTACTGCTGTCTTTATTTCACTGCTGCTGTTATTCCGCTATTTCCACTACCATAGAACTGTTACTACTGATAAACTCTTGCGAGCAAGTCTGTTTCCAGGTGCAGCTGAATTGACAACTCCGCTGTTAAGGCTTACAAGTATTCTTTGTCTCCCTTGTGTCGAATCAATAAATTAATACTTCACTAGCTACAATGGCTGCAGGCCCTGTTTCAGAATTAAACATCACACTTGTTCCAATCCGGGGCGTTGGCGAAGTTTGGGATGAACCAAAGCGGTGTCTTTACCAGGTACCTATCTTTTTTTGTTTTGCATGTTTTCTCCAAGGCGTTGGTTTGGAAACCAACGGCGCAATCTTCACGATTCAGACTGAATCGGCATATTTCAGGCAGCTGCGAATTGCGAAGCCATGCTTCATTCGGCAAGGTGTACACACAATTTCTTCTCGTCAGACATCCTGGGACAACATCTGCACCGCCTAATGGCAGCATAATCGGATAGTTCACTCCAAGGAAAAGAGAATATTCTCCAAGGTCATCAATCTTTTCCCATGGAATACCTTCATTTAACTTACTAGTGTCCTTCGTGAACACCAGGCAACCAAACCCAGAAGCATAGTTGCCAACAGTGCGACCATGATGAACACGACGATCAGAAGCAGTATGGCAAACTTTACAGGAATATTCCCTTTCATCAGCAATGCCCAGTGTATGGATCAGAAGAAGTCTAGAACCATCTATAGATCTTGCTAACCACCACATGCCATAATCGACCTCGTGATCATGGCCAAGAGCATCATCAAGTGCACACCGCCATTCAAACACAATGGGCGGTGGCTCTACGATCAGCGGAGGACCTGCTTGAAAACGAAATTACTGTTAAGAAGGGTATGTTTGGTTTGCACAAATCTGAAAACGTAAGAATTGGGAAAACGCATTAGGATTCAGATGGGATGATATAATGGCATTTCCATTCAATAATACAGCATATTGGTGTATTTCAGTACATCACATGGGAAACCAAAGGATTCATTTCAAGAAGTTCAAGTAGAGGTCAAAATCCAACATAATTCAATCTGAGAATAAAACTCCTAATTATACAATCCTCAAATTTTTCTATGGTAATCATCTCGAATAAAAAGTCTAAATACCAATGAAATTTCATCCGAAGCAAATATGCCCCAAGCCTCCAAGTCAGATCAGTCAGGTTCGAAAATTAATAAGTTTGTGCATTAAAATTATCTTTACAGCCATGAATAATGAAGCTCATCATACACTACTTACGTCCGGAGGAAAATTACCAGCTTGCTGAGGATTCCATGCGTGAACAGTGCCAGTATGAGTTGTGGCAAACACAAGCCCATTGTGGAGAATTGCATCGCTGTAATTGTAAAAGATGTGGGACTTGGGCTCTGTAAGAACTGTCCATCCAGAATCTTCGCCGCAAAGGAGGGCAACTCTGATGTCAAAAACAGCAACAAGAGAGAAATTTTTGTACCCCCCAGCAGCTGTGGGAACTTGGCAAATATATATCTTGTGAAATATAATAGCACGAAGGTTGTGGTGGTATATATTTGGAATGTGGGTGGTTTCAAACGGCACAGGGAGAGGAATTTCACGGCGAGTGTAGACGTTGACAAGTTTCCATTTGCAAGCAGGAAAGCCAGTGTCAACCATGGCAACCCAATCTCCATTGGCACCTACCCACTGCTTACCCGTACCGTCTGGCATCACAGCGTCGGAGGAGAACCTGTCCAGCGGCGTCAGCTTGCAATCCCGTGCTACCTTCGTCGGGTGAGAATGAAGAACACATGGGAGGCCAAACGGGAGAGAAAAAGATAGAGTTGCACTATCATTTGCAGAGTCGAAAAATAGTTTGGACGAACCGACGAGGCTCGCGGCGGTGATGACGTCGCATCTTGTTACGAGTTCTTCAAGGGGACCTTCGGAAAAGACCTTCTGAAACAGTTCAGAGTCATCATTTTCCTTGTTCGATGCCGCCATCGCAGGGCAGGGGGTGGGTCTATGAGGTTTGGGTTCAACTGATTGGAGTTTAATTTGGGTTCGATGGCGGCAGGTGGCGGGGAAGATGAAGAACGGAGGCTCTCAAACTGGGCGGTGGAATTGATTCTAAAGCTGCATGGCGGCGGCACTGGCGCGTGCTATGGAAGGTGGTCGATTGGTGCGGGCGGGGGCGGAGGTAGACGATGGAGGTGAACAGAAATAGGGCAGGTGGGGGCGGGGCGCTTGACTTCGCTCCTCTACACTCTACAGCATCTCCTCCTGTTTCTTGGAAAGTGTATAGACCCATAATAAAAAGTCACTGTTCCCTCTGAAAAGGTGAAGAACAAGTCACTGGTCTAACGTGCAAATTTGGACATCCCAAGCTATGTGTTGTCATGTCAATTCAATGTCCATGGCAGTATTTTGAATTTTGCGTGACCAAAAGAAGTACGCCTTGGCCTTTCACAATCGGGGTTTCTTTAGAGCAAGAACAATAGAAGAGCCAACAGCTGGCAAAAGTACCACGTAGGCGGGCTATAAGCGCCCACTATTGTCCTACTTCCTCTTGGCGTGATACTCCCTCCGTCCACAAATAAGTGGACGTGCAGGATTTTCAAGGTAAATTAGTAAAAGGAAAGAAAAAAATGCATTGGAGCACTCGTATCTTAAGAAACACATGTACTCAACCACGGTTGTAGATTTTCTCGGCGCAAGACTTTTCCCCAGCAGTTGTGGCTTTCAGTTATTCGTGGGTGTGGGGAGGAGCTCCGCCGCATCGGTAAAAAGCAAAGAGGGACGGCGGCTCTCGATCGTGCGGTGTACTCGTAAATCACGTGTGACCCATGCCCTAATAATTCACAATGCATTGATGAGGGCTATCACTTCATCATCCAATAAAATGTACTTAGTAACTATGGTAATAATATTGTCTTCTCGCAAAAAAAATGGTAAAAATATTGTCTCTTAAGCCATGTACTAGTACAGTGCAAGATGCTTTAGAGAAATAAACCTATATTTTATTGCTACTCCGTAATACACATGGTTATTTATTCTAGGCAAATGCCTACCGAAAGATGTAGGAATAGGGAAATGTAGGATTGCAATGTCATGTCCACTCCAATCCTATAGGAATTCATAGAATCCAAACTTTGTTTGATTCCACCATAGGAAAAGTAAAGCATTCTTAAAAAGAGGTATGAGTAGATGTTTAATTTTCTATGGAATCTGTGCAAAGAAATCCTTAGGAAAAATTCCTATCGGAAACAATCCTACAAATCAAACAGCCAAGGATTCAATTGTACCAATTCCCTATGCAAATCCTTGGTGTTCACCCAATCCTCTCGAATACTCATCCAAAAAATGCACTAATACTTTGATGGGGAGTTTTTGTATTCTAGGCAAGAATAGAGGGTTTGCGGGGATCACTTGAGAAGTGTATTAACCAAAGAAGGCATAAGTAATACACCAACACACACTAACATGCCCTTAATGGATGTATCTCCATAAACTCCCTCTGTTCTTTATTACTACTACTAGTTTATGTACTTCTTAACTAATATGGGATAATCATGAAATATATTTTCTAACATTCAGCCAAAATATAGTGTTTCGACTTTTTAAAATACTGAAAAACTAGTAATTAAAAATATTTGAGCTATCAAATCTAGGAAGTTTGAAAATATTTTGTATTCCGTCTGAAAGTTGTGTTACTTGGTGTAAGATTCACACAAAAATGATGAAAATATCAAACCTTCAAAAAAATTGTAGTAATTCAAACGTTATGTGCGTTTCATAATTTTGCAAAATCTATTCTATTTGCAATTAAAACTATAGTAGTTGGTGGTCCCCGATCATCTGATTTGCTCTTAAACAGCTCAATCCTAAATTTGAAATTCCCTGCAACAGAACACGATAGTTGGTGGTTTGTGCGGAAAAAAATTACAGTTTTAAAAAGTGTTTTAAGCAACGAAGGCAGCAATAAGCGGTAGTTTGTGCAATTTCCTCGTGTAAACAACATGTAGCGTCGAAGTAATAGTACTAGCAGTACAGAAATCTTGTGTAATTTCTAGTTCTACATATTACTAGTGTCCACTGTTTGAGAGTTGATGGTGAATGGGTCTGATTTTCAATCGAATGAGAATTAGCAAATTGATTTTTATGACAAAAGCATACAAAGGGAGTAAAACAACATACCCGCATTCGCCGCTGCTACCAGCATGCGATGCCTCCACGAGTGCATTGACGGCTGCTGCAAATCCTCGGAAGGCATCTAGGTTTTGCAGATCGTCGATTGCCGCTGTCCGGCTAAGCTTAACCAGCATAGCTGCCGCCAAGATATCTCGGATTTGGACCACAGGCAGAAGCTGATTGGGGTCGAAGGATTGCCTGATTCGGAATTTGAAGTACCAAGCCCTCGGCTCCGATGATGGAAGTTTGGAACTCGGCCCGGCCAGAACCTCCCAAATCTGTGTGTGGCAGTGGATGCCCATCGGCATCCCCAATGCTGCCGACGCCGTGATGTGGTCGGTCGCACTTTGGTCCCCACTAAAGGCTGGGGCTGCAGCACGTCGCCGCCGCCCCCGACGTCCCCACGACGGCAACGCCATGGACCGAGGCGCTGAGTTTGTTGGCGAACCCGAAGCCCTGGATGGCAAGTGCTTCTTCACAATGGAAGCATCCTCACCCGGCGAGGTTCGCCCCCGGCGCATGCCTATGCTCCGACCAGCCCACTTTGCCGCTGCTGCCTGGGCTGCCGCCGATACCTGGGCCACCGCCGCTTCATGGGACCCCCTCCCTCCTCTCCCTCTCCTAGATCAAAGGGCGCCAGGAGTCTAGCCACAGCAAGACACAGAGCCGCCTGCTTCATCGCACACCAATGGCACACAGACATTTGCGAGCTTTTAGCGCACACCCCTCCGAGGCTGAGTCGTGGAGCCTGGGTGCACGGGGCTATGGCTGGAGGAGTCGCCATGGGACGAGGGGTGTCGAGTGCTCGGGCAAATACGGGAAAGGCGAAGTTTTGGATAACCTTATATGATCACATCAATGCTTCTCAAGGAGCCAAATACTGTATGAGAAACCGGAAAAGTTTGAACGTTTGAAAACTTTGCCGGCATAATGCATCCTTCCAATGCACGCCTACTAAGGTAGAAAGCCAACTCAATTGCTACTTTGTTGGCAAAATGTACCATGGCTCAATCTTGGGTCACACACATCTATCAATTGGTATATTTTGGTCATATTCAAAATTTTACTTGAAACTTGTTGGTCATGCCATTCTACTACTCGCCTAACACTTTTTCTACGCGGGAAGGAGGGGGGTATGATGCTACCCTGAATTTTTATGCCCATTTGTATCTTGGACAAATCCTAGGTTTGACCAAAATTTAAAACATGAAGATGAAAAATTAAGCCTGGATCCACTACAAGAAAAGTTGCCAAACTTTTCTTGTAGTGATCCTTCTTAATTAGTAACTTCAAAATGAAGCTTTTGGAAGGTTTTTGAAATTTCCATGTCTGAAACCCAAAACACCTCTTCATGATTGACTTCATAAGACAAATCGAGTTTAGGGTTAGGGGTAGATACATGATTTTTCTAGTTTGAATATGTCTAGACCTGGCTTATCAACTTGAATGCTTAGTATATGACATAAGAAGATGTACTATGTGCATTGGTTTTTTATTTATTTGATTTGTTTTGAATTTTCATGCCGAATCAAATTTTGGTCAAATCATAGGTTTAACCAAGATTTAAACAAGTTTAAAACATTAAAATGAAAAATTAAGCATGGATCCTTCTCAATCACTCCAAAATGAAGCTTTTGGGAGGCTTTTGAAATGTCTATGTTTGAAACCCAAAACCACTTCTCTTCATGCTTGACTTCATAAGACAGATGAGTTTAGGGTTAGGGGTAGATACATGATTTTTCTGGTTTGAATAGGTCTAGACCTTGTTATCAAGTTGAATGGCTTACTATGTGACATAAGAAGACTATGTGCTTTGGTTTTTCATTTTTGATTTTTTCGATTGTTTTTATGCCCATTTGAATCTTGGCCAAATCCTAGGTTTGAACAAGAATTTAAACAAGTTTAAAACATGAAAATGAAAAGGTAAGCATGGATCCTTCTTAGTCAGTCCGAAATGAAGCTTTTGGGCGGTTTTCGAAATTTCCATGTTTGAAAACCCAAACCACTTCTCTTCATGCTTGACTTCATAAGACAAATTTAGGGTTAGGGGTATAGATACATGATTTTTCTTGTTTGATATGTCTAGATATTGTTTATCAACACTTGAATGCTTACAATATATGTGACGCAAGAAGACTATGTGTTATGGTTTTTCATTTTTGGGGGTTTTTTCGAATTTTTTATGCGCACTTGAATCTTGGTCAAATCCAAGCTAGCTAGGTTTGACCAAGCTTTAAACAAGTTTAAAACATGAAAATGAAAAAGTAAGCATGTATCCTTCTTAGTCACTCCAAAATTAAGCTTTTCGGAGGTTTTTGAAATTTCCATTTTGTAAACCCAAAACCACGTATCTTCATGTTTGACTTCAAAAGACAGAGTTTAGGGTTAGGGGGTAGATACATGATTCTTCTTTTAATATGTTTAGATCTTGTTTTATCAAGTTGAATGTTGACTGTATGACATAAGAAGACTATGTTTTTGAATTTTTTATGAATCTTGGTCAAATCCAAGGGTTGACCAAGATTTAAACAAGTTTAAAACATGAAAATGAAAACGTTTCAAGTTCACCTTTGGTTCGATCTTTCAGTAACCAGGCGCATATATATATGGATGCAAATTGAGATAATTAATTCGTGAAACATTGGAAATGTCCATCGTGTGTCATGTTTCCCCCTCACATGAAAATTGGATTGGTGGCAGACAAGTAAAAGCACATTTATGTGCGACAACCCAAAATGCACATATTTTGCTGAGTTTTCATGCATGCATTAAAAGTTGTGAATATATACATAAAATGCATGTGGGTCATGATTGAAAAGTTTGACATGTATATGGTTCTTGTGTAGTAGTAGTACTATAGTAGATTAGTAGGTACGCAAACTCCCATCCATCTTCTTTGTCAAGAGAAGACGCGCACCAGGATGCGTAGTGGAAGTCGTCTCTGGATCCTTCTGTTGTCCCTCTCACGGAAAAGAAAAAGAAAAAAACATCTCTCTCATTCTCGGCCTCGCTCGACTCGCTCGCTCGCAGCCTCGCACCTCCTGCGCACTGACAAACGCTGCACAACAGTCAACATCACCAGAAAAAAGATATACACCATAAATAATAAGAGGGGCCCCGTGACTGCTATCCCTTCTTCTCCTTCCGTGTGATCCCTCTTCCTCCGAGTTTCACTGGACGGGCAAACACACATGTGCTGCATAGTAAAAATAAAAAAGTAAAAAATCGACCTATGAATCTATGATTAAATAGGTAAAATCCTGGGTTTTATCAAGGTTTAAACAAGTTTAAAACATGAAAATGAATAGGTAAGCATGGATCCTTCTTAGTCACTCTAAAATGAAGCTTTCGGAGGTTTTGAAATTTCCATGTTTGAAACCCAAAACCACTTCTCTTCATGACTTAAGACAAGTTTAGGGTTAGGGGTAGATACATGCTTTTTCTGGTTTGAATATGTCTAGACCTTGTTTATCAACTTGAATGCTTACTATATGACATAAGAAGGCTATGTTATTTGGTTTTTCATTTTTTCTGTTTTTTTCTGATTTTTTATGCCCATTTAAATCTTGGTCAAATCCTAGGTTTGACCAAGAGTTAAACAAGTTTAAAACATGAAAATGAAAAGGTAAGCCTGGATCCTTCTTAGTCACTGTAAAATGAAGCTTTTGGGAGGTTTGTGAAATTTCCATGTTTGAAACCCAAAAGCACTTCTCTTCATGCTTGACTTCATAAGACAGAGTTTAGGGTTAGGGGGTAGATACATGATTTGTCTGGTTTGAATATGTCCAAACCTTGCTTGTTTATCAACTTGAATGCTTACTATATGACATAAGAATGCTTACCATATGTTTGAATTTTAAAAGCATATAGTCTTCTTATGTCATATAGTAAGCATTCAAAAGGTTTTCTTTGAGAGAGTAGCATGCATTCAAAAGTTGATAAATAAGATTTGGACATATTCAAACCAGACAAATCATGTATCTACACCCCCTAACCCTAAACTCTGTCTTATGAAGTCAAGCATGAAGAGAAGTGCTTTTGGGTTTCAAACATGGAAATTTCAAAAACCTCCCAAAAGCTTCATTTTAGAGTGACTAAGAAGGATACAAGCTTCCCTTTTCATTTTCATGTTTTAAACTTGTTTAAATCTTGGTCAAACCTCTAGGATTTGACCAAAAGATTCAAATGGGCATGGAAATTCATAAAAAAACAAAAGAATGAAAAACCAAAGGACATAACATTATTATGTCATATATATATAGTAAGCATTCAAGTTGATAAACAAGGTCTAGACATATTCAAACCAGAAAATCATGTATATATCTACCCCTAACCCTAAACTCTGTCTTATGAAGTCAAGCATGCATGAAGAGAAGTGGTTTTGGTTTCAAACATGGAAATTTCGAAAAACCCTCCCAAGAGCTACATTTTGGAGTGAGTAAGAAGGATATATAGATGCTTAATTTTTCATATTCATGATTTAAACTTGTTTAAACCATGTTCAAACCTAGGATTTGACCAAGATTAAAATGGGCATAAAATTTTAAAAAAATCAAAAAATAAAAAACAAGTCACATAGTATTCTTATGTCATATAGTAAGCATTCAATTAAGTTGATAAACAAGGTCTAGACATATTCAAACCAGGAAAATCATGCATATATCCCCTAACCCTAGCTAAACTCTGTCTTATGAAGTCAAGCATGCATGAAGAGAAGTGGTTTTTGGTTTCAAACGTTTAAGCCAAAAGCCCCTTTTCAAATATTTCAAACTTATTCAAATTTGGTTCAAATATGAAAGACATACAAGTTATAGCACACATAGTGCATACATTTTCACACATACTGCACTAGATGCTAACCCTATAGTTTGAGGCCATTTGGGTGACCTAGGTCGAAAAAATTCTTGGATTAGAATCGTGTTGTTCGAACCCCGTAGTTTGATTTTTTTGAACCCTTGATCTGTAGAACTGGGCAAAACCCTAGTTTAACCTATTTAATTACAGATTCGTATATCGATTTTTCTACGAGTACTACCTTTTTATTATTACTATGCAGCACATGGGTGTTTGCCCGTCGAGTGAAACTCGGAGGAAGAGGGATCACTCGGAAGGAGAGAAGAAGGGAGAGAATTATGGTGTCTCCCCTTTTTCGGGTGATGATGTTGACTTTTGTGCAGGGTTTGTCAGTGAGCAGGAGGTGAGCGAGCGAGTCGAGCGAGGCCGAGAATGAGAGAGATTTGTTTTTTTGTGAGAGGGACGACCGAAGGAACCAGAAGGACCCACAGACTTCCAATACGCATCCTGATGCGTCTTCTCTTGACAAAGAAAATGGCTGGGAGTTTGCGTACCTATTGCACGTGACTTGTGCTCACTGAAGTGTGGGACCTCAAGCGTGGGCACCACACGTAAGTGACAGACCTGTTGGTGTAAAAACTCGGTTGATTATAATAGTGCATTAGAACAAAGTTTCCTATGGATTCAAGGGTAGGAAATCCAAGTTAACTCATTTACGTGTTAAACTTGTCTATATCTTGGTCAAACCTAGGATTTGACCAAGATTCAAATGGGCAGAAAAATAAAAACAGAAAAATGAAAAACCAAATCACATAGTTTTCTTATGTCATATAGTAAGCATTAAAGTTGATAAACAAGGTGTAGACATATTCAAACCAGACAAATCATGTAGCTATACCCCCTAACCCCTAAACTCTGTCTTATGAAGTCAAGCATGCATGTGAAGAGAAGTGGTTTTGGGTTTCAAACATGGAAATTTCAAAAACCTCCCAAAAGCTTCATTTTAGAGTGACTAGATTCAAATGGCCCTAAAAATTCAGAAAAAAATCAAAAGGATGAAAAACCAAAGCACATAGCATTCTTATGTCATATGTATAGTAAGCATTCAAGTTGATAAACAAAGGTCTAGAGACATATATATTCAAACCAGAAAAATCATGTATATATCTACCCCTAAAACTCTAATTAAACTATGTTTTATGAAGTAAATCATGAAGAGAAGTGGTTTTGGGTTTCAAACATGGAAATTTCAAGAACCTCCCAAAAGCTTCATTTTAGAGTGACTAAGAAGGATCCAGAAGGACCCACAGACTTCCAATACGCATCCTGATGCGTCTTCTCTTGACAAAGAAGATGGCTGGGAGTTTGCGTACCTATTGCACGTGACTTGTGCTCACTGAAGTGTGGGACCTCACGCGTGGGCACCACACGTAAGTGACAGACATGTTGGTGTAAAAACTCGATTGATTATTATACTGCATTAGAACAAAGTTTCCTATGGATTCAAGGGTAGGAAATCCAAGTTAACTCATTTACATGACATTATTATTTCCATGAAGCAAAGTTAACACATCTATCGATTGGTACATTTTTGAGTGACTAAGAAGGATCCATGCTTACTTATTCGTTTTCACGTGTTAAACTTGTCTAAATCTTGGTCAAACCTAGGATTTGACCAAGATTCAAATGGGCAGAAAAATAAAATAAAAAACAGAAAAATGAAAAACCAAATCACATAGTCATCTTATGTCATATAGTAAGCATTAAAGTTGATAAACAAGGTCTAGAAATATCAAACCATACAAATCATGTATCTACCCCTAACCCCTAAACTATGTCTTATAAATTAAGTCAAGCATGAAGAGATGTGGTTTTGGGTTTCAAACATGGAAATATCAAAAACCTCCCAAAAACTTCATTTTAGTGTGACTAAGAAGGATACACGCTTCCCTTTTCATATTCATGTTCTAAGCTTGTTTAAATTATCTTGGTCAAACCTAGGATTTGACAAGATTCAAATGGGCATCAATATTGAAAAAAATCAAAAAAAAAGAAAAAACAAAGGAAATAGTTTTCTTATGTCTTATAGTAAGCATTAAAGTTGATAAACAAGGTCTAGACATATTCAAACTAGACAAATCATGTATCTATATATACCCCCTAACCCCTAAACTCTGTCTTATGAAGTCAAGCATGTGAAGAGGAAGTTGTTTTGGGTTGCAAACATGGAAATTTCAAAAACCTCCGAAAAACTTCATTTTAGAGTTTCTAAGAAGGATCCATGCTTAACTTTGCATATTCATATTTTAAACTTGTTTAAATCATTATCAAGCCTAGCATTTGACCAATATACAAATGGGTGGGCACAAAATTCAAAAAAATCAGAAAAATGAAAACAAATTAAAGCACATAGTCTTCATATGTCATATCGTATGAATTCAAGTTGATAAACGAGGTCTAGGTATATCCAAACCAGACAAATCATGTATCTATACCCCCTGTCGATCTTATGAAGTCTAGCATGAAGAGAGAAGTCGTTTTTGGTTTCAAAAATGGAAATTTCAAGAACATCCCAAAAGCTTCATTTTAGAGTGACTAAGAAGGATACATGCTTCCCTTTTCATTTTTATGTTTAAACTTGTTTAAATCTTGGTCAAACCTAGGATTTGACCAAGATTCAAATATATGGGCATAAAATTCAAAAAAAAAGAAAAATTTAAAACCAAGGCACATAGTCTTCTTATGTCATATAGTAAACAATCAATTAATTAAGTTGATAAACCAGTTCTAGACATATTCAAACCAGGAAAATCATGTATCTACCCCCTAACGCCCTAGCTAAACTCTGTCTTATGAAGTCAAGCATGCATGAAGAGAAGTGGTTTTTGGTTTCAAACGTTTAAGCCAAAAGGTAAGCATGGATCCTCCTTAATTAGTCACTGTAAAATGAAGCTTTTGGGAGGTTTGTGAAATTTCCATGTTTGAAACCTAAAAGCACTTCTCTTCATGCTTGACTTCATAAGACAGAGTTTAGGGTTAGGGGGTGTAGATCGATACATGATTTGTCTGGTTTGAATATGTCCAAATCTTATTTATCAACTTTTGAATGCATGCTACTCTCTCAAAGAAAAACTTTTGAATGCTTACTATATATATGACATAAGAAGACTATATGCTTTTAAAATTCAAACATATGGTAAGCATTCTTATGTCATATAGTAAGCATTCAAGTTGATACACAAGCAAGGTTTGGACATATTCAAACCAGACAAATCATGTATCTACCCCTAACCCCTAATTAAATTGTCTTATGAAGCAGTCTAGCATGAAGAGAAGTGGTTTTGGGTTTCAAACATGGAAATTTCAAAAACCTCCCAAAAACTTCATTTTAGAGTGACTAAGAAGGATATACAAGCTTCCCTTTTCATTTTCATGTTTTAAACTTGTTTAAATCTTGGTCAAACCTCTAGGATTTGACCAAAAGATTCAAATGGGCATAGAAATTCATAAAAAATCAAAAGAATGAAAAACCAAAGGACATAACATTCTTATGTCATATATATATAGTAATTAAGCATTCAAGTTGATAAACAAGGTCTAGACATATTCAAACCAGAAAATAATGTATATATCTACCCCTAACCCTAAACTCTGTCTTATGAAGTCAAGCATGCATGAAGAGAAGTGGTTTTTGGTTTCAAACATGGAAATTTCGAAAACCCTCCCAAGAGCTACATTTTGGAGTGACTAAGAAGGATATATAGATGCTTAATTTTTCATATTCATGATTTAAACTTGTTTAAACCATGTTCAAACCTAGGATTTGACCAAGATTCAAATGGGCATAAAATTTTAAAAAAATAAAAAAATAAAAAACAAGGCACATAGTATTCTTATGTCATATAGTAAGCATTCAATTAAGTTGATAAACAAGGTCTAGACATAATCAAACCAGGAAAATCATGCATCTACCCCCTAACCCTAGCTAAACTCTGTCTTATGAAGTCAAGCATGCACGAAGAGAAGTGGTTTTTGGTTTCAAACGTTTAAGCCAAAAGCCCATTTTCAAATATTTCAAACTTATTCAAATTTGGTTCAAATTTGAAAGACATACAAGTTATAGCACACATAGTGCATACATTTTCACACATACTGCACTAGATGCTAACCCTATAGTTTGAGGCCATTTGGGTGACCTAGGTCGAAAAAATTCTTGGATTAGAATCGTGTTGTTCGAACCCCGTAGTTGGATTTTTTTGAACCCTTGATCTGTAGAACTGGGCAAAACCCTAGTTTAACCTATTTAATTACAGATTCGTATATCGATTTTTCTACGAGTACTACCTTTTTATTATTACTATGCAGCACATGGGTGTTTGCCCGTCGAGTGAAACTCGGAGGAAGAGGGATCACTCGGAAGGAGAGAAGAAGGGAGAGAATTATGGTGTCTCCCCTTTTTCGGGTGATGATGTTGACTTTTGTGCAGGGTTTGTCAGTGAGCAGGAGGTGCGAGCGAGCGAGCGAGTCGAGCGAGGCCGAGAATGAGAGAGATTTGTTTTTTTTTGTGAGAGGGACAACCGAAGGATCTAGAAGGACCCACAGACTTCCAAAACGCATCCTGATGCGTCTTCTCTTGACAAAGAAGATGGCTGGGAGTTTGCGTACCTATTGCACGTGACTTGTGCTCACTGAAGTGTGGGACCTCAAGCGTGGGCACCACACGTAAGTGACAGACCTGTTGGTGTAAAAACTCGGTTGATTATAATAGTGCATTAGAACAAAGTTTCCTATGGATTCAAGGGTAGGAAATCCAAGTTAACTCATTTACATGACATTATTATTTCCATGAAGCAAAGTTAACACATCTATCGATTGGTACATTTTTGAGTGACTAAGAAGGATCCAGGCTTACTTATTCGTTTTCACGTGTTAAACTTGTCTAAATCTTGGTCAAACCTAGGATTTGACCAAGATTCAAATGGGCAGAAAAATAAAATAAAAAACAGAAAAATGAAAAACCAAATCACATAGTCATCTTATGTCATATAGTAAGCATTAAAGTTGATAAACAAGGACTAGAAATATCAAACCATACAAATCATGTATCTACCCCTAACCCCTAAACTATGTCTTATAAATTAAGTCAAGCATGAAGAGATGTGGTTTTGGGTTTCAAACATGGAAATTTCAAAAACCTCCCAAAAACTACATTTTAGAGTGACTAAGAAGGATGCATGCTTCCCTTTTCATATTCATGTTTTAAGCTTGTTTAAATTATCTCAGTCAAACCTAGGATTTGACAAAGATTCAAATGGGCATCGAAAAAATCAGGAAAAAGAAAAACCAAAGCAAATAGTTTTCTTATGTCATATAGTAAGCCAATTAATTAAGTTGATAAACAAGGTCTAGACATATTCAAACTAGACAAATCATGTATCTATACCCCCTAACCCCTGAACTCTGTCTTATGAAGTCAAGCATATGAAGAGAAGTGGTTTTGGGTCGTTTCAAACATGGAAATTTGAAAAACCTCCCAAAAACTTCATTTTAGAGTGACAAAG
This sequence comes from Lolium multiflorum, assembly GCA_030979885.1. Classification (NCBI taxonomy): domain Eukaryota; kingdom Viridiplantae; phylum Streptophyta; class Magnoliopsida; order Poales; family Poaceae; genus Lolium; species Lolium multiflorum. The sequence goes on along the minus strand of CM061749.1, from coordinate 135,079,649 downwards.
AAGGATACATGCTTCCCTTTTCATATTCAGGTTTTAAGCTTGTTTAAATTATCTCAGTCAAACCTAGGATTTGACAAGATTCAAATGGGCATCAAAATTGAAAAAAATCAGGAAAAAGAAAAACCAAAGCAAATAGTTTTCTTATGTCATATAGTAAGCCAATTAAGTTGATAAACAAGGTCTAGACATATTCAAACTAGACAAATCATGCATGCATCTATACCCCCTAACCCCTAAACTCCGTCTTATGAAGTCAAGCATATGAAGAGAAGTGGTTTTGCTCCCAAAAGCTTCATTTTAGAGTGACTAAGAAGGATCCATGCTTACCTTTGCATTTTCATATTTTAATCTTGTTAAATCATTATCAAGCCTAGGATTTGACCAAGATACAAATGGGTGGGCACAAAATTCAAAAAAATCAGAATAATGAAAAACAAAAGCATGTAGTCTTTTTATGTCATATCGTATGCATTCAAGTTAAACGAGGTCTAGGTATATCCAAACCAGACAAATCATGTATCTACCCCATGTTGATCTTATGAAGTCTAGCATGAAGAGAAGTCGTTTTGGGTTTCAAACATGGAAATTTCAAGAACATCCCAAAAGCTTCATTTTAGAGTGACTAAGAAGGATACATGCTTCCCTTTTCATTTTCATGTTTAAACTTGTTTAAATCTTGGTCAAACCTAGGATTTGACCAAGATTCAAATATATGAGCATAAAATTCAAAAAAAAACCAAAAATGAAAACCAAGGCACGTAGTCGTCTTATGTCATATAGTAAGCAATCAATTAAGTTGATAAACAAGGTCTAGACATATTCAAACCAGGAAATCATGTATCTACACCCCCTAACGTACCCTAGCTAAACTCTGTCTTATGAAGTCAAGCATGCATGAAGAGAAGTGGTTTTTGGTTTCAAACGTTTAAGCCAAAAGGTAAGCATGGATCCTCCTTATATAGTCACTGTAAAATGAAGCTTTTGGGAGGTTTGTGAAATTTCCATGTTTGAAACCCAAAACCACTTAAGACAGAGTTTATGGTTAGGTGTGTAGATACATGATTTTTCTTGTTTGAATATGTCTAGACCTTGTTTATCAACTTGAATTTTTTACTATATGATATAAGAAGGCTATATATATGTGCTTTGGTTTTTCAATTTTTGATTTCTTTCGATTTTTTATGCCTATTTAAATCTTGGTCAAATCCTAGGTTTAAACAAGTTTAAAACATGAAAATGAAACGGTAAGCATGAATCCTTCCTTACTCACTCTAAAATGAAGGTACTTGAAAATTTTATGTTTGAAACCCAAAACCCCAGTTCTCTTCATATGTTTGACTTCATAAGACAGAGTTTAGCTAGGGTTAGGGGTAGATATGATACATGATATTTCTGCTTTGAATATGTCTAGAGATCGACCTTGTTTATCAACTTGAATGCTTACTATATGACATAAGATCAAGGCTATATATATATATGTGCTTTGGTTTTTCATTTTTTTTGAATTTTTCTGAATTTTTACTCCCATTTGAATCTTGGTCAAATCCTAGGTTTGACCAAGGTTAAAACAAGTTTAAAACATGGCAATGAAAAGGTAAGCATATGGATCTTCTTAGTCTCTCTAAAATGAAGCTTTTGGGAGGTTTTTGAAGTTTCCATGTTTGAAACCCAAAATCACTTCTCTTCATATGCTTGGCTTCATAAGACAAAGATTAGGGTTTAGGGGTAGATATATACATGTTTTGGGAGGTTTTTGAAATTTCCATGTTTGAAACCCAAATCCACTTCTCTTCATCCTTGACGTCTTCATAAGACAAAAGTATAGGGTTATATATATATGCATATGGGTAGATACATGATTTGTCTGGTTTGAATATGTACAAATCTTATTTATCAACTTTTGAATGCATGCTACTCTCTCAAAGAAAAACTTTTGAATGCTTACTATATGACATAAGAAGACTATATGCTTTTAAAATTCAAACATATGGTAAGCATTCTTATGTCATATAGTAAGCATTCAAGTTGATAAACAAGCAAGGTTTGGACATATCCAAACCAGACAAATCATGTATCTGCCCCCTGTCGATCTTATGAAGTCTAGCATGAAGAGAGAAGTCGTTTTTGGTTTCAAAAATGGAAATTTCAAGAACATCCAAAAAGCTTCATTTTAGAGTGACTAAGAAGGATACATGCTTCCCTTTTTATTTTTATGTTTAAACTTGTTTAAATCTTGGTCAAACCTAGGATTTGTCCAAGATTCAAATATATGGGCGTAAAATTCAAAAAAAACAGAAAAATTTAAAACCAAGGCACATAGTCTTCTTATGTCATATAGTAAACAATCAATTAATTAAGTTGATAAACCAGGTCTAGACATATTCAAACCAGGAAAATCATGTATCTACCCCCTAACGCCCTAGCTAAACTCTGTCTTATGAAGTCAAGCATGCATGAAGAGAAGTGGTTTTGGTTTCAAACATGGAAATTTCGAAAAAACCTCCCAAGAGCTACATTTTGGAGTGACTAAGAAGGATATATAGATGCTTAATTTTTCATATTCATGATTTAAACTTGTTTAAACCATGTTCAAACCTAGGATTTGACCAAGATTCAAATGGGCATACAATTTTAAAAAAATCAAAAAAATAAAAAACAATGCACATAGTATTATTATGTCATATAGTAAGCATTCAATTAAGTTGATAAAGTAGGTCTAGACATATTCAAACCAGGAAAATCATGCATATATCCCCTAACCCTAGCTAAACTCTGTCTTATGAAGTCAAGCATGCATGAAGAGAAGTGGTTTTTGGTTTCAAACGTTTAAGCCAAAAGCCCCTTTTCAAATATTTCAAACTTATTCAAATTTGGTTCAAATATGAAAGACATACAAGTTATAGCACACATAGTGCATACATTTTCACACATACTGCACTAGATGCTAACCCTATAGTTTGAGGCCATTTGGGTGACCTAGGTCGAAAAAATTCTTGGATTAGAATCGTGTTGTTCGAACCCCGTAGTTTGATTTTTTTGAACCCTTGATCTGTAGAACTGGGCAAAACCCTAGTTTAACCTATTTAATTACAGATTCGTATATCGATTTTTCTACGAGTACTACCTTTTTATTATTACTATGCAGCACATGGGTGTTTGCCCGTCGAGTGAAACTCGGAGGAAGAGGGATCACTCGGAAGGAGAGAAGAAGGGAGAGAATTATGGTGTCTCCCCTTTTTCGGGTGATGATGTTGACTTTTGTGCAGGGTTTGTCAGTGAGCAGGAGGTGCGAGCGAGCGAGCGAGCGAGTCGAGCGAGGCCGAGAATGAGAGAGATTTGTTTTTTTTGTGAGAGGGACGAAAGGAACCAGAAGGACCCACAGACTTCCAATACGCATCCTGATGCGTCTTCTCTTGACAAAGAAAATGGCTGGGAGTTTGCGTACCTATTGCACGTGACTTGTGCTCACTGAAGTGTGGGACCTCAAGCGTGGGCACCACACGTAAGTGACAGACCTGTTGGTGTAAAAACTCGGTTGATTATAATAGTGCATTAGAACAAAGTTTCCTATGGATTCAAGGGTAGGAAATCCAAGTTAACTCATTTACGTGTTAAACTTGTCTATATCTTGGTCAAACCTAGGATTTGACCAAGATTCAAATGGGCAGAAAAATAAAAACAGAAAAATGAAAAACCAAATCACATAGTCTTCTTATGTCATATAGTAAGCATTAAAGTTGATAAACAAGGTCTAGACATATTAAACCAGACAAATCATGTATCTATACCCCTAACCCCTAAACTCTGTCTTATGAAGTCAAGCATGTGAAGAGAAGTGGTTTTGGGTTTCAAACATGGAAATTTCAAAAAACTCCCAAAAACTACATTTTAGAGTGACTAAGAAGGATACATGCTCCTCTTTTCATATTCATGTTTTAAGCTTGTTTAAATTATCTTGGTCAAACCTAGGATTTGACAAGATTCAAATGGGCATCAAAATTGAAAAAAAGTCAGAAAAAAGAAAACCAAAGCAAATAGTTTTCTTATGTCATATAGTAAGCATTAAAGTTGATAAACAAGGTCTAGACATATTCAAACTAGACAAATCATGTATCTATACCCCCTAACCCCTGCCCTCTGTCTTATGAAGTCAAGCATATGAAGAGAAGTGGTTTTGGGTTTCAAACGTGGAAATTTGAAAAACCTCCCAAAAACTTCATTTTAGAGTGACAAAGAAGGATACATGCTTCCCTTTTCATATTCATGTTTTAAGCTTGTTTAAATTATCTCGGTCAAACCTAGGATTTGACAAGATTCAAATGGGCATCAAAATTGAAAAAAATCAGGAAAAAGAAAAACCAAAGCAAATAGTTTTCTTATGTCATATAGTAAGCCAATTAAGTTGATAAACAAGGTCTAGACATATTCAAACTAGACAAATCATGTATCTATACCCCCTAACCCCTAAACTCCGTCTTATGAAGTCAAGCATATGAAGAGAAGTGGTTTTGCTCCCAAAAGCTTCATTTTAGAGTGACTAAGAAGGATCCATGCTTACCTTTGCATTTTCATATTTTAATCTTGTTTAAATCATTATCAGACCTAGGATTTGACCAAGATACAAATGGGTGGGCACAAAATTCAAAAAAACAGAATAATGAAAAACAAAAGCACGTAGTCTTCTTATGTCATATCGTATGCATTCAAGTTAAACGAGGTCTAGGTATATCCAAACCAGAAAAATCATGTATCTACCCCCTGTTGATCTTATGAAGTCTAGCATGAAGAGAAGTCGTTTTGGGTTTCAAACATGGAAATTTCAAGAACATCCCAAAAGCTTCATTTTAGAGTGACTAAGAAGGGATACATGCTTCCCTTTTCATTTTCATGTTTTAAACTTGTTTAAATCTTGGTCAAACCTAAGATTTGACCAAGATTCAAATATATGAGCATAAAATTAAAAAAAAAACAAAAAATGAAAACCAAGCACGTAGTCTTCTTATGTCATATAGTAAGCAATCAATTAAGTTGATAAACAAGGTCTAGACATATTCAAACCAGGAAAATCATGTATCTACCCCTAACCCTAGCTAAACTCTGTGTTATGAAGTCAAGCATGCATGAAGAGAAGTGGTTTTTGGTTTCAAACGTTTAAGCCAAAAGGTAAGCATGGATCCTCCTCAGTCACTGTAAAATGAAGCTTTTGGGAGGTTTGTGAAATTTCCATGTTTGAAACCCAAAACCACTTAAGACAGAGTTTATGGTTAGGTGTAGATACATGATTTTTCTTGTTTGAATATGTCTAGACCTTGTTTATCAACTTGAATTTTTTACTATATGATATAAGAAGGCTATATATGTGCTTTGGTTTTTCATTTTTTGATTTCTTTCGAATTTTTTATGCCTATTTAAATCTTGGTCAAATCCTAGGTTTAAACAAGTTTAAAACATGAAAATGAAACGGTAAGCATGAATCCTTCCTTACTCACTCTAAAATGAAGGTACTTGAAAATTTTATGTTTGAAACCCAAAACCCCAGTTCTCTTCATATGTTTGACTTCATAAGACAGAGTTTAGGGTTAGGGGTAGATATGATACATGATATTTCTGCTTTGAATATGTCTAGACCTTGTTTATCAACTTGAATGCTTACTATATGACATAAGAAGGCTATATATGTGTTTTGGTTTTCCATTTTTTTTTTTTTCTGAATTTTTACTCCCATTTGAATCTTGGTCAATTCCTAGGTTTGACCAAGGTTAAAACAAGTTTAAAACATGGCAATGAAAAGGTAAGCATGGATCCTTCTTAGTCACTCTAAAATGAAGCTTTTGGGAAAATTTCCATGTTTGAAACCCAAAATCACTTCTCTTCATGCTTGACTTCATAAGGCAGAGTTTAGGGTTAGGGGGTGATACATGATTTGTTTGGTTTGAATATGTCTAGACCTTGTTTATCAACTTGAATGCTTACTATATGACATCAGAAGACTATGTTCTTTGGTTTTTTTCCGTTTTTTTTGAATTGTTATACCCATTTGAATCTTGGTCAAATCCTAGGTTTGACCAAGATTTAAACAAGTTAAGAAATTGAAAATGAAAAAGGTAAGCCTGGATCCTTCTTAGTCACTGTAGAATGAAGCTTTTGGGAGGTTTGTGAAATTTCCATGTTTGAAACCCAAAACCAGTTCTCTTCATATGTTTGACTTCATAAGACAGAGTTTTTATCAACTCGAGTGCTTACTATATGACATAAGAAGGCTATATATGTGCTTTGGTTTTTCATTTTTTGATTTTTTTCCGAATTTTTATGCCCATTTAAATCTTGGTCAAATCCTAGGTTTGACCAAGGTTTAAACAAGTTTAAAACATGAAAAGAAAAGGTAAGAATGGATCCTTCTTAGTCATTCTAAAATGAATGAAGCTTTTGGGATGTTCTCACAAATCGATCTAGTCTACATGACTTTGATAAATTTTAATTAAGAAGCAGCAACTTAACAATAATTACCCAAAATCTAACAGCTGGTTCGACAACAACCTGGACGTTACGCTAAAATGAACTGCGAAAACAACGAACAGCACTTTTGTAGTACTGTACTCGGTACTCCGTACTTGCTCCAGATAATCCCCATTGCTTCACTACTACAGTAGTACTACCCTGGCTCGCATTCATTGTTTCCCCTGACTATTCAGAGCTTTGGACGTCCATCAGAGTTGTAGTCAGTAGTACAGTACTGCTAGCTCGATTAATGGCGTGCTATAAAATTCTATACTAGCCGACAGATGTCCATTCCTCGGGTTGCGCGCCAGAGCCTTCGAAGAGAAGGTAGCCGCTCTGTCCCGTTGATTTACGGTGGACGGACAGGATACTCCGGACCGCTCTCGATTCATTTGCTTCTGCTCCCGCGTCCTGACCCTTCGCGGACTGAGATCCAGTGACTTCACTAAGAGAAGTCACCATGCGACTTTACACACGTGAGCCATTCGATCAAGATCCAACGCTCGCGGTTGATCCAAATTTCGAACTTAAACTAAACTAATATTTTAAATGGACTGGAACTTTCCGAGAATACGTCTTAATGTAAAGTTTTTCTGTTTTTTTCTGAGCTACATAAATTTTAATTTCAAATTTTAGATCGACCATGTTCGTTGGATCTTAACCTGATGGCTCGTATAGGTAAAGTTCATGGTAACTTCTGTTGGGTAAAGTCACTGGATCTCAGTTCGCAAGGGAGCCCCCTCTCGGCCGTTGATTTAGGATGGGCGGACCAGGTTGCTCGAAGCGAGGGCAGGAGACGGTTGTCTGGTTTTAATAGGGGGGAGTACTTCTTCCATCCCCTTCTTGCTTCACTTCCAGTCTCCTTCCACTTCCAGCGATGCCTCCGAAGTCAAGGCCACCATCTCGCTTGAAGAAGCACCATCTAGTGTTGACCAAGGACGCGGAGAGTTCCCGCCGGCGGTCTATCCAGATGCTGGCCGCGAGAAAGGGCCCGCCAGAAAACGAAGGCCCTGCTTCGCGCTCGTCTCGGAACGGCGTCAGTCGTGCGGTCGAAGATTCCTGGTTGGTTTCCATCGCCATGTTTCTTGATTCTTCCTGGCCCGGAGGTCCCAACTCTTTATTCCGTATTAATCCTTTTTATACATATCTCAGTGCCCCACGACGCACCCTGACATCTTCTCATGACGACTTCAACCCCTGTCTCCTGCGCTTAGAGGTTACCACTGATTGGACATTTTCGTCTTCCTCTCGTCACTTTGTTTCGGTACTGATGATATTGCCATGCAGGAAGCATCGGCGTGTTTCAGAGATGAGCTTAAAACTCTCGTGGAACTCGCCTCCAACTTTCGCGATGATGTCGATACTTTGAAGGACGAGGTCACCGGCCGGGGCAAGCTGCATGATGTGAGGGTTCCATCAAGTGAGGAAACGAACTCTGTCATCAAGAAGCTCAAGGGCGAGAATTTGATGCTTAAGATCGAGTGCGGCTTTCTTCGCGAAGAAAACGTCGAGCTATCAAACAGGTGCGTTCAAGCTCTCAACGGGAGCCTCAACACCCAACATGATGCGGTGAAGAAGATGATGGATGACAGCATCTTGAAGAAAAACAATATGGTGGAGGACACGCGCGGGATGGTCGATCCAATCCAGGCACCGCAGAAGGAAGTCGATGCGCTCCGAGTCCAGCCACCTTTGCGTAGGTCGCCGAGGCGCCCTCGCGCAGGTCACTGAGGAGCGCACGTCGCCGAGTAGGCTGGGGGATAAGGAATTCCAACGAGAGAAGCGGAATCACCACCTGTCCTGATGGAGGGCCACTCCGCCAAGTAGGCTGGGGGAGAGAAACACTGCCTCTCATTGTTCTTTAGCTAGTCCTCCGATCCATATTACTTGATGTTAAAATGGATGTATCTACAACTGAAATATGTCTAGATACATATATTTTAGTATCACAAAGTAAGTATCAACGTTTATATTGCCCAAGTCTTATTATCCATCCCTAAGGTGGGTCGCTTTTGTAACTACTGATTGCAGATTCGACTCTTCTGCAGACCGAAAGATTTTTAGAGTGACTAAGAATGATTCATGCTTAGCTTTCCATTTTCATGTTTTAAACTTGTTTAAATCTTGCTCAAACCTAGGATTTGACCAAGATTCAAATGGGTTTAACAATTAAAAAAATCAGAAAAATGAAAAACCAAAGCACATAGTATTCTTATGTCATATAGTAAGCATTCAAGTTGATAAACAAGGTCTAGACATATTCAAAACACACAAAACATGTATCTACCCCCTAACCCTAAACTCTGTCTTATGAAGTTAAGTATGAGGAGAAGTGATTTTGGGTTTCAAACATGGAAATTTCACAAACCTCCCAAAAGCTTCATTTTAGAGTGACTAAGAAGGATCCATGCTTACCTTTTCATTGCCATTTTTTAAACTTGTTTTAACCTTGGTCAAACCTAGGATTTGACCAAGATTCAAACGGGCAAAAAAAAAAAAAAAATGAAAACCAAAGCACATATATAGCCTTCTTATGTCATATAGTAAGCATTCAAGTTGATAAACAAGGTCTAGACATATTCAAACCAGAAATATCATGTATCATATCTACCCCTAACCCTAAACTTTGTCTTATGAAGTCAAACATATGAAGAGAACTGGGGTTTTGTGTTTCAAACATAAAAATTTCAAGTACCTTCATTTTAGAGTGACTGAGAAAGGATTCATGCTTACCTTTTCATTGTCATGTTTTAAACTTGATTAAACCTTGGTCAAACCTAGGATTTGACCAATATTTAAATGGGCATAAAAAATTCGAAAAAATGAAAAAAATGGAAAACCAAAGCACATATATAGCCTTCTTATGTCATAAACATTCAAGTTGATAAACAAGGTCTAGACATATTCAAACAAGAAAAATCATGTATCTACGCCTAACCAAAAACTCTGTCTTAAGTGGTTTTGGGTTTCAAACATGGAAATTTCAAGAACATCCCAAAAGCTTCATTTTAGACTGACTAAGAAGGATACACACTTCCCATTTCATTTTCATGTTTTAAACTTGTTTAAATCTTGGTCAAACCTAGGATTTGACCAAGATTCAAATAAGTAAAAACATGAAAATGAAAAGGTAAGCATCGATCCTTATTAGTCGCTCTAAAATGAAGCTTTTGGGAGGTTTTTGAAATTTTCATGTTTGAAACCCAAAACCACTTCTCTTCATGCATGCTTGACTTCATAAGACATAGTTTAGGGTTAGGGGTAGATACATGATTTTTCTGGTTTGAACATGTCTAGACCTTGTTTATCAATTTGAATGCTTACTATATGACATAAGAAGGCTATGTGCTTTGGTTTTTCATTCTTACGATTTTTTTCTTAATTTTTATGCCCATTCGAATCTTGGTCAAATCCCAGGTTTGACCAAGATTTAAACAAGTTTAAAACATGACAATGAAAAGGTAATCAATCCTGGATCCTTCATAATTAATAAGTTAGTCTAATTAAAATGAAGCTTTTGGGAGGTTTTTGAAATTTTTGTGTTTGAAACCAAAAACCACTTCTCTTCATGCTTGACTTCATAAGATAGAGTTTAGGGTTAGGGGTAGATACATGATTTGTATTATTTGAATTGTCTTGACCTTATTTATCATCTTTTAAATGCTTACTATATATATGACATAAGAAGACTATGTGCTTTAGTTTTTCAATTTTCTGATTTTTTAATTTTATGCCCATTTGAATCTTGGTCAAATCCTAGGTTTGACAATGATTTAAACAAGTTTAAAATATGAAAATGAAAAGATAAGCATGGATCCTTCTTAGTCACTCTAAAATAAAGCTTTTGGGTGGTTTTTGAAATTTCCATGTTTGAAACCCAAAAGCACTTCTCTTCATGCTTGACTACATAAGACAGAGTTTAGGGTTAGGGGGTAGACACATGATTTTTCTTGTTTGAATATGTCTAGACCTTGTTTATCAACTTTAATGCTTACTATATGACATAAGAAAACTATGTGCTTTGTTTTTTCATTTTTTTATTTTTTTGGAATTTTGATGCACATTTGAATCTTGGTAAAATCCTAGGTTTGACCAAGATTTAAACAAGTATATAACATGAAAATGAAAAGGGAAGCATGTATCCTTCTTAGTCACTCTAAAATGAATTTTTTGGGAGTTTTTTGAAATTTCCATGTTTGAAACCCAAAACCATGCACTTCTCTTCATGCTTGACTTCATAAGATAGAGTTTAGGGGTTTGCGGATAGATACATGATTTGTCTAGTTTGAATAAGTCTAGACCTTGTTTATCAACTTTAATGCTTACTATATGACATAAGAAGACTATGTGCTTTCGTTTTTCATTTTTCTATTTTTTTATTTTATGCCCATTTGAATCTTGGTCAAATCCTAGATTTAACCAGGATTTAAACAAGTTTAAAACATGAAAATGAAAAGGTAAGCCTTGATCCTTCTTAGTCACACTAAAATGAAGCTTTTGGGATGTTCTTGAAATTTCCATGTTTGAACCCAAAACGACTTCTCTTCATGCTAGACTTCATAAGACAGAGTTTAGGGGTTAGCGGGTAGATACATGACTTGTCTAGTTTGAATAAGACTAGACCTTGTTTATCAACTTTAATGCTTACTATATGACATAAGAAGACTATGTGCTTTGGTTTTTCATTTTTCTATATTTTTATTTTATGCCCATTTGAATCTTGGTCAAACCTATATTTGACCAGGATTTAAACAAGTTTAAAACATGAAAATGAAAAGGTAAGCCTTGATCCTTCTTAGTCACACTAAAATGAAGCTTTTGGGATGTTCTTGAAATTTCCATGTTTGAAACCCAAAACGACTTCTCTTCATGCTAGACTTCATAAGACAGAGTTTAAGGTTTAGGGTTATAGATACATGATTTGTCTGGTTTAAATATGTATAGACCTTGTTTATCAACTTGAATGCTTACTATATGGCATAAGAAAACTATGTGCTTTGGTTTTTCATTTTTCTGATTTTTTTAAATTTTGATGCCCATCGAATCTTGGTCAAATCCTAGGTTTGACCAAGATTTAAACAAGTTTAAAACATGAAAATGAAAAGGGAAGCATGTATCCTTCTTAGTCACTCTAAAATGAATTTTTGGGGAGGTTTTTGAAATTTCCATGTTTGAAACCCAAAACCAGTTCTCTTCATGCTTGACTTCATAAGACAGAGTTTAGGGGTTAGGGGGTAGATACATAATTTGTATGGTTTGAATATGTCTAGACCTTGTTTATCAACTTTAATGCTTACTATATGACATAAGAACACTATGTGCTTTGGTTTTTCATTTTTCTGATTTTTAAATTTTAATGCCCATTTGAATCTTGGTCAAATCCTAGGTTTGACCAAGATTTAAACAAGTTTAAAACATGAAAATGAAAAGGGAAGCATGTATCCTTCTTAGTCACTCTAAAATGAAGTTTTTGGGAGGTTTTTGAAATTTCCATGTTTGAAACCCAAAACCACTTCTCTTCATGCTTGACTTCATAAGACAGAGTTTAGGGGTTAGGGAGTAGATACATGATTTGTATGGTTTGAATATGTGTAGACCTTGTTTATCACCTTTAATGCTTACTATATGACATAAGAAGACTATGTGCTTTGGTTTTTCATTTTTCTGATTTTTTTTTAATTTTCTGCCCATTTGAATCTTGGTCAAATCCTTGGTTTGACCAATATTTAGACAAGTTTAACACGTGAAAACGAACTGATAATCCCATTTGTTGACTCATTTAACTAGTTAATCCCATTTGTTGACTCTCTGTTGACCAGGCACTTGAGGTAAAACTGAGTATATTGCACTAGCCAGTATTAGTACTCAAGGGGAAAACCGAGCACACAAAAAATGCTACAGTATAAGACTCGAGAGTATATCTAAATTTCCAGGGTTAGACTCGAGTACGCGTGTTGCGGTGCAGAAGTGGAAGACGTGCAATTGTTGACGGGTACTGACGCGAGTCGCGGTGCAGAAGTCGAAGACGTGCAATTGTGGACGCGTGTCGCGTTGCAGAAGCCCAAGACGTGCAGACGTTAAATGGTGGACGCGTAGGACGCGGGTCGCATTAACCACCCCTCGCCTTTATAGACGCCTCCTCGCACTATCTCTGTCACTCTCACTCGCTCATGCAACGCCGCCTCTCACGTCCCATCATCTTCTCCAAAGCAAAAACCCTCTCCCTCTCTGCAGGCGAGATGGACATGGAGAATGCGAATCCCATCGTCCATGACGCCGTCGGCTCCAAGCGCGACGCCTCCCTCTTCGACGTCGTCCCCTCAAAGGCCGTCGCCGCCGCCGGTGGCGGTCGTATCCCGCCGGGATGGGACCCCTATGAGCCGGTGCCGTACATCTCGCCTCCGAACCCCTACGACACCTTCATGGACGACCCATGGAACGAGGTAACTATGGTTTGCTCCCTTTTTTGTTCCCCATTCCTTTTTGAACCCTATTTTTGCTGGTTCCCTAGTAACTATTAGTGCCGATCTGTAGATGGTTGAGTATTGGGTTAATATTTGCGCCGATTTTATTCCATTTTGCTTTGATCCCTTCTTGATTTCGTTTAAGATTTGGAGTTCGGCCGTTCGGTTAATTTATGCAAGTAATAATGGGATCTCAATCAGTTAATTTATGGGATCTCAGTCAGTTATTTTATGCAGGAATCAAAAGATATCAACCGTTTAATTTTGCAAATATTCTGGAATCTGTTCAAAATCAGATCTGGAATCTGTTTCTTTGCCTATGATGAATCGTTGGGCACAAATTTTTACAGAGTGGGTTCAGCGAACCATTGCTGTGTACAAATCTGTTGTGCATGAGCTATGGTTCGCTAACACCATCCCTGTAGACATATAATCGTGTCCACTCTAACTGAGGCTGGCTCTGTTTTTCCTTACTTTGTTATCATGCACGTTAGTCATCGTTGCATCTCATTCACTAATAGTTCCCGTTTGATATGGATCAGCTGTCTGGCAGCGACGTCGGCAGCGACGACGAGCACCATGACGTCAAGACTCGCCAGGTGCTGCGGAGGCTGCAGGTCGGCCAGTACGTCTCCTACTTCGCCAAGGGTGTCTACAGGTGCCCCTTCTGCACTAGGAGGCTCGGCCGCACTGACTTCAACTGCCTCCTCACGCATGCCGAGAACATCGGCAACACCTTCCCCAAGGTCGGCGCGTCGGTGAACCCCCACTCCTTCCGCGCCAAGCACATGGCGCTCGGCATGCACCTCCGCAGCATCCAGCGGGTGGAGATCTCCGCCGGGCGCATGCCTCCGCTCAAGCCCAAGGCTCCCAAGGGGAGCAACAAGTGGAGGCAGATGGGGTAGGCGGAGTCCCGGACGTGTGCTGCTGCTGCTGCAAAGCAGCTTCTATTTTGTTGTTAGCTAGGGATCCCTTGTTGTTATGTTGTTAGTATGATGGTGTTGTGAAGAACCTCGAACCTGTTGGCTGCTGTGTATGCAGCTTATTATCTAGGGAGGGATCCCTATTATCTATCCCTATTCTACTGGAGTATATTTTGTTGGCCCTACTTTGTTTTCTCGATTTACTATTACTGCGAATTTGTCGTACGGAGTACATTACCCTGGAGATTTGCTTCTAGATTTAACTACATACATATGGACCAGAGGGAGTACTAGATTTGCTGCCATATTGGGCAAACAACGAGGGCCAAAAGGCACAAATAATTGAAGAAAGACAGAAATGCAAGCTTCTCTAGATTTGATACTAATTTGGTTAATAAAGACAAAGAGACAGAGGGGGAAAAGGTGCTCTTAAAAATGCCAATTCGCGCCGAGAGAGACAGAACCCAGCTCCTGCTCACGTACAACCAAACGCGGTCTCGTCCTGTCCCACGCGGTCCCTTTCTACTAGCCCCACACGTCAGCACGGAACGGTCAACTAAACTGGAATCCTCCCGTCTGAGCTCCTTCTGCGGGTTACAAATAAGGGCTTGGCGAAAACTGAGGAAAAACATAAGGCAATCTTATTGACTAATATAGCTGTTTAATTAATAAAAGGATTAGCTACAACGTGCTCAGTTTGCCCATTTATTAAGGTATAAGACTGGCAGGAGAGAAAGTAATCGCTAGTTTCCTCATTTTGCCCCTGCATGCTCGCACGATTAAAGCTCCTTCCGCACGCGCTGGACTCCTCGTTTCCTTAAACCTCCTCGTTTCTCGGGATAGACCAACAGTTTTTCAGGATCTTGGGGTTTTTTTTTTGACAATCAATACCACATATATTCATAGCAAAAATAGTACATGGTAGAGGGCTACATGACGACTAGATATATCACCAAAAAAGGTGATGCATGTCTCCTTCACCAAAACAGCTGAAACAAGTACACGAACGCAAGTACACCACCATAATAATACTACTACATTAACACAAGTACGAGTAATAAAGTAAGAGTACTACTCCCTCTAATCTAATTTAAACCAAAATAAAACTTAAACTTCATCCTAAATTTGAACTAGTGCCTCGTCCTCGTTCTTCGCTCATTTTCTGATCCAAGACGGCGCAGAGTGCCAGAGTGCATGGCACGGAACTCTTCATCGGTGGCATGCCATGGGCATGTCACCGGATGCATGATTTTTTTCGCAATGTTTTAAATTTGAATTTAGGCCGCATGTCACACGGTGACATGCAAAAGGTGCATGTCACCTGGTGGTGGTAGGCAACTACCCTCATTTACGGCGGCGTAGGCGACTGGACGCCGCGTGGCCAGCCGCTGCCTCGTGGCCGCCTCGGTTTCCACGCGGGAGACCATTAAACGCCGACGACCAACCTTCCCGCGTCACGGTTAGCGACTATGACTATAAGGGCAAAACGCTAAACTCTCTCGTTCCATTCACTTTCTTCCTCTCTCCACCTAACAAACATTTGTTCGTCGCTCTCTCCTCCAGCAATGTCTTCAAAATTCAGGTCGTCGGCGGTCAAGTACGCGGAGAAAAAACGCCGGCTCGAAATTTCGAGAGACGCTTCCAGAAACCAAGTGGGCTCGCCGTCGCCGCCGCCGCCGCCGAAACGCGTCCGTGCTGTGCTCACCGGGTTAGTTTCCTTCGCCATGTACTTTCGTTTCTTTCGTCGCTCTCTCCTCCAGCAATTAATGTGTTCAAACTTCAGGTCGCCGGCGGTCAAGTACGCGGATAAAAAACGCCGGCTCGAAATTTCGAGAGACGGTTCCAGAAACCAAGTGGGCTCGCCGTCGCCGCCGCTGCCGCCGCCGCCGAAACGCGTCCGTGCTGTGCTCACCGGGTTAGTTTCCTTCGCCATGTACTTTCGTTTCTTCTTGCCCGGGCTCAAGCTCTTTAAGAGTCTCTATGGTTATACATCTTAAAGGGTTGGAAGTTCCAACGACGCCCCTACTGCACCAACTTCCACGACCAAGGAATCATCGTCGTCCGATGATTTCAACCCGGCCCTACCCCGGCGAAATGAGGTAGCACCAAGCACTGTGTAGTTATCTTCTTCTTCTTCTTCTTCTTCTTCTTCTTCCTTTGCGCTTACTTGCTACCGATGATTTCGCCCTGAAGGAAGCGGCGCCGACTATCGACACCACTGTCGCCATCTTGATGGAAAAAAACGAGGAGCTCAGCTTAGAGTGTGATCGCCTCCGAGACGATTTGGCTGCCAAGAAGAAGAATTCGAAAACTCTTGTGGAGCTCATTTGCAGCCTTCGAAATGAGCGCGATATGTTGAAGAACGAGCTGATTAAGCAGAAAGAGAGGAACATTGCATCAGCGGAGAAAGCCAGCAGCATACTCAAGACTGTGTGCCTCGACAGAGACAAGTCTGATATAGAGTACAAAATCCTTCTTCAGGATAAAGTACAGCTCCAAAAGTTGAACCTTGAATATGCTGACATCGCCATCCTTGCCCTTCTCGAGAGGCAGAAGGCACAAGATAAGTTGATGCACCTGATGTTGGAGAGCTGCAGTGAAAGAGAAGAGACATTGAAAGAAGTGAGCAGTTTGGTGGGATACATGAGTGACGTCGGGCGAACTTCGCAGAATCCGCCCCGGCTGAGCTCAAATTCCAGCGGAACCAGCTTTCAGCAATGCATGTTAGGCGCACCTACAACTTCTACTCATTGATTAGAGGTCGCACGACATGGCATTTTCCCTCGAAATAGTAGTACTGTACTAATAGTTGTACTACTTAATATGTACCTTTTTGTAAAATAATTTCTTACATGTATTAGAAACTACCCCTCTCGTTTCTGGATGCACCCGGGACATTGTCATCCGGCCCTCTTCTGGACAAACCCCCTCGGGAAGGGCGGTATATTTTGCACATTTCGCTACTAGTACTTCTAATTCCACCGCTTATTTTTCTAATCCGTTAAATCGTTAATTGGATGACCAACTGATGGAAGCTGCGATAGATTAGACCAACAAGTGGTGAATTGTGCAAAAGATATGTCCGTGTTTTATGCAAAAGAGTGATATGGGGATCTGGTGGAATCTTGAATTTCCTCTTCAGTGGTAGGCATGCTTCACTTATAGCTGGAGTACATTGCGGACCTGGTGCATTTCGTCAGTACCGATCAGCTATTTTTGCTTATCCGGGAAGAAAAGGTAGTACTAGCCTTTTCTGTGAGATGTCTTTTCAGTGCTACGGAGTTGTCT
This sequence comes from Lolium multiflorum, assembly GCA_030979885.1. Lineage (NCBI taxonomy): Eukaryota > Viridiplantae > Streptophyta > Magnoliopsida > Poales > Poaceae > Lolium > Lolium multiflorum. The sequence goes on along the minus strand of CM061749.1, from coordinate 135,062,476 downwards.
GTTCACTGCTTGCTTTGTCTGTCGGTGACTTTGCCAAGCTGACTTTGCCATGACTTTGGGTGACTGATATGTGGACCACAGTTGTAAGTGACTCAAAGTCACTGACTTTGGGGACTCGTGAATGCTTCGTATATTTCTGACGGTTTCTGAATTATGTACTCCGTACAACTTTTGTAATATTGGTCAAACTAGTTTTGACCAGGGTTTGTGTAGGGTGTTTTTTTTTGGTTGGTCCAAATGGTGTTGTGTGGTCCAAATGTGATGTATCATCACACCACCATGTGCCCCCCTCCCCCCACCCCACCCCTAGGTTTTGGTAATGCCATTCTGATACATGCTTCTTAGAAGGAGTACATTTTTTCCGTTAGGGCATGACAATTTTGAAAAATTCAAAAAAAAAATGGGAAGACAGAATGGTAACATCATTTTCCATGTGATGATGCACCCCTGTGCCAAATTTTGGTTCATTTTAAGAATGTAAGGTGACAAATTACTCGAGGAAGCTAGTTGGAGTAGACGGGCATGATCGGATTGGCATAGGCGATTTATTTTTTGAAGGATGTTATTTTTCATAGACAATATCTGACACAAAAAATAAAATGTTAAGGTCTCATATTATTCTGAATGATTTTGAATTACTTATGACGTTTGGAAGTATTGGTATACATGAGTCCCACATGAAGTTAAATGGTCCAAAAAAAAGTTTCGTACACGTCTCCCAGAAAGTGGAAAGTCGAGTACATGCATGACTTCACGCGTCCACTACTGGATACAGGGAGTCGGAGGCTATAACATAATCGGCCTCATCATCTCTCGCGAGCTCGTCCTCTCCACTCCCCCAACTTGCCTCCCCCACACTGTGAAAACCCCCATCCACTCACCGCACCTCTGAGGCATCGACTTTCCCGTTTCCAACCACAACAGCATGAAGATAGGTATTGCATACGAGGCGGAGCAATAGGCGACCGCCCACGCAGAGGATGCCTCTACGGTAGTGGCCGTCGTGGTGGGTGAGGCTTCACCGGGCACCCAAGCCGCTCGTCTCCTCTGCTTGTCGGATTCTTCGACCTCGGTCGAAATGGGCATCCTGGCCGTCACGACGGGTGAGGCTTCACCGGGCACCCATGCCGCTCGTCTCCTCTGCTTGTCTGGTTCTTCGACCTCGGTCGAAACGGGCGTCCTGGCCGTCGAGCAGAAGGTGGATACCAACGTTGTTTATCCCGCCGAAGATGTGCACGGCGTTGCAGGCCACCACGGCGAGGTCTTCCTAGGCCCGATGCTGGACGCGAACCTCGACCCCTTCGACGATTTCGGCCCAAACGTTCAGTTCCAGGAGGATGTTGAGGGTGATGACGAGGAGGTACTTCTCTTTTACCGAAACTGTCCCAACCCTCTTTGTGTCATATTGCTGTTCACATGGTTTGCACGAGCCTGGTTCTTGATTGATTTGATATCCTACCTTGTTCTTGTAGATGTAATTGATTCTACGATTCGTAAGATCAGATTCTAGTTTAATTTCGACTAATCTGCCATGTAGTCATATAATCAATTTATGTGTTCATACTTAGTGGACTTGCAATTGTTGTGGCTAATGTTCATGGTTGTTCATAGGGTTTCTCATGATTTATTACGATTTCTTCTGCCATTTACTTGTTCTACACATTTAATTTTAGGGTTTCTAAGGTTTGATTATGTTAGTGGAGTATTTATTCGATCTGTCATAAAAAACCTGATTATGTAGTACTTAATAATTCATAGGAGTATTCTGATGACATGGACAACAACAAGGTGCGCAGGGACCGGAAAAGCCGCTATGTTCTCAAGCGGCTGAAGGGTGGTGAAATTCGTTTCTGCATGCGCGCGGGGAGCTATTTTGCCCATTATGTGGCAAATTTCTCTAGAAGGACATCCACAGCCTGATCCAACATGCGATGGGTGTAGGCCTAAGTACATAGGGGGAAACACCGCCCTGCAACCAAGGCCAAGTACGCATCATATGGCCTCTTCCTCCAGAATTACGTCTTGCCTAGCTTGCTCCACGTCAACGCCCCTGCTGCTGGCCCTCATGCTCCTGGTCATGTTTAAAGTTCATATGTGTAATCTTAATCCCTTTGGAAGTTCAGCATTAAACTCTACTAGTACAACCGTGGTGGTCTTGTGATGTAGTACTCTTTTGATGCATTTGTGATGTAGTAGTACTTTTTTTTGAAATGATATAGTACTATCTAAGAAAAGTACTCCCTCCGATTCACATTCATTTCACATCAAGAAATATGGATCAGAGCGAGGGAGTAAATTAAACATGGCATCTCGTGCATGAAGCTTGACATATCGATCAGGTTGGCTAGAATAGCAATACAATGTTGCTCATTAGGCAAATGCATGCCATGTACGATAGTATACATCCAGTAAAGAAGTCTATACTGACATAAAAAAACTACTTTGGGGATGAGAGTCAATTGGGGCATCTACAATATAGAAAATCTTGCTCGTAGATGATTTTGGCTAAGAGGGTTTTACTCACATTACACGTGCCACTTTCCTTGTCTGCAAAACAAGTTCCAATAAAGGGAGAGGAAAGAAGAGGGTATTGTGGGCGAGATTGAACACCTTTTTTATGTGTTAATCTGAGGCCTCGTTTAGATGAGGATTTCGACTTATGCCTAACAGCTCAACACATCCACAAATAACTCTGCTTGCGCACACCACCGTTCATTAAAAATAACAATATTAGCTCGCAAGATTAAGAACAAAGTGAATTTAAGTAACTTGGTAAGCTTTTCAAGCAATATATTCAGAGAAAGAGCACACATGTTCGGCTCAAAATAATCATAAGAGAAGAACAATAAATCTAAGACACCACATGGATTCATACCTTGAGTCGACGCTGGCTCGTAGAAGGGCGGCCGCGCCTCGAGGATGCCGGGGACGTCTCCACCTCGGTCTCACATGTGACTGCTTATCGGCGGGTGGTGCGCCGCGCCATGTAGAAGATCTATCAAGAGATGAGAGCCCGATGACGCTACCGACGCCTCAACCTTGATAGCACCGACTTGTTGCTCCGCACCGAGATGCGCCACGTGCAAGATTTAGCGGATGCACTAATTTTAGAGATATGTCATGATCATTGTAACAAATTTCAACGTGATGATGATTTGATCTTGTACTCGGCCTTGAACATAAGAACTAGTACAATCTCACCTTTTTTTATCATTATCCTTTGCGAGATTTAGCGGTTGCGCCAAATTCAGAGAAATATCATGATCATGGTAACACAATTTTCAATATAATGATGATTTGATGTTGCACTCGACCTTGAACATAAGTACTAGTACGGTCTCACAAATTTGTATCATTATACTTTGCAAGTTTTAGTGGATGCGCCCATTTTCAGAGGTAGATCATGATCATGGTAAGTTGGTAACAAATTTTCAACGTGATGATGATTTGATTTTGCACTCGGCCTTGAACAGAGGTACTAGTACGGTCTCACAATTTTTTATCATTATACTTGGACGGTGGCCAAATTCAAAATCTCATAGCGGCAAAACTTCCCGCCCACAAAATACAAAAATTTCACACGCTTCCAAATTCCCATTCTACCCCTGTGGAGATGGCAGCAAAGTCGGTTGGTGGGGGGGTCTGCCCGTCATTTTTTGGATCACCACCTCCCTAGCCCGGAAACCCTCCCAAAAAAATTCATTTCCCTCAGACCACCCACCGGAACTTCCCAAGTCCCTCTCTCCCACCTCCACGACCACCGCACCGGAACATCCCCGCCGGACTTCCCTGGCCTACCCGAGGCCTCGCGATCCTCGTCATCCGGCTGCCTGCCGGAGCCGCTTCATCGACGCCGTCATCAACCGGACCGGATCATCCCCGCCGAACCTCGAAACCATATGCTCATCCAGCAGTCTACCGCAGTCGCTTCAGCTGCGGTATCGTCCACCCCGCCGGAGCCGCTTCGCCGGATCCGTCGTCCACCGCATCGGATCTTGCTCACCGACACCGCTGTGCATGAACCGGATCTGCTTCACCGGCGCAGTGCATGATCTAAACTCTTCTACTGTCGCTTTTCTATTGCTTGCCTGCAAGTTCTTGTTTAATCTTGGGGGAACCTGTTTGTGCTAACGACGCGCCGTTACGTTTTTGCAGATGAGATGAGTAACCATGAAGTGTAATGGCCGTCTCTCCAACCCCAAGTAGCACATGTAGCGTACTTCATCACCGGATCTATCAACCCCAGGAAGATCTGCTGTGACTCCCACAGAGTGCTTCTCCTAATGTAAGTCCCTTGTTTTAGCGCCATGTTCTGGGTTCAGATTCTTGTTTGTCTGAAGCTCTTTTAGTTCATTCCTAGCTATGACCGTAACACGTTGCTATTTTCTACTTCATTGCTAACTTTAAGCGATTGAACATTTTGGTTTGCATTCCCTGCTCTGTAGATGTAGCCATCATAACTTCTATCTTGCTCAGTCGTTGTTACAAAAATTATAGGTATTATAGTAACATCCTGCTATTATTTAGTTCATGGCCAATTTTAAGTAATTGCACATGTTGGTTCGCATTCCCTGCTCTATAGCTTTTGGCATCGTAACTTCTATATTTGGTTTACATTCCCTGCTCTGTAGATCTAGCCATCATAACTTTATCTTGCTCAGTCGTTGTTACAAAAATTATGGCCTGCTACTATGTTGTTTGTGCCAATTTTTTACTCCATGAACATGTTGGCTTGCATTCCCTGTACTACAGGTGATGCCATTGTTTTGTATCTAGTTCATTGTAAGCTAACAAAGTAAGGACTTAGTTTGGCATGCTATCACTCTGCTATCTAGCCTGTAGTACAAATAAACTTGTCATACTACTAGATAATAATTTTGCGTGCCATCTTGTTCTTCAAAAGCTGCATTATTGACTTGTTTCTCTGACTTGGCATGACGCTCACATATGGAAAGCTGAACATATTGGTTTGCATTCCCTCTTATACAAGTTCACAGGTGATCCCACTATATTCTGTATCTGGTCCATCCTAAGCTCCAGCATTAACTATCCTCTATGTGTTGCTCATTACAAGTTTATATCCCGAAACATCTTGATTTGCATCCCCTTCACTATAAGTTCAGGAGTATTATTTAGTTCACGGCCAAAATGAAGTAATTGCACTTGGCACATGTTGGTTCACATTCCCTCCTCTTTAGCTTTTGCCATCGTAACTTCTATTTTTGGTTTACATTCCCTGCTCTGTAGATGTAGCCATCATAACTTCATCTTGCTCAGTCGTTGTTACAAAATTTATAGCCTGCTACTATGTTGTTCATGCCAATTTTGTACTCCCTGAACATGTTGGTTTGCATGGGACTCGACAGTAGTAAGTCTGCTGTTTCATTCTAACATGCTCTGTTATATTGGCTGTTGGTATGCGGCATGCACTCTTTGTTTGCTTATTGTGCGCATTACAATGATCTTGTTATAACGACGAAATGATGAGTTCCAAATTCTTTGGCAAACAATATTGTAGTGTCTTTGCCTTTCCATTGTTGTTGTCTTAACTTGTAATGTCTTTGTTTCAGATATAGGTGCTGCATGGACAACTTAAAAGATTGCCGGATCGCTTCATTGTATTGCTAGGTTTAATTACCATTCAATTTCTCTGGGTTCTGTAATATTTTTTTCAATGCCTTGCAGCTGATGTAATATTTAGTTAGTTTTTATAGTTCTTTCGCGCATTTTTTCTTTGGTGCTTGTGGTAAGTGAGGCTATCCGACAGAAATCAATGCTGCGTAAATATTCTCAGTATCTAAATCACGAATTCCCATCCCTTAAACGGCCCAATTAATCGAAATCACATATGTGCCTGCCCGCAAAATCCTAAAGCGCATATTATGCCGGCATATAAACAGCAACTAAACGGGCTGGCCCACTTACTTCTTGGGCCAGCCCATGTGAGTTACGGTGGACCCCACACTAATTGGGTTGGCCCACTTGCTTTAAGGTGGACCCCACCCACTACTGGGCCGGCCCACTAATTAGTTGGGCCAGCCCATTTGCTTTTGTGGTGGACCCCACATACTAAACGGGCCGGCCCTTCAAGAGGAAAGTGGGACCCACCTGTGTTTTTGGCCCGGCCCACTATCTTGTGGGCCGGCCCACTTGCAATATGGTGGACCCCACATACTAATTGGGCCGGCCCTTTAACAGGAAAGTGGGGCCCACTTGTGCTTTTGGCCCGGCCCACTATCTTGTTGGGCAGCCCACTTGCTATATGGTGGTCCCACATGGTAAATGGGGGCCCTTTAATAGGAAGGTGGGACCCACGTGTGTTTTTTGGCCCGGCCCACTATCTTGTTGGGCCGGCCCACTTTCTATATGGTGGACCCCATAACAAATGGCCGGCCCATTAACAGAATGTGGGACCCACATGTGTTTTTGGCCCGGCCCGCTATCTTGGTGGGCCAGCCCACTTGCTATATTGTGGACCCCACATACTAAATGGGTCGGCCCTTTAACGGAAGGTGGGACCCACCTGTGTGTTTAGGCCACCCACTATCTTGTTGGGCGGCCCACTTGCTATATGGTGGACCCCACATACTAAATGGGCCCCTTTAACAGGGATAGTGGGACCCACCATGTGTTTTTGGCCCGCCCCACTAGCTTGTTGGGCCGGCCCACTCCTATATGGTGGACCCCAAATGGGCCGGCAGCCTTTCCACGTGTTTTTGGCCGATTTTTCCGGCCGGATTCTTGCTTCTTGAGGGCGAACCTACTCTTAAGGAAAACACATAATTGGACCCACAACTTTGACCCGGTATTTTGCAACTATGGATGCCCAGCTATCAGGGACCGGTCAAACTTGTCATCTTCCCGGCCCGCCTCCATCCCAGGAACGGCGACGAACCAGTTTCTCGGCAGCGTCAACGAGGTTTATCCGTCGGGTCAGCCAGCGTTTCTTCCGACGTAGAACCACTTCCGCGCATTTGAACGGAGTCGGGGGTTTGACGTCGAAATGTGACAAGGAGCGAACGGAAAAACTCGTCGTTTATTATAGGCGACGATTGGCAGAGCCATTTTGGCGGCAATCAGAAAATAGCTTCCATAATGCCCAGTTAGGCTGGACACCAAGGAAGGCTTCGGAGGGTGATGAAGATAGAAATGTGAAGGATAGAGTTGGGCGTGAGGTGGTGAAGTTGGAGACCATAAACATAAAGTAACCCCCGAAGAAAAGGGTGAATGGGGGCGGAAAGACCGCGGATGAGGTGATCAACAAAACTTACCCGATACCCCATTGGAGGGGTTGGGTAGCTTTCTTCCTTTGGGAAACAAACCAGCTTTGGTTTCTTGGTAATCCAAGCCTTCAGAGATAAGGGTCTGGTTAGTGATCTTGGACCTCCACTCCACGGCTCTAGATCCGCGGCAGCCATCGATGAATCAGGTGTGCTGTGCCTGGTCAAGCGACGCGGTGGCATCAACAATGTGAGTGCAGCTGAAAGAGAAAAGCTTTGGGAGATGAGGAGCGCAGGAGGAAATTTGCAGAGAAGGAGAACGGCGCGAGCGGAAGTGCTCAGAGGAAGAGGATCTTATATGAGGTGCGGTGAAGCGACGGAACCGTTGGATGAAAAAAGAATGCAGGAGATGATCACCACGTGGAAACAAGGGTAAAATGGTATTTAACATTGACGGGTTCTGAACGTGTGCGAGAAAAAGGGGAAACATTGTCCCCACTTGCACGACGTGTCCGTTAGATCAGGAATTGGGACCCACAAGGCAGCGAAACAAGCGGTAATGGTCGGTTTCCAAAATAAAAATCGTGGCTATCATCAGCAATGACGTCGTCAAGATAAAAGAAAATTCGACTATGAGGTTTCAAAAGTTTATCGACAACATAAGATTATCTCGGGAGCTTTTGATCAAATACAGTTTTGCCAAATGTCAAATTACTTGGAAAAAGAAAATTCGAGTTGACAGATGAAAATGAGAGCCTATGATCAAATACACTAGTATTGTTCATAGCCTCGGAGCCTACTCATCGGAGCGCTGATGCGCGCAACTATAAGATATAGGAAAGTTGTGAAATAGCGGCAAGGATACTAATGTTTACACCCAAGCACAAGTTCTTTGTGCTCATCTGTTAAATACTCCCATCGGGAAATGTTGAGTGCGATGAATTAAAAAAGGTGAGTATATGCGAGTTACACAGATAACTCTACATATACTCCCATCGGGAAGACAAAATAAGTCATCAAATATGACTCGATAAAATGTGCTATTTCAACACCGAAAAGCACTCGACAATATATTCTCAGAGCGCTAAAAGTCACAGTCTCGAATGCCGCGAGAACTTTGCGAAGGTAAGACCCCAATCCGTTCGACGGCGTGGCACCGTCTCGGCGGATTGCTACTTTTTTCCGTATCAACGAATACGAAGAAAAATCCTAACCGCGTTAGGTACCCGATAAATATGACTGGGACTCGACCAGAATGGTAAGACCTTAAGCGGCATGTCGAAGTTTACACCAGTATCGAGATCATGTCCAGGACGTGATCTTGAAGTAGGTTTTGCGGTTGCCACTAGGAGCAGTTAACTAGTACCTGATCCGTCAGATGAACTAGCCCCAACTACCGTTATCCCTGTACAAAATAGTGTTTGCATATCGAAAGATTGTGTGATGAATAAAGTTGGAGATTTTCCCTGATTCTTCGATTCAAGAAAAATCTAGGGACTACGACATAGGCATCCCCAATGGGCCTGCCAAAGATGGTACCCGGGGTTTATTGAAGGCCCAGTACTCGAAGAATAAGAAGACTTGGAAGCCCATTTAGTATTAAGGAAAGATAGTTTGTATTAGGAAAATAGAGACTTTGTAATCTTACGGGTTGGATACGAAATCTCCGAACTCTGTAACTTGTACCACGAAAACCTCGCTCAGCCTCTATATAAAGGGGAGTCGAGGGACAAAGGATCAGTTACTATCAACATAACCTAGTTTTCATAATCGTCGAGTACTTGTCCCTCCTTCGAGATCTACTTGCCCTCTACTTCTGCAAAACCCTAGTCTACAATCTGTAGGCATTGACAAGTTAATCCTTTGGGGGATGCCTTGGGCATCCCCAAGCTTAGATGTTGAGTCTTCTTAAAATATGCAGGGATGAACCAGGGCATCCCAAGCTTAGACCTTTCACTCTTCTTGATCATAGTATATCATCCTCTTCTCTTGCCCTTGAAAACTTCCTTCACACAAACTTCAAGCAAACTCATTAGAGGGTTAGTGTAACACAATTCACATATTCCAGAGGTGACACAATCATTCTTAACACTTCTGGACATTGCACAAAGCTTCTGAAAGTCAATGGAACAAAAACTCATTCAACATAGCAAATTAGCAGTCAAAATAAAAGACGAGATACCACATCCAAAAAACGAGCGATCGTAAAGATGCGTCTGGACTGGGCACTTAACACTCAAATGGAAAAACTCCAAGCTAATGAAAGTTGCGTACATATCTGAGGATCAAGCTCGTAAATTTGCAGATTTTTCGAATTTTTTACAGAGACTTGTGCCAGAATTCGTGATAGACAGCAATGCTGTTTCTTCTGCCCAGCGATCCCAAATATAACATCAACTTTAGCATAGAAACTTTACTTGGCACAAAACATGATAAGGAGGGGTTGCTACAGTAGTAACAACTTCCAAGACTCAACAAAACAAAAATTGTTGTAGTAAAATAAACACATGGGTTATCTCCCAAGAAGTTCTTTCTTTATAGCCATTAAGATGGGCTCAGTAATTTCAAAGAGCGAAGCATCATCATTATTTTGGGCGTGGGGTTTCCTCTACAATGCATATTTATCTTATCTATGTAAGTTTCAGAGGCTCCCTTTTCATTACTCTTAGGCTTGCTATTCTCATCAAATAAATTTTCAGGAACAATCCAATCATAATTCTTTTCTAGTGCCTCGAACATTCCTACAAGCTTACAAGGTATTGATGTCTTAATCTCCCCTCCATCATTAACATTATTAGTGTACTTCATCCTATCAATGTCCATCTTCTCAAGGGTACTGGCAAAGTTGGTATAAGAGCCAAGCATTTAAATTTAGCAAAAACTTTTCTAGCCTCTCTTGCTACACCACCAAATTCTTTAAGAAGGGTTTCTAAGACAAAATCTTTCTTTTCTCCTTCCTCCATATCAGAGAGTGTAAGAAACATATGCTGAATTATAGGATTGAGATTAACAAATTTAATTTCCAACATGTGTACTAGAGAAGCAACAGCAATTTCATAAGTAGGAGCAAGTTCTACCAAGTGTCTATCTTCAAAATCTTCAGCTATACTAACATGAGTGAAAAAATCTTCTATATTATCTCTTCCAATTATAGACCCTCGGCCTACCGGTATGTCTTTTAGAGCGTACTTAGGAGGAAACATGATGAAGTAAGCAAAAAGTAAACTAGGCAAAATAAAGTAAAGACAAGTAACTAATTTTTTTGTGTTTTTGATATAGAGAACAAGACAGTAAATAAAGTAAAGCTAGCAACTAATTTTTTTGTGTTTTGTTTAAGTGCAGCAAACAAAGTAGTAAATAAAATAAAGCAAGACAAAAACAAAGTAAAGAGATTGGAAGTGGAGACTCCCCTTGCAGCGTGCTTGATCTCCCCGGCAACGGCGCCAGAAAAAGTGCTTGATGCGCGTAGATGTACACGTCCGTTGGGAACCCCAAGAGGAAGGTATGATGCGCACAGTGGAAAGTTTTCCCTCAGAAAGAAACCAAGGTTAATCGAACCGACAGGAACCCAAGAAGCACGTGAAGGTTGTTGGTGGAGGAATGTAGTGCGGCGCAACACAAGGGATTCCGGCGCCAACGTGGAACCTGCACAACACAGTCAAAGTACTTTGTCCCAACGTAACAGTGAGGTTGTCAACACCGGCTTACTGAAAACAAAGGATTAAGCGTATCGAGTGGAAGATGGTGTATGTTTGCAAAAGCAGTAAAAACGATGAGAATGTATTGAGATGTAAAAAATGGACAGTAAGTCCCCAGTTCACTAATTAGTGTCTCTCAATAAGATAACTAACATGCTGGGTGAACAAATTACGGGTGGGAGCAATTGATAAATAAAGATTCAATACATATCAAGGATGATTACTATGTGATTTAATCGGGCATTACGACAAAGTACATAGACCGCTATCCGTATGCATCTATGCTAAATAATCCACCTTGAGTTATCATCGAACACTCCAGGGTATTAAGTTGAACAACGAGTAATTGCATTAAGTATGGCGCGTAATGTAATCAACACAAATATCCTTAGACAAAGCATCAATGTTTTATCCCTAGTAGCAACGACACATCCTGACAGAACTTTCGACCTTGTCCCAGTTATGGAGGCATGAACCACTTATCGAGCATGAGTACCCCTCTTGGAGTTACAGAGTATCTTGGCCGAGCCTCCTCTACTAACAACGGAGGCATGCAAGAACATAAACAACACATACATGACTAGATTGATAATCAACTTAACATAGTATTCCATATTCATCGGATCCCACCAAACACAACCTGTAGCATTACAAATAGATGATCTTGATCATGTTGGGCAGCTCACAAGATCTAATACAATGAAAGCACAAGCGGAGAAGACAACCATCTTGCTGCTATGGACCCATAGTCCAAGGATGAGCTACTCACGCATCAATCCGGAGAGGCGGGCATGATGATGTAGAGCCCCTCTGGTGATGATTCCCCTCTCCGGCACGGCGGGGTGCCGGAGGCGATCTCCTGAATCTCCCGAGATGGGATTGGCGGCGGCGGCCTCTCGAGTAATGTTTTCCGTATCTGGCTCTCGGTCTGGGGGTTCCAGCGGAGAGGCTTCAGTGGCGGAAGGGTAGGTCAAGTGGCGGCCACGAGGGGCCCCCTCTGTTAGCGCGGCGAGGGCCGGGCGCCATGCTGAGGTGTGTCGCACCTCGTGGCCCCACTTCGTCTCTTCGGACTTCTGGAAGCTTCGGTAAATGACTGGCGTTGATTTGGGTAATTAGAATGTTCTTATGGTTAGAACCAAGCAATGACAACCAAACGGCACTTGACATCTTGTTAATAGGTTAGTGGCGGAATGTAAAATAACGATGTAAAGTATGTGTAAAACACTCAAGTTGTCAATAAAGTAGCATGGAACACAAGTATAGATACGTTTGCGGCAGTAGTGGATCTCAGGTGATCACCTTCAAGTCATCAAGTAAGCCTTACGGTGCATTTAAGCCACCATCATTAGCTTTAGCCCTCCTTTTAAAGAAAGGTTGGTACTCACAATAACGGAATATCCATTGTTTAATCTAAAAACTTATATTTTAAATATGGAGGAAGATGTTTCGAGTTCTGGTGGTGGTAAATCTTCCCCATCTCCCTTTCTTTCTGATTACCTCATATTTCTCATTGGTTGAGTTATCAGCTATAGGGAGAATTCCAAACATTTTCAATGTCATTTTATCTAATCCGATCATATTATTTTCATTTCCAAGTAAAAACTCTAAATCATCTCCACAGTATCATAGAGGTATTAACGGAAGAATTATCCAGATTAACTTCCTCCTCCAAAGTCTTCCTCTTCAATAATTGGTTTATGAATAAACATAAATGAAACTCATCACTTCCTCCCCAAACTTAGAGATAGTTTCTTTCCTGCAATCTGTCAGCTCTTTGGAGTGTTTATGAAAGTTCTTCCAAGAAAGTAGTTGGACAATGAAAATCCAATTAGCATATCAACTGACAACAAAATCAATGGGATAAGTGTGAGTCATATTGTAATAGGTAGAATTTTTATTACTCCCATAGGAACTAGGAGAGTCTTAACCATTCTTATTATTGTCATGTCTGTGTCTTCCCTAATTGTGAATATTCCAGAGTTCATCTTGTATATTAAAATAAATCTATAGAGAATAACATTAATAGTTGTTCCAATATCTGACAAGTAATAGAGGATCTAAGTCTTTGAATTAAGCAGGCTTGCCCACACTTTTTCTTTAACCATACCTTCTACAATTGTAGGCTTTGAAATCAGTCTCAGCTATGTTGAGTGTGCATACATAGCTAAAATACCTTTCTTAGTTACGACTTTCGTTATATGCAACTTTATTAGTAGGTTCTTCATTACTAAACTTTACCTACGGTGTTTCTTACCTATTTTACTACTTCATGCTGTACGCATGAGGTTGAGCTCTAATGTGCCTTGCATTTGTCATTGGGAAAGGCGGCTCCTTTGTAAAACATCCTTTCAATGGGTACCACTTTGGGTACTTAAACTGTGTCTTGTGACTGATTTCTTGGAGGTGGAGTATAATGACCATTCCTTCTTAGATTAACTAATAAATTAAGCAAAAACTTGAAGAACATCTAATGCCATAACATCATCAAGATTAAGTTCATTAGCAGTTTCCTTTAATTGTTATTATAAGAATTCCCAAACAATCATATTCAATTTCTATTTCTCCCTCATTCCAAGATCAAAGCCCCATGATACTCTATTTCTATATGGACTGCATTGCCAAAGCTTGCTCGGTGAGTTCCCTAAAATATCCACCGGATAACAAAATCGATTCATTTATTATCTTGTTGACCATCCATAAAATACATGTAAACATACCAAAGGAGGTGGTAAATCACGATGGGGACATTTTGAACCGTACCTTTAAACTTTGAGTAGGCTCATTAAGATTTCAAGCGTGATTCTTGAAACAGTTTATAAATCTTCTTGCTTCAACGGATTTCACCTTGGGATAGATAGAAATATAAATTCCTTCATGAGATTCTCCCCAGTATCAATATTTCTTAAGGCAAGTTCTATACCAAGATAATGCAGTGTTGGTTAGAGATTGACTAAACGGTTTTAGTTTTAATTCATCATCGATGTAGTTTCTCAATTTAATTGTCAACACATTAGTAAAAGAATGTAAATGATTATAAGGATCCTCATCTTGGATCAAATCACTACCAAAAATGTTCTCTTTCTCGTAACAATAAAGCATGCATGAATAGCACCACACCATGTCACTCATTTGGAGTGTTAACAAACCCTCGGTTGAATCTCTTTGAGGTATTCAGCTACATCAAGCTTATTCATAAGCTCAAAGGCAGCAATAGATGATACCTGAAACTATTAAAAAACATTTTAGTAAAAACAATCATACATAAGCAACTGGAACAAAGACTAGCGTTGAGCTCCCGGCCGCGGCGCGGAAATAAGCTTGATAAGCGCGGAAACCTTGAGATCAATTGCTTAGCTAGTTTGAAATAAGAGTGTCGAACCACGAGGAACTCACGGTTATGGTTTTAATGCCCTTGCTACACTTTCTACTAAAGATTACTAAATTGTTTTCTAATCTCAAAAGGGGGTCGTAAAAGGTTGAATATGAAGTAACAAGGCTATTAAAAGCGTTAAAATGGGTTGAAACTTAATAAGACAAAGTGTCCTCAGGGATTATTGGATCCACCTCTAGCATTAGGATTCATGTTAATCAAGATAAAGTATGCTTTTAATCATATTGTGTGTGGGAGAGCTCCGTAATAAGATGCGCCCAGAAAGCCATCGGTCATCGCATCTCTAAATAACCACAGCAGCTAGTCTTCTGCAAGCCACATATTGACTATTGCTATTAAGGGTTTTACCCCGTGGTTATCGATATGAGCTTAGTGAATTCTTTATCCCCCTCATCCATGTGTTAAAGTGCCGATACGGTAATGTCACTTCTCGCCGTTCACTTTACCACACTTCAAAGGGTAGTTCCCTCTCGAGACCATAAGGCAAATATTACATGGTGCACAACACATAATATCAAGAGAGAGAACTAACACACATTAATACTTAAAACCATAAATCATCTTAGATTCATCTTATATTTATGCTAGGGTTTCTCCATCTCCCAGTAACTAACAGGACTACTCACTCATGGCAGCAATCAAGAACATCATCATAATCTTATGAAGGGGATTAAAGGAATGGAATGAATTCGAATACAAATCCACAATAGCAATCAATATTACAACTATGGTTGGATGATGATGATGATGATGATGATGATGATGGTGTCATGGTTGATGATGATGAAGGTGATGAAGGGGATGATGCCTTGTCCTCCGAGGATCCACGTAGCAGCCCGGATCTTGTCTTCTCCAAAGTTCCTTCTTGAGATCTGATCTGGGGCGGTGTTTCTCGGTTTCGCGGAGCTGTGTGTGTCTGATCTCTGATCCGTCGTTGTGTGCCTGGTGAGAAGTGTTGTGGCCCAGGTGCTTCTGGCGGTTGGTACGGACAAATGGTACGGAGGCGGGCTGATACGTCTCCGTGTCGATAATTTCTTATGTTCCATGCTACTTTTTTTTTTTTTTTGAAGATGAGTTCCATGCTACTTTATTGATGATACCTACATGTTTTATGCACACTTTATGTCATATTCGTGCATTTTCTGGAACTAACCTATTAACAAGATGCCGAAGTGCCAGTTCTTTCTGCTGTTTTGGTTTCAGAAATCCCTATTAACGAAATATTCTCGGAATTGGACGAAATCAACGCCCGGGTTCCTATTTGCCCGAGAAGCATCGGAGACACCGAGAGCACGCCGAGAGGCGGGGCTGTGGGCCCCGGTTGGTGGCGCGGCTTTGGGCCCTGGCCGCGCCAGCCCCATGTGTGGGCCCCCTGTCTACCTCCCGAGGCCCAACCCTTTCGCCTATATAAAGCCCACTGCATCGAAAACCCTTAGGGAGGAAGCCACGGTACGCGAAACCTTCCCGAGCCGCCGCCATCGCGAAGCCAAGATCTGGGGACGGGAGTCTCTGTTCGGCACCTTTGCCGGACGAAGTACGGAAGGCTTCTCCATGTTTCGCTGCCATCTCCACGCCATGCTGTCCCGCTGCTGCTCCCATGAAGAGGGAGTAGTTCTCCATCGGAGGCTCGGGCTGTACCGGTAGCTATGTGGTTCATCTCTCTCCTATGTACTTCAATACAATAATCTCATGAGCTGCCTTACATGATTGAGATTCATATGATGATGCTTATATCTAGATGTCATTATGCTAGTCAAGTGAGTTTTACTTATGTGATCTCTGGAGACTCCTTGTCCCACGTGTGTAAAGGTGGCAGTGTGTGCACCGTGTGGGTCTCTTAGGCTATATTTCACAGAATACTTATTCACTATTATGAATGGCATAGTGAAGTGCTTATTTATATCTCTTTATGATTGCAATGTGTTTTGTATGACAATTTATCTATGTGCTACTCTAGCAATGTTATTAAAGTAGTTTTATTTCTCCTGCACGATGTAATGGTGACGGTGTGTGCATCCGTGTTAGTACTTGGTTTATGCTATGATCATGATCTCTTGTAGATTGCAGAAGTTAACTATTGCTATGATAGTATTGATGTGTATTATTCCTCCTACATAAGCATGAAGGGAGTGTGCATGCTATGTTAGTACTTGGTTTAATCGTTTCGATCTTTCATGCACTCTAAGGTTATTTAAATATGAACATTTAATTGTGGAGGCTGGTTAACTCCGGCATTGAGGTTCTCTTCTACGTAATGTGTTCATCATCCAACAAGAGAGTGTAGAGTATGCATTTATCTGTCTGTTATGTGATCAATGTTGAGTGTCCACTAGTGGAAGTCTAATCCCTAGGCCTTGTTCCTAAATACACTATCATTGCTTGTTTACTGTTTCTTGTGTTACTCTTTTCTGCGTTACTACTGCTTGTTTACTTCCTACAATATTACTACCATCAAGCTGCCACGCAGCAAGCTTTTCTGGCGCCATACTTCTGCTCATATTCATTCATACCACTTGTATTTCACTATCTCTTGTGAACTAGTACACCTATTAGGTGTGTTGGGGACACAAGAGACTTCTTGCTTGTGGTTGCGGGGTTGCATGAGAGGGATATCTTTGACCTCTTACTCCCTGAGGATAAACCTCGGGTAATCCACTTAAGGGAAAACTTCTTTGCTGTTCTACAAACCTGCAGCTCTTGAGGCCCTTAACATCTCTAAGAATAGAAGCGGTATGGGCGGGGCTTGCCCGTACCGATGCCCGTTAAAGTTACTGGAAGTTGTCCTCGCATTGTCCTTTTGCCCAGGTGCGTAAATAAGTGCTAAAATGATTTCTATCACGTCAAAATGCCAGAAAATGACAAGTTTCATTGATATTTCATTGACTTATTATTTTAAGATCATGTGTAGACAAGCATAAAAGGGCGCAGTAGCGCGGTGAAATACAAAAATCCTACTACTACTCAATGATAACTTGATGAAATAACGATGTAAAAACATGCTAAAAATGCACTCATCAACTTCCTGTGGGTTGGGGTGAATCCTCGCAGTGTTTATGTGCATCTAATCTTATTATATGTGTAAGGAT
Organism: Lolium multiflorum; assembly: GCA_030979885.1. NCBI lineage: Eukaryota > Viridiplantae > Streptophyta > Magnoliopsida > Poales > Poaceae > Lolium > Lolium multiflorum. Next base: position 135,045,081 of record CM061749.1, on the reverse strand, counting down.
TGAATAGGAGTTTTGCAATCTTGTATCCTTGTCTCTTTTCTAGTTTCGATGATGCGCAAGTGCCCATATCATTCGGATAGATCAAGGGAAGAGAGTGGAGAATGGCGTGCTACCGCGAAACCTCAGTGACAGAAAGGGGAAAGTAATGGTACATGTTTAGTGATTCATTCGGGATCATGGCACAATCATCTAGCTTAATGCTTTGGTCTGTATTCATATGTATAACTATTGTTGTACGGCTGTGAGGACAATGGTTGGACCAAGAGGCTCTTGTCACCTCTGGCTTTAGGGACAAGAGTATTTACGGATGTGCTACTCACAAATCTCTTATCTCTATTTTATTTATTACACATATGCGCTTATATATGTATGCATAGCTGCATGAGAAACCTTAATCCTAGCATATTTCCATCATTGGACACAACCCCTCAAAATAAACTAGAAAGGTCCGGTAAACATAAAATAAAATCAACTAGCAAGTCTTGTAGGCGTTTCCTTTACCATTTGCGAGTCCAACTTGCAATATTGATTAAACCTGGAGTCTACTAGGGAAAAAAGCTGATCATACTACAATCTAGTAATCAGTCAGAAGGTATTAGAGCATACCACACTTTCCTCGGCACTCCCCACTCTATGGGCGAAGAAATCCCGCCCCTCCGAACATTGAACGCCATGGTTCCAGTAGTACCGCAGTACGTCAAGTGGTCGGAAAAACCTTGCACATTTGATCGAACCGATCATCTGGCGGTAATCCCCAAATAGTGCTACGCTTTGGTTGTTAGTCCCTGCATAGAAGGGTATGACTTCTCCAAGTGCCTCATGGACAGCGGAGCCAGCTTGAACATTATGTACCTGAAAACTCTAGAGAAGATGAACCTTACCAAGCAACAACTTAAGCACATCACCACGGAGTTCCATGATGTGGTTCCAGGAAAAAAAGAAAACTCCTTGGGAAGTATCAAACTTCTTGTGGCCTTCGGTGATGTTAAAAATTATAGTGAGGAGATGATCACATTTGAGGTTGTGCCTTTCAAAAGTTCCTACCACGTTATCTTCAGCAGGCCAACATACCACAAGTTCCATGCAAGGCCATGCTACATATACAACAAGCTCAAGATTCCGCGTCCTAACGGCATGATCACCGTATCCGGAGACTTCAAAAAGGATCAAGAGTGCGATGAGGGCGAAGCCGCCTTTGCAGAGTCAGTTATCTCCGGAGAGGAGCTGCGGGGCTACAGAGCCGCGGTGGATCCGACCGAGATGCAAACCACCAGGAAGTAGATCTCCGACCAGAAGACCATGTTCAAGGCCGCGATAGAGACCAAGAAGGTTGATCTCAAGCAAGGTGATGCCTCCAAGCAAGTCTCCGTCCGTACAGGCCTGGACCCCAAATAGGAAGACACGCTCGTCGAGTTCCTACGATCTAACTTGGATATCTTTGCATGGCAACCTTCTAAAATGCCGGAGTACCAGAGAACCAGTCGAGCACTACCTCAACAGGGTGCAAAACCGGTGAAGCAAACTATACGCTTTGGATATAAGAAACGCCGCCATAGGAATAGAATTAGCAAAGTTAATAGAGGCAGGTTTTGTGGTAGAAGTTATCCACACAGATTGGGTGCAAATCTCGTGCTTGTACCAAAAAATTCTAAAATACTAAGAATGTGCATCGATTACTTCGGCTTGAATAAGCATTGTCCGAAGGATCCGTTTCCCCTCTCTGCGTTGACCAAGTCATTGAATCGGTGGCAGTTGGGCCTTTAAGTACTGTGTGTTGCGTGCGCATATTTTCCTCACAAGGGTGACTCGAGGGTCTATATCGAACTCTCGGGGAACTGAGCAAAGAGTATTCTCTTCTCTCTTCTTCTAGCAATCCTGCAAGTAATATAAAAGTCTTGTGTCCCCAACTCCATTGCGTCATTGTCAAGCACAAGGTTTCATGTAAGTAAATAGAACACAAGTAAAAACAAAGTGAAGTAACTAGATAAAAACAGTAACTAATTGAGGTTGATTGTTTTGGGTGTTTTGGATGCAAATAAGAAAAGTAAATATTTTTGTATTTTAGGATTAAAATAGTGCAGCAAATAGAAAACAAGATAAAAGCAATATAAAGGTGTTTCTTATGATAAAGTGGACCGGGGTTGATGGGTTCACTTGACTATTCTCTCTTTGAAGTTGTTGTGAACAAATAGTAATGCATCAATGAGATATCAGGATGCAAAATAATAACATGTGAAAGATACGCATTCATATGGGCATCACGTCCTAACATAGAGATGATGCAACACATCTCTCTTATACTCCACAAGAAAGGAAAAACTTCATGCAATCTTGTATTAAGAATCAATAGAGCATAGCCATAAGTACTTTGACATGATGTTTGAATATCAAATATGCTACCTTGAACAAACAAGATCATCACTTTTGTCACATGACGAACATAGCACATGCATTCACTTTATCCCTAGTGAGGTAGCAAAAGAAAAGGCAAAACCATAATAGATCATGAATTTGTTGTCACTATTCAATCACTAAAATCATGTTATTCCATCCAATCACCCACACACACTCTTGCATAGATGTTGGATGAGAACAAATACTTAAGAACGGTACATAATATGCATCTATGAATACATCTGACACATAATACGATCAGATATCATAGCACAGTATCATAGAATAAGGATTCACCACATATGTATTACAAATATGGCCATAATCATGTAGGGAAGCTCATATGGCACTAAGAACTATGAAGAACATGAGAGAAATATATCAAGATACTGCCACAAACCCGTATTCCAGAGGTGGACTACTCCCTTTATCATGGTGATGATGATGAAGACGTTGGAGAAGGTGGAGATCCCTCGGCGGTGATCTACGGAGTTTCCCCTCCAATCTTCTCTGCTGCAGACCGTTGTTTTTGTGTTATGTCTTCTGCATCTCTCTTCTCCCGAGAACTCTTCGGAGACATATATATAGTGATTTTTAGGTCAAAATACGTCGGTGGGCGAAAAGAATCAGGACAATTGGACGATCGCGGCCGAAAGAGGCTTGGCGCGCCACCTACTCCCTTTTGGACTGAGGCCTATCCGGGCCTCCTCCAAAGCTCTAGAGTGCTTCTCTCGATGAAAAAGTGATGCTCCAAAAATCTCAGGTCAATTTGACTCCGTATAGGTCTCTGAAAGTGAAAACGAAACAGGGTTTTCTTGTTCTGAAGGGTTATAAACAAAAAAAGGATCATTGGTAAATCCTCATAAATCAATGTAAAACATGTTATTATCATCATATATGTTGCAAATATTTGGTAATTCAACATGATAAAGCAAAAAAGTTCATGTATGCATTTTACATGCATCACTCGCAGGCCACCCGTGTTTTCTTGACGCATATTGGGTATCATCAGATCCGGTTGAAGGAGTCTGGCGACTTCCTTTATCACCCCTTTTGGCACTTACTTCTATGCCACCATGCCTTTTGATTCTAAACGCAGGTGCCACCTATCTACATACGACGCGGTGATGCACGAAGAACGAGATTGGCCCGAACGTGCACGCTTATGTCGACGACGTCGCGGTCATGACCCGGAAAGGACCTGACTTGATCAGTGACCTTCAGCAAACCTTTGATAACCTTCGGAGGTACAAGATGATGTTAAATCCGCTGAAATGCATCTTTGGCGTACCAGCCAGAAAACTGCTTGGCTTCATTGTCTCGCACAGAGGCACTGAGGTGAACCCGGAGAAGATCAAGGCCATCCTCAACATCAAGTGGCCAACTTGTCTCAAAGATTTACAATGATTAACCGGTTGCATAGTAGCAATAAGTCGATTTGTTAGTTGTCTTGGCGAGAAGGCATTGCCCCTATACAAGCTACTGAAGAAAGCAGACAATTTGTGCCGGGGCGATGCAGCAGACGCAACACTATAGGAGTTGAAAAGAATACTCTCCTCCGCACCCATCTTGGCGGCACTAGCAGAGTTGGATCCTATGCTCCTCTACTTGGCAGCTTCCAACATGGTCGTTAGCATAGTCATCATGGTGGAGCGAAAGGAAGAAGGATACAAGTACGGAGTCCAACGGCCCATCTACTACATCAGTGTGGTCCTCACGGAATCCAAGCTTCGTTACCCTCAATTTCAGAAACTAGCCTACAGAGTATTCCTAGGAATTCGGAAGATGAGACACTACTTCCATAGCATCCAATGACAGTTGTGAGCACAACTCCATTGTCAACAATCATCAACAATTCTGACGCAATGGGGCGTGTAGCAAAGTAGGGAATAGAACTTTCCGCCTTTGACATCAACTACAAAGCCATAGATGCAATCAAGTCTCAAGTTTTGGTGGATTTATTCGTCGACTGAACTGAAGCACCGGAGGGCACACCCGTGCCGGAACCATAGGCTTGGGTAATGCATTTTGACGGATCTAAGCAACATCAAGGCTCGGGGGCTAGACTTACCCTGAAGTCACTAACCGGAGAAGAGCTGCAGTACGCTTTGAGATCCACTTCGAGGCCACTAACAATATGGAAGAATACGAGGCTTTACTGCATGCACTACGCATCGCAAAGGTAATCGGGATCAAGCACATCATATGCTGTGGAGACTCCGACCTGGTGGCACAGCAAGTAGCCGGAACCTGGAACGCCAGGAATTCCATCATGGCGGCTTACAGAGACGAAGTTGACGAGATCGCCAAGTGCTTCCTCAGATATGAAATCAAGTTCATCAGGAGAGACGACAACACCGTGGTAGACATGATATCCAAGCTCGGATCCGGCCGGAAGCCAATTCCACCTAGAATTTTCCTCGAGCACTTGAGGACACCCTCGGTGAAGGGAGCTAACCCGGAAAACCAAGACATGGAAGTGTCTCTGGCAAAGGAGGTGATGGTCATCACTCCAGCCTGGACCAAGCCTTACCTGGAATACCTTATCAATCAGAAGTTGCCGGAGGACGAGGTCCTCGCATGGCAGATCGTCAAGCGAGCAATGTCCTACACTATAATCGATGGACAACTCTACAAGAGAAGCACTACTGGAGTATTCCAAAAGTGTGTTTCAAATGAAGATGGAATTTCAATTCTCAGAGAAATTCACCTTGGCGACTGTAGGCATCATGCCGCTCCCAGGTCCCTCATTGCAAAAGCTTTCCCGCATGGATTCTTCTGGTTAACAGCAAAAGCTGATGCAGAGAAAGTTGTCGGAACCTGCCGTGGATGCCAGTACTATGCTACACAACCAAACGTACCAGCTTAAGAGCTGAAGACCATCCCTATCACTTGTCCGTTTGCGGTCTGAGGGCTCGATATGGTCAGAAAGTTACAAAGATCATCCTATGGTAGTTTTGAGTACCTCTTGGTCGCAGTTGATAAATTCAGAAAGTGGATCGAGGCCAAGCTAGTCAGGAAATCCGATGGTGATATGGCATTAAAGTTTGTTTGCATCCTCGTGGTGAGATTCAACATCCCACATAACATCATCAAAGATAATGGCACGAACTTCGCGCACGGAGAATTGAAGGAACACTGTGATGACGCTGGGATCCGGCTTGACCTTGCTTCTGTGTCTCATCCACATTTCCAATTGACAGGTTGAGCGGACCAATGGCCTCATACTAGGTGGTATCAAAACTTGCCTTGAAGAACCGCTATGACGAGCAGCTGGAGCTTGGGTCGGGTAGTTAGATGTTGTTTTGTGGTGTTTACGTACAACCCCCAACAGATCAACTGGTTTCGCCTTTCTTCCTAGTATACGGATCTAGAGCAATGTTACCCTCCGACATCATCCATGATTCCCCGCGAGTTTCTGTCTACAATGAAGAAAATGCAGATGAGGCTCGACAGCTATCCGTGGACCTGCTCAAAGAGGCTAGGAACTTAGAATACCAACGCTCCACCATCTACCAGCAGAAACTGTGTCTCTATCATAGCCGCCATGTTTGAAATCGCTCGTTTAAGGAAGGTGATTTGGTTCTCCACCTCCGGTGGGTGAAGGAGCATAAGTTGCAATCTCCATGGGAAGGACCCTTCATCGTCAGCAAAGTACTGCATAACGGATCTTACTACCTCGTCGATATTCGTGAGATGAAGGATAGAAATAGAAACTTCCTCTGCAAAAGAAAGATGGGGGATCCGGGCGACATCTAGATGAGACATATCGCCCTTGGAATATCGAATAGCTACGTCCTTTCCACACTTAGCACTTACCACATTACATACCTTGTAATAGTTATGATATATGATCGATGAAATAAAGCATATGGTTCACTCTTTGAGTATTTTACCTCCTTTAATTGTTCATTTTTTGATCATGTATGTTTTTCCGATTAAAACCGCGGAGCTGGATATTTTCCGCTTAGGCGTGTATAAAGTTGTGATTTTTAAAAATCGTCCAGTAGGACGTAAGTTTAAGTTTTCTGGGACATGTGTTTTCTGTTGCAAACTTATGGAGTCCTAGTAGAGACTTTCGACACCTGAAGCTGGGGGCTTGTTTCCACAGTTTTTGATGGATTGCCACTAGGCTTCATTGTTTTCGACGGGTTCTTTCTTGCAAGGGTCTTCCGGCTCGGGGAAGGTCAAGTAAGTAAGCCGGAGAAACACGAAAACCAGCACTTGCTTCAAACACATAACACGCATATATAAAAGGGTAGCATGATAAGTATTTTCTGCCCAGTACATGGCATGCGAGTTTTTTCCCCTAGCTACTTCGAATAGCTTAAATATTTAATTTACAGACCCACTCTGGGGCCAAATGATGAAGTGTTTCATTGTTTTCATGACAGGTTTCAGGCATCTTTGGTTGGAGATGGCGCTAGAGACTGCTTCAATTGGAGAGTCCTTGGTCGGAGAGATCTGAGGTGTCGAATCCCTGGGCGGAGATTCTCCGGCAGGAGAAGACACCGAACGCTCGGACTCTGGACCTTTGCAAAATTTGTCGCCGGAGGCACCAGGCCCTTCATCATCTTCAAGATTTTCCTCCGTTCCTTTCGCATCATCCACTGGTTCATCCGTTGGTTTCTTCTGCACTTTCAGCCTCAGGCTCTCCTTCTCTTGGTTAGCCGGTTAAAGTTCGAGCGCATCATAAAAGTCTTGGTGATTGACCATAGCAACCACCCGGCAGTCCAGACCATGGCATTCTCGGAGGAGGGCGGTAGTGTCGGAACCCTGCGGGATTCCGGCAGCACACAACTCCAGATCAAGTGACGGATTCCTCTCTATAGGCAAAGTGCCAGTGCGGTTCTTGCGGCTCCACTGGCAGATGATTCTTCTTTGTCATTGATAAACTCTGGAACCTTATTCATGTGGTCAAGACGATCGTAGATGTTGCACCTTTTGCTGCCCTTGACTCCAAGGCAATGGCAGGTCTTCTAGCACAACTTCACAAGGTCCTGAAGGTTGTCTCCGGCCAGCTTAAGCACATCATCTTGGGAGTATTTCTCCCTCTCCTACGATGGAAATCCAAGTTGTTCTAGTAGTTAAAACAGGTACACGTTAGGATCAAGACTCGGAAAGAAAACTGATTAGAGATCTGGGGCAAATTTCCTTACCAATTAATTCTTCGTTCAAGATTGGAGTTTAGACATTTTGTCCTCCAGCTTCTTGATGTCTTTCTCCGACTCTTTCTTGAATTGAACCAGTTTATTTTCTTTGGACTCCAGCTCCGCCTCCATCTTGATTTGTGTGTTCAAACTGTTGGAGCATTTCTTCTCAAATTCAATGTACTTCTTCTCCATTTCCTCAACAGAAGCTTGCAATGATTTCATTTCTATTATGGAGACAACCGAGAAACAATACATAGTTAAGTCGAAGAATGGCTTAAGTAATAAAGGCATAAAAGGTTGGAGAATGAGACCGCAAGTTACCTCCTTGGTGCTTCAGCTGAGACTCCAACACCTGGATCCGTTAGTCTTTGTCGTCTTCGACATTAATGAGTTGCTTGAATCTGTTTGTCAAGGCTTTGTTATTGGAGTGCAGTTATGTATGCAAGGCTTCATGCTCCTGCAGATTCCCACATAAGTTAAATTTTTTTATAAACTCTTAAGTATAAAACGGAGCAGGAATAAATTCCGCCTTGATACTTGGGGGCTAGCAGGCAATTAAAATCTAAAAAACTCCCTAATAGTTTGGTTCAAAGTATCAAGCCGGAAATAAGTTTTTTCAAACTTGATACTTGGGGCTACTGGGTGATAAGTTTACCTTTAGCGTATGCAGATGATGATTAAGGAAATCCTCGGTTGCTTTCTTCATAGCATCAAATTTCTCCAACGGACTGTCCCAAAATCTTTTCACTAGAATCTATGCTCATTCATTAGAAAATTCCCACTTGTCTGACTTTGGTGTAAAATTTCATCCAAAAGCTAGTCGGAGCAGCATAGGTGGTACCTATAGCAGCATCTGGTCGTGTGGATTCCAGTTCCATGCCTCCGCCTGCTCCGCTTGCCCCGCCTCTATCTCCATGGCCAGTGCTGCTGATCGTGAAGGCCTCCTTGGCATGAGAGTCCTTCGGCATAGGATTCGACGTAGATTTCGTTGTTTGATCTTTGGACGGAGATTTCCCCAAAGTAGAGGCGCCAGGGGATAAGCTAGGCCTGGAAAGGCCGGAGTGCTGGGTGATGCAGCCGGAGAAGGGCAAGGGGCCTTGGTACTCTTTATCACCCGACCTTCCTCGACCTGCACAAAGTATGAAAGTCAGAAAAAGTAAAATGCTCAGAGAAAAAATATGAGGAAGGATCGAGACAAACCCTTTGGGGCCTGGGACGAATCCCATATGAGGAAGTGTAGCCTGGGTGTTGTTTCTGGCACCCCTCATTTTCTTGGCTCCACTCAGCGTCCTAGGAGTCTAGGCGTGATGCGTTGCTGGCAGGAGCCTTGTGCTTCCTGCCGAAGCTCTCCATCGCGCTAGTGGTGGTGGTTTCTAGCTTTCTGCCGGATCCCTCCGGCTCTTTGGTGGTGCTCTCGGCGTGTCTTTTGGTGGTGCGGGAGACGTAGATCTCCTCTTGAGGATCTTCTTCTTCTTCTTATTCTTAAGTTTCTTCTCCTTCCTCCTCGGTCTTCCGGCTCTTCTCCTGCCTTGGCTTTCTTGGCTTCTCTAAAGCGCCAAGTGATAACCCCCAAGTGCAGGGAATCACCGCAATACAGTTCGATAAGTATTTGAGTGTCGAACCCACGAGGAGCTGAAGGTAAACTATCTATTCTGCAAAGCCCTATAACCCACTTATATGGTCTTCTATGCAAAGCTAGGAGATATGTGATACGCTGCAAGCATATCTATAATATTTTATGCTTCATGCTTCTTTTACACCAATATATATATATATATATATATATATATATATATATATATATATATGTTTTGCTTACTCTTCGTAGCACTTTTATGCATTTTCCAGAACTAACCTATTGAGAAGATGCCACAATGCCAGTTCCCTGTTTTCTGTTGTTTTGTATTTCAGAAAAGTTGTACATGAAATATTCTCGGAATTAGACGAAACAAAGCCGGAGATCTTATTTTTCCGTAACGACGAAGTCGAGAGGGGGACGGAGGGCGCCATGGGCGGCCACTTGGCGCGACCCAGGGTCAGGCGCGCCATGGGGTGGTGTGGGCCCCCCTAGCCTCCACCGACCTCGCCCTTCCGCCTATACGAAGCCTCCTGATGCGTGAACCGTAAATCAATCAGCCTCCATCAACGAAAAGTTCCGTAGCTCCGCCATCGCAGAAAGATTCGGGGACGAAGTCTGTTCCGGCACCTGTCGGGATGGGGCCCCCGGATCCATCTCCATCGACTCCACCTCCATCTTCATCGCCATTGCTGACTCTCATGATGAGGAGTGAGTAGTTCTCCCCCAAGGTTGATGGCTTTACCGGTATCTATGTGGTCTATCTATCTCTCCATGTATGATCTTTATATGATCATGAGCTTTGTAATCTAGTTTAATAAGTAGATGTTATTCTTCAACTATTGTGCTACTCAAGTGGTTTTATTATGTGATCTCCGGGGACACCTTGTCCAGCGGTGTGAAGGTGACAGTGTGCACACCGTGTTTGTTTCTTAAGCTTAATTTACAGAAATACTTATGAATTGTGGTGTCTAGTTAGTACCATCTTTGTATGCTCAAGGTGATAGTGTGGGGCGTCCATAGATTTGGGAATGCGAACTTTAAGGAATGCTTATGCAGCCCTACGCAGTGAATTTGTGTTTGTTATCAAACCAGAGAGTGGTTCAGAGTAGCGTAGTGAAGAGATAGTATCTATGTATTCAATTCTGGTATCATTGTTGAGAGTGTCCACTAGTGAAAGTATGATTCCTAGGCCTTGTTTCCAAGCATTGAAACACCATTTACAACCAGTTCTGCTACATGTTTGCATGCTGCCATTTTTTTCAAATTGCAATTACCACTCATAATCATCCATATTACTTGTATTTCACTATCTCTTCACCGAACTAGTGCACCTATACACGACAAGTGTATTGGGTATGTTGGGGACACAAGAGACTTCTTGTATCGTAATTGCAGGGTTGCTTGAGAGGGATATCTTTGACCTCTACCTCCCTGAGTTCGATAAACCTTGGGTGATTCACTTAAGGGAAACTTGCTGCTGTTCTATAAACTTCTGCACTTGGAGGCCCAACACTGTCTACAAGAATAGAAGTGTGCGTAGACATCAAGCTCTTTTGTAGCGTCGTTGCCGGGGAGGTAAGGTAAAAGGTACTCATATCCTCTGGCTACTAAGTCTTTTAGTTGCTAGTGAGTGCTCGAAGTTATTTCCTTTAGATTCTGAAATTATATCTTTTTGTTTCTTGTTTTATTTTCACTAGTTAGGCTTAATGGAAAACAACAACAAAATTAGAGAGCTTTATAGTATTTATCTTGAGTTAGGACATGAGGTGTTTGAAGAGAAAATTTAAAAACCTACGGAACTTTATTTGCAAGCTGGTAGCAATGTTATTAGTATGAATTCTTTGAACACTATTATTGCTAATGCTATGGAAAAGTATAAGCTTGGGGAAGCTAGTTTTTATGAAAATGATCTTTTTAGTTCCCTAGCTTTGGAGGAGAAAATTTGCTATGATGATACTATGCCTCCAATATATGATGATTACAATGATGATTATGTTATTTTCAGTCCACCTACTATTGAGGAGAAAATTAATTATGATTACAATATGCCTCCTATATTTGATGATTATGGTGATGAGAATAATAATGATAGCTATTTTGTTGAATTTTCTCCTACTACAATGAATAAGAATGACTATGCTTATGTGGGGAGTGATAATTATTTTATGCATGTGGCTCATGATAAGAATGTTTTATGTGATAGTTATATTGTTGAGTTTATTCATGATGCTACTGAAAGTTATTATGAGAGAGAAAATATGGTTGTAGAAGTTTTCATGGTACTAAAACACCTCTCTATATGTTGAAAGTTTTGAAGTTACTCTTGTTTTATCTTCCTATACTTGTCACTTTGTTCTTTGTGGATTTATTAGTGTACAAGATTCCTATGCATAGAAAGTGGGTTAGAATTAAATGTGTTTCATATTTGCTTCTTGATGCTCGCTTTTACTTCAATTCATATGTCTTATGTGAGCATCTTCTCAAACTACTGCGCCTAGCTGAAAGGCATTAAAGAAAAACTCTTATGGGAGACAACCCATTGTTCATTTCTGTAATTTTACTTTTATGTTGAGTCTTGGAAGTTTTTACCTCTGTAATAACCTCTGCTTATCATTTTCATCTCGTTTTTGTGCCAATAATATCCTCTAATAGGGAGAAAGTAAGATTTGGGGAAGTTGCTGTCCCGAAACAGATTCTGTGTTGTCACCATAAAAATTCGTATTCCCAGCCAAAACGTAATTTTGAGCTGTCGATTTTTAAGCATATGTCCCAGGTTATTATCTAACTTTCGTTAGTTCAATACTTTTCGATCTGAGCAACAGAAGATTTTCGAAAAAAATCGATCTTTACCTACTGTTCTGTTTTGACAAATTTCTGCCACTATTTGCATTTGCCTCTTAATCTTTTTATTTTTGAGTTCTTCTGAGGAAAGAGCTTTTTGAAGAAGTTTTTAAAGTAGCTATTGTTTAATGGATGTTTGATATATGTTGTAACTGAACCCAAGTGGATTTGTTATTTTGATTGTACTAATGCTTCTAATAAGAATTCTGTGAAGTTTTGTATGAAGGGAGTTTTCAATTGTAGGAAGAGAAGAATGATGTAATGAGATGAAGAATGGACAAAAGCTCAAGCTTGGGTATGCCCATGTCACCCCCAAAAATATTAAAGAGGTACAAGCGTCAAAGCTTGTGGATGCCCAAGACATCCCCTCTTCATCAACAAAGCATCAGGTCATCTTTTTATGCGCTATATTTTTATTGTTTCATATGTTATGTGTTGTTCTCGGAGCGTCTTTATTTTTGTGATCCTAGCATTATTGTGTGGGAGATAGACACGCTCCGTTTTCATTGCATAGAACACTCTAGTTTTCGCTCTCATTGTTCTGCGAGTGTTCTAGTTTGCTAGTACGACGTTTAGCTCTTGTTTTTCCACTCCTATTTTGTTCAGAGCTTGTTAGTTTTCTTTATTTATGTATGATTAGCTCGCTGGTATTTATTGAATATTATCTATGAGAGTTGTTTGAAATAAGTTGATTGGTGTTGGAGACGAGTAAAATGTTTCATGCTTATAGTGATGAAAAAGGAAGCTTGTTTAGATATGGCATAGCCTTTGGCGTGTCATGTTGGATGTTATTCTTATCATATGTTTAGTAGTTATTTTTGTAGCATGACTTGTCTCAAATAGCTGAGAGTGCATAATGTGCCATTGAAAGAATCATGTTTTGTTTCCATCATAAAAAGCATAATATTGTGTTATTCTCCTTTGATGTTTTATTGGGTTGACTTGGCACATGTTTACATCATGTTATGACTACAAACCAGTCACCTAAATCCTCTATGATTATTTAGTTTTTGACTTGTAATATCACTTTATGCTTTGATTAATAATGTTTTGTCGCTATGCATGATTATGGCCATTATTGCTCTCTTAGTTGGTCCCTCCCAGTCTTTTGCTAGCCTTCGCATGTAATGAGTATGAGCTCTACTCGTGCATCCAACTACCAAAAACAAAAGTTGTCAATTGTGTCCACCATATCTACCTACTAGCATCATTGCTATTACAAGTATATTCATCATGTTTTTATTTATCTTCCAAATTAAATTTTGTCTTGAGAAAATTAGTTAGTAAAGCTCTCACGAACTTGATGGCACATTTACTTTCTTGCACTTAATAAACTTGAGACATTGTGACTATCTTATGAAGATTATATGCTTGCAAATTACGAGTTGGGAGTTAGCATAACCATACTTTGATGGGGCATGCTTTCAACATTGCACTTATTCCTATTTATTTGATATCATGTTGTTTTGTTTATGGATGCCTAGCGATCTGAAATAAAATGGAAACTTGTAAGTCCATGGAGTTTGTATATATGTTAGAGAAACGCCTGGGTGGCCAATTTGAGCCATGCATAATTCATGGTGAAAATTTACAGTGAACCATAGTGAGCATTCTATGACGCATCTTCAATAAAAAGTTATGCCCATAGTAAATAAAAGGATTGCTGGGATGCTTATTGTCTGTTTGTCTTGTCATTTTGGTATGGGGATGCTCCTATATCATGGGGCAGGAGGTACCTCGTTGGCGTTCTCAATGATACATGTATACTTACAATGACAATAATTTATTTGGAACCTAAGTTGAGTAGCATGAGGTTTAGGTACTCGTATTCAAGGGGCACAAGATTTTCAACTTGTGATTTGTCAAGAATATAACTCATATTTTCCCTCACATTTGTAATGAGAGCTCAAAGATAATGAGTACCATACGTTTTGGAAGGTTTATAAAACTTGTTAATCTTGCTTCCTTGTTCGAAGGACCTTTCTTTACTTTTATGCACCAATTAAGAGAGCATAGTTGTCATTCTGAGTATAATGTGCATAGTCCCAAAATTTATTATTGATTGATTCATGATTATGTTATTGCTTGTTCTTAAATTACTTGTATCTAGTCGCCCTTTAAACTTTAAAGGTGTCCTAGCATTTATGTTTTTCTAATTCATAAAGGACAAGCTGAGTACCACTTTGCTATGTTTTGTCTATGCTGAAAAACAAACAGTTGCTTTCAGTGAACTATTATTCATGATCCTTTGTTTGAGTTACTTCTCATGTTATAACATAGTTGCTAAGTTCTATTGTTAGAATTATATCTATCATGCCTATGTTTAGAGTACTTTGATCCCAGCTCACAATGCTTTACAGTAACTTGATCAAGATTGTGTTGGTTGCATGTCACCTCAAAAATTATTTTTGTTATCACTTATCTACTCGAGGACGACCAGGAGTTAAGCTTGGGGATGCTGATACGTTGCAAACGTATCTATAATTTTTGATGCTCCATGCTTATTTCACACCAATTTATATATGTTTTGCTTACACTTCGTGGCACTTTTATACATTTTCCGGAACTAACCTATTGACAAGATGCCATAGTACCAGTTCCCTATTTTCTGTTGTTTTGTATTTCAGAAAAGTTGTACGGGAAATATTCTCGGAATTGGAGGAAACAAAAGCCGAAGATCTTATTTTTTCGTAACGAAAAAGAAGTCCAGAGGGGGTACGGAGAGGCGCCACAGGGCGGCCACGCCAGCCCTTGGCGCGGCCCAGGGTCTAGCCGCACCATGGGGTGGTGTGGGCCCCCTGGCCTCCACCGACCTCTCCCTTCCGCCTATAAGAATCCTCTCGACGCGTGAACCCTAAATCAATTGGCCTCCATCCATGAAAAGTTCCATAGCTCCACCGCCATCGCAGAAAAGATTCGGGGGACAGAAGTCTCTGTTCCGGCACCCTGTCGGGACGGGGAATTGCCCCCGGAGCCATCTCCATTGACTCCGCCGCCATCTTCATCGCCATTGTTGACTCCCATGATGAGGAGTGAGTAGTTCTCCCCCGAGGCTGAGGGCTTTACCGGTAGTTATGTGGTCTATCTATCTCTCCATGTATGATCTTTATGTGATCATGAGCTTTGTAATCTAGTTTAATAAGTAGATGTTATTCTTCAACTATTGTGCTACTCAAGTGGTTTTATTATGTGATCTCCGGGGACACCTTGTCCAGCGGTGTGAAGCTGACAGTGTGCACACCGTGTTCGTTTCTTAAGCTTAATTTACAGAAATACTTATGAATTGTGGTGTCTAGTTAGTACCATCTTTGTATGCTCAAGGTGATAGTGTGGGGCGTCCATTGATTTGGGAATGTGAACTTTAAGAAATGCTTATGTAGCCCTACACAGTGAATTTGTGTTTGTTATCAAATTGGAGAGTGGTTCAAAGTAGTGTAGTGAAGAGATAATATCTATGTATTCCATTATGGTATCATTGTTGAGAGTTTCCACTAGTGAAAGTATGATCCCTAGCCCTTGTTTCCCAGCATTGAAACACCGTTTACAACCAGTTCCGCTACATGTTTGCCCGCTGCCATTTTTATTTCAGATTGAAATTACCACACATAATCATCCATATTACTTGTATTTCACTATCTCTTCGCCGAACTAGTGTACCTATACACCTGACAAGTGTATTGGGTGTGTTGGGGACACAAGAGACTTCTTATTCGTAATTTCAGGGTTGCTTGAGAGGGATATCTTTGACCTCTACTCCCTGTGTTCGATAAACCTTGGGTGATTCACTTAAGGGAAACTTGCTACTGTTCTACAAACCTCTGTACTTGAAGGCCTAACACTGTCAACTAGAATAGAAGCGTGCATAGACATCAATATGGTTTTTACAACGAACTATAAGTGCTTAAATTAAAATGCAAAAAGCAATACAGGTAAAGTGCAATAAAGTAAAATGCAATGAGATGAAGGGAAGTGAAGTGTAATAACTCAAAAGAGCAAGTGTTCAGCCAAATTGCTATTTCATTTGTGTGGTTGTCACAATTAGTGAAGCTCATTATAGTATTTTTAGTGTTTCTTCTAGAGAGGAGCCATGGATAGGTGTAGGTATGGATATTCAGAAATACACCCCTAGTGATTGATCCTAAGGCCATAGGTATGAGCAAACAAAGGAGTTATTAAGACATGAAGTCCACCGGATGCGATTTCGGCAGCGTTTCCCCCCTCCGATCTCCGTCGGCGGCAGCCTGTGGACTCTCTGTTTATGTGTTTTTGATCTCTGCTGCCATAGCCTTGAAGAAACCCCCCAGGGTCATATATATAGTAGTTTTTAGGAAAAAATAAGTCAGTTCGCGAAAATATGAGGCGAAACGGACGCTCGAGATGGGAAAGAGTGTCAATGACGCGCCCAAAGGGGGAGGGCGCACCACCTGCCCCTTTACCATCCTGTTGACCTCCTGGTGTCCCTCTTCATACCATCTCGTTCGTCTCGAAAATTCCGAAGCATGGCCCCTGACCTTGCCTTTTTTGGAGTCTCGTAGCTCCTGTAATATCAAAAACAGTAAAAAGTGGCGTTTCCTACCAAACAGAATTAGAACCGTAGGAGGGGGGATTGTTTAGAAAATCTCCTAAAACATCATAAAACATGAGAATAACATTATATAAGATGCAAATATGTGGTAATATCTTGCAATAAAGTGCAAAGTTCATGTATGCATTTTACATGCATCAACATCCCCAAGCTTAACATATTCTCGTCCTCGAGCATAAAGGTGATAAAACTAACATAGACTTTGGAGTTTATTGCATCTCTTCAATGTAATCATGCAAAGTCTTACAAGGTTCAGTCAATAAAGAATGAAAATAATTAATATGAACTCATAAAGTGATAGCTCTTACATTCTACAAAGCATGCATAATAGTAAATAGCATTGTAAGAAACATGAATGATAAGTAGTATGAATCTTAAAGCATGCTTTAGGAGAGTCCTATAGAATTTTTGGAAGACTCTTTGTCCTCTCTTTTCATGAATATTTCTTTTGACTCTTGGACAAAATAAAGTAAGCAGGAAATGTATGTGCTAAACCTCCAACAAAATAAAAAATAGAAAGAATAAAACATGGTTTTGAGATATGCAATTCATGTCAACAATAATAATAAGGATGGGGTACCAAGTATCACATGTATGAATATATCTATGTGTCATGAGTTTGACCTCTTATGAGTAAATGTTGCCACATCCCAAATAACTAAGTAGTTCATCCCCACTAACCTATTTCTCTCAACATGCAGCTATGCCACCTCAGCAGGCCCACCCCTAACCTATATCTCACGTTATTTCATTTTATATTTTAAACATCAAATAATTGTTCTCCATCCTGACGTTCTGTTAGTCTGTAGCCTAACTGTTTCTCTTCTCCACCGGAGGCATCTGGATCCACTGACTAACACAAGGCTCGACCTTCACCTCTCAATCAATATCCACCATAGCGTTCTCTCTACCGTTCCTACAAATTTTGGCAGAAACGAAACGTTCAAAATGATTAGGGCAGGCGAGTAGCCGTCGCATCTTAATTACTTGCCTATATATATTTCCCTATATATTTCCACCACGGGCAATGGGCCACGCATCCACGGCTCTGCTCTGTGCGTTCTCAACCCACAAATCATCCTCTCAATTATTTGCCTCATCACTCATCAGCTTGGTTTACGCCTCTGTTACGTCTGCTCCTAAAGCAGCAGAACTTTCTCATCTCAGGAGCCGGTGGCTGGCTTAATGTATTGATCCCTCTTTCGGTATTTCCCATGCCAAATTGACTTTCTGATCTCTATTCATCTCTATACAGGAACAATGCTTGAGCTTTGGCCCGTTATAGGGACTGATCTGGAAAGGAGATTTGATTTGTATCTTCAGTGGTTTCATGCTTGCCGAAGCTGCCGTGGGCGCTTGAATTATTTGGGCGTTGGCTGGTTAGATGCAGGAGGAGTCCGTCACTAGGAACTACAGGTTCTCCAATTTTTGTTCGTTAGTTCGTCGCAATCCATGTTTTCTACAGGAGGCCGTTTCCTCAAATTCTACCCGCCTGCTCAAGATTCATTTTCTGCCTGTGTAAAGTAGCATCTTTCCCTTCAGAAAAAGACCAATTTATAGAATCCATAGTCAACAAAAATGATCTGAATCGAACTTTCATTTTCTTCCCTTTTTTTAGCTTCCACGTATAGTTTAGTTTGGGATGTATTTCTTCCTGACTGTCAGGGATGCTTTGTTGTAGTAAGAAAGGGCACAATTCATTGAGATGAAAGTAAGAGGGTTAGTGTGAGGCATACCGATGCAGTATGTTTGTTTGTTATTCTTCGTTCAAAACAATGGTTGTGAATAGGTGTGTAAATGTTTGTAGCGTTTCAGAAATAGTTTTTCTAAAAAAAACAATTGTTTGTAGCGAGATATGTTTGTTCCTTTTGATGCTAAAATTATTTTACACGCCCAAAAACTAGGCGTAAACATTTTTGTTCCTTCTATGTTACTCCCACTTCATTTCCAATGTTTTTATTTTACCAACTTAAGTTTCTTAAGATCTTCAGATAATAAAAGAACATTATTATCTATGTAGTAACATGCTTACATCCGTGAAATCCAAGGGAGCTCAAATGCACCTTCTGGACTCTGAGGATGATTATATGATTTTGCCCTGAATCTGGTACATGAACCGTGGTTATATTTCTATGTGTCTCTTTTGCCGTGTTTCAGAAGAGGAAGATATTTGTTCCATGCTTAGTATCACTTTAGTAAGTTTTTATAATATTTGGCTCATTTCTGCATTTGGTGTTCAAATTAGTATGAAAATTCCATTCTTATTTGATTTAGGTATCGCTAATTTCTAATTCAGTTTTAATTATCATTTTTAGATTACCGTTGTTCACCAAGCAGACTAGATGTTCTCCCGGTTTTATAGCATATAGTGCATGCAGTAAATCCACTTCATATGCTCAACAACAATGGAGATGCTCAAGTTTTTCTCGCGTTAGTTGTATTAAGCTGCCAAGTTGGACAATGTTTTCTTTTTTGTCATGATAAGCATGTCTCGTGAGTTGTGTGTTTGTCTCACCTCGAGAATAAACTTTCTGTAAAGCCAATGATGATGCTTATTGTAATCCGAGATGAAATTTCATATTTTTTTATTTTATTCTCAATATATTTAATTCTATAATTTCCGCAGCAACGCGCGGGGTATTATCTAGTTTTCTTGAATGCTAAGGACCACACCTCATTTCTCAACTTCGGGTTACCAAGACTTTTCAACATACATGTTTCAAAGAAGTATCGCAATGGGGTACCTTCATGCCGCCTGTACAAAGGACCAAAGGATATGGGTATCTCAACTATAGGCCCTCCATACTAGGACAACATGAATAATAGACGTTGAGCATCCTCTCTAACTCTCTCTTACATTTTTTTCTCATACTCTTTTTTATTTATTTTCTTTTTTTCACAACTCTCTATTGAGGATGCTCGTTGTTGAAACTTTCACCATGATTAAGCATGGCTTCGGTTAGCGTCCCATTGCTCTTCTCTAACAATGTATGCATACTACATTCCACAAGAGATAGCCATCAACAAAACAAAATAAATGATGATCAACGCAAGGTGCGATACCTCAATAGTGCAATGTTGAAAGACTTCTCCAGTAAACATGGTTACGGTCTAGCTCATTACTCATAATCAGTCAAACCAACAACATGCCTAGTGCTATTTTCCAACCAAACCTTACTTTCTTATGAGCTTTAAATTACACAAAAATAATATTTTGAAAAGGTTGGAGGCAAAACACACACACACACACACACTATACTTGGAATAGCAAGTGCTATATAGGTAGGTATGATAGACACTGGGTTTGAGTTGAGCTTGGAAACAAGTCTATGCTTGTGTAAGAATTCAATTCTTTTGGCTAGGAAGAGGTCTAAAAGCATGCAATAGTATTCATAGAGCTATTCATTCATTCTCAAACAATGATACTTAAAATTATACATCTATGTATACTAGTGAGAAGCAACACTCAATAAGGCACATATCAAATTATCACTCAATAAAGCATTTGAAACTAATAGTACTATGCACAATATAAATTTCAGCTTTTAATGCATCCCTCCTCATCTTTTTATAACATGCAACTCACTTTCATGGAGGCATTAAAGAATATGATAATTTATTTCAGCGGCTCTTTAATAAGAATGCAAGGCATTTATCATGATGGAAATATTTATTTCAAAGCAAGACTAGACACAGAACTAATAAAGGATGCTCCAAGTTTTTGCGAGAATTCTATGTTTCTCAAAAAATAAAGCTTAGAAGTGTGCAAACCGAGAGATTTAATATGACTCCAGTGGGGTACCTTGGGCATACCCAAGCTTATGGTTTTCATCATTCTTGGATTTCTCTTGGTGTGGTGTTCTTCCAATCCCTGTGAAACAACTTCAACACAAAATTTTCTTCCCATTATTTTCTATGGGGTTACATTAGTGGTACAAGAACAGTGGTCATTATTTTAAAATATAAAATATTTTATTTATGTACCAGAGATCACATAAAGTACTACTCATTCTCCTCAATTCAAAAGATTCAAGAAAAATCATTTTGGAACTCAACAGAATAGAGCAAACATAACAAGAAAAAATCTATAAAAAAATTGACTACAACAAAACTGAAATTTCTCGGCCACTTAGACATGTCAGGAATTTTTGCCAATTTTGTGCATATATAGGATGAAAATTTGTGACCACTGTGAATTTTTCGTGATTTTAGGAGTTACCAAAAAAATTCATAAAAATCGTGCACTAAAAAGTGCAGCGCAGAAAACATCAACTCCCACTTTTGTTTTGCAACTTTTAACATCCAAATGGGTAAAATCTTGGTACTTTATTTAGAAACCAGAGAGTAAAAAAATAAAAATAACATGCTATAGCAAGCATGCATAAGAAAAACAAAAAAAAACAAAGATAAATAGAAACATGATCCCCGCAAACATTCAACAAGATCACGAAGATAAAACTAGAACATGAGTTTGAAATGATTTACTTGAGATACTTGAAAGAAGAGGAGGATGCGTGGGCATCCCCAAGATTATGACCTTGATACTTCTGGTCCTCTACTTCTTCCTCATCATATCATGTTACTTATCTCAAACAAATAAATATTTTCATCTCCAGGATACTCCAATGCCTACAAAATTATTAGTTCTCCAAACAAATGATATGATAATTTCTACCAAGATGGGAACTATATGAATCATTGGGAAAACATTTTATTCAAGAAGCTAACATATATAAAGAAAGTAAACACACTTTTTATTTTGTTTTACTGTAGGAAATTATTTAATGATATAGACTTTGCAATGGTTCCATTGGCATGAACAACACATTCTCAAGGTCGACCCAAATTTCTTCATTGCTCATCCTTCTCATTTATTCTTTCATACTTTATTATTTTATTTTATTAAAATTTATAAACTCACTAATATGTTATAAGAAGTAAAGCTATTTAACAAAGACATAAAGGTGTGCTCAAATTAAAATTTACTTGAAAGCATATGGAGCACATCACAAGATTTGAAACCATTAACTTGTAAGTCTCACCCTATTCCTATGCATTGGAATTTTATATATGAATAAATAACATCAAATAAATGGTAGCCAATGCATATAATGACCAGTAGCTTGCATTTTAAACAACATGAATACATAAAGAGGTCTCTTATCTCTTCCTCTTTCATAATATTTGCCAGGATCAAGAGTAAACTCAATAACATAGTTGTGAATAGAATCACCACATAAAGACAAATAATCTAATGATCTTATGGTATCATCTATTTATTTTAAATCATCATGATCCTCCCATAAATTATACAAACTTATATCACATAGAGGATCATCGTCAATATTGTAAGAAGGGGTTTTTTGTGTGTTACCATTGTTGGGAGTTAGAGATGGGTAGCTACTCCATTCTTCCTCCTCTTGTTCTTCTTCATTCTCTTCTTGGGGTTGCATGGGCATACCAAGCTTATGCTTTTATCATCCTCTTCCTTCTTCTTTGTATTCATCTTGGCGCTGCATGGACATCCCCAAGCTTATGCTTTCATCGCCTTCTCCCTGCAACATATTAGTGCTCTCTTGGGCAGCTTCAACCCTTTTATTATAATCAACAACATAGATATTATCCTTGTGGTATTCCGTACAATTATAAAGGATCCAATTATCACACTTCTAAATTTAAAAGCTATATGGCAAGTTTCACATTGGCAAACGAAGGTGTATAATTGAGAGGCTGCCATAGAAACAACAAATTGCTCGACTTGTTTCATCCCTAAATGAGCATAATCACCCCTATGATAGGATGCAATAACATATTCTTCATGGGATCTACATTGAAATTCAAAGTGTCGAGAATTTTGTCTAGAGCAACAGATTCTATAACAATTGCAGTCAAGAAAATTCTTAGCAATAGAATTCAGAAGTCTCAAGAAACTTTCTATTCCTTCCCCTTCTTCTGACTCTCTATGTTCCTTAGCAATCTCAGCAGCATTCAAGTACATAAACAAAGTGTCATTGATATTCATACTTGTGCTCGTAATAGGAGTATTTTTGGTTTTTTCCATTTTATAAAATAAGGGTACTAAAAGTAAACTAGCAATGCAAGCAAGAATAGAAGCCTAGCGCTATGCTCCCTGGCAACAGCGCCAGAAAAGTATCTTGATAACCGCCAAGTGTAGGGGATCACCGCATGAAAATTTTGATATGTATTTGAGTGTCGAACCCACGAGGAGCTGAAGGTAAACTATCTATTCTCTAAAGCCATTAACCCACTTATATGTCCTTCTATGCAAAGCTAGGAGATATATGGTGTGTGTGTGTGAAGATGTTTTTACTACGAAACTATAAGTGCTAAAATTAAACTGCAAAAAGTAAAATGAAGATAAGTAAAGTGCAATAAAGTAAAATGCAATGAGATGAAGGGAAGTGAAGTGGAGTAACTCAAGAGAGCAAGTGTTCATGCAAATTTATGTTTCATTTGTGTGGTTGTCACAATTAGTGAAGCTCATTATAGCATTTTTAATGTTTATTCTAGAGAGGAGCCATAGATAGGTGTAGCCATGGATATGCGCAAATATACCCCTAGTGATTGATCCTAAGGCCATAGGTATTAGCAAACATAGGAATTATTAAGACATGAAGTCCAGCCACCGCTGTAAGTTTAAAGGTCTCCATAATTGGACCCCTCATTTGATTACTCATGATTAATACTGCATGCATATAATTTAGGAATTAGGACAAGGTTTCTGTCAACTCCCGCTATCCCTCTCCCTATCAACATGCAACGGTGGCAACCTTATGCATCCCCCGACATATGTGTGCACTCATATATCAGTACAAAAGATCATCATAGAAGATACCAAATACTTGTATGCAACCTACAACAAACTATATAACAATTGCCTTGAACAATTCACTACTCAAACATCAACATAGAGATACAATAGATCATGGGAAAACAATATATATACTGCATCATACATCATGTTTGCCAAGAGATTATAGAGGGGGATGATGAAGAGTTGATGTAGATGTTGATGAAGATGGTTTTGATGCCTTCACCGGAGGAGGGTGGAGTCCACCGGAGGTGATTCCGGTAACATTTCCCCTCCGATCTCCGCTGATGGCAGCCTGCTGACTCTCTGTTTATCTATTTTTGATCTCCACCGCCGTAGCCTCGAATAAAACCCCCCGGTCGTATATATAGTAGTTTTCAGGGCAAAAAAAGTCAGGTCGCGAAAAGATGAGGCGAAACGGACGCTCGAGATGGGAAAGAGTGTCGGTGGCGCACCCAAAGGGGGAGGGCGCGCCACCTGGCCCCTTTCCCAGACCGTTGACCTCCTGGTGTCCCTCTTCAGCCCATCTCATTCGTCTCGAAAATTCCGAAGCGTGGCCCCTAACCTTGCCCTTTTTGGAGTCATGTAGCTCTTGTAATGTCAAAAACACTAAAAAGTGACGTTTCCTGCCAAACAGAATTAGAACCGGAGGAGGGGAGATTGTTTAGAAAATCTCCTAAAACATCATAAAACATAGGAATGACATTATATAAGATGCAAATATGTGGTAATATGTTGCAATAATGTGCAAAGTTCATGTATGCATTTTACATGCATCACCAAGTTCTGCCGGAGGGAGAGCGACGAGCTGTGAAGTAAAGGAAAATATTAAAGTACTGATGCATTGCAAAGAACATAATGTTGGTAAGAAACATGAGTAGGATATTGGACTCACCCGGGGACACTCGTTGTCACTCGTGTAGATGTCGAGGGCAATTTTGAAGTCGGAGTTATCCTTCGTCACCTTGTAAAGGGTGCGAGCCCGAATCTTCACGTAGTCGACAGGGAGGGTCTGGGTGGTGATGCACAACTTTTCCATCATGTTGGTGAAGCAGCAGATGAGCTTGGGTCGGAGTTGGAGAGGCTGAATTCTCTGGGTAGACCAGCTAAGGGTACTATCGCTGCCCTTCAAACCCCGCTAAGTAAACTTGCCGATTCTCTCCGCCATGCGCAGCAGGCTCTAGTGGTGTTCCAGGATAGGGCACTCCTTCCAGAATGGAGTTTCCGTCGCTGCTTCATCCTTGAAATCCGACAGTTTGTTTGCTTGGTCCTTCGAAGAAAGGTTCTTGTGATAAAACCGCTCACGGTTCCAGTAGCAGACAAACTCGTCAGAGGCAAGCGCGGGGAAATTCCTCTGGGCTCTGAGGATGAAGGTGTGCATGGCACAGTTGCAGATGTTCTTTTCTGAGTCATACTCTGGTCGGATCCGGTAGAGCCATTAGAACCACTTGATGTCTGGTTCCACTCCGAGGTATCCTTCGCAGAGGGTCTAGAAGTTGGAGAGCACATTGAAGCTGTTGGGGCAAATGTTATGTGGTTGGAGTCCATATTTGTCCAACACCTCCGAGAAGAACTTGGAGGGTGGAAGAGAAAGGTCGCGCTCAATCCAAGCGCGACACATGACTATGTAACCTGGCTTAGGATCCGGAAAGGATTCATCTTCTAAGAATTTGAGCAGGATCCGGAGGTGGTTTGGATCCGGGTGGCAGGGAAACCAGGTCCTCCGGAGACCATCTCTGTTGATTACCTTTGAGGCCTTCTTCTGCTCTGCCTCGTGGACTTTCTTCAACATTCTCTTCGGCCCCTCTTGCCAGATATTCCTCGTGAATGCTAGAAAATTGGGAGCATGGGGAGCGTAAGTTGTCGGAGGAGATAGTATTGCAATTGGTTCAACTATAGTTGATAGATCTTGAACCGGAGGATCGGACCCCGGCCAGCCCACAAGAAAAACATTCAGAATAACGAGCGGAGGGTTTTGTGATATTTCTGGCTCATCACTCTCTGGCACAAAGGAACTAGAACCGATGTGATCCGACATATCTACATACATGGAATACATGCAAAGGTCTAAGTTGGTTAAAGTTCTAAGTGTTGGAACTACGAAGAACCTCAAACAACAAGGGGCATGTGTTCTACAAGATCTAGAAAATCAAAAATAATGTAAGTTTAATTTTGCCTAAAGTTTCTGTCGAAGCATGATCAAATAGGGTTGGTTGAGCTACGACTGTGAGTTCGCCGGAGGGACTTACCCGGTGCGGAGACGTGGTTTCCCGTCGTGGGAGCTTGGCGGCGCACGAAATCGAGGAACGAGACGCGAGCAGCAGCGGTTGATACGTCTCAAACGTATCTATAATTTCTTATGTTCCATGCTACTTTTATGACAATACTTGAATGTTTTATACATACTTTACAGCATTATTATACATTTTCCGGCACTAACCTATTAACAAGATGCCGAAGCGCCAGTTCCTGTTTTCTGTTTTTGGTTTCAGAAATCCTAGTAAGGAAATATTCTCGGAATTGGACGAAATCAACGCCAGGGTCCTATTTTTCCACGAAGGTTCCAGAAGACCGGAGGGATAACGAAGTGGGGCCACGAGGTGGCCAGACAACAGGGCGGCGCCCAGCGCCGGCCGTGGTGTGGCCCCTCGCGTCGCCCCCTGACCTACCCTTCCGCCTACAAATAGCCTTCGTCGAAACCCCCTGTACCGAGAGCCACGATACGGAAAACATTACCGAGAGGCCGCCGCCAATCCCATCTCGGGGGATTCAGGAGATCGCCTCCGGCACCCCGCCGGAGGGGAATCATCACCGGAGGGGCTCTACATCATCATGCCCGCCTCCGGATTGATGCGTGAGTAGTTCATCCTTAGACTATGGGTCCATAGTAGTAGCTCGATGGTTGTCTTCTCCGCATGTGCTATCATTGTTTAGATCTTGTGAGCTGCCTAACATGATCAAGATCATCTATTTGTAATGCTACATGTTGTGTTTGGCGGGATCCGAAAATCTACTTTCCCGAACACTTTTGCTATTGTTTTGCCTCTAATTTGTGTATTTTGGATACAACTAACACGGACTAACGCTGTTTTCAGCAGAACTGCTCTGGTGTCTCGTTTTTGTGCAGAAATCCAACTTTCGGGAAAATCCTCGAATTTGTGCGAAGGCCCTATTTTACCAAAATATTGACGGAGCCAGAAGGGCAAGGGAGGTGGAGGCAGAGGGCCCACACCACATGGGCGCGCCCGGGGGGGCCCGCGCGGCCATGTGGTGTGGCCCTCGGCCGGCCTCCGACGCCCCCTTCGGACTACTTATTGGTTTCGACCTGAAAACGCACGGAGAGAAGTCGAAGTCGCCGGAAACCCTCCAGAGAGCCGCCACATGTGGCTCCGTCGCGGGAGCCGAAGTCTCCGTTCCGGCACTCGCCGGACGGGAATTGGAGGAGATCTTCACCGCCATCACCGCGCCTCTCCATCGACCAGCCATGTTTCCCCATCCATGTGTGAGTAATTCCCCGCTGTAGGCTGGAAGGGGATGGTAGGGATTGGATGAGATTGGTCATGTAATAGTCATAAGATTGTTAGGGCATAGTGCCTAGTATCCGTAGATGTCACTTTTATGATATTGTTGCAACTTGTTATGCTTAATGCTTGTCACTAGGGCCCGAGTGCCATGATCTCAGATCTGAACATGTTATTGATTCATGAAGATATTCGTTGTTTATGATCTTACCTGCAAGTTGTATACACATGTCGCTGTCCGGAACCAATGGCCCCGAAGTGACAGAAATCGGGACAACCGGAGGGGATGGTAGCGATGTGAGGATCACATGTGTTCACGGAGTGTTAATGCTTTCCGGTACTCTATTAAAAGGAGTACCTTAATATCCAGTAGTTTCCCTAGAGGCCCGGCTGCCACCGGCTGGTAGGACAAGATGTTGTGCAAGTTTCTCATTGCGAGCACGTACGACTAAATATGGAACACATGCCTATTGATTGATTAGTACTTGGATACCGTTTATTATTATCTGCAAATGCCCCCTTTGATTGTTACATGAGTTTCTCTCATCCATGCAACGCCCGTTAAATCCGTCCCTGTGCCTACAGTATTTTAATCCTGCTGTTTACTATCACTACTGCTGTCTTTATTTCACCGTCTGTTATTTCGTTATTTCCACCTATAAAACTGTTACTACTGATAAACTCTTGCGAGCAAGTCTGTTTCCAGGTGCAGCTGAATTGACAACTCCGCTGTTAAGGCTTACAAGTATTCTTTGTCTCCCCTTGTGTCGAATCAATAAATTGGGTAATACTTCCCTCGAAGACTGTTGCGATCCCCTATACTTGTGGGTCATCAAGACTATTTTCCGGCGCCGTTGCCGGGGAGCATAGCTTTATTTGGAAGTTCACTTGGATTGATATTGTTCGCTGCAAATTCTCCATTATGGGTAAACCTCGCGATACTAAGATCGCCATATTACCATCCACTACAAGAAAAGGTACAACTCAGTACCTCTGCTGCTCTTTTCACCTTCTGTGATAAGTAAACTTGTTTCACCACCACAAGCTTCAAATGCTGGTACTTCTGCTGAATCTGAAAATTCCTCTCATAATTGTGATAATGTTCTCTGTTGTGCTTGATGATAGTGGTTCATTGGGATCTTTTCTAGATGCTACGATTGCTAGGTCTAGACAAATTGAAAATACTGAAACTCCTAATGCTACTACACCTGTTAAATCACCTGAACTTGATTATTCTAGTGATGATCCCGATGAAGATTATGTAGAGCTTGATGATGATTTTATTGAAAAATGCAATGCTACTACTGATGCAAGAAAAATTAAAAAGTTGCTTGCAGAACATGCTGTTAGATATAAACCATCTCCCGATCCTAAATTTGCCACATCTCCTATAAACATTAGGGATAAAGATTATGATTTTTCTCTTGATCTATCTCATATAGCTATTGTTGAGAAAACACCCTTTTGTGGTACTGAAAAAGAAAGTGCTGTTGAACACTTGACTGAGTTATCTACTCTTAGTGGCGTGTTTTCTGATGATGTCAAGATGCGTACTTATTTTGTCGCTAAATTTTTTCCGTTCTCATTAAAGGATGATGCTAAAACTTGGTATAATAATTTGCCTCCTGGTTCTATTAAAAGTCCAACCGACTTGCGTGATGTTTTCTTTCGAAAATACTTTCCTGCTAGTGCTCAACATGCTGCTTTGCAGAGAATTTATAATTTTGACCAGGAAGATGGAGAGAAATTGCTGAGGCTTGGGCGAGATTTTGCTCTTTATTAGAGCTCAGCCTGACCATGATTTGGAAAAGCATGATTTACTTGATATATTTTATAGTGGACTAACCATTGAGTCTAGGGCATACCTGGATAGTTGTGCTGGTTGTGTTTCAGGAAAAGAACTCCGGACGACGCTGAAGAATTATTGGCTAAAATAGGACGGAATCATGATGATTGGTCTACACCTGAACCAACCCGACACCGATAGTGAAGAAGAGGGGTATGATTAAATTGAATGATGAAGATATGAGGGAAGCCAAGAAGTCTCTTAAAGAGAAGGGTATTAAACCTGAAGATGTGAAGAATCTACCTCCTATAGAAGATATATGTGAGATAACTCCCCTTCATCCATGATTGAGGTACACTCTCTTCAACACTTTACTAGGGAAGATATTCCGTATTCAAAATCTCCTGCTCAATGCTTAGATGAATTTGATAAT
This sequence comes from Lolium multiflorum, assembly GCA_030979885.1. NCBI lineage: Eukaryota > Viridiplantae > Streptophyta > Magnoliopsida > Poales > Poaceae > Lolium > Lolium multiflorum. Next base: position 135,015,957 of record CM061749.1, on the reverse strand, counting down.
TATATTGTTAAGCAAGAAAACTTTAATATGAGAGTAGAGAATCATTTAATGGAAAATTCTCGAGCTATTAGTGAATTGCATGGTATTGTGGAGAGAACCTCCAATGATGTTAAGATACTTGTTAAACATTTTCAAATGGTTCAAACTCAAATTGATCAACTTACTAAAGTGCAAAATGACTTGTTGGGAAATAATTCTAAAGAAAAACATGCTTATGAAGTAACAACTAGAGGTGGTGTTTCTACCCAGGATCCTCTATATCCTGAAGGGCATCCCAAAAGAGTTGAACAAGATTCTCAACTAATTAAAACTAGTGCTCCATCTAAGAAAAGAAAAAGAAACATAAGAATGTTGTAGAATCCTCTGAACCTGTTAATGATCCTAATAGTATTTCTATTTCGATGCTGAAACTGAAAGTGGTAATGAACATGATAAAGATAATGATAAGGATGATACTCCTGATAAAGAAGAAATTGAAAAAGAACCTGAAAAGCATGCTAAAAATAAAAAGTACACTAAAGAAGATTTTATTACTGAGAAACATGGTAATGAAAGAGAACCTTGGGTTCAAAAGCAAATGCCTTTTCCTGCTAAGAAACTAAAATCAAAGGAGGAGGAACATTATAATAAATTTTGTGATTGGATGAAACCTTTATTTCTGCAAATCCCTTTGACTGATGCTATTAAATTGCCTCCTTATTCAAAGTATATGAAAGATATTGTTACTAACAAAAGGAAAGTCCCCAATGAGGAAATTTCTACTATGCTCGCTAATTACTCCTTCAATGGTAAGATTCCAAAGAAGCTTGGAGACCCAGGTATACCGACTATTCCTTGTTCCATCAAGAATAATTATGTTAGAACTGCTCTATGTGATTTGGGAGCAGGTGTGAGTGTGATGCCTTTTTCTCTTTATAAGAGACTTGATTTAGATAAATTGATACCAACTGATATATCTTTGCAAATGGCTGATAAATCTACTGCTATTCCTGTTGGTTTATGTGAAAATGTTCCTGTGCAAGTTACTCAGCATTGCTTGATATTAACTGATTTTGTTGTGTTGGAAATGCCTGAAGATGATAATATGTCCATTATTCTTGGAAGACCCTTTCTTAATACTGCAGGGGCTGTTATTGATTGCAATAAAGGCATGGTTACTTTCAATGTTGATGATAAGGAACACACTGTCTATTTTCCCAAGAGGATTGATAAAGTATGTGGAGTCAATACAATTTTTAATGTGAAAACTATCAAAGTGGGATCCATTGATTGTCCTATATATGAGCCTAAAGAAGAATATCAAACTCTTGTGATTGGATCCATATCAATTCAATATAAGGTAACATGATTGATTTGAGGTTTATTTCTTCTTATGTCATATAAAATTTATTTGGTAGCAAGACTTGATCAACCTTGTTAACAAGTATATTTTATTGCATAAAAGAGCTAAACAACACTTCTTTCTTTCTTTTTCCCTCCACCTATTTTACTTGCTGTAGCACTTTTGTTTTGCAATATGCTTTAGTCATTTAAGATTTTAGAAATCATTTTCCTGCGCAGTAATCATTAATTTAATACCCAGAAATGTGCATTTTTCGAAGTTCTCTAAAAATTACAAAAATTACACCGTTGGTCCTATTTTTCGACGAGGCACTGGGAGCACCAGAGGATGACCTGTGGGGCACCAGGGGGTGCCACACCATAGGCCGGCGCGGCCAGCAAGGGGGCCGCGCCACCTTGTGGTGTGGGCCACCCCTTGCCCCACTACATCATCTCTTCCTCCCAGCACCTTCTCTCTCCCGAAAAAGCTCGTACCAAGTTTCTCTCACTCGTGTTTCTGCTCAAGAACTCGCGATTTTTCGATCTCCTTGCTCAGCCCAGATTTCTGTCTGAAATTTGGCACATTTACTCCTTGGTATGTGACTCCTTTGATTGTCCAATTAGAATTTCATTTGGTTGAGTATATCTTGAATATTTTGCTGCTGTAGATAACATGTTTAGTGAGCTTGCATGCTTGTTCTAAGTGGAAGAAATTAGTTTTGATGCATGTTTAGTACTCTAGCAAGTTCCTATAGTAGTTCCCTTCGATTACATACCTTGAAATCAAATTTTATAATGATTGTTGAAAATTTCAGAAGGGGAAGATGAAGAAATTCAAATTTGGAGAATTGTTCAAGAAAGCAACAACCAGCACCGGTAGGCCCTCGAGGGCGTCTACTCAGATTAGGAGGATGTCATCGCGCCTAGCTTCGCGCCCGAGGAGGACCATGGGGCTCCTAATGCTTCATCCTTCCCCTGTTATGAGTTTCTGACAAATGCAGGGATATTGGATGATTTCTTCACCCTTGTCAATAGGGCGGGCTTAGCCACCTACGTGGGAGATGAAAGGGACAATACTACAGGCTCACCAAGGTTTTCGTTGAGAGCTTCAAGTTCCACAACACGGAATATGAGCCGACAGTTGCATTCAAGATCTATGATATTCCTGTTACTATGAAATTGGAAGAATTTTGTTGTGCATTGGGTATTGCCCCTGTAGGTACAGCAAGGAGGATTGATGACAACCCCCGGGACTTGTTGGAGCTCTACCGAGGGATCACCGGGGATGATTGCCGCACCATCCAGCGAGGGAAGATAAGAAACATTCAACTCCCCGCTATTAAATATTTCGCATATTACATTGGTACTAGCATTTTGGGTAGAGAAAATACTAGCAACATCTCTAGCTACCATCTTGCTTTCTTGAATGTTGCACTTACTGGAGAGACACCTTATCATCTTGGTTCTCTTATTGCTCGCCGCTTGTCTAGCAGGGGGCTATTTTTGGAGGAACTATTGCACTGCGCATTTTAACACATCTAGATATTCCTCTTGATTCTAATGATGTACCATTAACCCCTAGGAAACTAGATATTGCTGCTATGAAGAGCCATCGTTTTGTTACTACTGACTCCACTATAGATAATATGGTCTATAGAATGTTGTTTGCTGATGGGAATGAGAAGGAAATCCCTCTTCCCCAGCCAGGTTTGTTCAATATTGACAGGCAATCATGGTCGCTCACTAAGGAGGCGGTGGAGGAACATATGAAGATACAAGAATTCCACCAGCAACATGACTCCGAGAACGCCGAGCCCTCCTACGACTACACCGTCACGTACCCCGACGTTTCCTCCAGCACATACATGGAACCGGGTCGTTCTTCGTCGTACTACGGAGACACCACTTCATGGGGACCGTGGGAATGAACTCCACTTAGGCCAAAAGCCTAAGCTTGGGGGAGGTATACCGGCATCACTCATTCTTTGCATATTATGGTTGCTGGATACTTGTACATACTTGTTTAGTCTCTAGAGTGGTTTTCTAATGAGAGGGAGATGATATTTGGGGAAGTGCTGTCCAAAAACAGATTCTGGGCTGTTACCAAAAAAATTCGTACGCACAGCCAGAACGTTATTTTGAGTTGCCAATTTTTGAGCATGTTCCCTAGGTTGTTATCTAACTTTCATTAGTTGAACACTTTTTGGTCTGAGCAATGGAAGATTTTTGTTAATTTCGATTTCTGTACTGCTGTCAGGATTTGGCAGATTTCTGTCATCCTTTTGTGTTTTTGTTAGTTTGCATTCTTTTGTTTTCGCTTTGTCTCTTTCCTAAAACACAAAAAGACCAAAAATATTTCTGTTGTTTCTCTTCACCATTTGTTTATTTGGTTCTTTTCTCTTAGTTTACTTTATTTGCTATCGTTGGTTTGTTATGAGAAAACCCAAAAAGATTTTGCTTTGTTTGCTTGTTTTCTTTCGTTCTTGTTTCTAATTCGAAAACACCAAAAATATTTGCTGTTCTTCTTTGGTTTGTAAAGTTCATCATAAGTTCAATGGTCTTCGGTGGCTGGAGCGTGGTTTTCATTTCATATTATCCAAGCTACACAAGTGAAAAGGCAATAATGACGATCTACGACAATCTGATTGTGGTGAGAGGCTGGTATGAACTCTATTTGCTTTCATTTTTGTACATATCTCATCCATATGAGCATGCTTAGTTGGTTCATGTGAGGTATATTTTATTTGAGAAAATCTAGTAGTTCGTGATCTCTCATGTTTAGTTCCAATTTATTAATATGAGTAGCATGTCATGGATGTTTGCTTGCATTGTTTTATTCATAAGTAAGTATGGCATTGTGGTATCCTCCGCTGAATAATTCATTTATATCGACTTGGCACATGCTCACGCATGCATATGACTGAACAAAAAGTCAATTAAGCCTCGATGATTTATATTGCTTCAGAGTTATTGTATCACTTTTATGCCTCCGTTAATTTATTTTGCCGCAAGCATGATTATGACAGTTACTGCTCTCTTGATTTGTCGCTCCCTAGTCTTTTGCTAGCCTTCACTTGTACTGAGCGGAACGCCGCTCGTGCTTCCAAACACCTGAAAACCAAGTTGTTCCAAAAGTGTCCACCATAAATACCTATGCATGGCATTTCAACCATTCCAAGTAAATTCTCATGCGCTACCTTTAAAACTTTCAAAATGCTTCTCAATTTGTGTTAATGTTTCATAGCTCATGAGGAAGTATGTGGTGTTTAGCTTTCAACCTTGTCATTTACTTTTGACGGACTCTCATATGGACTAGTGGCACATCCGCTTATCCAATAAAAAAAGAGCTGGCAATGGGATTCCCAGTCCCGAATTAATCAACTTAAATAGACACTCCTCCATGGTTTGTGACTGTTGGACGGCACCCGAAGGATTCGGTTAGCCATGGCTTGTGTAAGCAAAGGTTGGGGGAGTGTCATCATCATAATAAAACTTAAATAAAAAGGCACTCCTTCACGGTATGTGATTGTTGGCAGGCACCCGAGGATTCGGTTAGCCATGGTTTGTGAAAGAAAGGTTGGAAGGAGTGCCAACCAAAAATAATTCATGGGAGCCGCTCTTGTGAGTCCGGTTGATGAGGTAGTTAGTGTACCCATTACCATCCGTTGACAACAACAAACACCTCTCAAAATAATTTTACTCCTGTTTTACAAATGAAAAGCTCTAGCGCATGTTAATCCCTGCTTCCCTCTGCGAAGGGTCAATCTTTTACTTTTATGTTGTGTCTCCATTCTTTCTTTGAGCACTATCTTGAGAGCACAACTGTCATTCTTAGTATAATATGCTTGTCTCAAAATATGATTGATTGTGGTATAACTTTGATGCTTTTATCTTTGACAATCACTACTTCTAGTCTTTCTATGAACTCAAGAGGTGCCTCGGCATTTATGTTTTGCCGATCAAATACGGGCAAGCGAGATACCACTTTATCATATTCTCTTATGAACATTGCAATCCTGCTTATATACATGATTCATGGTGCTTATTATTAATTATTGGTACTTCTCCATGATTGACATAGCTGTTGGGTGATCTTATTTGCATGTATCTCATTATGAATGCCTAAGTATTAGCCATAGCATGAGAATATATACATCATATGAGCAAATGTGTTCGTGAAAGTTCTTTTATCGCTCAGTTGTTAACTGAATTGCTTGAGGACAAGCAATAAGCTAAGCTTGGGGGGAGTTGATACGTCCAAAACGTATCTACTTTCCCGAACACTTTTGCTATTGTTTTGCCTCTAATTTGTGTATTTTGGATACAACTAACACGGACTAACGCTGTTTTCAGCAGACGCTCTGGTGTCTCGTTTTTGTGCAGAAATCCAACTTTCGGGAAAATCCTCGGAATTTATGCAGAAGGCCCTATTTTACCAAAATATTGACGGGCCAGAAGGGCAAGGAGGTGGAGGCCCGAGGGCCCCACACCACATGGCGGCGCGGCCCGGGGGGGCCGCGCGGCCATGTGGTGTGGCCCCCTCGGCCGGCCGCCCCCCTTCGGACTACTTATTGGTTTCGACCTGAAAACGCACGGAGAGAAGTCGAAGAGAAACCCTCCAGAGAGCCGCCACATCGCGAACTCCGTCGCGGGAGCCGAAGTCTCCGTTCTGGCACTCCGGGACGGGGAATTGGAGGAGATCTTCACCGCCATCACCGCCAACGCCTCTCCATCGACCAGCCATGTTTCCCCATCCATGTGTGAGTAATTCCCCCGCTGTAGGCTGAAGGGGATGGTAGGGATTGGATGAGATTGGTCATGTAATAGTCATAAGATTGTTAGGGCATAGTGCCTAGTATCCGTAGATGTCACTTTTATGATATTGTTGCAACTTGTTATGCTTAATGCTTGTCACTAGGGCCCGAGTGCCATGATCTCAGATCTGAACATGTTATTGATTCATGAAGATATTCGTTGTTTATGATCTTACCTGCAAGTTGTATACACATGTCGCTGTCCGGAACCAATGGCCCCGAAGTGACAAAAATCGGGACAACCGGAGGGGATGGTAGCGATGTGAGGATCACATGTGTTCACGGGGTGTTAATGCTTTGCTCCGGTACTCTATTAAAAGGAGTACCTTAATATCCAGTAGTTTCCCTAGAGGCCCGGCTGCCACCGGCTGGTAGGACAAAGATGTTGTGCAAGTTTCTCATTGCGAGCACGTACGACTAAATATGGAACACATGCCTATTGATTGATTAGTACTTGGATACCGTTTTATTATTATCTGCAAATGCCCTGGCTTTGATTGTTACATGAGTTTCTCTCATCCATGCAACGCCCGTTAAATCCGTCCCTGTGCCTACAGTATTTTAATCCTGTTGTTTACTACAATCACTATGCTGTCTTTATTTCACCGTGCTGTTATTTCGCTATTTCCACTGCCATAAAACTGTTACCACTGATAAACTCTTGCGGGCAAGTCTGTTTCCAGGTGCAGCTGAATTGACAACTCCGCTGTTAAGGCTTACAAGTATTCTTTGTCTCCCCTTGTGTCGAATCAATAAATTGGGTAATACTTCCCTCGAAGACTGTTGCGATCCCCTATACTTGTGGGTCATCGATCCGATGAATATAGAATATTATGTCAAGTTGATTATCAATCTATCATATATGTGTTGTTTATGTTCTTGCATGCTCTCCGTTGCTAGTAGAGGCTCTGGCCAAGTTGATACTTGTAACTCCAAGAGGGAGTAATTATGCTCGATAGTGGGTTCATGCCTCCATTGAATCTGGGATCGTGACAATAGGTTCTAAGGTTGTGGATGTGCTGTTGCTACTAGGGATAAAACATCGATGCTTTGTCTAAGGATATTTGTGTTGATTACATTACGCAACATACTTAATGCAATTATCTGTTGTTTACAACTTAATACCGGAAGGGGTTCGGATGATAACCTAAAGGTGGATTATTTAGGCATAGATGCATGTTGGATAGCGGTCTATGTACTTTGTCGTAATGCCCTGATTAAATCACATAGTAATCATCATTGATATGTATTGAATCTTTATTTGTCAATTGCCCGCCTGTAATTTGTTCACCCAGCATGTTAGTTATCTTATTGGAGAGACACCACTAGTGAACTGTGGACCCCGGTCCATTCTTTTACATCTGAATACATTCTACTGTTTTTACTGTTCTTTGCAAACAAACACCATCTTCCACTCGATACGCTTAATCCTTTGTTTTCAGCAAGCCGGTGAGATTGACAACCTCAACTACGTTGGGGCAAAGTAGATTGTGTTGTGCAGGTTCCACGTTGGCGCCGGTTTCACTGGTGTTGCGCCGCACTACACTCCTCCACCAACAACCTTCACGTGCTTCTTGGCTCCTACTGGTTCGATAACCTTGGTTTCTTTCTGAGGGAAAACTTGCTGCTGTGCGCATCACACCTTCCTCTTGGGGTTCCCAACGGACGTGTACATCTACGCGCATCAAGCTCTTTTTCTGGCGCCGTTGCCGGGAGATCAAGACACGCTGCAAGGGGAGTCTCCACATCCAATCTCTTTACTTTGTTTTTGTCTTGCTTTACTTTATCTTATTTACTGTCTTGTTTGCTTCATATTAAAAACACAAAAAAAATTAGTTACTTTACTTACTGTCTTATTTACTTGCTCTATATCAAAACACAAAAAAAATTAGTTACTTGTCTTTACTTTATTTGCTTAAGTTTACTTTTATTACTGTTATAATGGGTACTCCTGAAAATACTAAGTTGTGTGATTTCACTAGCACAAATAATAATGATTTTATATGTACTCCTATTGCTCCACCTGCTACTACAGCAGAATTATATGAAATTAAACCTGCTTTACTGAATCTTGTTATGAGAGAGCAATTTTCTGGTGTTAGTACTGATGATGCTGCTGCCCATCTTAATAATTTTGTTGAACTTTGTGAAATGCAAAAGTATAAGGATATACATGGTGATATTATAAAACTGAAATTGTTTCCTTTTTCATTAAGAGGAAGAGCTAAAGATTGGTTGCTTTCTTTGCCTAAGAATAGTATTGATTCATGGACTAAATGTAAAGATGCTTTTATTAGTAAATATTATCCTCCTGCTAAGATTATATCTTTGAGAAGTAGCATTATGAACTTTAAACAATTTGATAATGAACATGTTGCTCAAGCATGGGAGAGAATGAAATCTTTAGTAAAGAATTGCCCAACCCATGGACTGACTACTTGGATGATCATCCAAACCTTTTATGCAGGATTGAATTTTTCCTCGAGGAACCTATTGGATTCAGCTGCTGGAGGTACTTTTATGTCCATCACCTTGGGCGCCGCAACTAAACTACTTGATGATATGATGATCAATTACTCTGAATGGCACACTGAAAGAACTCCTCAAGGTAAGAAGGTAAATTCTGTTGAAGAAACCTCTTCTTTGGGTGATAAGATTGATGCTATTATGTCTATGCTTGCAAATGGTAGATCTCATATTGATCCTAATAATGTTCCTTTAGCTTCATTGGTTGCTCAAGAAGAAAATGTTGATGTGAATTTCATTAAAAATAATAATTTCAACAACAACTATAGGCCATATCCTTTTAATAATGGTAGTGGTTATGGTAATTCTTATGGTAGATCTGTTTTGCCTAATGAGGAAAAGATATTGGAAATTGAAAGAACTACTAAGAGCTTTATGCAATCGCAATATGAGCAAAATCAATTGTTTACTAAAACTATGAATGAACAATCTGCCTTGTTGAAAAATATAGGAAATCAACTTGAAAATTTGAATGTGAAAATTTCTGGTTTGCAAACTAAACTTACAAATGCTGAAAATCGAATCTCATATATGTCTGAATCACAATCTTCTTTAATTAATAAAATAGCTGCTAAACCTGAGGATAATGATACAAAAAAATTGCTACAGCAAATGCCATCCAAGTTCGAATTAATGATAATATTAGAATATTGGCTGAATTGCATACTAGGTGGGATAGAGAAGAAAAAGAAAAACTTGCTAAAGAGAATAATGTAGCTAAAGTATGGACTATTACCACCACTAGTAATGTTGATTCTTCACATGTTGCTACACCTCCCACTATCAATGGTAAAATAATTGGTGTTGGCAATGTTTCTACTCCTAGTGCAAAGCGTACAAAATTGCCTGAAACTGCTTGTGATAAAACTGCTGAAATTTTTCAAAATATTGGTGACAATAATTCCATTGTTGTAGAACATAATGGTTTAGATTTTGATGATTTTCATATTACTGAAGTTATAAAGTTCTTACAAAAACTTGCTAGAAGTCCCAATGCTAGTGCTATAAATTTAGCCTTTACAAAACATATTACAAATGCTCTCATTAAAGCTAGGGAAGAGAAATTAAAACTTGAAGCTTCTATTCCTAGGAAGTTAGAAGATGGTTGGGAGCCCATCATTAAGATGAAATTCAATGATTTTGAATGTAATGCTTTATGTGATCTTGGTTCAAGTATTTCTGTTATGCCTAAAAAGATTTATGATATGCTTGACTTGCCACCATTGAAGAATTGTTATTTAGATGTTAATCTTGCTGATAATGTTAAAAAGAAACCTTTGGGGAGAATTGATAATGTGCGCATTACGGTTAACAATAACCTTGTCCCCGTTGATTTTGTTGTCTTGGATATCGAATGCAATGCATCTTGTCCTATTGTGTTGGGAAGACCTTTTCTTCGAACTGTTGGTGCTGTTATTGATATGAGGGAAGGTAATATTAAATATCAATTTCCTCTCAAGAAAGTTATGGAACACTTCCCTAGAAAGAGAATGAAGTTGCCTTTTGATTCTATTATTAGAACAAGTTATAATGTTGATGCATCATCTCTTGATGTTACTTGATTTGCACTTTATGCGCCTAGCTGAAAGGCGTTAAAGAAAAGCACTTCTTGGGAGATAACCCATGTTTTATTTTATTTACTGTATTGTTGAGTCTTGGAAGTTGTTTACTACTGTAGCAACCTCTCCTTATCATGTTTTTGTGCCAAGTAAAGTTTCTATGATAAAGTTGATGCTATATTTGGATTGCTGCGCAGAAACAGCATTGTTGTATGTCACGAATTCTCGCAGAGCTCTCTGTAAAAAAATCAAAAAAATCTGAAAGTTTACGAGCGTGATCCTCAGATATGTACGCAACTTTCATTAGTTTTGAGTTTTTCCGTTTGAGCAAGTTAAGTGCCCCTGCCAGATTCATCTTTACGGACTGTTCTGTTTTGACAGATTCTTCCTTTTATTTCGCATTGCCGCTTTTGCTATGTTGAATGAGTTTCTTTGTTCCATTAACTTTCAGAAGCTTTGTGCAATGTCCAGAAGTGTTAAGAATGATTGTGTCATCTCTGAATATGTGAATTTTTGATTATGCACTAACCCTCTAATGAGTTTGCTTGAAGTTTGATGTGGAGGAAGTTTTCAAGGGTCAAGAGAAGAGGATGATATAATATGATCAAGAAGAGTGAAAAGTCTAAGCTTGGGGATGCCCCCGTGGTTCATCCCTGCATATTTTAAGAATACTCAAGCATCTAAGCTTGGGGATGCCCAAGGCATCCCCTTCTTCATCGACAACATTATCAGGTCACTTCTAGTGAAACTATATTTTTATTCCATCACATCTTATGTTCTTTACTTGGAGCGTCGGTTTGCTTTTATTTTCGTTTTGGTTTGAATAAAGTTGGATCCCATCATTCTTATATTGGAGATATTACGCTCCGCTTTTTCATATGGAACACTTGTGTTCTTAATTGTGCTTTAATGTTCATGGCGAAGGCTAAATTGCTTCGTTAAATTGCTATTTGGTTGGAATCAGAAAATGTTGCATATGGTTTGGATTAACTTGGCAATTGTTTGAGCTCTCATAGATCATGTTTAAGCTCTTGCATCATGTAGTTTAATCTATTAATGAAGAACTACCATAGAGCTTGTTTAATTTGGTTTGCATGATTGGTCTCTCTAAGTCTAGATATTTTCTGGTATAGTGTTTGAACAACAAGGAAGACAATGTAGAGTCTTATAATGCTTGCAATATGTTCTTGTGTAAGTTTTGCTATACCTGTTCATACTTGTGTTTGCTTCAAACAACCTTGCTAGCCCAAACCTTGTACTGAGAGGAGATGCTTCTCGTGCATCCAAACACCTTGAGCCAAAACCCATGCCATTTGTGTCCACCATATCTACCTACTATGTGGTATTTTTCTACCATTCCAAAGTAAATTACTTGAGTGCTACCTTTAAAATTTCATTCCTTTATCTTTGCAATATATAGCTCATGGGACAAATAGCTTAAAAACTATTGGGGTGATGAATATGTAGTTATGTGTCTTAATTCTTATAAGTTGCTTGTTGAGCGGTAACCATGTTTCTGGGGACGCCATCAACTTTTACCTTTGTTGGATATCATGTGAGATGCTATGCATGTTCGTCTTGTCTGAAGTAAGTGCGATTTCATGATCAAATGGTTTGAGTATGCATATGTTAGAGAAGAACATTGGGCAGCCAACTAAAGCCATGTATCATGGTGGAAGTTTCAGTTTGGACATACAACCTCAATCTCTTATGAGAATATTAACTGTTGTTGAATGCTTAAGCATTAAAAGAGGAGTCCATTATCTGTTGTCTATGTTGTCCCGGTATGGATGTCTAAGTTGAGAATAATCAAAAGCGAGAAATCCAATGCGTGCTTTCTCCTTAGACCTTTGTACAGGCGGCATAGAGGTACCCCTTTGTGACACTTGGTTGAAGCATATGTCATGTGATGATAATCCGTGTTTTCCGAGCTAAGTAGGACAAGGTGCGAGCACTATTAGTACTTTATGCATGAGACATGCAACTTGTAGGAAGTATTATGCATAGCACATATGAATTATTACTACCGTTGACAAAATTGTTTCTATGTTTTCAAAACAAAAGCTCTAGCACAAAAATAGTAATCCATGCTTCCCTCTGCGAAGGGCCATTATTTTACTTTATGTTGAGTCAGTTTACCCACTTCTTTCTATCTTAGAAGCAAACACTTGTGTTAACTGTGCATTGATTCTTACATGTTTACTTATTGCACTTGTTATATTACTCTATGTTGACAAATATCCATGAGATATACATGTTACAAGTTGAAAGCAATGCTGAAACTTAATCATCCTTTGTGTTGCTTCAATGCATTCTACTTTGAATTTATGAGTTAGCTCTTATGCAACTCTTATTGATACTTGTCTTGAAAGTACTATTCATGAAAAGTTTTGCTATATGATTCATTTGTTTAGTCATAATCTTTGTTAGCAATCTTTTGTTCAGATCACTCCATTCATCTCATATGCTTTACAATAATGTTGATCAAGATTATGTTGGTAGCATGTCACTTCAGAAATTATTTGTGTTATCGTTTACCTACTCGAGGGCGAGTAGGAACTAAGCTTGGGGATGCTTGATACGTCTCAAACGTATCTATAATTCTTATGTTCCATGCTACTTTTATGACAATACTTGAATGTTTTATACATACTTTACAACATTATTATACATTTTCCGGCACTAACCTATTAACAAGATGCTGAAGCGCCAGTTGCTGTTTTCTGCTGTTTTTTGTTTCAGAAATCCTAGTAAGGAAATATTCTCGAATTGGACGAAATCAACGCCCAGGGTCCTATTTTTCCATGAAGCTTCCAGAAGACCGGAGGGATAACGAAGTGGGGCCACGAGGTGGCCGGACAACAGGGCGGTGCGGCCTGGCCCTGGCGCGTCGGCCGTGGTCTGGGCTTCAGTGCCGCCCCCGACCTACCCTTCCGCCTACAAATAGCCTTCGTCGAAACCCCCTGTGCAGAGGCAAACGATACGGGAAAACATTGAGAGGCGCCGCCGCCAATCCCTTCTCGGGGATTCAGGAGATCGCCTCCGGCACCTGCCGGAGAGGGGAATCATCACCGGAGGGGCTCTACATCATCATGCCCGCCTCCGGATTGATGCGTGAGTAGTTCATCCTTGGACTATGGGTCCATAGCAGTAGCTAGATGGTTGTCTTCTCCGCATGTGCTATCATTGTTTAGATCTTGTGAGCTGCCTAACATGATCAAGATCATCTATTTGTAATGCTACATGTTGTGTTTGGCGGGATCCGATGAATATAGAATATTATGTCAAGTTGATTATCAATCTATCATATATGTGTTGTTTATGTTCTTGCATGCTCTCCGTTGCTAGTAGAGGCTCAGCCCAAGTTGATACTTGTAACTCCAAGAGGGAGTAATTATGCTCGATAGTGGGTTCATGCCTCCATTGAATCTGGGATCGTGACAATAGGTTCTAAGGTTGTGGATGTGCTGTTGCTACTAGGGATAAAACATCGATGCTTTGTCTAAGGATATTTGTGTTGATTACATTACGCACCATACTTAATGCAATTATCTGTTGTTTACAACTTAATACTGGAAGGGGTTCGGATGATAACTGAAGGTGGATTATTTAGGCATAGATGCATGCTGGATAGCGGTCTATGTACTTTGTCGTAATGCCCAATTAAATCACATAGTAATCATCATTGATATGTATTGAATCTTTATTTGTCAATTGCCCGCCTGTAATTTGTTCACCCAGCATGTTAGTTATCTTATTGGAGAGACACCACTAGTGAACTGTGGACCCCGGTCCATTCTTTTACATCTGAATACATTCTACTGCTTTTACTGTTCTTTGCAAACAAACACCATCTTCCACTCGATACGCTTAATCCTTTGTTTTCAGCAAGCCGGTGAGATTGACAACCTCATTGTTACGTTGGGGCAAAGTACTCTATTGTGTTGTGCGGGTTCCACGTTGGCGCCGTTTCACTGGTGTTGCGCCGCACTACACTCCTCCACCAACAACCTTCACGTGCTTTTTGGCTCCTACTGGTTCGATAACCTTGGTTTCTTTCTGAGGGAAAACTTGCTGCTGTGCGCATCACACCTTCCTCTTGGGGTTCCCAACGGACATGTACATCTACGCGCATCAGCGGTGTAGCCGGACTTGGGGGCACGGACGACGATGGGTAGACGAGCTCCTCCGGGCGATGACGTGGCGATGAACCATGGCAATGGGCGTGGCGAAGCTCCGTCGGTCGGCACTGACGAACTAGGGCTCGGGAGTTCGTCGGGTAGCTCGAGGTTGAAGATGAAGTGGATGGAAACGAGGGTAAGATTGGAAATTTCACTGCCCTGGGCCTATTTATAGGTAGATGTTCTGAGATTCGTGCGACGGATCCGATGGAAGGTATCCAGAAAGGCAACCCATAGGATGGTCGACACGTGTCCTAGGTCATTTGCGGTAAATATGCGTTGAAGGTAATTTTACTCTTTGGATTACCGTTGATCAGGAGAGAAATCTTGTGCCGGATTTTCCTCCCTGATTAGTGAGGATCTTTGATGAATTTTGGCCTAGAAAAGCGCGTGAAATTTATGGGTTCAAGGGAAGGCGGAAAATACTACGAAACGATTCATTCTTCAGTCGATCAAGATTATTTGGCCGGAGAATGCGTTGTCCTTCAAGATTCTATCAGTTTCCAACTCATTTGATTACTTAAAAGGAGCCGGAGATAAAGAGGTGGATCATGAATAACTCCAGGGGCTACTGTTGTGGGTATGATAAACAGGTATCCAACAGTAGTGCCAACGATCCGGCAGGCCTAGGTGGCCCACAGACGGTTGTGGTGGCATATGGCCCACCGGGCCACCTAGTTGCTATTGATTGAATATGGAAGAAGTGTAGCCCAGAAACAAGGAGCTGGATCCATCCAGGACTATGCAAGGAGTCGGATCTAGAAGGTTCTCCTAAGAAGCTAGATCTTGGACGACAAGTTAGGAATAGGTGGATCCTTGACGTGTACGGCAATGTAATGTTCCATAGATAGGTAACTTGTATCCAGGTAGGACTCTCCGTAGAAACCCTAGGATCCAGTCGTCTATATAAGCCGGATCCCGGGATCCCTAGAGGCACAACCACAACTCATTGTAACAATGCAAAAACGCCCACATAATTTTAAAGAAGTAGAAGTAGGCCCTGCCTCCATGCAAAGTGTTCCAAAGCTGGGTAACTCGCGTACTCCTGTCCCGTTGACTCTTCGCCCTGTGGCCCCCTCTTCTTCCCCCCTCCGTGAGAATCCCTCCTCTGGGGTATTGTCGAGTAGGCAACGACAATGATCTATTGAAATTTTATTTTCATAAAACTAGCAGAGCGATTGGAGTAATTTGCAGTTTTCATTGATAAATTATCATTAGTTTCGACTTTCCATCCAAACTAGAAGCCGTATAAATTTTGTCAGAAATCAAAATTCTATGTTGGGTTGTGCTACCTGCGGCGCCGCACAAAAGCTGATCCGTATAGCGGTTGGTATGCATACAATTAATTAGTATTTAAATAGTAAAATTATTCACTCACTCAAATACACATATGCATGTAACTAATTAGTTGTCCATGCGATTAATTAAAGGACACAATGTGACTCAAGTCTCGAGTTTTGTGCATGCACGCAAGCCCACGTCATGCATATTCTTTTGATTTCCGTTTGTTTTTAAAAGTTTTATCTCCCAAACAGTTGATCCAATTAACAATCCATTTTCACCGTTAGCTTACTGGTGGCAAAATCTTCGAAACTAAATCCCATATTGGTATATTGGCCAAGGTTGCATACCACGCTGAACGCCCTTCCCCTTGCATCTCATCACTACATCGATTCTCCCATGATCTGTCAAATATGTCGCCAACATAGTATAGTATGCTCTTTCCACTTTCCAATCCATCTTGATATGATGTACGGCGCCGGCCATGAGCCAACGCTCCTCCCTGGCGCCCGCCTGCTATCACCCCCTGGAGGCATCCCGCTCTCTGCGCCTCCTGCTCGCCGAGCTCAGCCGCGCTATAGGGAAAGCGAGGGCAGCGGAGAGGAGCCACCGATACGTCCAATTTGCATCACTATTTTGTATTATAATCTACTGTTATTTATTGATATATTTCCTATTTAGACATGATACTTATGTTATTTTATCTGATTTGATGATTTTCACGGGATTTGCTGCCGGAGCTGGAATTCTGCTGGAAAAGTGGTCATCAGGGTACCATACTTCGGAAGATCAGAAAATTCCAGAAACTTTCACGAAGATCTTATTTTCCCGGATGACGGAGATAGCCAGAAGGAGGACCTGAGGGGGGCCACCATTGGGCAATACAATGCCCAGGCGCGGGCCCTACCCTGGCCGCGCCTGGGGCATGTATGGCCGCCCTGGCCCACATCTGACGCCGCCCTTTCGCGTATATCATCCCCACGAAAACCTAAGATCGGGGGGCAGCTCGCAGAAATATTCCTCCGCCGCTATGAGGCGGAAAACACCAGAGAGAGAAAAGCTCTCCGGCAGATAGGAATCTGCCGGGGGAAATGCCCTCCTGGGGGGAAATCGTCGCCATCGCCATCGCCACCGCCATCGAGCTGGACTTCATCGTGATCATCATCCTCATCATCTCCACCATCAGCACCATCATCACCGCCGTCTCCACCTCGTCCCGCTGTAACTATTTGGGTTGTACCTCGCATATTTCGAAGGGGAAACTCTCCCGGTATTGATTACTTGTTGTATTTGATGCTACTGAGTGAAACCATTGGATTAAGGTTTATGTCCAGATTGTTATTCATCATTATATACCCACTGATCATGTTCCATATGTTGTCCCGTGAGTAGTTCGTTTAGTTCTTGAGGACATGGGAGAAGTCTTGTGTTAGTAGTGGAGCTATGTGAGTAATATGTATTGATATGATATTTAAGTTGTGGTGTTATTCTTCTAGTTGTATCATGTGAACGTCGACTACATGATACTTCGCCTTTATGGACCTAGGGGAATGCATCGTGTATTTGGCTACTAATTGCGGGGTTGCCGGAGCGACAGAAACATGAACCCCCGTTAGGAAATCATTGCATGAGGGAGCGTAGGATCTCAGAGTTTAAGGCTGTTGTTAGATTTTATCTTAATTACCTTCTTGTAGTTGTGGATGCTTGCAAGGGGTTTAATCACAAGTATGTATTATCCTAGTAAGGGTAGTGCATTAGCATAGGTTCACCCACACAACACTTACCATACCAATAGAGATTATTCACGGATGCGACGCGAAAGCACTTGACATAAAACCTCCCGTGTGTCCTCAGGAACGTTTTTTCGATATAAGTAGAACAACGGCTTGTCCTTTGTGCTAAAAAGGATTGGGCCACTTGCTGCAATTATTATTTCCGCCTTTTATTTACTCGCATTTTATTTATTTGCAATATCAAATACCCCTGAAAACCCGTTTGCTAGTGTTTACAGAGAATCCTTCATTGAAACTGCTCATCAACACCTTCTGCTCCTTGTTGGGTTCGACACTCTTATTTATCAAAAGTACTACGATACACCCCTATACTTGTGGGTCATCAAGACTATTTTCGGGGCGCCATTTCCGGGAGTGAGCGCGCTATTGAAGAGCGGAATCGGTAAAGGTAAATTTTACTGTAAGTGTTGTTTTTCTGCTGATTTATTTTAGTGATGGAGTCTTCTTCTTTGGACTCCTTATTTGGGTTTGTTCCTACCGCTGCTATGGTAGTGGACAAATCGCCGCAAGCTCAAGTTGATCCTTTTAAAATACCTATGAAAATTGTGGAACGTGTTATGAATAACTGCTATTCAGGAGATGGAACTGTCCATCCGGGCGATCATTTGCTTTTTATACATGAATTATGCGAGTTGTTCAAGTGTGCAGGTATTACTATGGACAAAGTGAAGAGGAAATTATTCTCATTATCGCTTTGTGGAAGAGCTGCGGAGTGGTATAAGCTGCTGCGGAATGGCCGATCTATTGGATGGGAGGAAATTGTCCCTCTCTTTTACTCCAAGTTTTATCCTCCAAGTGAGATACATAAAGATCGGAATCAAATATATAATTTCTGGCCTCAAGATGGAGAAAGTATTGCCCAAGCGTGGGGGAGATTGAAGTCACTAATGCTCAAATGCCCCATTCATGAGCTCCCAAGTAAAATTATTACTAATAACTTCTATGCGAGGCTTTCTCTACATGATAAAGATTTATTGGATGCTTCTTGTTCTGGATCATTTACCAAGATGAAGGAAGAAGCTAAATGGGATATTCTCGACCGTATTCAAGAAAACACTGAAGGATGGGAAAATGATAAAGGAAGAAAGTCAGGTATTAATTATGATTATGAATGCATTAAAACTCTTATGAAAACTGATTACTTCCATGATGCTACTGCTGTTTATGGAGTTGATTCCCAAACTGTTGCAAATCTATATAAGGTGTTTGCTTCTTATTATGATATTCCAAAAGGGGAATGGAGTAATTATCATGCGCCTTATAAAGACATTGTTAGCAGTGTTCCTTCTAATGTTGTCGAGGTCAGTACCACTGATGGCGTTCTACCTGAACCTTATATTGAAAAGATGCCTTTCCCTGCTAAGGTAAAGGAGCATTCTATTTTGTCTACTGTGGTTAGTAAAAATAAAAAGAAAGTTTCAGAACCCGATGAGCAAATTAATGTTGAACCTGCAGTAGCAATAGTAAAAGAACTTGTTACTAAAAATGTAGAAGATGAACATATTGTTTTTTGTGAAGATGCTTCTAATATTGTTTCGCATCCTAATAAGCCTCGAAAGGCTAGTATTCCTATGCTTTCTGTCAAAATAGGTGATCATTGCTATTATGGATTATGTGATATTGGAGCGAGCTCCAGTGCTATCCCTTATGATCTTTACAAGGAGATTAGGCATGAAATTGGACCGTGTGAACTGGAAGATATTGATGTGGCTATTCAGCTCGCCAACAGGGAAATTGTTTATCCAATTGGTATTGTGAGAGATGTGGAAGTCTTATGTGGTAAGGTTAAATATCCCGCTGATTTTCTTGTGCTTGGGAAGGCTTCTAGTAAGTATTGCCCTATTATATTTGGTAGACCTTTCTTGAACACTTGCGGTGCTATTATAGACTGCAGGAAAGAGAAAATTCATACTAAATTTAATGGAGAGTCTTATGAGTTTAATTTTTCCAAGTTTACTAAAGTTCCTTTGGAAGTCGATTTACCTAATGAAGATTTTAAAGTTGAACAACTTGCTTCTATTGCTCTTGCTCCTAACAATGCCTTGCAGCAATATATGGAGGAGCACGTGAGTGATGTTTTTATGCAGGAAAGAAATGAGATCGATGATATATTTCTTCGTCAACCGGAGATACTTAAACACGATTTACCTGTGGAGGATTTGGGTACCACTATGCCTCCTAAAGAGGATCCAGTTTTTGATTTAAAGCCTTTACCTGAGGATCTTAAATATGCTTATATAGATGATAAGAAAATATATCCTGTTATTATTAGCTCTAAACTTTCAGGATATGAAGAAGAAAGATTATTGAAAGTATTAAGGAAGCATCGTGCAGCTATGGGATATACTCTTGATGACTTGAAGGGAATTTCTCCAACTATATGTCAGCATGCTATTAATTTGGAGCCCGATGCAAAGCCAGTAGTGGAACATCAACGCCGTTTAATTCCTAAGATGAAGGAAGTGGTAAGAAATGAGGTATTAAAACTCCTTGAAGCTGGCATCAGTTATCCTATTGCTGATAGTAGATGGGTTAGTCCTATGCACTGTGTTCCTAAGAAAGGAGGCGTTACTGTTGTTCCGAATGATAATGATGAGCTTATTCCTCAGCGAATTATTGTTGGTTATAGAATGTGCATTGATTTTAGAAAAATCAACAAAGTTACTAAGAAGGATCATTATCCTTTGCCTTTTATTGATCAAATGCTAGAAAGGTTGTCTAAAAAGACTCACTTTTGTTTTCTTGATGGTTATTCTGGGTTTTCTCAAATTGCGGTTAAAGCGCAAGATCAGGAGAAAACCACTTTTACTTGTCCTTATGGAACTTATGCTTATAGACGTATGCCTTTTGGTTTGTGCAATGCTCCTGCTACATTTCAAAGATGCATGTCTGCTATTTTTCATGGTTTTTGTGAAGAAATTGTGGAGGTATTCATGGACGATTTCTCCGTCTATGGAACCTCCTTTGATAATTGTTTGCACAATCTTGATAAAGTTTTGCAGAGATGTGAAGAAACTAATCTTGTTCTTAATTGGGAGAAGTGCCACTTTATGGTTAATGAAGGAATTGTTCTTGGGCATAAAATTTCTGAAAGAGGTATTGAAGTTGATCGAGCCAAAGTGGAGGCAATTGAGAAGATGCCCTATCCCAGGGATGTTAAAGGTATTCATAGTATTCTTGGTCATGCTAGTTTTTATAGAAGATTTATTAAAGATTTCTCTAAAATTTCAAAGCCTCTTACTAATCTTCTGCAAAAGTATGTCCTTTTGTTTTCGATGATGATTGTAAGGAAGCCTTTGAAACTTTAAAGAAAGCTTTAACAACTGCTCCTATTGTTCAACCACCTGATTGGAATTTACCTTTTGAAATTATGTGTGATGCTAGTGATTTTGCAGTAGGTGTTGTTCTTGGACAACGAGTAGATAAGAAGTTGCATGTTATTCATTATGCTAGTAAAACTCTTGATGCTGCTCAAAAGAATTATGCTACTACTGAAAAAGAGTTTTTAGCTGTTGTTTTTGCTTGTGATAAATTTAGGCCTTATATTGTTGATTCTAAAGTTACTATTCATACGGATCACGCGGCTATCAAGTACCTTATGGGAAAGAAAGACGCGAAGCCGAGACTTATTAGATGGGTGTTGCTTTTACAAGAGTTTGATTTGCATATTGTTGATAGAAAAGGTGCTGAAAATCCTGTTGCAGATAATTTGTCTAGGTTGGAAAATATTTCTGATGATCCTATTCCTGTTAATGATAGTTTTCCAAATGAACAGTTGGCTGCAATAAAGGTAGTTTCACAAATCCCTTGGTATGTGATACGTCTCCGACGTATCGATAATTTCTTATGTTCCATGCTACTTTATTGATGATACCTACATGTTTTATACACATTATATGTCATTATTATGCATTTTCTGGAACTAACCTATTAACAAGATGCCGAAGTGTCAGTTCCTGTTTTTCGCTGTTTTTGGTTTCAGAAATCCTAGTAACGAAATATTCTCGAATTGGACGAAATCAACGCCCGGGTTCCTATTTTGCCCGGAAGCATCCAAACACCCGAGAGCCGCCAGAGAGGGCCACAGGGGGCCACACATGGTGGTGGCGCGCAGGCTGGGCCGCGCCCCGTTGTCTCGCCGCCTCGTCAGCCCTCCGACTCCGCCTCTTCGCCTATAAAGGTCCCTGACCTAAAACACGATACGAATAAGCCACGGTGCGAAACCTTCCGAGCCGCCGCCATCGCGAAGCCAAGATCTGGGGGACAGGAGTCTGTTCCGGCACGCCGCCGGGGGGGAAGTGCCCCGGGAAGGCTTCTCCATCGACACCGCTGCCATCTCCACCGCCATCTTCATCAACGCTGCTGCTCCCATGAAGAGGGAGTAGTTCTCCATCGAGGCTCGGGGCTGTACCGGTAGCTATGTGGTTCATCTCTCTCCTATGTACTTCAATACAATAATCTCATGAGCTGCCTTACATGATTGAGATTCATATGATGATGCTTGTAATCTAGATGTCATTATGCTAGTCAAGTGGGTTTTACTTATGTGATCTCCGGAGACTCCTTGTCCCACGTGTGTAAAGGTGACAGTGTGTGCACCGTGTGGGTCTCTTAGGCTATATTTCACAGAATACTTATTCACTGTTATGAATGGCGTAGTGAAGTGCTTATTCATATCTCTTTATGATTTCAATATGTTTTGTATCACAATTTATCTATGTGCTACTCTAGTGATGTTATTAAAGTAGTTTTATTCCTCCTGCACGGTGTAATGGTGACAGTGTGTGCATCCGTGTTAGTACTTGGTGTAGGCTATGATTATGATCTCTTGTAGATTATGAAGTTAACTATTGCTATGATGGTATTGATGTGATCTATTCCTCCTACATGGTGTGAAGGTGACAGTGTGCATGCTATGTTAGTACTTGGTTTAGTCGTGTCGATCTTTCATGCACTCTAAGGTTATTTAAATATGAACATTGAATTGTGGAGCTTGTTAACTCCGGCATTGAGGGTTCGTGTAATCCTACGCAATGTGTTCATCATCCAACAAGAGAGTGTAGAGTATGCATTTATCTATTCTGTTATGTGATCAAAGTTGAGAGTGTCCACTAGTGAAAGTCAATTCCCTAGGCCTTGTTCCTAAATACTGCTATCACCGCTTGTTACTGTTTTACTGAATTACTACTGCTGCTTACTGCATGTTTACTTCCGCAATATTACTACCATCAACTGCACGCCAGCAAGCTATTTTCTGGCGCCGTACTACTTCTCATATTCATTCATACCACTTGTATTTCACTATCTCTTCGCCGAACTAGTGCACCTATTAGGTGTGTTGGGGACACAAGAGACTTCTTGCTTTGTGTTTGCAGGGTTGCTTGAGAGGGATATCTTTGACCTCTTCCTCCCTGAGTTCGATAAACCTTGGGTGATCCACTTAAGGGAAAACTTGCTGCTGTTCTACAAACCTCTGCTCTTGGAGGCCCAACACTGTCTACAAGAATAGAAGCACCGTAGACATCAAGCTATTTTCGCCGTTGCCGGGGAGGAAAGGTAAAAGGTACTCACACTCCGGATCTCGGCTACTAAGCTATTTTCCGGCGCCGTTGTAAGTACTCGAAGCTATTTCCTTTAGACTCTGCAATTGCGACATTTGGTTTCTTGTTTACACTAGTTAGGCATAATGGACAACAATGACCTTCTTATTCTATTTCCTGATTTAAGACATGGATGGTTTGATGCAAAAATTAAAAAACCCATGGAACATATTAATATGAATGCTTTGAACACTATTGTTGCTAATGCTATGGAAAATTCTAAGCTTGGGGAAGCTGGCTTTGATGAGCATGATATTTTTAGTCCCCCAAGCATTGAGGAGAAAATTTACTTTGATGATACTATGCCTCCTATATTTGATGATGAGAATAATAATGATAGCTACTTTGTTGAATTTGCTCCCACTACAACTAATAAAATTGATTATGCCTATGTGGAGAGTAATAATTTTATGCATGAGACTCATGATAAGAATGCTTTATGCGATAGTT
This sequence comes from Lolium multiflorum, assembly GCA_030979885.1. NCBI lineage: Eukaryota > Viridiplantae > Streptophyta > Magnoliopsida > Poales > Poaceae > Lolium > Lolium multiflorum. Next base: position 134,992,433 of record CM061749.1, on the reverse strand, counting down.
ATATTGTTGAGTTTGCTCATGATGCTACTGAAAGTTATTATGAGAGAGGAAAATATGGTTGTAGAAATTTTCATGTTACTAAAACACCTCTCTATGTGCTGAAATTTTTGAAGCTACACTTGTTTTATCTTCCTATGCTTGTTACTTTTCTCTTCATGAACTTGTTTATTTACAAGATTCCTATGCATAGGAAGCATGTTAAACTTAAATGTGTTTTGAATTTGCCTCTTGATGCTCTCTTTGCTTCAAATACTATTTCTTGCGAGTGCATCATTAAAACTGCTGAGCCCATCTTAATGGCTATAAAGAAAGAACTTCTTGGGAGATAACCCATGTGTTTTTTTACTACAGTACTTTGTTTTATATTTGTGTCTTGGAAGTTGTTTACTACTGTAGCAACCTCTCCTTATCATGTTTTTGTGCCAAGTAAAGTTTCTATGTTAAAGTTGATGTTATATTTGGGATCGCTGCGCAGAAACAGCATTGCTGTCTGTCACGAATTCTGGCACAAGTCTCTATAGAAAATTCGAAAATATCTGCCAATTTACGAGAGTGATCCTCAGATATGTACGCAACTTTCTTTAGTTTTGAGTTTTTCCATTTGAGCAAGTCTGGTGCCATTTTAAAATTCGTCTTTACGAACTGTTCTGTTTTTGACAGATTCTGCCTTTTATTTCGCATTGCCGCTTTTGCTTTGTTGAATGGGTTTCTTTGTTCCATTAACTTTCAGAAGTTTTATGCAATGTCCAGAAGTGTAAAGAATGATTGTGTCACCTCTGAACATGTAAATTTTTATGTGCACTAACCCTCTAATGAGTTTGCTTGAAGTTTGGTGTGAAGGAAGTTTTCAAGGGTCAAGAGAGAGTATGATATACTATGATCAAGAGGAGTGAAAGATCTAAGCTTGGGGATGCCCCCGTGGTTCATCCCTCCATATTTCAAGAAGACTCAAGCATCTAAGCTTGGGATGCCCAAGGCATCCCTTCTTCGACAAAGTATCAGGTTCCTTCTCTTGAAACTATATTTTTATTCCGTCACATCTTATGTACTTTACTTGGAGCGTCTGTTTGTTTTTATTTTTGTTTTGTTTGAATAAGTTCATCCTTGTGTGGGAGAGAGACACGCTCCGCTGGTTCATATGAACACATGTGTTCTTAGCTTTTAATGTTCATGGCGAAGGTTGAAACTGCTTCGTTAATTGTTATATGGTTGGAAACGGGAAATGCTACATGTAGTAATTGGTAGAATGTCTTGAATAATTTGATACTTGGCAATTGTTGTGCTCATGTTTAAGCTGTTGCATCATATACTTTGCACCTATTAATGAAGAAATACATAGAGCTTGTTAAAATTTGGTTTGCATATTTGGTCTCTCTAAAGTCTAGATAATTTCTAGTATTGAGTTTTGAACAACAAGGAAGACGGTGTAGAGTCTTATAATGTTTACAATATGTCTTTTATGTGAGTTTTGCTGCACCGGTTCATCCTTGTGTTTGTTTCAAATAACCTTGCTAGCCTAAACCTTGTATCGAGAGGGATTACTTCTCATGCATCCAAAATCCTTGAGCCAACCACTATGCCATTTGTGTCCACCATACCTACCTACTACATGGTATTTCTCCGCCATTCCAAAGTAAATTGCTTGAGTGCTACCTTTAAAATTCCATCATTCACCTTTGCAATATATAGCTCATGGGACAAAATAGCCTTAAAAACTATTGTGGTATTGAATATGTACTTATGCACTTTATCTCTTATTAAATTGCTTGTTGTGCGATAACCATGCTTCTGGGGACGCCATCAACTATTTTTTGTTGAATATCATGTGAGTTGCTATGCATGTCCGTCTTGTCTGAAGTAAGAGAGATCTACCACCTTAATGGTTGGAGCATGCATATTGTTAGAGAAGAACATTGGGCCGCTAACTAAAGCCATGAATCATGGTGGAAGTTTCAGTTTTGGACATATATCCTCAATCTCATATGAGAATATTAATTGTTGCCACATGCTTATGCATTAAAGAGGAGTCCATTATCTGTTGTCCATGTTGTCCCGGCATGGATGTCTAAGTTGAGAATAATCAAAAGCGAGAAATCCAAATTTTCTCCTTAGACCTTTGTACGGGCGGCATGGAGGTACCCCTTTGTGACACTTGGTTAAAACATGTGTATTGCGATGATCCGGTAGTCCAAGCTGATTAGGACAAGGTGCGGGCACTATTAGTATACTATGCATGAGGCTTGCAACTTATAACATAACTCATATGCTTTATTACTACCGTTGACAAAATTGTTTCATGTTTTCAAAATAAAAGCTCTAGCACAAATATAGCAATCGATGCTTTCCTCTTTGAAGGACCATTCTTTTACTTTTATTGTTGAGTCAGTTTACCTATTTCTCTCCACCTCAAGAAGCAAACACTTGTGTGAACTGTGCATTGATTCCTACATACTTGCATATTGCACTTGTTATATTACTTTACATTGACACTATCCATGAGATATACATGTTATAAGTTGAAAGCAACCGCTGAAACTTAATCTTCCTTTGTGTTGCTTCAATACTTCTACTTTGAATTATTGCTTTATGAGTTAACTCTTATGCAAGACTTATTGATGCTTGTCTTGAAGTACTATTCATGAAAAGTCTTTGCTTTATGATCCACTTGTTTACTCATGTCATTACCATTGTTTTGATCGCTGCATTCATTACATATGTTTACAAATAGTATGATCAAGGTTATGATGGCATGTCACTTCAGAAATTATCTTTGTTATCGTTTTACCTGCTCGGGACGAGCAGAACTAAGCTTGGGGATGCTGATACGTCTCCGACGTATCGATAATTTCTTATGTTCCATGCTACTTTATTGATGATACCTACATGTTTTATACACATTATATGTCATTATTATGCATTTTCTGGAACTAACCTATTAACAAGATGCCGAAGTGCCAGTTCCTGTTTTCTGCTGTTTTTGGTTTCAGAAATCCTAGTAACAAAATATTCTCGGAATTGGACGAAATCAACGCCCAGGTTCCTATTTTGCCCGGAAGCATCCAGAGAGCCGCCAGAGAGGGGCCACAGGGGGCCCACACATGGTGGTGGCGAGGCCAGGGCAGGCCCGCGCCCCCCCTTTGTCTCGCCGCCTCGTCAGCCCTCCGACTCCGCCTCTTCGCCTATATAAAGGTCCCTGACCTAAAACACGATACGAATAAGCCACGGTACGCGAAACCTTCCAGAGCCACCGCCATCGCGAAGCCAAGATCTGGGGGACAGGAGTCTCTGTTCCGGCACGCCGCCGGACGAGGAAGTGCCCCGGAAGGCTTCTCCATCGACACCGCTGCCATATCCACCGCCATCTTCATCAACGCTGCTGCTCCCATGAAGAGGGAGTAGTTCTCCATCGAGGCTCGGGGCTGTACCGGTAGCTATGTGGTTCATCTCTCTCCTATGTACTTCAATACAATAATCTCATGAGCTGCCTTACATGATTGAGATTCATATGATGATGCTTGTAATCTAGATGTCATTATGCTAGTCAAGTTGGTTTTACTTATGTGATCTCCGGAGACTCCTTGTCCCACGTGTGTAAAGGTGACAGTGTGTGCACCGTGTGGGTCTCTTAGGCTATATTTCACAGAATACTTATTCACTGTTATGAATGGCGTAGTGAAGTGCTTATTCATATCTCTTTATGATTGCAATATGTTTTGTATCACAATTTATCTATGTGCTACTCTAGTGATGTTATTAAAGTAGTTTTATTCCTCCTGCACGGTGTAATGGTGACAGTGTGTGCATCCGTGTTAGTACTTGGCGTAGGCTATGATTATGATCTCTTGTAGATTATGAAGTTAACTATTGCTATGATGGTATTGATGTGATCTATTCCTCCTACATGGTGTGAAGGTGACAGTGTGCATGCTATGTTAGTACTTGGTTTAGTCGTGTCGATCTTTCATGCACTCTAAGGTTATTTAAATATGAACATTGAATTGTGGAGCTTGTTAACTCCGGCATTGAGGGTTCGTGTAATCCTACGCAATGTGTTCATCATCCAACAAGAGAGTGTAGAGTATGCATTTATCTATTCTGTTATGTGATCAAAGTTGAGAGTGTCCACTAGTGAAAGTCTATTCCCTAGGCCTTGTTCCTAAATACTGCTATCACTGCTTGTTTTGTTTTACTGAATTACTACTGCTGCGTTACTACTGCATGTTTACTTCCTGCAATATTACTACCATCAACTGCACGCCAGCAAGCTATTTTCTGGCGCCGTACTACTGCTCATATTCATTCATACCACTTGTATTTCACTATCTCTTCGCCGAACTAGTGCACCTATTAGGTGTGTTGGGGACACAAGAGACTTCTTGCTTTGTGTTTGCAGGGTTGCTTGAGAGGGATATCTTTGACCTCTTCCTCCCTGAGTTCGATAAACCTTGGGTGATCCACTTAAGGGAAAACTTGCTGCGGTTCTACAAACCTCTGCTCTTGGAGGCCCAACACTGTCTACAAGAATAGAAGCACCCGTAGACATCAAGCTATTTTCTGGCGCCGTTGCCGGGAAGGAAAGGTAAAAGGTACTCACACTCCGGATCTCGGCTACTAAGCTATTTTCCGGCGCCGTTGTAAGTACTCAAAGCTATTTCCTTTAGACTCTGCAATTGCGACATTTGGTTTCTTGTTTACACTAGTTAGGCATAATGGACAACAATGACCTTCTTATTCTATTTCCTGATTTAAGACATGGATGGTTTGATGCGAAAAATTAAAAAACCCATGGAACATATTAATATGAATGCTTTGAACACTATTGTTGCTAATGCTATGGAAAATTCTAAGCTTGGGGAAGCTGGCTTTGATGAGCATGATATTTTTAGTCCCCCAAGCATTGAGGAGAAAATTTACTTTGATGATACTATGCCTCCTATATTTGATGATGAGAATAATAATGATAGCTACTTTGTTGAATTTGCTCCCACTACAACTAATAAAATTGATTATGCCTATGTGGAGAGTAATAATTTTATGCATGAGACTCATGATAAGAATGCTTTATGCGATAGTTATATTGTTGAGTTTGCTCATGATGCTGAAAGTTATTATGAGATAGGAAAATATGGTTGTAGAAATTTTCATGTTACTAAAACACCTCTCTATGTGCTGAAATTTTTGAAGCTACACTTGTTTTATCTTCCTATGCTTGTTACTTTGCTCTTCATGAACTTGTTTATTTACAAGATTCCTATGCATAGGAAGCATGTTAGACTTAAATGTGTTTTGAATTTGCCTCTTGATGCTCTCTTTGCTTCAAATACTATTTCTTGCGAGTGCATCATTAAAACTGCTGAGCCCATCTTAATGGCTATAACGAAAGAACTTCTTGGGAGATAACCCATGTGTTTTTACTACAGTACTTTGTTTTATATTTGTGTCTTGGAAGTTGTTTACTACTGTAGCAACCTCTCCTTTTCATGTTTTTGTGCCAAGTAAAGTTTCTATGTTAAAGTTGATGTTATATTTGGGATCGCTGCGCAGAAACAGCATTGCTGTCTGTCACGAATTCTGGCACAAGTCTCTGTAGAAAATTCGAAAAAATCTGCCAATTTACGAGAGTGATCCTCAGATATGTACGCAACTTTCATTAGTTTTGAGTTTTTCCATTTGAGCAAGTCTGGTGCCATTTTAAAATTCGTCTTTACGAACTGTTCTGTTTTTGACAGATTCTGCCTTTTATTTCGCATTGCCGCTTTTGCTTTGTTGAATGGGTTTCTTTGTTCCATTCACTTTCAGAAGTTTTATGCAATGTTCAGAAGTGTAAAGAATGATTGTGTCACCTCTGAACATGTAAATTTTTATTGTGCACTAACCCTCTAATGAGTTTGCTTGAAGTTTGGTGTGAAGGAAGTTTTCAAGGGTCAAGAGAGGAGTATGATATACTATGATCAAGAGGAGTGAAAGCTAAGCTTGGGGATGCCCCCGTGGTTCACCCCTGCATATTTCAAGAAGACTCAAGCATCTAAGATTGGGGATGCCCAAGGCATCCCCTTCTTCATCGACAAAGTATCAGGTTCCTTCTCTTGAAACTATATTTTTATTTCGTCACATCTTATGTACTTTACTTGGAGCGTCTGTTTATTTTTATTTTTGTTTTGTTTGAATAAGTTCATCCTTGTGTGGGAGAGAGACACGCTCCGCTGGTTCATATGAACACATGTGTTCTTAGCTTTTAATGTTCATGGCGAAGGTTGAAACTGCTTCGTTAATTGTTATATGGTTGGAAACGGGAAATGCTACATGTAGTAATTGGTAGAATGTCTTGAATAATTTGATACTTGGCAATTGTTGTGCTCATGTTTAAGCTCTTGCATCATATACTTTGCACCTATTAATGAAGAAATACATAGAGCTTGCTAAAATTTGGTTTGCATATTTGGTCTCTCTAAAGTCTAGATAATTTCTAGTATTGAGTTTTGAACAACAAGGAAGACGGTGTAGAGTCTTATAATGTTTACAATATGTCTTTTATGTGAGTTTTGCTGCACCGGTTCATCCTTGTGTTTGTTTCAAATAACCTTGCTAGCCTAAACCTTGTATCGAGAGGGATTACTTCTCATGCATCCAAAATCCTTGAGCCAACCACTATGCCATTTGTGTCCACCATACCTACCTACTACATGGTATTTCTCCGCCATTCCAAAGTAAATTGCTTGAGTGCTACCTTTAAAATTCCATCATTCACCTTTGCAATATATAGCTCATGGGACAAAATAGCCTTAAAAACTATTGTGGTATTGAATATGTACTTATGCACTTTATCTCTTATTAAGTTGCTTGTTGTGCGATAACCATGCTTCACGCCATCAACTATTTTTTTGTTGAATATCATGTGAGTTGCTATGCATGTCCGTCTTGTCTGAAGTAAGAGAGATCTACCACCTTAATGGTTGGAGCATGCATATTGTTAGAGAAGAACATTGGGCCGCTAACTAAATCCATGAATCATGGTGGAAGTTTCAGTTTTGGACATATATCCTCAATCTCATATGAGAATATTAACTGTTGCCACATGCTTATGCATTAAAGAGGAGTCCATTATCTGTTGTCCATGTTGTCCCGGCATGGATGTCTAAGTTGAGAATAATCAAAAGCGAGAAATCCAAAATGCGAGCTTTCTCCTTAGACCTTTGTACAGGCGGCATGGAGGTACCCCTTTGTGACACTTGGTTAAAACATGTGTATTGCGATGATCCGGTAGTCCAAGCTGATTAGGACAAGGTGCGGGCACTATTAGTATACTATGCATGAGGCTTGCAACTTGTAAGATATTAACTCATATGCTTTATTACTACCGTTGACAAAATTGTTTCATGTTTTCAAAATAAAAGCTCTAGCACAAATATAGCAATCGATGCTTTCCTCTTTGAAGGACCATTCTTTTACTTTTATTGTTGAGTCAGTTTACCTATTTCTCTCCACCTCAAGAAGCAAACACTTGTGTGAACTGTGCATTGATTCCTACATACTTGCATATTGCACTTGTTATATTACTTTACATTGACACTATCCATGAGATATACATGTTATAAGTTGAAAGCAACCGCTAAAACTTAATCTTCCTTTGTGTTGCTTCAATACTTCTACTTTGAATTATTGCTTTATGAGTTAACTCTTATGCAAGACTTATTGATGCTTGTCTTGAAGTACTATTCATGAAAAGTCTTTGCTTTATGATTCACTTGTTTACTCATGTCATTACCATTGTTTTGATCGCTGCATTCATTACATATGTTTACAAATAGTATGATCAAGGTTATGATGGCATGTCACTTCAGAAATTATCTTTGTTATCGTTTTACCTACTCGGGACGAGCAGAACTAAGCTTGGGGATGCTGATACGTCTCCGACGTATCGATAATTTCTTATGTTCCATGCTACTTTATTGATGATACCTACATGTTTTATACACATTATATGTCATTATTATGCATTTTCTCGAACTAACCTATTAACAAGATGCCGAAGTGCAGTTCTGTTTTCTGCTGTTTTTGGTTTCAGAAATCCTAGTAACGAAATATTCTCGGAATTGGACGAAATCAACGCCCAGGTTCCTATTTTGCCCGGAAGCATCCAGAACACCCGAGAGCCGCCAGAGGGGCCACAGGGGGCCCACACATGGTGGTGGCGCGGCCCAGGCCTGGCGCGCCCCCCTGTTGTCTCGCCGCCTCGTCAGCCCTCCGACTCCGCCTCTTCGCCTATATAAAGGTCCCTGACCTAAAACACGATACGAATAAGCCACGGTACGCGAAACCTTCCAGAGCCGCCATCGCGAAGCCAAGATCTGGGGACAGTCTCTGTTCGGCACGCCGCCGGACGGGGAGTGCCCCGGAAGGCTTCTCCATCGACACCGCTGCCATCTCCACCGCCATCTTCATCAACGCTGCTGCTCCCATGAAGAGGTAGTTCTCCATCGAGGCTCGGGGCTGTACCGGTAGCTATGTGGTTCATCTCTCTCCTATGTACTTCAATACAATAATCTCATGAGCTGCCTTACATGATTGAGATTCATATGATGATGCTTGTAATCTAGATGTCATTATGCTAGTCAAGTTGGTTTTACTTATGTGATCTCCGGAGACTCCTTGTCCCACGTGTGTAAAGGTGACAGTGTGTGCACCGTGTGGGTCTCTTAGGCTATATTTCACAGAATACTTATTCACTGTTATGAATGGCGTAGTGAAGTGCTTATTCATATCTCTTTATGATTGCAATATGTTTTGTATCACAATTTATCTATGTGCTACTCTAGTGATGTTATTAAAGTAGTTTTATTCCTCCTGCACGGTGTAATGGTGACAGTGTGTGCATCCGTGTTAGTACTTGGCGTAGGCTATGATTATGATCTCTTGTAGATTATGAAGTTAACTATTGCTATGATGGTATTGATGTGATCTATTCCTCCTACATGGTGTGAAGGTGACAGTGTGCATGCTATGTTAGTACTTGGTTTAGTCGTGTCGATCTTTCATGCACTCTAAGGTTATTTAAATATGAACATTGAATTGTGGAGCTTGTTAACTCCGGCATTGAGGGTTCGTGTAATCCTACGCAATGTGTTCATCATCCAACAAGAGAGTGTAGAGTATGCATTTATCTATTCTGTTATGTGATCAAAGTTGAGAGTGTCCACTAGTGAAAGTCTATTCCCTAGGCCTTGTTCCTAAACTGCTATCGCTGCATTGTTACTACACTACTGTTGTTTACTTCCTACAATATACTACCATCGCTGGTACTACTGCTCATGTATTTCACTATCGCAACTAGTTACCATACATACCACACATAATTGTTGAGAGTGTACTATCTGCTGTATTCCTTATACCTGTCAGAATTGCTTGTGCTGTTAATGAGTGAACAGTTCTTGGATGCCAAGGATAAACCTGGGTGATCCACTTAAGGGAAAACTGCACAAACCTCTGCTCTCTGGAGGCCCAACACTGTCTACAAGAATAGAAGCACCCGTAGACATCAGTATGCTGATTATGCTAACTTTATTGTTTCGAAGTATTTGCCTCCTACATTTTCAGCTCAGCAGAGAAGGAAATTCTTTTATGACTTGAGGCATTATTTTTGGGATGACCCACATTTATATAAAGAAGGAGTTGATGGCATTATGAGAAGGTGTGTTCCGGAATTTGAACAACAAGAGATATTGAAGAAATTCCATAGTAGTGCTTATGGAGGGCATCACGCTGAGATACACCGCGCAAAAGGTTCTACAATCAGGTTCTTATTGGCCTACTTTTTAAAGATGCAAGGAAATTTATTTTATCTTGTGATGAATGTCAAAGAGTTGGTAATATTTCTCGACGCAATGAAATTCCTATGAATTATTCACTTGTTATTGAACCATTTGATTGTTGGGGGTTTGACTTTATGGGTCCTTTTCCCCGTCAAAAGGTTACACTCATATTCTAGTTGTTGTTGATTATGATACTAAATGGGTAGAAGCCATACCGACAAGTAGCGCCGACGGTGAGACTTCATTAAAAATGCTTAAAGATATTATTTTTCCCAGATTCGGAGTGCCTAGATATCTTATGACCGATGGCGGTTCTCATTTTATTCACGGTGGTTTTAGAAAAACTCTTGCTAAGTATGATGTTAACCATAGAATCGATTCAGCGTATCACCCCCAAACTAGTGGACAAGTAGAATTATCTAATAGAGAGATCAAGTCTATTTTGCAAAAGACTGTCAACAGATCTAGGAAGAATTGGGATGATAAGCTGAATGATGCTCTATGGGCCTATAGAACCGCTTATAAAAATCCTATGGGTATGTCTCCTTACAAGATGATTTATGGGAAAGCTTGTCATTTGCCCTTAGAATTAGAACACAAAGCTTATTGGGCAGTGAAAGAGTTGAATAGAGATTTTAAATTAGCGGGTGAGAAAAGGTTGCTTGATTTGAGTTCTCTTGATGAATGGAGAACCGAGGCTTATGAAAATGCTAGGCTTTTCAAAGAGAAAGTCAAGCAGTGGCATGATAGGAGGATTCTCAAGAGAGAATTCCATGTAGGTGAAAAGGTTTTATTATACAAATCTCGTCTAAGATTTTTTGCAGTGAAATTACTCTCGAAATGGGAAGGTCCATATGTCATTGTGGAGGTATATCGTTCCGGCGCAATAAAAATTGCTTCGTTGAAGGATGACAAAACACAAGTGGTGAATGGACAAAGACTCAAACATTACATTTCTGGAGATTCTTTTAATGAAGACGTTGATGTTATTGAAGTAAAGACTCTAGAGGAATTCATTAAAGATCAAATGCAGTAGTGTGCAGAGTACGGTTTCGAATAGGTAATAGTTCTGGTAAGAGAAAGTTCGCGTTTTGTTTTTCCAAGTAAGTTTCTGTTGTTTTCGGAATATTTAAGAATTTACGAGATGAAAACGGAGTCGAGGTGACGCACGGAGTGGCCATACATGGCCCAGGCGCGGGCCCACCCTGCCCGCGCCTGGGGTGTGTATTGCCACCCCGGAGTCCGCCCCCGCCCCGTTTTCGTCCTGTGCTTCCTTTATATTGCAATTTTTTCGCTATTTAATCCCGAGGAAGTTCCGAGGTCTGTATCTCGAGTTCTTGTTGCGTTTTGCTTCGACCTGTTTCTGCCAGGAATATTCGCTGTTTAGTGTCGCCATGTCTTCGTCCGGATCAACTGGAGACATCCCCTTCATGGGTGGCATCAACCCGTACCTGAACGAGTTGATGACGCATCCCAAGGAGTTGTTGTTCAAGGATGGGAAGGTGCAAATAGAAGATGTCCGCGGACCTAAAGGAGTGGGTGATCTTGAAGCCAGGGTGGAAAAGCTGGAGCAGGAAGTCTTTGAGTACAGGAAGATGGCGGAGCGTGAAGTGCACATTATTCACAAGATCCATGCCGAGCTTGTTGCCGAGATCAAGAAGGAGGGACATATTGCTGCAAGGGCAACTAACATTGGACGTGTCTTTTCTCATGACTTGTAGGGACCAACGCTGACGATTCTGAACCTAAGCTCTATCCCTTTAGCTGAAGAAGCCATCCGTGTTGTTGATGAGTTTTGTGATAATTATCGAGCTCTGAGGAAGGAGGTGGATAGACTCCTTGAGGAGAACACCAGACTTCGCAGAATGCTGGAATATTACTCAATTCCCATCACAAGGCCATCACCGCCATCTTCAGATAACAATTAATCTCTTCGAGTCTTAGTGCAGAACTGCAAAACTGAGAGAAGCTGAAGGAGATCTTTAAGAGTCGCAGGAACGGGCCACCACCACCGGCACCTGAGGAGTGATTGTCTTCGGTATAGGCATCCCCTTGGCTTGTTCCAAGCTTGGGGGAGTGTCGCGGTATCACTATCACCTTTATCTTTATTTTTAGTCGAGTCATATCATGAATAAAGTGGTTGTCATATAGATGGATTGGAGGTATCGCTGATACGTCTCCAACGTATCTATAATTGTTCCATGTTTGTTTTATGACAATATCTACATGTTTTGTTCACACTTTATATGTTTGATGCGTTTTCCGAACTCCTATTACGAGATACGAAGTGCCAGTTCCTGTTTTTGCTGTTTTTGCTCATAAATCCTAGTAAGGAAATATTCTCGGAATTGCACGAAATCAACGCCCAGTATCTTATATTTACACGAAGCTTGTAACACCCCGAGAGGAGCGTAGGGGGGCCCCACACACTAAGGCGGCGCGGCCGAGGGGCGCGGCCTGTTGTGTGGGGCCCCCGTAGCCCTTCCGACTCCGTCTCTTCGCCTATAAGAAGCCCCTGACCTAAAACCTCGATACGAACCACGGTACGAGAAACCTTCCGAGCCGCCGCCGCCATCGCGAAGCCAAGATCCGGGGGACAGGAGTCTCTGTTCACGCCGCCGGGACGGGGAAGTGCCCCCGGAAGGCTCCTCCATCGACACCACCGCCATCTTCATCACCGCTGCTGTCTCCCATGAGGAGGGAGTAGTTCTCCATCGAGGCTAAGGGCTGTACCGGTAGCTATGTGGTTAATCTCTCTCTATGTACTTCAATACAATGATCTCATGAGCTGCCTTACATGATTGAGATCTATATGATGAGCTTTGTATCGCTACTAGTTTATGTGCTACTCATATGATGTTATTAAAGTAGTCTATTCCTCCTGCATGGTGTAAAGGTGACAGTGTGTGCATCGTGTGGTTCTTGTCGTAGATTATGATCATAATCTCTTGTAGGTTATGGAGTTGATTATCGCTATGATAGTATTGATGTGATCTATTCCCCTTCATAGTGTAATGGTGACAGTGTGTATGTGATACGTCTCCAACGTATCGATAATTTCTTATGTTCCATGCTACTTTATTGATGATACCTACATGTTTTATGCACACTTTATGTCATATTTGTGCATTTTCTGGAACTAACCTATTAACAAGATGCCGAAGTGCCGCTCTGTTTTCTGCTGTTTTTGGTTTCGAAATCCTAGTAACGAAATATTCTCGAATTGACGAAATCAACGCCCGGGTTCCTATTTTGCCCGAAGCATCCACACCGAGAGCCGAGGAGGGCCTGTGGCCCAGATGATAGGTGGCGGGCTCAGCTCCCGGCGCCTTATGGTGTCGTCGCCTTCGACCTTCCGACGCTGCCCTTTCGCCTATATAAAGCCTCTAAAAACCCTTACGAAGAAGCCACGGTACGCGAAACCTTCCGGAGCCGCCGCCATCGCAAGCCAAGATCCGGGGGACAGGAGTCTCGTTCCGCACCCCGCCGGACGGGAAGTGCCCCCTGAAGGCTTCTCCATCGACACCGCTGCCATCTCCACCGCCATCTTCATCACCGCTGCTGCTCCCATGAGGAGGGAGTAGTTCTCCATCGAGGCTCGGGGCTGTACCGGTAGCTATGTGGTTCATCTCTCTCCTATGTACTTCAATACAATAATCTCATGAGCTGCCTTACATGATTGAGATTCATATGATGATGCTTGTAATCTAGATGTCATTGTGCTAGTCAAGTGAGTTTTACTTATGTGATCTCCGGAGACTCCTTGTCCCACGTGTGTAAAGGTGACAATGTGTGCACCGTGTGGGTCTCTTAGGCTATATTTCACAGACTACTTTCACTGTTATGAATGGCGTAGTGAAGTGCTTATTTATATCTCTTTATGATTGCAATGTGTTTTGTATCACAATTTATCTATGTGCTACTCTAGTGATGTTATTAAAGTAGTTTTATTCCTCCTACACGATGTAATGGTGACAGTGTGTGCATCCGTGTTAGTACTTGGTTTATGCTATGATCATGATCTCTTGTAGATTGCGAAGTTAACTATTGCTATGATAGTATTGATGTGTATTATTCCTCCTACATAAGCATGAAGGTGACAGTGTGCATGCTACGTTAGTACTTGGTTTAGTCGTATTGATCTATCTTACACTCTAAGGTTATTTAAATATGAACATTGAATTGTGGAGCTTGTTAACTCCGGCATTGAGGGTTCGTGTAATCCTACGCAATGTGTTCATCATCCAACAAGAGAGTGTAGAGTATGCATTTATCTATTCTGTTATGTGATCAATGTTGAGAGTGTCCACTAGTGAAAGTCTAATCCATAGGCCTTGTTCCTAAATATCGCTATCGCTGCTTGTTTCTTGTTTATCGAATTACTGTTACTACTACTGCATGTTTACTTCTGCAATATTACTACCATCAACTGCACGCCAGCGAGCTATTTTCTGGCGCCGTACTACTGCTCATATTCATTCATACCACTTGTATTTCACTATCTCTTCGCCGAACTAGTGCACCTATTAGGTGTGTTGGGGACACAAGAGACTTCTTGCTTTGTGGTTGCAGGGTTGCATGAGAGGGATATCTTTGACCTCTTCCTCCCCGAGTTCGATAAACCTTGGGTGATCCACTTAAGGGAAACTTGCTGCTGTTCTACAAACCTCTGCTCTTGGAGGCCCAACACTGTCTACAAGAATAGAAGCACCCGTAGACATCAAGCACTTTTCTGGCGCCGTTGCCGGGGAGGAAAGGTAAAAGGTACTCACACTCCGGATCTCGGCTACTAAGCTATTTTCCGGCGCCATTGTAAGTACTCGAAGCTATTTCCTTTAGACTCTGCAATTACGACATTTGCTTTCTTGTTTACACTAGTTAGGCATAATGGACAACAAAGAGCTTCTTATTCTATTTCCTGATTTAAGACATGGATGGTTTGATGCGAAAATTTAAAAAACCCATGGAACATATTAATATGAATGCTTTGAACACTATTGTTGCTAATGCTATGGAAAATTGTAAGCTTGGGGAACTGGCTTTGATGAGCATGATATTTTTAGTCCCCCAAGCATTGAGGAGAAAATTTACTTTGATGATAATTTGCCTCCCATTTATGATGATTATAATGATAGTAGTCTTTTGTTACCACCTGTTATGGAGGATAAATTTGATTATGATTACAATATACCTCCTATATTTGATAGCTACTTTGTTGAATTTGCTCCCACTACAATTAATAAGAATGACTATGCTTATGTTGGGAGTAGTAATTATTTTATGCATGAGACTCATGATAAGAATGCTTTATGTGTTAGTTATATTGTTGAGTTTGCTCATGTTGCTACTGAAAGTTATTATGAGAGAGGAAAATATGGTTGTAAAAATTTTCATGTTACTAAAACACCTCTCTATGTGCTGAAATTTTTGAAGCTACACTTGTTTTATCTTCCTATGCTTGTTACTTTGCTCTTCATGAACTTGTATATTTACAAGATTCCTATGCATAGGAAGCATGTTAGACTTAAATGTGTTTTGAATTTGCCTCTTGATGCTCTCTTTTGCTTCAACTTCTATTTCTTGCGAGTGCATCATTAAAACTGCTGAGCCCATCTTAAAGGCTATAAAGAAAGAACTTCTTGGGAGATAACCCATGTGTTTATTTTACTACAGCAATTTTTGTTTTGTTGAGTCTTGGAAGTTGTTTACTACTGTAGCAACCTCTCCTTATCATGTTTTTGTGCCAAGTAAAGTTTCTATGTTAAAGTTGATGTTATATTTGGGATCGCTGCGCAGAAACAGCATTGCTGTCTGTCACGAATCTGGGCACAAGTCTCTGTAGAAAATTCGAAAAATCTGCCAATTTACGAGCGTGATCCTCAGATATGTGTGCAACTTTCATTAGTTTTGAGTTTTTCCATTTGAGCAAGTCTGGTTATTTAAAATTCGTCTTTACGAACTGTTCTGTTTTTGAGATTCTGCCTTTTATTTCGCATTGCCTCTTTTGCTATGTTGGATGAATTTCTTTGATCCATTAATGTCCAGTAGCTTTATGCAATGTCCAGAAGTGTTAAGAATGATTGTGTCACCTCTGAACATGTAAATTTTTATTGTGCACTAACCCTCTAATGAGTTTGCTTGAAGTTTGGTGTGAAGGAAGTTTTCAAGGGTCAAGAGAGGAGTATGATATACTATGATCAAGAGGAGTGAAAGCTCTAAGCTTGGGGATGCCCCCGTGGTTCACTGCATATTTTAAGAAGACTCAAGCTTTAAGCTTGGGGATGCCCAAGGCATCCCCTTCTTCATCAACAAAGTATCAGTTCCTTCTCTTGAAACTATATTTTTATTCGGTCACATCTTATGTACTTTACTTGGAGCGTCTGTGTGTTTTATTTTTTGTTTTGTTATCTTAGTTCTCTGAATAAGTTCATCCTTGTGTGGGAGAGAGACACGCGCTCCGCTGGTTCGTATGAACACATGTGTTCTTAGCTCATAATATTCATGGCGAAGTTTCCTCTTCGTTAAATTGTTATATGGTTGGAATTGAAAAATGCTACATGTAGTAATTGGTAAAATGTCTTGGATAATGTGATACTTGGCAATTGTTGTGCTCATGTTTAAGCTCTTGCATCATATACTTTGCACCTATTAGTGAAGAAATACATAGAGCATGCTAAAATTTGGTTTGCATAATTGGTCTCTCTAAGGTCTAGATAATATCTAGTATTGAGTTTTGAACAACAAGGAAGACGGTGTAGAGTCTTATAATGTTTACAATATGTCTTTTATGTGAGTTTTGCTGCACCGGTTCATCCTTGAGTTTGCTTCAAATAACCTTGCTAGCCTAAACCTTGTATCGAGAGGGAATACTTCTCATGCATCCAAAATCCTTGAGCCAACCACTATGCCATTTGTGTCCACCATACCTACCTACTACATGGTATTTCTCCGCCATTCCAAAGTAAATTGCTTGAGTGCTACCTTTAAAATTCCATCATTCACCTTTGCAATATATAGCTCATGGGACAAAATAGCCTTAAAAAATATCGTAGTATTGAATATGTACTTATGCACTTTATCTTTTATTAAGTTGCTTGTTGTGCGATAACCATGCTTCGGGGAACGCCATCAACTATTGTTGAATATCATGTGAGTTGCTATGCATGTCCGTCTTGTCTGAAGGATCTATCACCTTAATGATTGGAGCATGCAAATTGTTAGAGAAGAACATTGGGCCGCTAACTAAAGCCATGAATCATGGTTGAAGTTTCAGTTTTGGACATATATCCTCAATCTCATATGAGAATAATAATTGTTGCTACATGCTTATGCATTAAAGAGGAGTCCATTATCTGTTGTCCATGTTGTCCCGGTATGGATGTCTAAGTTGAGAATAATCAAAAGCGAAATCCAAATGCGAGCTTTCTCCTTAGACCTTTGTACAGGCGGCATGGAGGTACCCCTTTGTGACACTTGGTTGAAACATGGCATTGCAAAGATCCGGTAGTCCAAGCTAAGTAGGACAAGGTGCGGGCACTATTAGTACACTATGCATGAGGCTTGCAACTTGTAAGATATAATTTACATAACTCATATGCTTTATTACTACCGTTGACAAAATTGTTTCATGTTTTCAAAATAAAAGCTCTAGCACAAATATAGCAATCGATGCTTTCCTCTTTGAAGGACCATTCTTTTACTTTTATTGTTGAGTCAGTTTACCTATTTCTCTCCACCTCAAGAAGCAAACACTTGTGTGAACTGTGCATTGATTCCTACATACTTGCATATTGCACTTGTTATATTACTCTATGTTGACAATATCCATGAGATATACATGTTATAAGTTGAAAGCAACCGCTGAAACTTAATCTTCCTTTGTGTTGCTTCAATACCTTTACTTTGAATTATTGCTTTATGAGTTAACTCCTATGCAAGACTTATTGATGCTTGTCTTGAAAGTGCTATTCATGAAAAGTCATTGCTTTATGATTCAGTTGTTTACTCATGTCATTACCATTGTTTTGATCGCTGCATTCATTACATATGTTTACAAATAGTATGATCAAGGTTATGATGGCATGTCACTTCAGAAATTATCTTTGTTATCGTTTTACCTGCTCGGGACGAGCAGAACTAAGCTTGGGGATGTGATGTCTACGGGTGCTTCTATTCTTGTAGACAGTGTTGGGCCTCCAAGAGCAGAGGTTTGTAGAACAGCAGCAAGTTTCCCTTAAGTGGATTACCCAAGGTTTATCGAACTCAGGGAGGAAGAGGTCAAAGATATCCCTCTCATGCAACCCTGCAACCACAAAGCAAGAAGTCTCTTGTGTCCCCAACACACCTAATAGGTGTACTAGTTCGGCGAAGAGATAGTGAAATACAGTGGTATGAATAAGTATGAGCAGTACGGCGCCGAAAATAGCTTGCTGGCGTGCGTTGATGGTAGTAATATTGTAGGAAGTAAACATGCGTAGTAACGCAGCGTAGTAATTCAGAAAAACAAGAACAAGCAGTGATAGCAGTATTTAGGAACAAGGCCTAGGGATTACACTTTCACTAGTGGACACTCTCAACTTTGATCACATAACAGAATAGATAAATGCATACTCTACACTCTCTTGTTGGATGATGAACACATTGCGTAGGATTACACGAACCCTCAATGCCGGAGTTAACAAGCTCCACAATTAGATGTTCATATTTAAATAACCTTAGAGTGCAAGAAAGATCGACACTACTAAACCAAGTACTAACATAGCATGCACACTGTCACCTTCACGCCAGTTAGGAGGAATAGATCACATCAATACCATCATAGCAATAGTTAACTTCATAATCTACAAGAGACCACAATCATAGCCTACGCCAAGTACTCACACGGTGCACACACTGTCACCTTTACACACGTGGAGGAGGAATAGAGTACTTTAATAACATCACTAGAGTAGCACATAGATGAATAGTGATACAAAACTCATATGAATCTCAATCATGTAAGGCAGCTCATGAGATTATTGTATTGAAGTACATAGGAGAGAGATGAACCACATAGCTACCGGTACAGCCCCGAGCCTCGATGGAGAACTACTCCCTCTTCATGGGAGCAGCGGTGATGAAGATGGCGGTGGAGATGGCAGCGGTGTCGATGGAGAAGCCTTCCGGGGCACTTCCCGTCCGGCGGTGCCGAGCAGAGACTCCTGTCCCCCAGATCTTGGCTTCGCGATGGCGGCGGCTCTGGAAGGTTTCCGTACCGTGGCTTCCTCCGTAAGGGGTTTCGATGCAGGGGCTTTATATAGGCGAAGAGGCGGCGCAGGAGGGTCGAAGGGTGCCACACCATAGGGTGGCGCGGCCTGGCCGCGCCGGCCTGTGGTTTGGTGGGCCGTGCCCCCCTCTGGCGGCTCTCGTGTGTTCGGATGCTTCCGGCAAAATAGGAACCCGGTTGATTTCGTTCAATCCGAGAATATTTCGTTACTAGGATTTGAAACCAAAACAGCAGAAAACAGAACTGCACTTCGGCATCTTGTTAATAGGTTAGTTCCAGAAAATGCACGAATATGACATAAAGTGTGCATAAAACATGTAGGTATCATCAATAAAGTAGCATGGAACATAAGAAATTATCGATACGTCGGAGACGTATCAGCAACCCAAGCTTAGTTCTGCTCGTCCCGAGCAGGTAAAACGATAACAAAGATAATTTCAAGTGACATGCTATCATAATCTTGATCATACTATTTGTAAACATATGTAATGAATGCAGCGATCAAAACAATGGTAATGACATGAGTAAACAAATGAATCATAAAGCAAAGACTTTTCATGAATAGTACTTCAAGACAAGCATCAATAAGTCTTGCATAAGAGTTAACTCATAAAGCAATAATTCAAAGTAAAGGCATTGAAGCAACACAATGGAAGATTAAGTTTCAGCGGTTGCTTTCAACTTGTAACATGTATATCTCATGAATATTGTCAATGTAAAGTAATATAACAAGTGCAATATGAAAGTATGTAGGAATCAATGCACAGTTCACACAAGTGTTTGCTTCTTAAGGTGGAGAGAGATAGGTAAACCGACTCAACAATAAAAGTAAAAGAAAGGTCCTTCAAAGAGGAAAGCATCGATTGCTATATTTGTGCTAGAGCTTTGATTTTGAAAACATATAGAGAGCATAAAAGTAAAGTTTTGAGAGGTGTTTGTTGTTGTCAACGAATGGTAATGGGTACTCTAACCCCCTTGCCAGACAAACCTTCAAAGAGCGGCTCCCATTTTATTTTATTTTTGGGTGGCACTCCTTCCAACCTTTCTTTCACAAACCATGGCTAACCGAATCCTCGGGTGCCTGCCAACAATCTCATACCATGAAGGAGTGCCTTTTTATTTTAGTTTTATTATGATGACACTCCTCCCCACCTTTGCTTTCTCAAGCCATGGCTAACCGAATACTTCGGGTGCCGTCCAACAATCACATACCATGGAGGAGTGTCTATTTTTGTTAATTAATTTGGGACTGGGAATCCCATTGCCAGCTCTTTTTGCAAAATTATTGGATAAGCGGATGAAGCCACTAGTCCATTGGTGAAAGTTGCCCAACAAGATTGAAAGATAAACACCACATACTTCCTCATGAGCTATAAAACATTGACACAAATAAGAGGTAATAACTTTTGAATTTGTTTAAAGGTAGCACTCAAGCAATTTACTTTGGAATGGCGGAGAAATACCATGTAGTAGGTAGGTATGGTGGACACAAATGGCATGAATATTGGCTCAAGTATTTGGATGCATGAGAAGTATTCCCTCTCGATACAAGGTTTAGGCTAGCAAGGTTATTTGAAACAAACACAAGGATGAACCGGTGCAGCAAAACTCACATAAAGACATATTGTAAACATTATAAGACTCTACACCGTCTTCCTTGTTGTTCAAAACTCAATGCTAGATATTATCTAGACCTTAGAGAGACCAATTATGCAAACCAAATTTTAGCATGCTCTATGTATTTCTTCACTAATAGGTGCAAAGTATATGATGCAAGAGCTTAAACATGAGCACAACAATTGCCAAGTATCACATTATCCAAGACATTTTAGAATTACTACATGTAGCATTTTTCAATTCCAACCATATAACAATTTAACGAAGAAGAAACTTCGCCATGAATATTATGAGCTAAGAACACATGTGTTCATACGAACCAGCGGAGCGTGTCTCTCTCCCACACAAGGATGAACTTATTCAGAGAATGAAAATAACAAAACAAAAATAAAAGCACACACAGACGCTCCAAGTAAAGTACATAAGATGTGACCGAATAAAAATATAGTTTCAAGAGAAGGAACCTGATACTTTGTCGATGAAGAAGGGGATGCCTTGGGCATCCCCAAGCTTAGATGCTTGGGTCTTCTTGAAATATGCAGGGATGAACCACCGGGGCATCCCCAAGCTTAGACTTTTCATTCTTCTTGATCGTAGTATATCATCCTCCTCTCTTGACCTTCCTTCACACCAAACTTCAAGCAAACTCATTAGAGGGTTAGTGCATAATCAAAAATTCACATGTTCAGAGGTGACACAAACATTCTTTTCACTTCTGGACATTGCATAAAGCTACTGGACATTAATGGATCAAAGAAATGAATCCAACATAGCAAAAGAGGCAATGCTAAATAAAAGGCAGAATCTGTCAAAAACAACAGTCAGTAAAGACGAATTTAAAGCTGGCACCAGACTGCTCAAATGGAAAAACTCAAAACTAATGAAAGTTGCGTACATTGAGGATCACGTCAATTGGCAGATTTTTCCGAATTTTCTCAGAGGCCTGTGCCCAGATTCGTGACAGACAGCAATGCTGTTTCTGCGCAGCGATCCCAAATATAACATCAACTTTGACATAGAAACTTTACTTGGCACAAAAACATGATAAGGAGAGGTTGCTACAGTAGTAAACAACTTCCAAGACACAAATATAAAACAAGGTACTGTAGCAAAATAACACATGGGTTATCTCCCAAGAAGTTCTTTCTTTATAGCCATTAAGATGGGCTCAACAATTTTAATGATGCACCGCAAGAAATAGTATTTGAAGCAAAAGAGAGCTTCAAGAGGCAAATTCAAAACACGTTTAAGCCTAACATGCTTCCTATGCAGAAGAATCTTATACAGAAATGAATTCATGAAGAGCAAAGTGACAAGCATAAGAGGATAAAACACGAGTAACTTCAAGATTCTCAACATAAAGAGGGGAAACTTAATATTATTAAGATGCATATAAACATATTTCCCTCTCTCATAATAACTTTCAGTAGCATCATTGATGAAATCCACAATATACCCATCACTTAGAACATTCTTATCATGGTTCATATGCATAGAAGTATCATTAATTTTGGCATAAGAAGAGTTATTCTCATTAATAGTAATTGGAGCAAGATTATTATCAAGAATTTGAACATGGTAAACAAGTTGCATATTAAAAGAATTGTTTTTGGCAAGCCCATCATAACTATGACAAGTTTCATAAGGATAATTGTAACATGTGTCATATACATCTCTATAGCAATTATCTAAACCAGAGTATGTAATATCATCATTTTCACTAAAAGTAGAGGTCTCAAATATAGGATCTTCAAGCACAACATCCCCAAGCTTAGGGCTTTCAATATCATCGTTTAAGGGGACATGAATAATGCTATCATCATTACTTTCATAAGTACCAAAGAGATTTCCAATATCAAAGGTAGTGTGCTCATTCAAATCATGATCGTTAATGTATGTAAAGGGCATAGGAAGATCATCATATTCAGATTCATTATCACAATAATCATTAGGAGCAACATACTTACGGTTACCTAGCGTTATCTCATTCACGCGGGGATACGCCGTTACCTCTTTCTTTTTATTCTCCTTCTTCTTCTTCTTCTTCTTCTTCTTCGTTCTCTTCTTCTTCTTCTCTACTTCCCTCTCCTCGCTTCCTTCTTTAGGAGGAAGAGGCTTGAAGGGTGGCTTGTCCGCATAACCTGATTTACTTTTAGAAACAATAGAAGAAACTTGGGAGGATCCCTCCTTTTCATTAATTAATTGAAAACACACAGCGGTCCTATCATATTTTGGCAAGGTGTCATCTTCTAAAATATTTTGTATGTAAGTATTTGTATGGCTATTATCAATGCAATAAGAAAGACAACCATGCAGGACATCATCAATATCAAGATCGTTAATATTTAACAAAGAAATTTTTCTTGATAACTCTTCACACTTCAAAAATAAGGTAAGTTCATCATGCTGATTAGGAATAATTTCATCATCACAATACAAATTTGCAGCACTCATGGGGTTTGAATTATCATTGGAGGAACATTGAAAATTAAAATGACCAACTCTATGGCAAAGTTCACAAATAAAAGGATAGAGGGCACACACTTTTTCTCCAAGATCATCTAGAGCTCTAGACCACTTTCTAGTTTTTTCATTTCTGTGATGGATACAATATTCATCTTCTATTTGATTAATTCCACAAGGTCTATGTATTCCACAAAAATTAACATGCTTATAGGAAATAGCATTCTTAGGAGTTTGAGCATGCTTATTGCAATCATTAACAACAATGTCATTCTTCATGCAAGCCTCTTTAAAAGGTTCATGATACTTATCAAAATTCTTTTTAGGCAATTCTAAATGAGAAGCAAAGGCTTTATAAAGATTTGCAGCAACTTGAGAGTCAAGACCATAAGTAGCACTCATATTTCGAAATTTATCAGTATTCATAAAAGTTTCAATGCATTCATAATCATAGTTTATACCTGACTCTTTACCTTTGTCGTTCTCCCAATCTTCAGCGTTCTCCTTAATCCGATCAAGAAGGTCCCTTTTAAACTCTTCTTTATTGCTCGTGAATGATCCAGAACAAGTAGTATCCAGCAAGGTCTTATCTTGAAAAGAAAGTCTTGCATAGAAATTATCAATGATGATATTACCTGGAAGCTCATGATTGGGGCATTTGAGCATTAAAGTCTTCAATCTCTCCCATGCTTGGGCAATACTCTCTCCATCATGAGGCCAAAAATTATATATATGGTTTCGATCTTTGTGAATTTCACTTGGAGGATAGAACTTGGAATAAAATAGAGGCACAATATCCTTCCAATCAAGAGAGCGCCCGTCCTTCAATAGTTTATACCAATGCGCCGCTTCACCGATAGCGATATAACAAATAATTTCTTTCTAACTTCATCCATTGAAATACCTGCACACTTGAATAACCCGCATAATTCATGCAAAAACAGTAAATGATTCCTAGGATGGACAGTTCCATCCCCTTCATAGCGGTTATCCATAACACGTTCAATAATTTCCATAGGTATTTTATACGGAATACTTTCAGCAGTGGATTTAAAATATCAGAAGCATCATTAAAGTTATCGCATATGGGAGATAAAGCATTATCAGAAAATATTTCTTCCAAAGCGGAGGAGCTAAAAAGATTATTTTTATGTAAACCAGCTTCCCCAAGCTTAGACTTCTTCATAGCATTAGCAGTAATTGCATTCATACTAATAACATTGTTACTATCATGTAAATAAGGTTCCATAGGTTTTTTAATTTTCGCATCAAACCATCCATGTCTTAAATCAGGGAATAGAATAAGAAGCTCTTTGTTGTCCATTATGCCTAACTAGTGTAAACAAGAAACAAAAAGATGTAATTGCAGAGTCTAAAGGAAATAGCTTCGAGCACACACACAATGGCGCCAAATACTGTACCTGGAACCAGAGTATTAGTGCCTTTTACCTTTCCTCCGGCAACGGCGCCAGAAAAGTGCTTGATGTCTACGGGTGCTTCTATTCTTGTAGACAGAGTTGGGCCTCAGGTTTGTAGAACAGCAGCAGTTTCCCTTAAGTGGATTACCCAAGGTTTATCGAACTCAGGAGGAAGAGGTCAAAGATATCCCTCTCATGCAACCTGCAACCACAAAGCAAGAAGTCTCTTGTGTCCCCAACACACCTAATAGGTGTACTAGTTCGGCGAAGAGATAGTGAAATACGGTGGTATGAATAAGTATGAGCAGTACGGCGCGCGGAAATAGCTTACTGGCGTGCGCTGATGGTAGTAATATTGTAGGAAGTAAACATGCGTAGTAACGCAGCAGTAGTAATTCAGAAAACAGAACAAGCAGTGATAGCAGTTTAGAACAAGGCCTAGGGATTACACTTTCACTAGTGGACACTCTCAACTTTGATCACATAACAGAATAGATAAATGCATACTCTACACTCTCTTGTTGGATGATGAACACATTGCGTAGGATTACACGAACCCTCAATGCCGGAGTTAACAAGCTCCACAATTAGATGTTCATATTTAAATAACCTTAGAGTGCAAGAAAGATCGACACTACTAAACCAAGTACTAACATAGCACACGTCACCTTCACGCCAGTTAGGAGGAATAGATCACATCAATACCATCATAGCAATAGTTAACTTCATAATCTACAAGAGACCACAATCATAGCCTACGCCAGTACTCACACGGTGCACACACTGTCACCTTTACACACGTGGAGAGGAATAGAGTACTTTAATAACATCACTAGAGTAGCACATAGATGAATAGTGATACAAAACTCATATGAATCAATGTAAAGCAGCTCATGAGATTATTGTATTGAAGTACATAGGAGAGAGATGAACCACATAGCTACCGGTACAGCCCCGAGCCTCGATGGAGAACTACTCCTCCTCATGGGAAGCCGGATGAAGATGGCGGTGGAGATGGCAGCGGTGTCGATGGAGAAGCCGGCCCCCGCCCCGGGGCCGGAACGACTGGCCCCCCGGATTCTGCTGAGGGCGCCGCACGTGGCTTCCTCCCTAAGGGTTTTCGATGCAGGGGCTTTATATAGGCGAAGAGGCGGCGCAGGAGGGTCGAAGGGGTGCCCACACCATAGGGTGTCGTCGCCCCTTCGACCTTCTGACGGTGCCCTTTCGCCTATATAAAGCCCCTGCGTCGAAAACCCTAAGAAGCCACGGCGCGAAACCTTCCGGAGCGCCGCCATCGCGCCAAGATCTGGGGGACAGAGTCTCTGTCCCACTCGCCGACGGGGAAGTGCTTTTTCTCCATCGACACCGCTGCCATCTCCACCGCCATCTTCATCACCGCTGCTCCCATGAGGAGGGAGTAGTTCTCCATCGAGGCTCGGGGCTGTTAGCTATGTGGTTCATCTCTCTCCTATCTACTTCAATACAATAATCTCATGAGCTGCCTTACATTGAGATTCATATGATGATGCTTGTAATCTAGATGTCATTGTGCTAGTCAAGTGAGTTTTACTTATGTGATCTCCGGAGACTCCTTGTCCCACGTGTGTAAAGGTGACAATGTGTGCACCGTGTGGGTCTCTTAGGCTATATTTCACAGAATACTTATTCACTGTTATGAATGGCGTAGTGAAGTGCTTATTTATATCTCTTTATGATTGCAATGTGTTTTGTATCACAATTTATCTATGTGCTACTCTAGTGATGTTATTAAAGTAGTTTTATTCCTCCTACACGATGTAATGGTGACAGTGTGTGCATCCGTGTTAGTACTTGGTTTATGCTATGATCATGATCTCTTGTAGATTGCGAAGTTAACTATTGCTATGATAGTATTGATGTGTATTATTCCTCCTACATAAGCATGAAGGTGACAGTGTGCATGCTACGTTAGTACTTGGTTTAGTCGTATTGATCTATCTTACACTCTAAGGTTATTTAAATATGAACATTGAATTGTGGAGCTTGTTAACTCCGGCATTGAGGGTTCGTGTAATCCTACTCAATGTGTTCATCATCCAACAAGAGAGTGTAGAGTATGCATTTATCTATTCTGTTATGTGATCAATGTTGAGAGTGTCCACTAGTGAAAGTCTAATCCCTAGGCCTTGTTCCTAAATACTGCTATCGCTGCTTGTTTACTGTTTACTGAATTACTACTGCTGCGTTACTACGCATGTTTACTTCGCAATATTACTACCATCAACTGCACGCCAGCGAGCTATTTTCTGGCGCCGTACTACTGCTCATATTCATTCATACCACTTGTATTTCACTATCTCTTCGCCGAACTAGTGCACCTATTAGGTGTGTTGGGGACACAAGAGACTTCTTGCTTTGTGGTTGCAGGGTTGCTTGAGAGGGATATCTTTGACCTCTTCCTCCCCGAGTTCGATAAACCTTGGGTGATCCACTTAAGGGAAACTTGCTGCTGTTCTACAAACCTCTGCTCTTGGAGGCCCAACACTGTCTACAAGAATAGAAGCACCCGTAGACATCAAGCTATGTTAGTACTCGGTTTATTTTGCAAAGATCTATTATGCTCTAAGGTTATTTAAATATGAACATCGAATGTTGTGGAGCTTGTTAACTCCGGCATTGAGGTGCTCTTGTATCCCTACACAACGAATGGTGTTTGTCATCCAACAAAAGAGTGTATGTAGCACAAATGAGAGAAGTTATTATTTATTATGCGATCAATGTTGAGAGTGTCCACTAGTGAAAGTATGATCCCTAGGCCTTGTTTCCAATACTGCAAACACCGCTTATTTACTGTTCTGTTGCATGTTTACTCGCTGCCATATTTTATTCAGATTACTATTACCACTCATATACATCCATACTACTTGTATTTCACTATCTCTTCGCCGAACTAGTGCACCTATACATCTGACAAGTGTATTAGGTGTGTTGGGGACACAAGAGACTTCTTGTATCGTGATTGCAGGGTTGCTTGAGAGGGATATCTTTGACCTCTTCCTCCCCGAGTTCGATAAACCTTGGGTGATCCACTTAAGGGAAAACTTGTTGCTGTTCTACAAACCTCTGCTCTTGGAGGCCCAACACTGTCTACAGAAAAGAAGCGTGAGTAGACATCAAGCTATTTTCTCGCCGTCGGGAGGAAAGGTAAAAGGTACTCACACTCCGGATCTCGACTACTAAGCTATTTTCCGGCACGTTAAGTACTCGAAGCTATTTCCTTTAGATCCTGCAATTGCATCTTTTGGTTTCTTGTTTACACTAGTTAGGCATAATGGAATGCAACGGTGAGCTTTTATTTCTATTTCCTGAGTTAAGACATGGATTGTTTGCTGTGAAAATTAAAAAACCTATGGAATCTTATTTGCATGCTAGTACCAATGATATTAGTATGAACGCTTTGAACACCATTGTTGTTAATGATATGGAAAATTCTAAGCTTGGGGAAGCTGGTTTAGATGAGCATGATATTTTTAGTCCCCCAAGCATTGAGGAGAAAATTTTCTTTGATGATACTTTGCCTCCTATTTATGATGATTATAATGATAGTGGTCTTTTGGTGCCGCCTACTATGGAGAGTAAATTCTATTATGATTATACTATGCCTCCTACACTTGATGAGAATAATAATGATAGCTACTTTGTTGAATTTGCTCCCACTACAACTAATAAAATTGATTATGCTTATGTGGAGAGTAATAATTTTATGCATGTGGCTCATGACAAAAATGATTTATGTGATAGTTATATTGTTGAGTTTGTTCATGATGCTACTGAAAGTTATTATGAGAGAGGGAAACATGGTTATATTCATCTTAATAATATTAAGTTTCCCCTCTTTATGTTGAGAATCTTGAAATTGCGCTTGTGTTGCCTTCCTATGCTTGCCACTTTGTTCTTCATGAATTTATTTGTGTACAAGATTCCTTTTCATAGGAAGTGGGTTAGGCTTAAATGTGCTTTGAATTTGCTTCTTGATGTTCTCTTTTGCTTCTTATTTCTTGCGAGAGTATCATTAAAATTATTGAGCCCATCTTAATGGCTATAAAGAAAGAACTTCTTGGGAGATAACTCATGTCTTTATTTTACTACAGCACTTTTGTTTTATATTTGAGTCTTGGAAGTTGTTTACTACTGTAGCAACCTCTCCTTATCATGTTTTTGTGCCAAGTAAAGTCTCTATGGTAAGGTTGATACTAGATTTGTATTACTGCGCAGAAACAGATTTGCTGTCTGTCACGAATTTGCACAGAAGTCTCTGTAGGTAACTCAGAAAAATCTGCAAATTTACGTGTGTGATCCTCAGATATGTACGCAACTTTCATTAGTTTTGAGTTTTTTCATTTGAGCAAGTTAAGTGCCCCTGCAAAATTCGTCTTTACGGACTGTTCTGTTTTTGACAGATTCTGCCTTTTATTTCGCATTGCCGTTTTTGCTTTGTTGAATGGGTTTCTTTGTTCCATTAACTTTCAGAAGTTTTGTGCAATGTCCAGAAGTGTTAAGAATGATTGTGTCACCTCTGAACATGTGAATTTTTATTATGCACTAACCCTCTAATGAGTTTGCTTGAAGTTTGGTGTGGGAGTTTTCAAGGGTCAATAGAAGAGGATGATATACTATGATCAAGAAGAGTGAAAGGTCTAAGCTTGGGGATGCCCGGTGGTTCATCCCTGCATATTTTAAGAAGACTCAAGCATCTAAGCTTGGGTATGCCCAAGGCATCCCCTTCTTCATCGACAACATTATCAGGTCACTTCTAGTGAAACTATATTTTTATTCATCACATCTTATGTACTTTACTTGGAGCGTCTGTGTGCTTTTATTTTCGTTTTGTTATTTTCATTCTCTGAATAAGTTCATCCTTGTGTGGGAGAGAGACACGCTCCGCTTTTTCATATGAACACTAGTGTTCTTCGTTTATGCTTTTAATGTTCAAGGGCGAAAGTTGATCGCTTCACTTGTTGCTATTTGGTTGGAATCAGAAATGCTTCATATGGTCTTGAATAATTTGATACTTGGCAATTGTTTTGAGCTCTCATAAATCATGTTTAAGCTCTTGCATCATGTAGTTTAATCTAGTAGTGGAGAACTACTGTAGAGCTTGTTGAAATTTGGTTTGCATGATTGGTCTCTCTAAGGTCTAGATATTTTCTGTAAAAGTGTTTGAGCAACAAGGAAGATAGTGTAGAGTTTTATAATGCTTGCAATATGTTCTTATGTAAGTTTTGATGTACCGGTTCATACTTGTGTTTGCTTCAAACAACCTTGCTAGCCAAAGCCTTGTACTGAGAGGAAATGCTTCTCGTGCATCCAAACACCTTGAGCCAAAACCCATGCCATTTGTGTCCACCATATCTACCTACTATGTGGTATTTTCTGCCATTCCAAGTAAATACTTCATGTGCTACCTTTAAACAATTCAAAAGCTATTATCTCTTATTTGTGTCAATGTTTTATAGCTCATGAGGAAGTATGTGGTGTTTTATCTTTCGATCTTGTCATTTACTTTTGACAGACTTTCACAATGGACTAGTGGCTCATCCGCTTATCCAATAAATTTGCAAAAAGAGCTGGCAATGGGGTTCCCAGTCCAATTAATTAACTTGCATTAATAATTCTCTTCACATGTTTTGCTCTGATCTATCAGTAAGCAACTTAATTTTGCAAATAGACACTCCTCCATGGTATGTGAATGTTGGAAGGCACCCGAGGATTTGGTTAGCCATGGCTTGTGTAAGCAAAATGTTGGGAGGAGTGTCATCTAATAAATAAAACTAAAGTACATGTGTAAACAAAAGAGAAGGGGGATGATCTACCTTGCTGGTAGAAATAACGTCCTTCATGGGAGCCGCTCTTGAAAGTCTGGTTGATAAGGTAGTTAGAGTACCCATTACCATTCGTTGACAACAACAAACACCTCTCAAAACTTTACTTTTATGCTCTCTATATGATTTCAAAACTTGAAAAGCTCTAGCACATGATTTAATCCCTGCTTCCCTCTGCGAAGGGCCTATCTTTTACTTTATTGTTGAGTCAGTTTACCCATTTCCTTCCATCTTAGAAGCAAACACTTGTGTCAACTGTGCATTGATTCTTACATACTTGCTTATTTGCATTCATCATATTACTCTATGTTGACAATTATCCATGAGATATGCATGTTGAAAGTTGAAAGCAACTGCTGAAACTTATATCTTCCTTTGTGTTGCTTCGATGCCTTTACTAAGAATTTATTGCTTTATGAGTTAACTCTTATGCAAGACTTTTTGATGCTTGTCTTGAAAGTACTATTCATGAAAAGTTTTGCTATATGTTATCTATTTGTTAGCAAACTATAGCTCATTGCTTTGAATCACTCCATTCATGTCATATGCTTTACAATAATGTTGATCAAGATTATGATGGTAGCATGTCACCTCGGAAATTATTTGTGTTATCGTTTACCTACTCGAGGGCGAGTAGGAACTAAGCTTGGGGATGCTGATACGTCTCCAACGTATCTATAATTTCGATGTTCCATGCTTGTTTTATGACAATACCTACATGTTTTGTTCACACTTTATATCGTTTTGATGCGTTTTCGAACTAACCTATTGACGAGATGCCGAAGTGCCGCCTGTTTCTGTTTTTGGTTTCGAAATCCTAGCAAGGAAATATTCTCGGAATTGCACGAAATCAACGCCCGATCTTATATTTACACGAAGCTTCCAGAACACAGAGGGGGGCCACAGGGGCCCCACACACTAAGGCGGCACGGCCAGAGGGGGGGGCGCACCGGCCTGTTGTGTGGGCCCCCCGTAGCCCTTCCGACTCCGTCTCTTCGCCTATAAGAAGCCCCCTGACCTAAAACCTCGATACGAATAAGCCACGGTACGAGAAACCTTCCAGAGCCGCCGCCATCGCGAATCCAAGATCTGGGGGACAGGAGTCTCTGTTCCCGGCACGCCACGGGGAAGTGCCCCCGGAAGGCTCCTCCATCGACACCACCGCCATCTTCATCACCGCCGCTGTCTCCCATGAGGAGGGAGTAGTTCTCCATCGAGGCTAAGGGCTGTACCGGTAGCTATGTGCTTAATCTCTCTCCTATGTACTTCAATACAATGATCTCATGAGCTGCCTTACATGATTGAGATCTATATGATGAGCTTTGTATCGCTACTAGTTTATGTGCTACTTGACATGGGCATACCCTTCGGGTACCCATTATTAGTATACCTGGCTCGGCCCAATATGGAGAAGACCAAATATGGAGAAGGCCCAACAAGGCAACCCGAAGAAGTAGTCGACTAGGACTCTTGTAAAACCCTAGGCTGGTTGCATATATAAAGCTAGCCAGGGCACCCGATAGGAGGAGGAGAAGAGAGAGACAGAATATAGACAACATAGCTCCGCCTATGGCGGCACCCTGTAAAGATACTTGTGTTCATATAGTGGATTGCTAGCAGCACGTAGGGATCCTCCACCGAGGGGACCCGAAGCTGGGTACGTCGTGTGCCTAATCTCGTCCCCGGAATCTCCATCGTCGCTCTCTCCCGAAACCCAAGTCTACAATACGTAGGCATTGCCGAGGCGATCCCTCGTCAATTGGCGCCGTCTGTGGGAATAAGCAGCGACTGGATTTTGTAATCCGGGCGGGATCCATCGAGTTGGTCATCAACATCAATCGCCGTTAAGCAAAAGCAGCCAGATCGGTTTCGTCGGTTCCGTTCATCCACCTCGATACGCTCAAGCTTCATCTACAAATCGTGTCGCGCTGTCAAACCTCATCTCGTGTCGCGCTGTCTCGCTGTTCCGGTTGCAGCTTCAGTACGTGAGGCTCTCGCGTGTTTCTCCTTGGACATGCCTTGCAGGAGCTTGAACGGAGACAGAGCAAGTCCCAAGAAGATAGAACCAAACCGAAGCCTAATCAAAGCATAAACTGGTGACATCTTTTCTCTATTTTTTTTTTATATATATATACTTTGATTGGCACATGGTAGTCGTATTTTTTCTTCTTTCTCGTAGCTGTGCGGCACATGGCAAAGCACGGATACTAAACATGACAAAGCATATGTAGATTGGTTATAAAATATATATCTCATATTTGCCTAGTTTACATCCTCCAGTTTGCATGATCATGGCTTACCCTTACTTAAATTAGATAAGATCCGCACAGATACTAAACCCTGACTTTATTTTTGGCTTACGCACGAGGAACAAATCAACGTGAGGCAATGCAGGCTTGGCGACTTCAGCTCCGCACATGAGCACCTCGGCAGCACGCTGCTAAAACAGGTCGGATTGACTCAGCCGACGAAGAATCAAATTGCACATTCGCGGTTTGGATGCCGTGCGGCACGCCCGCCCGGCGATATCAGTCACGTTCGCGAGGCTCGCCCTTCGCAAACTCAACAACATGCACTTCAGTCGACATTACGAACTTGCCATCCTACACAAATACCATCAGGCTAAACGCCGCACAGCTCCGCTTCATGGGCTGTGTCCGTTTCGTCGACTCGTTTGCCGGATGACCTACTTCCTCGCCGACTACGTCGCATCCGATAATAAAGCTAAGTATTTCTCTTTCAAGAGTTAATCAGCATTTACTTTCGCTACACCCAAATACTCGGGGGCTGCATCATTACATCATTAGAGAAAATTCACCTAACACTGAGGGTTGTACCATTACTTCGTTACCACAAATATATTCGGTTACTTGGTAAATTTCCTTTCTTCGGCTCGGGATGTATCTTCTCCGGCTCAGTGGAATTATTTTCTTCGGCTCAGTGGAATTATTTTCTTCGACTTAGTGGATTCATCTTCTTCGGAACAGTGGATTTATCTTCTTCGGCTTGCTGGATTGTTTCTCTTCGGGTTATTATTGGTTCACTCTTATACAATATTACCCGATGCGTTTCCGGGTCAATGGATTCATCTTCTATGGTTATTACTGGAACTATTTTCTTCGGGTCAATGGATTCATCCTCTATGATAGTAATGGATTCATCTTTTATGGTTATTACTGGATTCTTCGGATCAATGGATTCATCCTTTATGATATCGGCGGATTCATCTTCAATATATGCCTGATATTTAATAGTCTTGAATGGGGTCGACAATTTCATCGGATTCTCTAGTGGAAGTCAAAAATTGGCTACATATTCATGGAGCAAATACTCGGGGGCTCGACAACAACTTCGCCCCTGAGCATAGTTACAACATAATATTCCAGGCGACCACTACATTGTGCTCGGGGGCTCGGCTATTTCTTCATCAATAATTTGGCGTCATCTATTTTCGCTATTTGGTGGTTTCTACTTTGGCGAGATTTCTTATCTACACTCGAAGACTTCATCATGCATCGACTTCGTCGGGTCCAAAAAGCTAAGTGTTCTTTTATTTTGCACAAAGTTGATTATTATTTACTTTTGCCGCACCCGACGCTCGGGGGCTGCGCGACATATATTCACTTTACATATCATCGAATCCGAGCATCTGACACCGCATGCGAAAAAGAGAGTCAAAGAAAAGATAGAAAAAGTTTGTTCATTTGTGCAGGAGAAAGCAAATTTCAAAGTATATAAAAGAGAACCCGACGAAATTGTCTTCAAGAAAGGACAGGACCCGACAAATTCAAAAGAGCACCCGACGAAATCTTCTTCAGGGAGGAACCCGACGAAATCAAAAGAGTACATGAAGAATTGTCCTCAGGAAGGACCCGAAGAATTGTCCTCAAATAGGACCCGAAGAATTGTCCTCAAGAAGGACCCGAAGAATTGTCCTCAAATAGGACCCGAAGAATTGTCCTCAAATAGGACCCGAAGAATTGTCCTCAGGGAGGACCCGAAGAATTGTCCTCAAATAGGACCCGAAGAAATTTTCCTGAAGGAGGAACCCGAAGAATTGTCCTCAAGGAGGACCCGAAGAAATTTTCTGAGAGAAGAACTCGACGAAATTTTCATCAAAAAAAAAAAAAAAGAGGACGGACAAATCTTCGGGTCCATTGACTCGTCATTTGTTTTGAGCAAGAGTATCGGCGATGTGCCTGACGACAATATAGAAGAACCAATATATTCGGCTGTCTCATAAAGCCCAAGAGAAAAATATAGAAGAACCCGCAAAATGGGTCATTGCATCAGCCGAACAAGGCACTTGACAATATATTCTCAACGCCAAAGTTGCGATCAATTTCTGAATGCCGCAAATTTGCGAAGGTAAGACCCCAGATCCGTTCTGTGGGCGTGGCATCGCCAAAGACTGCGTCTGCTACTTTTATCCGTATCAACAGACACGAAGAAAAATCCTAACGGACGCGTTAGGTACCCGATAAACATGACTGGGACTCGACGAATGGTAAGACCTTAAGCGGCACTGTCGAAGTTACACCAGTATCCCGGATCATGTCCAGGGACGTGATCTTGAAGTAGGTTTTGCGGATTGCCACTAGAGCAGTTAACTAGTACCTGATCCGTCGATGAACTAGCCCCAATTACCATTATCCCTGTACAATATAGATATGGATGTCAAATAAAAATAGCAACGGCCTGGAGTCGATAAAAAGAGGGGCTGCACCTAGAAATATAGACAAGTTCTTTATCGAGTAGTACAACTTGAGCCTATGCCTAGGTGCAAGCACCTGCCCATAGGCTCGGGGGCTACTCTTATCAAGAGTATTGTTCACCCTCCCGATAAGATACAAGAAAGAGGAAAAATTGTGGTATCGATTAAAAGCAACTTGAGCCTACACCCAAGTGCAAACACTTGGCTGTAGCCTCGGGGGCTACTCCCATCGGGAGCGCTGGTCACGCGCCCGATTGAAAAATAACTTCGACATCATTTATGACAATCAAGCTTTGTAGACTCAACTCGATTCTACGATTCGAGTGGAGCCTACTCCCATCGGGAGCCCATGGATTTCATCAAGTCCTCCAGAAATATAGTTAAGTTCTTCATCGAGTAGTACAACTTGAGTCTATGCCCAAGTACAAGCACTTGCCCATAGACTCCTATCGGGAGCGCTGCCGCGCACCCGATAATTTCAAGAATCATCGACATCATCTACGCTACACATGATCTACGACATGGACCTCGCCTTGTATTTCTTCGACTTCGGAGATGGTTATGCTTGGAGTTTCTACGCAAGTCTTCGACTTCCCTATAAACTCGGGGGCTCGACATGGGCATACCCTTCGGGTACCCATTATTAGTATACCTGGCTCGGCCCAATATGGAGAAGACCAAATATGGAGAAGGCCCAACAAGGCAACCCGAAGAAGTAGTCGACTAGGACTCTTGTAAAACCCTAGGCTGGTTGCATATATAAAGCTAGCCAGGGCACCCGAAATAGGGAGGAGGAGAAGAGAGAGACAGAATATAGACAACATAGCTCCGCCTATGGCGGCACCTGTAAAGATACTTGTGTTCATATAGTGGATTGCTAGCAGCACGTAGGGATCCTCCACCGAGGGGACCCGAAGCTGGGTACGTCGTGTGCCTAATCTCGTCCCCGGAATCTCCATCGTCGCTCTCTCCCGAAACCCAAGTCTACAATACGTAGGCATTGCCGAGGCGATCCCTCGTCACTACTCATGTGATGTTATTAAAGTAGTCTATTCCTCCTGCATGGTGTAAAGGTGACAGTGTGTGCATCGTGTGGTTCTTGTCGTAGATTATGATCATAATCTCTTGTAGGTTATGGAGTTGATTATCGCTATGATAGTATTGATGTGATCTATTCCCCCTTCATAGTGTAATGGTGACAGTGTGTATGCTATGTTAGTACTCGGTTTATTTTGCAAAGATCTATTATGCTCTAAGGTTATTTAAATATGAACATCGAATGTTGTGGAGCTTGTTAACTCCGGCATTGAGGTGCTCTTGTAGCCCTACACAACGAATGGTGTTTGTCATCCAACAAAAGAGTGTATGTAGCACAAATGAGAGAAGTTGTTATTTATTATGCGATCAATGTTGAGAGTGTCCACTAGTGAAAGTATGATCCCTAGGCCTTGTTTCCAATACTGCAAACACCGCTTACTGTTCTGTTGCATGTTTACTCGCTGCCATATTTTATTCAGATTACTATTACCACTCATATACATCCATACTACTTGTATTTCACTATCTCTTCGTCGAACTAGTGCACCTATACATCTGACAAGTGTATTAGGTGTGTTGGGGACACAAGAGACTTCTTGTATCGTGATTGCAGGGTTGCTTGAGAGGGATATCTTTGACCTCTTCCTCCCTGAGTTCGATAAACCTTGGGTGATCCACTTAAGGGAAAACTTGCTGTTTCTACAAACCTCTCTCTTGGAGGCCCAACACTGTCTACAGGAAAAGAAGCGTGAGTAGACATCATCGCTCTTTTATTTTGTCTCATTGTATCCCTTGGTGTGAGTCACCTATATGAATTATTAATGAGAAGTCCTCTTATTTACTTTATGCACACTTTATTTTAGTTTGCAATTTCAGCGGTGTGATCATTCTTGCTAATTGGTGTTGGTATCATTTCGGGAGTATTGAATACATCTTATTGGCTTTGGCAAATCTATTATTGGTCAGTAGCAACATTATTTTGAAGATCGAAGAGAAAAAGAAAAAGGTACATGAGATATATTATTCATATTCTTTATTTCTTGATTGGCTCAAAAGCTTGGTATTCTCAAATCAAGATCGTTTGTACTTTCAAGACGAGTTATTTGAATTGCTTTTTGATACATGTATATTTGCTTGTTTCACTTATATTCATATGCTTGCTACCCAGCCTTGCTAGCCAAAAGCCTGTATTGAGAGGAAATACTTCTCATGCATCCAAATCCCAACCAAAATACTCATGCCATTTGTGTCCACCATATCTACCTATATGTGGTATTTCACCGCCACTCCAAGTAAATTTTCGTGTGCTACCTTTAAAACCTTCAACTACATCTCATTTTGTGTTTATGTTTTTAGCTCATGAGGATGTGAAAGTTATTATTGTCGTCTTCCATACTTTACTAAGTACAGCAAGACTCGTGAGCTTCATCTCGCTTGTCAATAAAAAAATGATAGATGTAAAAAAGAAGAAGTGCTGGTTTGACCAAAACTTCCAAAAGGGGAAGAAAATAGGAAAGTATAATAAAGTGGCACTCCTCCATGGTTTGTGATTGTTGGTCGGCACCCGAGGATTCAGCTAGCCATGGTATGTGTAAGCAGTGGATGGGAGGAGTGTCACGGTTTTATAAATAGTATGAATAAAAAGAGGCTTCGCCCAAATATTTCGGAACCGCTCTCAAACTTTTTTAGTATGAAAAATGACAAAAACACTTGTACCTATTCATTGACAAAAGCAGCCACCTATCAAAGCAATCTTTTATTCAGTTTTGCAAACAAAAAGCTCTAGCACATGTTTAATCTCTGCTTCCCTCTGTGAAGGGCCATTCGTTTACTTTCTTGTTGAGTCAGTGCACTTATTCCTTCTATCTCAAAGCAAGCATGTGAACCGTTGTGATTCAATCATCTATGAATGTTGATGTATGCAATTGTCTTTTTAACTCTTACTTGTGCAGCACAATGTTTCTACCCAAATGAATACAATGTTGAAAGCCATCTATGAATGAAAAGAGGATGCAATAATTGAGCATTATGGTATGTGAAAATTTATTAGTTGTTAATTGTTCTCTGAGTCTCTGACCAAGAACAAAAGGTTTGCCATGCCAATTATGATTTCCTTTACATACTCCTATGTGTTGATTCCTTATTCATTGCAAGTGGATCATATTTGAGGATGTTGCTGTCTATGATAGCTTGTGTGTTGGTGAGTGTGATGCTTCTTGTTCGTATTTTGTTATCGACACTTCACTCCATAAACCTTTGGTCCGGTTTACGGAGCTCAACTTTCGCTTGGGGATAAGCGAGGTCTAAGCTTGGGGGAGTTGATACGTCCAATTTGCATCACTATTTTGTATTATAATCTAATGTTATTTATTGATATATTTCATAGTTAGACATGATACTGATGTTATTTTATCTATTTTTGCATGTTTGATGATTTTCACGGGATTTGCTGTCGGAGCTAGAATTCTGCTGGAAAAGTGGTCATCAGGGTACCATACTTCGGAAGATCAGAAAATTCCAGAAACTTTCACGAA
The DNA here is from genome assembly GCA_030979885.1 of Lolium multiflorum. NCBI lineage: Eukaryota > Viridiplantae > Streptophyta > Magnoliopsida > Poales > Poaceae > Lolium > Lolium multiflorum. The sequence continues at coordinate 134,953,714 of CM061749.1, read as the reverse complement.
GATCTTATTTTCCCGGATGACGGAGATAGCTAGAAGGAGGACCTGAGGGGGCCACCATTGGGCAATACAATGCCCAGGCGCCGGCCCTACCCTGGCTGCGCCTGGGGCATGTATGGCCGCCCTGGCCCACATCTGACGCCGCCCTTTTGCGTATATCATCCCCACGAAAACCTAAGATCGGGGGCAGCTCGCAGAAATATTCCGCCGCCGCTACGAGGCGGAAAACACCAGAGAGAGAAAAGCTCACCGACAGATAGGAATCTGCCGGGGGAAATTCCCTCCCGGAGGGGGAAATCGTCGCCATCGCCACCGCCATCGAGCTGGACTTCATCGTGATCATCATCCTCATCATCTCCACCATCAGCACCATCATCACCGCCGTCTCCACCTCGTCCCGCTGTAACTATTTGGGTTGTACCTCGCATATTTCGAAGGGGAAACTCTCCCGGTATTGATTACTTGTTGTATTTGATGCTATTGAGTGAAACCATCGGATTAAGGTTTATGTCCAGATTGTTATTCATCATTATATACCCACTGATCATGTTCTATATGTTGTCCCGTGAGTAGTTCGTTTAGTTCTTGAGGACATGGGAGAAGTCTTGTGTTAGTAGTGGAGCTATGTGAGTAATATGTATTGATATGATATTAAGTTGTGGTATTATTCTTCTAGTTGTATCATGTGAACGTCGACTACATGATACTTCGCCTTTATGGACCTAGGGAAATGCATCGTGTATTTGGCTACTAATTGCGGGGTTGCCGGAGGGACAAAAACCTGAACCCCCACTAGGAAACCATTGCATGAGGGAGCGTAGGATCTCAGAGTTTAAGGCTGTTGTTAGATTTTATCTTAATTACCTTCTTGTAGTTGCAGATGCTTGCAAGGGGTTTAATCACAAGTATGTATTATCCTAGTAAGGGTAGTGCATTAGCATAGGTTCACCCACACAACACTTACCATACCAATAGAGATTATTCATGGATGTGACGCGACAGCACTTGACATAAAACCTCCCGTGTGTCCTCTGGAATGTTTGGTCGATATAAGTAGAACAACCGGCTTGTCCTTTGTGCTAAAAAGGATTGGGCAACTTGCTGCAATTATTATTTCCACCTTTTATTTACTCGCATTTTATTTATTTGTAATATCGAATACCCCTGAAAACCCGTTTGCTAGTGTTTACAGAGAATCCTTCATTGAAACTGCTCATCAACACCTTCTGCTCCTTGGTTCGACACTCTTATTTATCAAAAGTACTACGATACACCTCCTATACTTGTGGGTCATCAGCCACCTCCATAATAGCCGGCACCGAGAGAAGACCGGGCGGCAACAAGAGGAGAATCACCTCCCATAATTGCCGACACAGATGGAAGAAGCGCCTCCAAAGATCCATTCCAGAGAACCCAGCGGTCAAACCCCACGGACGACAGAGGAACCACCATAAGCACCACCCACCGACCATGAAAACGGAAAGCGTACAAGCCTGCAGCCACTCCAAGCCTATGACAGATAGGGCCCACACAAAAGGAGCCACCGGTATAACATAGCCGAGCAAATTCAGGGCACAACGAACGTCAAACAGGCGCGTGGAACGCGGCGGGCACCGCCCAAAGCACGCGCGCTAGGCACCTGTTTCCCACGCGCGACGACGATGCACGCTCACGTCCGTGCGCGGCAAAACTCTCACAAGCCAGGGATTGCACCAGGATTAATTGCTCTAAGTAATATTCTGACAACTTATTTTCTCGTCCGCAACTGCCATATTATTATAACGTACTTGCCATATTATCATTACTTAGTTGCCAGGTTGGAAAATAAACTTCTTTGTCGCTATATTCTAGATGGTAGTCACATATTTACCGTGTGCGACATAGTTGCCACTAGTTGCCAGATTGTTGTCACATACTTGTTAGGTTATTCGCTACTTAGTTGTCGGATTGAAATAACTTGTTAGTTAGTTTGATGTACATCATTCTACATCGATGTAATATGCATGATATTGTTTTTTGTTGAACGATGTCATCTCGTAGTTGATTGAACTAGTTTCAAGGGTCACTCTCAAAATTATGTAGATCATTTTGATGTATAAGAATATGCAATAAAACATCTATAACTATGCATGGTAGTTCCTCGATGCTAATCTGGCAACAGTGGCAATGTAATCTAGCAACTAATAGGACGACAAAACAATCTCAAAATGTAGCAACCTGAGATCTAGTTTCGAAGCCCTCGTTGAGACGAACTTGGCGGTGAAAATGGATCACTATTCAATTCGACTGTTTAGGAGATAATTCATTTTGAATTTTCAAATTTAGTAATTAATGCGATGATGCCAGCATTAGGTGTGAGACTGCTACATGCATGCATGTCATCAGTACTATAAGGGAAAAGGAACAAAAACACACCGCCGCATGAGTGGTAATATTGTACGACGCCTCCTCATAGATTTTCCCTTCTATGTTTATAAAGGAAAAATATCTATATCCCTTCAATACGAAATCAACATCAATAGATCAACGATAAAATGTTCTTACCGTATTTATTCAACATTGTCATTTATTACTTTTATGTTCTTCTATATATTTGGTCATAAAACTTGGAGTTTTGATAAAACTTATACACCTTTGGAACGAAAGAAGTGGTGTATGTCCGATCTATAGGTTTTTTTGTATGGTTATCTATACTTTTTTTTATTGTGATTGATTTTTCATTCCCATGTTTCTCTTTGCTTTGTCAGTTGACTAGGATCAAACTTTTGCATTATGATTGTCAATTCTCCTCTTTTAGCCGTTTTGCAATACTTCCAATGACTTAGTGGTGAAAATAGGTCCAACAAATCCCCTCTACATATTTGGAACCACAAAAGCATGTTCTTGTATATCTGCCCCCACTACGAAAACGTTCTTGCAAAATTTCAATTTACTATGTGCACTTGCAAAAAAATCAGCTGCCTTTTATGAACAACATTTCTTTCCTATCGCAACAAAAAATGTTATAGCAATATTCTAATATAAGAACAACGAGTTTGGATCTAATGACAATAATTCTTATTAGCGGTTATGTTGTCTGTATCTACTCCCTGCGCCCCGATTTAATAGTCATGTGCGTATCCCTATGCTGTTAATTTGACCTATATAATATAAATTTATACCATTAGAAAATGTAGCATCTAAAGTTCCTAATGATATTTTTTACAACATATAATTATATTATGTTGATCAAATCGAAGACTAGGGGATGCACGCACAACTAATAAATCAGGGCGGAGGTAGTAGCAAAAATATTGGTGGAGACTCATATATTTTAAGGTGATCCTAAACAAATATAAAAACAATAGCATCAATGATAATCCGGTGAACTCATAGGGTTGACCATCTAGCTAGGCTCTATGGGTTTATCACATTTTAGAAGAAAAATGCCAAAAGGGTCATAGATGAACATTGCTTCTATGCGAGGTGGAAAATTGGTACCACTTACACTAACAAGCTAGAAGGACCATAACGCTTGTACATGAACAAACTCGTTGTAGGGGTTCCCCACATTCCTTTAAACGGGAACTTCAACACCGGATAATAGTCTTAATCTATGCGAGGTGGAAAATTGGTACCAATTACACTAACAAGCTAGAAGGACCATAACACTTGTACATGAACAAACTCGTTGTAGGGGTTCCCCATATTCCTTTAAACGAGAACTTCAACACCAAATAATAGTCTTAATCTATTAACTATTTTTAGATTTACCTCCTATCCTTTCCGTGACGGTGGGCCAACTTAGCGAAAAATGTAGACCAAGGATATTAAAATTTATCCTAGCTTATCTTACACATATTTTTATATCTATTTAAGTTGTGTGCTATATTAAGTACAATTTTATTAGAATAGTTTAAACATGGGAAAAGATGATAGTCCGCCGCAATCTAATTGAGGAAAAGCTAGGGTGCAACCAACACAACTCTCAATCCACACCCAAACTCCTTTCTCTCCAATAACAACATCTCTATTATGTTGCCCGACTCTAGTAAAAGTAGTGGGGCTGACTCTTAGTTTTGAAGGGCGGCCTAGCAAAAGATAACAAAAACATTATACACTATATAAAGTTCAATCAATTTACCACCTCCATATTGATTTGGGTACTGTTCATGAGCTAATTATCCATTCGTTTATCCAATGGTTATATGACACGTTGTTACCTTTACTGGCCAGTACATTGATGCACTCCATCGATTGGCTTTTTATTTGTCCAGAGGGTTACCGGTTACCGGTCAGCATCACTGCCTTCTTTTGGTTACACGTTGCTGACGGTTTCACCCATCGGTTTCGTCGTTGTCTCTCCGACTAGCTCCTTTTTTTTATAGCATATTTGCTTCAGTCAAAGTGGTAGTTAAAACGATGAGTACCCACTGCGGAACAGTCTAGATGGATACGTGCGCGTCCCTCAAGACCTCAACATCCTCTCTGGCCGCCTGCTCACCTCCATCTCCCTGGTCGATCTCCACCTCATCGCCTCATCGGCCTCCCTCTCGGAGCTCCTCCTGGCCGAGATACTGCGCCCATGTTGCCGCCCTCAATCCCCAAGCCTGTTTAGAGGTGGAGTCACCGTGGGGAACTTTGGCCCCTGATTTTTTTCTCCCCATCCAACTGCCCACCACCAGCACATCGCCGCACCGCCTCGCCTAATTTCCCACCTTTTTCTCCCTCCGCGACGAGGTAACCTGGAGGAGATCTTCAGGCGCACTCGCGAGGGGGAGGACCTCGGGGAGGCACGCGACGAAGAACCCGACCCAGGAGGCGGCATCCAAGGGTTGGCCTAGCGGGAAGGCGACGAGTGCGAGCGGGCTGGGTGCCGGACGAGGGCGCCGAGAGTATGGTTACGGAGGACGAAGACGCCGCGGGCGAGCAGATCCTTCAGCGCGGCGACGCACTTGAGGGCCATGACGGCGTCGCCATGGCCGGAAGCTGCTGCGCGCAGGCGCCCCGTGAGCGCGGACGCGAGCGCCGAGGCGGAGTCCGTGAGCGCGGATGCGAGAGCCGAGGTGGAGAGGCGCGATTGCCCGTGGAAAGCGAGGAGCGCGCCCATGGTGTGCACAAGCAGAGCACAACCATGTGAGGATCCGCGGCAGGTCGACCTGCACGAAGGGACAGGCTCCCTCTCTTGGCCCTGGCTTCCGCGACCAATACCATCTACAGACTACAGTTAGGGATGGATCCGGCAAAGATTTTACAAATTTGGGCGTAGTCTGCAACTACTGAACTACATCAATCACCCTTTAATCTCAGTGGGCAGTGGCCAAGGTTTGTATTCTACCGCCTTAATCCAATCTGTATATATTCCGATGATACTTGATGCTGCATGCATGGATGAAGATGTTTCAAGTGGAAGTAGATGCCCGTGAATAGGTTGTCTAGGTAGACCTAAAATCAAACATATATAATATTTATTTTAGTTGGTGATATCAGGAACACATGATCGTCAAAGATCTGAAGCCAAATTGCTTGACTTATCCAGTACCAGGCAGAGGTAAAAGTATACAAAACCGAGAAACTACAGCATGCCGTCTGTATCAGTTTGCAGACAAGTTTCCTCTTCTCAGAACTCCAGTGAATTGGATTCCTCTAAGAACATGTCCGTAGTCATTGACTCATTGGCAGACCTCTTATAGTATGTAGTTCTACCGAGAATCTATAATTAACAATACTTTTTGTTTGTGAATTATAAATTTTAAAAGCAAGTTAAAATTCAATATTTCCCTGAATTAGTTCATGATTTACAACTTTGAGTTGTTTGAGACATTAATTAAGAAGTGCATGGCTATCGCTTCAAGGGCTGCATTACATTTTCTCACAAGTAACTAATAATTAACTATATTACCTCTTCGATTCCTATCAAAGATTTCTATTAGAGTTTGAACGGTTGAAATCTTTAGAAAAAAAATCTACGGAAGTTGTTTGATTTTTTCGATTTTTTCCTATAGAAAATCAGCTAAATATTCTATTTCACTGAAAGAATTATTTGTTTCTCATTTGGTGAAAGCAAACAAACTTCAGTGAAATTATACAATGTATGGTTAGAGTGGGCATGACACTGTAATCATAAATTTACCTATTCCATCGTTTTGGAATCTCGCAAATAAACAATATAATTGATAAGTTAACATATCGCCAAGACAATGATCTGTTCATTATGTGAATATTCAGCGTGTATGTTGAAAGCAGTGCACACCTTCTGCCAAGAGTACTGTGCGTACTGCACTTAGTAAAATATTTGTTTGTGATTAGTAGTCTTTACTCACACTGAAAACATCAGGATACTCCTCCAGTTCTAAATTCATTCACATTAAAACTATTACTTTGTATTCCTTTACTTGGAAACCGGTAAATTAATACTGTTACAAGTTTCCACTGCATGGGCTACTGTAACTCCACTTTAGAAGTCATTAGAAGGATCAAAGTTGGTACACATGTAATATTATGGCCACATAGTCTGTTGGCAGAGTGCCCTGAACATGTGGGCACGTAACGATATCTTTGACGACCTTTCATGCTTAGTAAAGCCTGAAATAATGGTAATGGATGTATACAGATTGAGCACAAGTTTCCTTCACGTCTTATCTTTTAGTTGATTCTCTTCCTAAATGCTGCGATTTCTACAAAAAATCCATTGCTAAAGTTTGACAAGCAAGAAAAAATAACTTGAGCCAAAAAAAAATCTACTTCATTCGCCAAGCAATTTATTTATGCTTGGCGGGAACAAAAAAATGTCCGACATTTTGTCCTTTCTTTTCCTTAGTACTTGTGGAATAAGTTATGGGCAGGGAAGGACACGAGGTGCACGGATTCATCCTCTCAGTTCGGCAAGGTTTGCTAATTTCTTTGGATCGTTTCTTCCACAATATGGATGTATTTGGTTTGCTTGATCTTTCACTTACATGTGTTTCCTGTGTTCTTGATACCATGCCAAGAGTTCAAAATTATTTTTGGTTTATGGGATGGATCTTCTGTATAAATTTCTATGCAGATTTCAGTTTTCTGGTAAGTTTCCGCATAGGGTGGGGTGACAGATAATCCATAGAAAATTGACCCTAATAAGGATGATGTCGGGGGATATCAAAAGAAGTAAGTTCATATTCCATAGCATTATGCCCCATTGTTCTCTATTTTGACCAAGAGTATTTAGAATATACTTCTCCATCGACAATTTTAGAGGCTATCCAAAAAATTATCTATGTCTCATGTATGAGCGTATCACAGTTTGAATATTAATCTTTGCAATTGTAGGATTTGCGGGATGTTCAATGTCTAATTTTTTTTTTCTGTTCATCTCCTAACAGCCTTCGGGGATATTGTTGAGGAGGTTCAAAAAGGCAGAGGAAGGTGAGGCGATTTTTTCCCCCATTTCGAAAAAAGGGTGAGGTGACGCATAAGCAAAAGCCCTTTTTTTTGATTTTGAATTAAATTTGTCATACGTCTTTGGTTACTGAGGCGATCTCTCAGCAGTTGTATGCTTATCCTCTCTTACTGGCATTTTGTAGGAGAGCCATAGCTGTGATTCTTCGAGTTTCATATGAGTATTATTAATCTATTCTTTCCTTATTTATATTTTCTTCTTTTTCTTGAATCTCCCTGCTTCTTTCTATAAAGATGGAAGGATGCAGAATTATTTATTTGAAAATGATTACGAAGGAACAAATTCCTAAATGTTAGGTACTGTAATTTTGATTCTAAGAACTTATACATGATTGTGCTCTGCTCCAGCTCTCCTTAAATAAATTAACCCGTTATTAATACCCAATTTTCTTAAGTCAAATGTAATATTCTACTATTATTTTTGTTGATTATACTCTGCGTCTGATCTTAGGAGTCCACATTTTTGTTACTTCACTCAGCTAGCAACTTTCTTCGGTTCCTAATCTCTCTCAAATGGTTATTGGTAAAATATAAGTCTTGAATATGAGCATTATTAAACTACTGCTGGCGAAAGCGAGAATGTTCTTCTCTGCACATGAGAAACAACATAGGAAATTCGCTTATCATTTCAATATTTGGCTTTGATATGTAATCCAATTGAATGTGGTTCCATGGTTTTGCTTTGATCTCTATAATGTAAGTTTAACTTGGAATTTTTAGTGTAGAACCAATGGTCGTGGATACAAAAATATATCAATGCCTCAACACTTCCTGCCATGGACAATTTATTTGGTTCTCCATACCATAAAACATAGCATTATTGTGGGCATATCAGGCCAATGAATCCAAGATCATGGAAGCAAAATGTATCAATGAGGAATGGCAAAACTGTTTGATATATATCCAGGTTTGGTTCCATGCTCTTATGTACTTTCTTGCTATTTCAGTGTCTTACATTAGCTTTGGCAAATCCAAATTTCATAGCATTGATGGCATCACATGTTTCAGTCAAGTAGACCAAATCCTCATAAATTTTTTCTTCTAAAAATCTAGCTTTTAGCATGGAAATTTAGTTTACATAGCATTTATGGCATCACATGTTTCAGTCAAGTACACAAAATTCTCATGCGGTTATTTTTTGAAAATCTTACTTTTAGCGGTTGTTCATAAGCTATCATTCTCTCTGTCCATGGGAAAACTTTGCATCCTTCCAGCTCCTTATGCAACGTGTGGCCCCTCTTCCCTTGCAGATGTTAGTCTGTCTATCTCTACTAGCAGCAGAGAAGATTTTGTGTGGAAAAAAGAGGAGTACGGGTTTACTATGAAGTTCCCCTCGCAGTGACCACCTATTTTATCAGCTGACGGTTTTAGCTGCTACAACAACTTCTAATGAGCACTTGAGTTCTGCTCCTTGAAAAGGTTGTAACCACATATCCAGAGTATGGACTATGTGAACTCTTTGTAAGCGGCGTGCCATCATTGTTGACGGAATCGTAAGTATAGTCCATGTGTTTGCATAAATATGTTCCATATTGTCTAAGAGTATAGGTTTTATGAACCTATAGTTTGTAAATTCTGAATGCCCACACTTCGCGATCTACCTATCTAGCTTACTTTCGGTTACCGCAAAGGCTTACTTGATACTTTCGGTTCCACTGGTAACGGAAGAGTTTACTTCATTTGTATGGTTTAAGTTACATGGGTGCCCAGTGTGTTCTCGAGTTGCATGTGTATAGTTGTGATAAATGTGAAAATTTGTCTATACTATCTGGAGTTGGATTTCCAAAAGTGAAATGATTGCTCATTATTTATACACCTAGCGATGCAGACCAATACCAGTTTCCTATTAAACTCAGTTCACAGATTGAACTTAAGGCACACAAATTCATACATGATGCCATCACACCCGCGGATATCTCATGTGCCTTGCAATCACGGGCGCGGCGTGCCGCCGCGCCATGGCTTCCTAGTTGACAATAAGATGAATTCACGGGAGTGAACATATAACTATGGTAGGCGTATTTACCACATTTTGAGAAAATAAGATGCCTCAAGAATTAGGCACAAACATTACTTAAACATTCGAACCTACTTTTATTTTTTTAACACAGAACACATGTAACAATTTTATGTGAGCAAAACTATTACTTGGACGTCGCCTACCACATTTCTTCAAAAGAAACTTGACGGTAAAAGACCAATTGATTATTTGTTCTCCATTTTTAGATTTACCCCTTATCCTGTTTAAAATGGCCCCAAATTAGCCAAGAAAGTGTGAAGCAAGAAGATCTAAATTTAGCCTAGCTTATTTATTATCTTACACGCCCGTTTATCTGTTTATTCATGCTAAACCCTACACTGATTACACTATTTCTTTAGAACAATTTAATCACTGAAAAAACGATAGTACTCTCCAACACAATCTAAGTGCTCGTTTGATTCATAGGATTTGTATAAGATTTGTGTAGGATTTAGATTCTATAGGAAAATTTCCTACACAAGTTATTTGATTCATACGAACACATAATCCTATAAGAATCAATTCTATAGGAAAAAATCATTAGGTCATATCTCATGGTAATTTTTTTTGCTACATCAAATTAACTTTATCTTCTCATGGATTCAAGATGGCAGACGTTCCAATCCTATTATTTTTTGTATTCCTACACTATTCCTATCTATGAATCAAAAGAGCCCTAACTTTTTTACCAAGCAAAAAGGTTAGGGCGCAAACATCTCTTCCGTATTCCTCCTCTTCCTCCTCCTGACCTACACCTACTGACCCAACCCAACCCAACCCAACCCAATGCGGCTCTAAATCCAGCGGCCGCCGCCTGCCCTACAGCCGCCGCCGCGCCGTACCAGCTACCGCCGACGGCTCAATCCCGCCCAACGCGCCCCTCCTCTCTCTCTCTAACACCCCTCCACTCTCAACGCGCGTCGCCGCCATCGCCGTCCCCCTTTCTCCTCACCGCAACATCGTGTTCCTGCTGTCTCCACGCCGTCCACAATCATTGTCCATTGGGTCTTGAGGTACGAGCTTGTTTTCGTCGAGTGATTTGCCCGACATCCACAATTTTTGGGTGTGCCCGCCCTAGCCGGTGCCTTCCCGGCACCCCCATCTAGATCCGCCCCTGCTTGTGCTACCCCTTACTAATTTTTTTTTTAGTAATTTGATACTGTATAAGTAGGGCCAACCAATCCCCTCTACGAAATGTTGGAACCACAATAACATGTTCTTGTTTATCAGCTACCGCGAAGATGCCTAACTGAACTTGCAGAGCCTTTGATGTGCAAAGTTCAGTTGCCTTTGCAAATACTTTAGGTTGCCTTTGCTGAATAATGTATTTTTTCCCTATCTTGGTGGCAGTTACTGCAGGCCGAGTGGAACATTCTGTTCGTAGCGAATGGCGAGGGAACCAAGTCCTGAGATAGACGATGAACTTTTCAATGAAGTTTATGGGAAAGCCTACAGCGGCCCGGTTGCACCAGCTGCCAACAGCGCGATACCCAAGGTAAATGACGAGAAGAGGCCGCTAGCTGTTGAGAAGTCAGACGATGAAGATGAGCCCCGGGATCCCAATGCTGTCCCTACTGACTTCACCAGCAGAGAGGCTAGGGTTTGGGAGGCTAAAGCTAAGGCTACAGAAAGGAACTGGAAGAAGAGGAAGGAGGAAGAAATGATCTGTAAAATATGTGGAGAATCAGGACATTTCACTCAGGTACTTCTTTCGCCTTGCAGCGCACGTGTCTTTGTAGTACTCTTTACTGGCCATAGAGAACTTAAACAGCAAGAGTCTTTCCTGATATGGTATCACCTGCATGCAGTCTTTCTTAGTGCTAAATTTTATCCTTTGTATGTGACTCGTAGCACCTAATCTTAGAAAAAGATGATTCAACCTTTTTTTTCATGGAAACATCATTACAACACGAACTTTTAAATTGCAGCAGAACATACTTGCAGGACATACTTTTTTGGCATCTGCGTCTTCACTAAGTTGTCTTATCTGACAGCATTAAACTTAATTTCCTATTAATGGTCTTGTACTTCTGGCAAGTCTGTAAATTAAATTTCTGGTGTAACCCAGCTAATCTGATGCTGATGGATACAAGAGTACATATTCAAACATGGATTAGTAGCATGCATACTATGTATACTGGCGCTAACAGCCGTTTAGGCATGGGAACCAAGGAAGACTAGAAGGGCCAGTTCAAGAGTCAGTTAGGAATAGAGCCCAGAAGAGTTATGGAGTCTATTAGTATTCGGAAATAATTAGATCTTGAGTTGTACAGAAGCTAACATCCTCATAATCACATCCTAGGATGCCCTGTAACTCCATTACAGTTCAACAGCAAGCAATGGGATTAACAAAAAGTCTCAGTTCACTTAAGTCTTCCCTCATTTGATTCCCTTCATCACACTATACTTTACTTCAAGTTGTTACAGTCCAACCTCTCTCGTCCTGTGCATATTTATCTCAGTTTTGTCCTATCTTAACAACAGTGTATACCATAAATTACTGGTACATCCCAGCTAATCTTATCATGTAGTCTCGATTATATGGGTTAATAGAGTGCGTAATACAAACCAGTGGTACCATCCATCTAATTTATCCCCATGTTTATATTTACCTTGTTGCATGTACATTGTTTGCACACATTTATGCTCTGCAGAACTATTGGTGTGTCCAATTGGATGTTTTGAGACATTCTCTCCATTTTATCTTTCTTAATAGGGCTGTCCATCGACACTTGGAGCAAATAGGAGAAATGCAGATTTCTTTGAAAGAGTTCCAGCAAGAGACAAACAAGTCAGGGATCTTTTCACCGAGAGGACAATAAGTCAGATTGAGAAAGATGTGGGTTGTAAGATCAGAATGGATGAGAAGTTCCTGTTTGTCAGTGGGAAAGATAGGTTAGTGCTAGCCAAAGGTGTAGATGCTGTGCATAAACTCATTCAGGAAAGTAAAGGCAAACATAGTTCAATCAGCCCAAAACGGGACCGTTCTAGATCTCCTGTACGGAATTCTGCCGATTTTCGCCCCAGGACCTCTGAGTCTCAATGGTCTCATAGCCCAAGAAATGTGCCACGCTCTCAAAGTAAAGGACACTATAATGAAAGGCCTCTGGATGGTCGCTTACGTGATGATATTCCGAAGTATCCAAAAGGGTCTCCACAAGGTAGGGCGTTAAAGCACACTGATCTTACAATTTGTTTGTACGGGCAAATATTATGAGCCAGACATTATAGTCAACTTGAGCCTTTGGTCCCTTTTTGTTGTTAGCCATTGCCCTACAATATAACTTGTCTAATCCTTTTGCACCAGAGGTAAGTTTCAAGCTTTAAGTGCTCGAAGTGATGTCTGTCTGGTTATGATCAGACAAATTACCTTGAATGCAACAAGTTCCATGCTGAAAGATTTTTCAGACTTCTATGAGTTGGATGGCCTCCTATATGTGTATTGTATCTGCTGTTATTCGTCCTTCACTGTATAGTAAACTTAGGTGTCAAGCTATCTTCGTCATCTCGAACTAAAATCCAAATCTTGCATGTTCTTCCTTTTGCTGAAGCTTATGCCAACTATGGAGCAAAGGACCGTCCAGTCCAATCAAAATCTCCATGCCAACCCTCCTATCTTGATGAGCCCCTTAGATCGCATGGTGGGAATAACCAATATGCCACAACACATATTCCCAATAACAGCAGCACTGAGAGACATGGAACAGATTCCCGCCTAGACCTTAAGTTTGACCTGCCTTCGTATCCACAAACTCTGGAAGAGCTTGAAATCGAGTTTAAAAGAGAAGCTATGGAATTAGCTAGAGCCCGTGACCAAGAGGAGGATGAAGAAAACTACAAGCATCGTGAGGTAAATTTCTTGTTGGTTACGAAATAATTTAACTTCTTCTCTCTTGTAGTATCTGATCATTAGCTCTTATTTATTGAAGTAACAGTATTTGCTCTAGGCCCTTTTAATGAAGCTAATAAGTTTCACTTAATTTTGTATAACCATCACATAGAATTAGATTTGGACATAAGTATGTAGCACAATAAACCACCTTACTCCAACTATGCCTATAGAGACAATCATCTGGATGTTTTCCTATTTCAGGGTGTTGTTTTACATTTTTTTTCCTGAAAATTGGGTCTCTAGTAACTTCATGTAAGCATAGATTAAGTACCAACCAAATGACTCAGAAATATTGGTTCTGTCATCATAAATTCATAATGCCTTGCGTTTCTGCATCCAGCCTTTTAGTTGGAATTATTCAAGCTTCCCAACTTCTACCTGATTCATACTAGCTATGCATACCTTTTTATTTTAGCTACCGATTTTGAATTAGATGACTATAAGTTGTTCAGTCGAAATTTAGAGTTAAAATTAACCCATTGAGTAGTCCTGATATGTTTATTCCTTGTTGCATTTGGAAGGACTGCACTTATTGTGGTCAATGACCACCACTAGTTTTTTGGGGATTTGTTTCTATCATGATATCATTTGTCTGCCTTGTTTCTTGCATAAATAGTTATTTTCTTACTGAAGAGCAAGACAACTTAGGAAACTTGCAACGACTAATAATCTATTTTTTTTGTTGCTTTGTAAGTTGTAACATACTAACTGTCCTATCTCCGTCTACTTCTCAATAGTTTGCTGTGCAAAGCAAATCTGATAGTTGGATCCTTTATTTGCAATAGACTTCAGGCCATGCACTAGAACTTTGGTTTATTCTAACGGGTGACCAGAATAATCAATAACTATGTCCACGAATTATTCAAGAATCACACCTTGGACCATAGTTGTCTCGTAATGTTTTCCATTTTATGTTGATGTGGCTTTGCCTGTGATATATCCTTATGGCGTTCTTATTTCTATGACAGTCACATAGAGAAATGAGAGAGAACCACATGAAGAGAGTGTCGGCCACAAGGAGTATGCAAGCACGGAAGTGGGATGAATTTCTTGAACAAAGTTATAAAAGGCAGCAGCAGGCTCAGCAGACCTCATACACCCAAAATGGCTATCCAGATTTTGATCAGAGAGCTACACATTATGCCCCTACTGGTCCGCCAATCGATTCAAAGAACACGTATCCATATGCTAGTGATAATTATTCTGCTCCAAGGCGTCATGCTGCTTATGGCGAGTTTCAGCATGACAGACATGACGATTTAGGGAGGACCTATGGGCGATATTAGCTGTTGAATGGCGGTGAGTTAACACTCTTTTTTTTTTATAAATCTTAGCTGTGCAATTTAAATGCATTTAGACATAGCGTTCGCATGGCTGGAGAGACTGGCACAAAGGTAAGTCGGACGGTGTTCCAGGTAAGTTTGGAAACGTAGTTAAAAGGTTGCGACTACGTTAAATACAGTAGATGTCCACCATCTTATTAGGAAACGTTGGCCAACTGCTCCCTCCATTTTTGAGTACCTAAAGAGGGGTTCCTGAATTTTCAGGGCGCTTTTGTGAGGACTGAGTCAATGGTGTGCTACTGTCTTAGCGCCTATTATCTGTTGTGTAGTTTCAGAAGGTAAGAATCCTGTAAGCAACATATGTTCCAGTTGCAGTCTCCAGCACCATCACAATGAAACGAGGAACTGTCAAAATGGATTTAAGATACCATATCAGTTGCTTTTCTATTAATTATGGAGAAACTGGTCGATGTTATGGCCATTTTGAACAGTGTAGCATGATGGCAATTTATTCAAGTTCTTAACGTTCTTCCGCACTGGTATATTCCTGCTAAGCTGGCATTAACAGATCTCTTGGCATTGCAGTTTACTGTATCATCGTTTGTTTTTCTAATCAAGGTTCATATGCCATGCGAGTACCCTTTTGGTGTAGAGCCACGCTGGCATCATTTGATGGTTCTCGTGCGTTGATGTTTGCCGTGTTTTATAACCTTTATTTACGACTTGTAAGTGTGTCTCTTCTCTTGACAAATTAAGTTAGCATATATTGTAGCAAAAGGAGCCGATACACAATTCCGTTTGTCCTTCGCTTATCACCTCGGCTCATTCTTGTCGTAGGACAGCCGAACCGACCAAATAGATTTTAGCTCATTTTTGTCCTGTTGACCACGAGGTGATAAATGTAGCATGCTGGCTCCATAGGTTGGGGGATCTCTTTGAGCATCATCTTCCAAAATGCCGAAACTCAGTGGTGAGAGCTGCTTCATTCTTCCTTCCCACCGGCGTCATTCTCTGCTAGCCGTGACTTGAGCAATCTCGCCAGATTCACTAGGAATGGAGTGTACACGAAATAGCATGTCGTCGTCCAGCTCATCAACCCCTGCACGAAAACCAAACGTGTGTCCGTCAGTCTCCCTGGATCAGCACGAGAGGACACACATACCTAAGCCGTTTGGTTACTTAATCGGTCGGCCAGAATGAGCTGAACTGACTGATTTCAGCGAATGTAAGCCGAGATGAGCAGATGACATACCGTGCCAAACAGTAGGACGTCGGCATTGGGATAGCTCCAGCACTCGAACAATCTGCAACCAGCAGCAGCAGTGATACTTGTAAGATCAAAGCTGAAGTGCAGCTGGGAAGGATGAGCAGAGTAATCATCTTGGGCGGTACGGTGGCGCTGTTACTTGATGAGCGGGACCTCGCCTAGAGGGCATGCGACGCCGACGAGGCAGGCGATGGCGAAGCCTAGCCAGGAGCCGTCGAGGAAGAGCCAGACGAACTCTGCGGCGGCGAACAGCACGTACGCCTCCACGTTGCTGGGCACCCCGGCTCGGTACATCTCCGCGCTCAGGTCGATGAACAGAGCAAGGACGCTGCAGATTATCACACCAGCTCAAAACAAGAGGAAGGCAATGGATGCGCTGCTGAGGCCTGAGGCAGGAACATTACATTAGCGACGTCGCCGTGTCGCGCGGGCTCCCGGTGGCCTTGGATTTGGCGGGCAAAACCTTCTCGTCGAGGAAGAGCTGGAGCATGCCGACTGTGCAGTAGAACAATCCGAGCAACGGCGGCACCTGCGCCGGCGAGAGCAAGCAAGAACTGATTAAATCATCCCTGAAGAATCGTATCAGCAGGATGGGATGGCTGGACGCGCCGCCGTTGAACCGTACCAGGATGTGGGTGTGGAGGGGTCCCAAGTCGAGGGCGCCGTTGGTGTAGACCTGGAGGCCGACGCGTGAATGGATGCCGTCGAGGAGCGGCCCGAGGAGGAACCCCGTGCCAAAGAGAGCGGCTGAGACGGCCGGCCAGGCGCGCCCCAGGGGCAGCGACTTGCCGCCGCCGCCACCGCCGCCGTTCTGGAGCGCGTTGACGGGCTTGGGCAAGGGCAGCCGGGTGGGCTGCTTGTGGCAGCGCGACGAGGAGAAGGGACGCGGCGGCGGCGGTGGCGGGGAAGAGGCGCCGGCGATGAGCACGGCTAGTTTGGCGCGCATGTCCCTTATCCTGTGGCCTATGGGCTATGGGCGACGTCGACGTGGCAGGTTCAGCGAGCCCGTTGAGCCGTCGATGATCGCCAAGGTCCTTTCAACTGGTTTAGCTTCTGAATTGCATCGGATTGCCACGCCGCAATGAACTTGCCACGTCTGCTACTAGCTGCTACAATGAACTCGCCTCTCACCATTCGGTAAAAAAGAAACAACTCGCCTCTCATGGCTGTGTTTACTGAACTAGCCCGGGTACTGTACCTTCGTTGCGAAGATAGGATGCTGCTGCTGTCAACAAAGTTTTCGAGTATCTCCGTCGGGGCATTTGCCATGGTTTTGTCATCAAACCTGGTTTCGCAGAGGGCAGGTGCTAGGCCTCGGTCCCTCGAGCTGGGGCCAAGTATCGGTCTCCTCCGCAATATAAAGAAATGCATATGGGGCAAAATCTGCACTAGGTTTGGGTGGTATTGCCCTCCACAATATAAGGTGTATTCGTTTCAAGGGTTTTTGATTTCTTATCCAATTCCGGCAAGGCAGGCGGAAACAAAAATGATAATATACCTTTTCGTCGGTTTCCGTTCTATTTTCAACCATCCCATGTTATGCAAATGCAACATAACATTTTGTATTTTAGCTCAGTTTTTCTTAAATTAATATGCAGTGCTAAGTGTATCCACTTAAAAAAAACCCCGAGAGGTATAGCTCTCTGTCTCCGACCTTTCCAATATTTACACTAAATATGCCATCGTGGTGTTTTACTCCTAGGACAAATCTGAGCTATCGTGAGTTTTGCAACAAAATCCATCACCTGGCCTACAAAAGGGGTTTACTATTGCAACAAAATAGTCGCAACATTTCAAAAATAGTCACACTACAAAAAGGTGTTTAAACAACAACTTTTTTGCCGTATATTTGTTTGCGACAAACCCAATCAATAATTTCAAGAAAATCACAAAAACTTACAAAAAAAACCATGTGTTTGTAGCAATAAGAGTTGTTAAGCAACATTTTTTTCCTTGTAGGTGGGAAGGACGACGGAGCACCTTTCGCCGAGTGCTTCTAGTCCTCATAGGTGCCCAAAGTTTTTTTATTGTAAGTTTTATTACTTTTGGATTTTCTTATACTGATGTTGAGGATTATGAATAGATTGGTGGACTTCACACAAAGAAAAAACAAGAATCACCGGCAATTTTAACAAAACTCGCAAACATTTACAACAAGAAAACTATGTGTAGCAAAGGCTTGGAAAACACAAAAACTTGTACTAGCAAGTGCTTAGAAAACCTTACAACATTTGGCTTATGATTTCACGACATAAGGCATACTAGTTTGTTACAATATGGAAGCGCACACGTAACATCGAAAAATCCAGGAGAAAAAACAATTATGACCCTCATATGTTAATAAATAAATAAATCAAATGTTGGACTAGATGGATTCAAATTAATCTATCAAGACAGATGGCACTGCAATAAGGATACTGAAGTCGATGCGGAATAATAATCTAACACATGAAGTAAACAAGGATGACTGAACAAAATAAAAAGCATCCAGGAGCAACAAATATAAAAAATACTACCTCCATCCTAAAGTTTAAGACTTATATTATTTTTAGAAAGAATTTAGACTGCAATGCTAGCAAGTAGCAACCTGACATGTTCACAAAATCACAACGAACATAAGAGAAACTATTACAGCAGCCACGGGGCTGCACTGCAAATTGTATTTTCGGCCAGGTGAGAGCACTTGAACTCGTTGCATGCTTGAGTCTGGCTTCTACGCGTCCGATCCATAATCAGAGTCCGTGTAATCGTGGGTGTCCGGCTTGACGCCGAGGCGAACCCCGATGCAATGCGAGATGCAGGCGTCGATGGAGGCGTATATCACCTGATTCTTCGACAGCTTGCGACCGTCCCACTTGCTGGTTCCCAGCGACTTCTTCTTCTTGACGCCGCGCCACCCAAGGACCTGCTCCGCCATGCGCTCCATGGAGGCGTTGCCCATGCCCGTCACGGCGCGCAGCTCTTGCGGGCACGCCACCTCCAGGCCGTGGTAGTCCCTCAGCTTGCGGCAGTCGGAACTGATGTTGTACGCGACGAAGGCCACGCGCGCGTCGTCAAGGAAGCGCCGGAGAATGGCAGGCACGTCACCGCCGGCCTGCGCGATCTGGAACACGAGGCACCGCCTCCCGCAGCAGAGCTGCAGCGTGCCCGGCCGTGGCTCGGCGCCCAGACGGCGGAAGGGAGGGGTCCACTGCACACCCATGCCGACGGTGAGTCCGGCCCCCGAGCGGAGGCGGTGGGCTTTGATCCACAGTGTTTTGTACACCCACCGGCGTGTGACGCCCGGGTGCGCGGTCACGGTGGTGGTGACCGTGGTGTGGCCGGCGACGCGCACCTCGTAGATACAGTGCGTCGGGGAGGAGCGGATGAGGCGCGCAGACGCTGCGTCGGTTTCGGCAACCATGGCTCGGCAGTTGCCAAGGATACGGATGAAGATCGATGAGAGACGTGGGTTAAGGAGCGCGGTTGGAATCGATGGTTCCCTTCACGGCGATGGTTACAAGCACCGTACATGTACGTACTAGCCAAGGACTAGACGGACCCGGTGTCCCGGATAGAATTTTCTTGTAATTAATGCTCGTTATCGACTAATCGTATACGATGGAACTACGGCGCATCACGTCCTGGCGGCGTCGAACGTGCATATGCTTACCGTTTCTAGCAATGATTTTATAGTTGACTAGTACAAATGCCCGTGCGTTGCCACGGGGCTCAAAATATTTTTGGTTACCACAATATATAAAAGTAATGCACGTGAAGATATCTGAGCTACTATATATCCGAGCTACTATATGAGAGCCGCCACGAGCAAGGCAAACACCCTCTAGGTTTCCCTGAGCTCTTCAGTTTAGATCATCTCGTGTTGATGTTTTCTTGGGATTGTTCACTGTCCAAAATCAAATTCTTTGTATTCTACTCGTGACCTCTTCGTTTTCTTGGGACTGTTCAATGTCCAAAATCAAATTCTTCGTATTCTACTCGTGATCTCTTTTTGCACAAGACCAACCATCGATAAGAGTTATCACAAATAAGGAAATATAATACTAATATTGTGCAATTTGGTCATACCTATCTATATAAGAGCATCTCTAGCAGATCCCATAAAACAGGCCGAAACTGAAAAACTCCAGCGGAAATACGTGTTCGGGCCAATACTGGGCTAGAACGGAGCCCGAACTCGCGGCCTGGCCTGTATAACGAGTTTTCAATTCACATGTTTACGGGCTCTGCTAAAGATGCTCTAACAAGTTAATATCACGCCACATGTTTCAAATCACTTTTAACTCGCAAAATAATATTCAATTAAATTAGAAAAGGAACCATTGCCAAAATATCCGGATGTCAATTAAAACATTCCAATGAAAGAAATAAAATGTTAGGACATAAAAGTTCTTCAAATTACACAATCACCTATCAAACGAAAGAAAATATGGAAAATTAGACGAGTCTTCAAAAAAAAAATGTCTCCTAGACTGCATACAATTGTATTTTTATATATTACAATGGATGATAATTTTACCTATTTATGTCAAACTATAAAAATTGTACATAGTAAATAGTTGATGTACATCATCGGAAATGCATGGCTGATTAATTATCATAGTTCAGCTCGTGAAAATTGTAGCTAATGAAGCTCATCAAAATGAGAACCTCCAAATTTCAAAGCTTGATACATGAATAGTAGGCATCAATAATTGATATTCTGCACAGAGATCTCTGAGATTGAACTTGTCAGTAAATAAATCAGGTAACTATTTGGTATTTTCCACCAGAATATCATGCTTCAAAATTACATAATCTTTGCAAAAATAGGTCTCAATAATTCTATGTTTAAGCTAATCAAACGAGAGAAATACTGAACAAAAAGCGTGTTAGATATCGCAGTGATGGTGCTGGGTACATTAACCTATTTGAAGATAAAGTAGAAAAAATTGAATTACTCTCCCACTGTAGTTACCATAAGTTACGTCAAACTGATTGCAGTGTTCGTGTGCTAACTTTCCATTTAATAATCAACTCGAAATTTAAAAAATGAAGATGACATGGGAAAAATAAATTGAAGACAAGATTAGTCAAGCATATTTTAGCACACAATTGAAGGTTACACTCATTAGCATTGACTGACCGAAAACTCAAATGTCAGTGAGAAAACTTACCCCTTGTGTCAAGTGTCGACACAGTAGTTAACCATGATTATTCAGTGTAGACTCCAGATCTAATGTACGGCCGCATCAATGTTCGTTATCGTCAATATTTTCAAATATTCGACCGGCCCTACTTAGGTGTGATACCAACGATAAAAGTGACCTGACAGTTGCCATTCTGCTCGTACAGGTTGGATATGATTGCAGCACTGAAGAGTTCCATCAGCTATAGATTTTACCATGATTACCATCCTATATAAAACATATATAGGATAAACAACAGTATGGAACAATACACCCAGTACTGGAAAGTATTTTGGGTGATAAACAACAGTATGGAACAATACAAAATAAGAAGGGCTTACTCAAAGTGAAATCACTCAAGTGATGAAGTCTGCCATTGGATGAGGAGTTATAGGGAGAGGGTAGATCGCTTATAGGCATGACCTGCCTGAGATGAAAGCGCAATTGGGAAATATAACAAATATTTATACGCAGCCCGAATTAATATAATAGTGTCCATGCCACGAAATTTAGAAGTTAAAAATATTCAAGAAACTCAAAATCAACTCCTCAAAGTCAAGATTTAAATATAGAACTGAACCGGACAGGAAAATAAATGAAAGAGAGTGGAGAAAAGTAATGATTGAGACTGGGCTTATCTTGTATGCCACCAACAACGACAATGATGCAGAGACCATGGGATCACAAGCCTCCACTGGCCAGAACCAAGCACACAAACAGAGAATCATGATTACCAGTAATACCATAGAGAGCCGCACATGAGACGACCAAGAAGTAATGTGACCATCGAAAGAAATACAACGTTGACACTACACTACCAAATGATACTCCAGAAGTAGGGACCAAAAAGTCTATGCTAACTTGTTTTCTGCGTGTACCTTTTTATTGCCATGGGATAGATATAATAATGGAAATAGCAAATGTAGTGGCAGCTTAGGAGCCTCTGAATCAGCGTCGAAAAGGTGGATTTAGTGGCACCTGATAACCTGAGGTTCCTTGGCTGTAAGTGTAAAATCCCAAATCACATCAGAGAGCAAGAGTGAGTAATATAGCTAAATGGAGTTCAAAACACTGAAGCCATACCTGCAGCATTTTCTCAATGCATTTCCACCACCGACGAGGACATAAGTAATGTTGCATTACCAGATTCCATCGCATAAACCTGCAAACCTAACCAGAAAAGAAAATAATTGTAAAAAAACTCAAACAACATGTATCATCTTAGGTTTCAGTGAAGATAATTACTATAGGGGCATCTTAGGTTACATGTAGCCACAGGTAAGACGATCAAGCAGACCAAAGACACGACTGAAAATAGAACTTTACCGTCCTAGCGAGCATAATGGAAAATGTTGGCTTGCATCTCCTGCAACTAAGGATAAACAAATAAAATGCACTAATCAATAAGGGGTGGATGCCTAAATGTGTTTCAGTTCTGAAAAAACATAAAAGAAATATTTGTTACCTCATGCTTCTTATTGCAATCTATATGATACAAATCAACTATATAAATCCAACCTTTATTTAGAAATGATGCATCTCCTAGAAAAGAAGATATTGCAGGGTATCAACGGAGAAAAGGTAACATATTAGAACAACGAAACAATAATTGAATAAAATTTGCACATGTAGCATACAACAAAATTAGAACTATGCAGTGCTTACTTGAGATCAAATGCCCTAAATATCTAGCTTTAGAGTGATATCGCCATCTCCCTTCTCCTTCGCTTTTGCGCTGAGGTTTAACACACAATAAAGAACATATGCGGACCATCTCCCTTGTACTAAATATCTTGCTAGCTTGCTCTATTCACCGGAAAAAACAGAGGACCAGTTCAGAAATTAGATGACAAAATAAAACATGGACATAGAAGTAGCACGAGAAATGGAAGATTGTTGTTTCTCCTAAATCATGGTAAAAATTCAAGCAGTAAAATGGCTTACTACAGAAATTTCAAAAAACTAATAGTAGCAGCATCTTATTGATACCGTGCTACAGCTGCAGGCAATTTAGAGAAATAAAAAGCTTGACAAAATATTGTTGTTTCTCCTAAATCATGGTAAAAGTTCAAGCAGTAAAATGGCTAACTACAGAAAATTCAAAAACTAATAGTAGCAGCATCTTATTCATACCATGCTACAGCTGCAGGCAATTTAGAGAAATAAAAAGCTTGACGAAATATTGATCCTTAGGAAAGGGAGCAGTATGTCTAGGTCAATGGTAATGATAATTAACTGCTGATGTAAACTCCCGTCTATTTATATTTTGTTTGAGAAAAATATACAACAAAACCTAAGGCACTCCGATGTTAAGCTCAAACAACAGAAACCTCCTACGTCATACCTGCGACAGGGATTTCTTCTGAACTCTTATTTTTGAACCATTTCCCTTGCAGTAAATGCCAAGAATTCCACTGACATGATCCTGGAAGTATCAGCACATCTCTATCATCACTATTGCAAAAAAAATGTAGTGAATGCTTTCAACAGATATCCACTGCTAACAGTTCCTCTTCTATTCAATGGAAGAGACATAATTACACATGTAGGTTTGGTTGTCTAGTTCGGGAAGGAGTGTATAGTGGATACCTGGATTTACCGAGGATGACCCTAGATACAGGTTCAGCCTAAGGCTTTACGGAGGATGAACATGGTATATAAAGCTAATTCCTCCGAAAGTATAGAATGTAATATATGCATGACAGTATTTTGTTTTTCAGGAGATATTACGGTGGTACCAAAATCACTGAACAAATGAATCAAGACTTCCAACCGTTGGCAGTGCAGTCTTCTTTTTTCTTGAGAAGACATTTTTTAGCAGTTAGTTGTTGCCTGCTTTTCACACCCCTTTAATAGTTTCTTGTATTAAAGGTAGATAGAATCTACTGCTCATAATAAGTGTCCAGGGTTAAGAAAATTCAAGGGTTGGGGAAGAACTCTGAACGGGGAGCTTAGGAGGAACTCTGAACAGGGAGCTTAGGCGGCGTGCTCTCACCAGGGACCCCATATCCTTCAGCTTAGTCTCGATGGTCACCACCACATAGCAGAGCGGCGCACCCCTGTCCATCTCCACGCTTGTCCCTCCACCCGTGTCGATAGCCTGAACCACAAAGCTTACTGGAATCAACACTCCAGGTCCAGCACATCGTGAACTGGCAACTACTGTAACCTGCACAACGGAACCAAATCATGAGGTTAATTAGAGGAAGAACACCGTGGTCGTTCAAAAGGGAGAAAAAAATGGCCACATCGACCAACACATCCGAAGTAGAAACTATAACTAAAAAACAAGCCTTGACTGTGACATGAACATGAAAAAGCATAGATCTTGCCTTTAGCCCTCTCCACGCAAGAATTTACTTCATGTATATTTTGAAGCAGAGATGGTACTGGGCAATAGTGAAGCAGTCATCATAAGTTGAGATCTCAAATTCAAAGTTTCACCTACAAAGGACCATACATATGTGAATTTTATTGTCACGCTAGTCAACTTGCAAGAATTTATATCTAGAGCAGCAGATAATGCTTCAAGGGTTGTAGTTGCTTAACATTTTCATTGAGAAAATTACAGAACACATAAATGAAGGGTGAAATCACACGTCAATTTACCACTAACTACAACAGTTGTTTCTCCTCAAAAAAAAGTTGAACCTAGTGCCAACTTACCTTGACAGCAAGATCATCGACCAACATATCCAACAGTAGCATCAACCATCATCTGATTCAAACAGGAAGCATTTTAGTTGCACATAGCACAACCCTCCAACTATTCAACCCCTGCCTTCCCCTGAGCATACCATTGCCAATGGTGGACTGCAATGGCAACCACAATAATAGATAAACAAAAATCTTGTTCTAACATCAAAATCAGGTAGACATCGGAACTCAATGATGAGGGTGTGTTATTTGTATGCAATTCAGAAGTTCATCTATCGAATGCTTACACCACTCTTAAAAATCTATTTATAATAGGCCAGACAATATTTCGTATCAAGGTCCTACTACTATTTGTCGATTGTACTAACCACATATTTCGTATCAAGGTAAACACATCAGTTTCACTCGTGTAGCAGTGGAATAGTACTCCGTTCTACTTGTAGAAGCAATGCATATGGCAGAAATCGAAACTGACAAGTAACAATAAAGATTCACATGCATTAAAAAGTAACAATATTCAAAATTTTAGACAAATACCTTCCCTCCCTGCCCAGATCTGACTTGTCCCGGGTGCAATGTGCCCTCAATGGCAGTGGGCGGAGATCAGGTGGTACTTGAGTGTTGCTTGGTTGGACATGGGGCTGAGGTCGATGGTGAGGCGAGCTTGCATGGCCCGGCGAGTAGGACGCCGGCGACCTCCAGGTCCCGCGCGTGGAGGAGGACGAGATCAAGTGGAAGCTTTCGTGAGGTGTGCCCTCGACGGGCCGCGCCTGGAAGAAAATGGCGAGCTTGGTCGGCCAGGTGAGGATGTTGATGGCGCGCTCGCATGGCCGAGCAAGGAGGACGCCGGCGACCCGCGGATCCCACGCGCGGAGGAGGACAAGATCAAGTGGGGGCGCCCCTCGCGGCGCGAGGAGGACACCGGCGGCATTAGGGTCCCCGGGTGGTGGAGGAACGAGATCGTGCAGGGGTCAGGATGCAGGGGCAGATAGGGTTGGATAGCAAGGGAGAGGCGAAGGCGTGTGGTGATTCTGGTGAGGCAGGCCACGGCGAGCTAACCAGGGAACTGCTCGTTCCCGGGCGGCGGCGTTCCCTCGTCGAGGAAACGCAGGGTTTCGGGTCTCTCGGAGAAAGCGTAGCGAGGGTGAGGTTGGAACGTGGGTGGGTTTTCTTGGGCTTGGCCCATGAGCGCTGATGTACGACGGAGCCACGGAGCCAACGACCAAAAACTGGTCGTAGTGAGAGGTGAGGCAGAATAGGGAACATGTTCCTCCTTTTTAAGTAGTGTAGATTGAGTTAGGGCAAGCATTAGAGATCAGATAACCCATCCCTTACCATAGTGTTACGTTACCATACGGTGTAGCAATCATGTTCTATTGCGTGAACACTTAGGAAATGTACGATGGGTAAAGCGAGTCTTCTTTTAGAGTTGTCATGTAAGATTTTTGGTAAATTGTCTTTCCTTAGCTAAAGAATGACCCCATAGAAAATAATAGAAGGCAAGTTTCACCACTGTATGAAATATCTTTTCCCCTGCTATGAGATTGCTTAACCACATATGCCATGTGGTCAAATATCTTTTCTTAGCAACATAACTTTCTATCTAAATTTAATTAGTTCTCATTAATTGTAAGAGATAATAATGCATCATGCACACTTATAGCTATTATCTTCTATATAGATTATTTTTCAACAAAGCGAATATATTTATACCATGAAGATACCAATTATACCCACCCTAATGGCAATATGGAAGAGCACATCCAAAAAAGGAAAGAAAGATTACAGAAAAGAAAAGTCCAGCTACATAGATGTTCCTTGTAGCAGCGGACCAAACACCACCAAGACAACACCAGAAATTTATCTTCTCAAAAACAACACCTTAAGAAAGGAACAATTCACAAAGGAGAAAGTCTGCGCTCACAAAACAATTCCTTCAACAAAGCCATTGATAGGCACAAACATTAAGGCCATACCTTGAGTTTTCACCATGCAAGTTTAGACTCTGAAATTATCCTGTGTTGTCGGCCTCACTTGCCGATGCCGTTGCTTCAAGTTATGAATCACCAAGCCAAAACCTCATCGCCACCAAAACTCGAACCACCATTACTAGTCCTCAGATTCAGCTTTCATGCCATTCTCCGCGACTGAATTCACCGTGGAAGTATGGAACTAAGGACATGTCCCACTATGGCAACATACTGCAGAGCTTCGCATCACTCCCTCCGAAACCGAAATGGTCAGAAAAGCATGGTTGTGCCCGATCGAATACCATCCGATCCGGCAATCTCCGACATCGTCCATTGGAATTCGTCGGTGGAGCCTTCTGAAACTCGACACTCCGACCAAATCAATGAACAAAGGCAACAATCATTCCATCGTCAGGGCATGAGAGCCCTGCTCCACCAGCCACCTCTCAGCGGGGCAAGTCGACGCACCGGCCATGGCTACGACCACTGCTTGTGAAAAAGCACACGTCCGTTGGGAACCCCAAGAGGAAGGTATGATGAGTACACCAGCGAGTTTTCCTCGGTAAGAAACCAAGGTTATCGAACCGGGAGATGAAGATCACGTGAAGGTTGTTGGTGAAGGAGTGTAGTGCGGCGCAACACCAGAGATTCCGGTGCCAACGTGGAACCTGCACAACACAATCAAATTACTTTGCCCCAACTTAACAGTGAGGTTGTCAATCTCACCGGCTTGCTAAAACAAAGGATTAAACGTATGGTATGGAGAATGATGTTTGCTTGCAGAAAACAAAAGAGAACAATGATTGCAGTAGGTTGTATTTCAGATGTAAAAGAATGGACCCGGGTTCACAGTTCACTAGTGGTGTCTCTCCAATAAGATAAATAGCATGTTGGGTGAACAAATTACAGTTGGGCAATTGACAAATAGAGAGGGCATAACAATGCACATACATATCATGATGAATACTATGAGATTACTTAGGGCATTACGACAAAGAACATAGACCGCCATCCAGCATGTATCTATGCCTAAAAGTCCACCTTCAGGTTAGCATCCGCACCCCTTCCAGTATTAAGTTGCAAACAACAGACAATTGCATTAAGTACTGTGCGTAATGTAAACAATACAAATATCCTTAGACAAAGCATTGATGTTTTATCCCTAGTGGCAACAGCACATCCACAACCTTAGGGTTGCTGTCACTGTCCCAGATTCAATGGAGGCATGAACCCACTATCTAGCATAAATACTCCCTGGAGTCACAAGTATCAACTTGTCCAGAGCCTCTACTAGCAACAGAGAGCATGCAAGATCATAAATAACATATATGATAGATCAATAATCAACTTGACATAGTATTCCATATTCATCGGATCCCAACAAAAACAACATGTAACATTACAAATAGATGATCTTGATCATGATATGCAGCTCACAAGATCTAAACATGATGGCACAAGAGGAGAAGACAACCATCTAACTACTGCTATGGACCCGTAGTCCAAGGATGAACTACTCACGCATCGGTCCGAGGCGGGCATGGTGATGTAGAGCCCTCCGGTGATGATTCCTCTCCGGCAGGGTGCCGGAGGTGATCTTCTGAACCCCCGAGTTAGGGTTGACGGTGGCGGCGTCTCTGGAACTGTTCTCGTATTTTGGCTCTCGGTAGTAGGGTTTTTAGCGTCGGGAGGATTATATAGGCGAAAGGGCGACGTCGGTGGGCGCCCGAGGGGCCCACCCCATAGGCCGGCACGGCAGGAGGTGGGGCCGCGCCGCCAGGTGGGTGGCCACCGTGGCCCCTCTTCGTCTCTCCTTTGGTGTGGAACACTCCGTGGAAAATAGGGCCGTGGGCTTTTGTTTCGTCCAATTCCGAGAATATTTGTAAACTAACTTTTCTGAAATCAAAAACAGCAGAAAACAGAACCACGTGGCATCTTGTTAATAGGTTAGTCCCGAAAATGCATAAAAACATTATAAAGTGTGAGCAAAACATGTAGGTATTGTCATAGAACTAGCATGGAACATAAGAAATTATAGATATGTTGGAACGTATCAAGCATCCCCAAGCTTAGTTCCTACTCTCGAGTAGGTAAACAATAAAAAGAATAATTTCTGAAGTGACATGCTACCAACATAATCTTGATCAATACTATTGTAAAGCATATGAGATTAATGAAGTGACTCAAAGCAATGGTCTATAGTTTGCTAACAAAAAGATAATGACTAAACAACTGAATCATATAGCAAAAACTTTTCATGAATAGTACTTTCAAGACAAGCATCAAAAATTATTGCATAAGAGTTAACTCATAAAGCAATAGATTCTTAATACAAGGTTTTGAAGCAACACAAAGGAAGATTTAAGTTTCAGCAATTGCTTTCAACTTTCAACATGTATATCTCATGGATAATTGTCAACACAAAGTAATATAATAAGTGCAATAAGTAAGCATGTAAGAATCAACGCACACAGTTGACACAAGTGTTTGCTTCTAAGATAGAAAGAAGTAGGTAAACGACTCAACATAAAGTAAAAGAAAGGCCCTTCGCAGAGGGAAGCAGGGATTACTCATGTGCTAGAGCTTTTTATTTTGAAAGCATGGAAACAATTGTGTCAACGGTAGTAATAATTCATATGGGTTATGTATAAAACTTCCTATAAGTTGCAAGCCTCATGCATCGAATACTAATAGTGCCTGCACCTTGTCCTAATTAGCTCGGATTTCCATGGATTATCATCGCATTACATATGTTTCAACCAAGTGTCACAAAGGGGTACCTCTATGCCACCTGTACAAAGGTCCAAGGAGATAAATCGCATTTGATTTCTCGATTTTGATAGATCTCAACTTGAGTACATCCATACCGGACAACATAGAAAACAGATAATGGACTCCTCTTTTATGCTTTAAGCATTCAACAACAATAATATTCTCATAAGAGATTTTGAGGATTTGAGTGTCCAGCTGAAACTTCCACCATGATACATGGCTTTGGTTGGCGGCACAATGTTCTTCTCTAACAACATGCATACTCAAACCATTTCAACTCATGGTAAATCTCCCTTACTTCAGACAAGACGAACATGCATAGCAACTCACATGATATTCAACAAAGGTGTGACATGTTGATGGCCCAGATAACATGGTTAGCTCAACAAGCAACTTATAAGAACTAAGATACATAAGTGACATATTCCTTAGCACAATAGTTTTTTAGGCTACTTTCCCATGAGCTATGTATTGTAAAAACAAGGAATACATTTTTGAAAGGTTTTAAAGGTAGCACGCAAGCAATTTACTTTGGAATGGCAGAAAAATACCAAATAGTAGGTAGTTATGGTGGACACAAATGGCATAGGTTTTGGCTGAAGGTTTTGGATGCACGAGAGTATTCCCTCTCAAGACAAGGCTTTGGCTAGCAAGGTTATTTGAAGCAAACACAAGTATAAACCAGTACAACAAAAACTTACACAAGAACATATTGCAAGCATTATAAGACTCTACACCGTCTTCCTTGTTGCTCAAACACTTTTACCGAAATATCTAGACCTTAGAGAGACCAATCATGCAATCCAACTTTCAACAAGCTCTACGGTAGTTCTCCACTAATAGGTTTAAACTACATGATGCAAGAGCTTAAACATGATCTACTTGAGAGCTCAAAACAATTGCCAAGTATCAAATTATTAAAGACAATATGAAGCATTTTCTGTTTCCAACCAAATAACAATAAGTGTAAGTGCTGCGGCTTTCAGCTTTCCCCATGAATCATGAAAGATAAAACGAAGAACACAAGTGTTCAAATGAAAAAGCGGAGCGTGTCTCTCTCCCAAACAAGCATGTTAGGATCCAATTTATTAAGAAAACTTAAATAACAAACGAAAATAAAACACAGACGCTCCAAGTAAAGCGCATAAGATGTGACCGAATTAAAATATGGTTTCACTAGAGGTGACCTGATAAGTTTTGATGAAGAAAAGGATGCCTTGGGCATCCCCAAGCTTAAACGCTTGAGTCTTCTTGAAATATGCAGGGATGAACCACGGGGGCATCCCCAAGCTTAGACTTTTCACTCTTTTTGATCATATTATATCATCCTCCTCTCTGATCCTTGAAAACTTCCTTCACACCAAACTCAAAGCAATCTCATTATAGGGTTAGTGCATAATCAAAAAATTCACATGTTCAGCAAGGACACAATCATTCCCAACAGTTCTGGACATTACCCAAGGCTACTGAAATTTAATGGAGCAAAGAAATCCACTCAAACACAATAAAATAGGCAATGCGAAATAAAAAGCAGAATCTGTCAAAACAGAACAGTCCGTAAAGACGAATTTTTCGAGGCACTTAACCTGCTCAGATGGAAAAGCTCCAGTTTAATGAAAGTTGCGTACATATCTGAGGATTACTCATGAATTTTTTCAGAATTTTTAGATTCTTTTACAGAGAGAAAAACTCAAATTCGTGACAGCTAAAAATCTGTTTCTGCGCAGAAATCCAAATCTAGTATCAACTTTCTATCAAAGACTTTACTTGGCACAACAATGCAAGAAAATAAAGATACACAGGTATTGCTACAGTAGTAACAAGCACCTTGACTCAAATATAAAACAAAAATTGCAGAAATAAAATAATGGGTTGTCTCCCATAAGCGCTTTTCTTTAACGCCTTTCAGCTAGGCGTAGAAAGTGAAAATCAAGTAACATCAAGAGAAGAAGCATCAACAGAGGAGTTTGAAGTTTTTTCAACTATGCATTGTATCTTATCTATGTAAGTTTTAGAAGCTCCTTTTTCATTACTTTTAGGCTCACTATCCTCCTCAAATAAATTTTCAGGAACAATCCAATCAAAATTCTTCTCTAGTGCCTCATGCATTCCTATGAGCTTATACGGTATTGGTATTTTAGTCTCCCCCTCACAATTGGCTTCATTAGTGTACTTTAGTCTATCTTTTTCCATCCTTTCAAGGGTATTTGCAACGTTGATATAAAAGCCAAGCATCTTATATTGAATAAAGACTTTCCTAGCTTCTCTAGCTACATCACCAAATTCTTTAAGAAGGGTTTCTAAAACAAAATCTTTCTTCTCTCCTTCTTCCATATCACGGAGTGTAAGAAACATATGTTGCATTATAGGATTAAGATTAACAAATCTAGCTTCCAACATGTGCACTAAAGAGGCAGTAGAAATTTCATAATTAGGAGCAAGTTCTACCAAGGATCTATCTTCAAACTCTTCAACCTTACTAACATGGTTAAAAAATTCTTCTATATTATCTCTTCCAATGATAGACCCACTCCCTACCGATATATCTTTCAAAGTGAACTTAGGGAGAAGCATGATGAAATAAACAAAGGTAAACTGATAAATAAAGTAAATGCGAGTAAATAATTTTTGTGTGTTTTTGATATAAAGAAAGCAAACAAGACAAAAAATAAAATAAAGCAAGACAATAAATAAAGTAAAGAGATTGGGTGAGACTCCCTTGCAGCGTGTCTTGATCTCCCGAACAGCGCTGTGCTGTTGCCATGGGAGGAAATTCTCTGTGTAACTTTTTCTTCAAGTTCCCCGACAACGGCGCCAAAAGTAGCGCTATGACGGTAAAGCACACGTCCGTTGGGAACCCCAAGAGGAAGGTATGATGAGTACAGCAGCGAGTTTTCCTCGTAAGAAACCAAGGTTATCGAACCAGAGGAGATGAAGATCACGTGAAGGTTGTTGGTGAAGGAGTGTAGTGTGGCGCAACACCAGGGATTCCGGTGCCAACATGGAACCTGCACAACACAATCTAACTACTTTGCCCCAACTTAACAGTGAGGTTGTCAATCTCACCGGCTTGCTGAAAACAAAGTATTAAACGTATGGCGTGGGGAATGATGTTTGCTTGCAGAAAACAAAAGAGAACAATGATTGCAGTAGGTTGTATTTCAGATGTAAAAGAATGCACCCGGGTCCACAGTTCACTAGTGGTGTCTCTCCAATAAGATAAATAGCATGTTGGGTGAACAAATTACAGTTGGGCAATTGACAAATAGAGAGGGCATAACAATGCACATACATATCATGATGACTACTATGAGATTTACTTATGGCATTACGACAAAGAACATAGACCGCCATCCAGCATGCATCTATGTCTAAAAAGTCCACCTTCAGGTTAGCATCCGCACCCCTTCCAGTATTAAGTTGCAAACAACGACAATTGCATTAAGTACTGTGCGTAATGTAAACAATACAAATATCTTTAGACAAAGCATTGATGTTTTATCCCTAGTGGCAACAACACATCCACAACCTTAGGGGTTGTCACTCCCCCAGATTCAATGGAGACATGAACCCACTATCTAGCATAAATACTCCCTCTTGGAGTCACAAGTATCAACTTGGCCAGAGCCTCTACTAGCAACGGAGAGCATGCAAGATCATAAATAACATATATGATAGATCAATAATCAACTTGACATAGTATTCCATATTCATCGGATCCCAACAAACACAACATGTAGCATTACAAAAAGATGATCTTGATCATGATAGGCAGCTCACAAGATCTAAACATGATGGCACAAGAGGAGAAGACAACCATATAGCTACTGCTATGGACCCGTAGTCCAAGGGTGAACTACTCACGCATCAGTCCGGAGGCGGGCATGGTGATGTAGAGCCCTCCGGTGATGATTCCTCTCCGGCAGGGTGCCGTAGGTGATCTTCTGAACCCCCGAGTTAGGGTGACGGCGGCGGCGTCTCTGGAACTGTTCTCGTATTTTGGCTCTCGGTACTAGGGTTTTCGCGTCGGGAGGATTATATAGGCGAAAGGGCGACGTCGTTGGCGCCCGAGGGCCCACCCATAGGCCGGCGCGGTAGGAGGTGGGGCCGCGCCGCCAGGTGGGGTGGCCACCTCGTGGCCCCTCTTCGTCTCTCCTTCGGTGTTTTGGAACACTCCGTGGAAAATAGGGCCGTGGGCTTTTGTTTCGTCCAATTTCGAGAATATTTGTGATGTCTACGGGTGCTTCTATTCTTGTAGACAGTGTTGGGCCTCCAAGAGCAGAGGTTTGTAGAACAGCAGCAAGTTTTCCCTTAAGTGGATCACCCAAGGTTTATCGAACTCAGGGAGGAAGAGGTCAAAGATATCCCTCTCAAGCAACCCCGCAATCACAAAGCAAGAAGTCTCTTGTGTCCCCAATACACCAAATACACTTGTCGATGTATAGGTGCACTAGTTCGCGAAGAGATAGTAAAACACAGGTGGTATAGATGGTGGTAATATTGCAGAAAGTAAAGATGCAATAAAACAGAAACAAGCGGCGCCAGAAAATAGCTTGCTGGCGTGGGAAGCAATTCTTTGTTGTGGAAACAAGGCCTAGGGATCATACTTTCACTAGTGGACACTCTCAACATTGATCACTGATGACCCACAAGTATAGGGGATCGCAACAGTCTTCGAGGGAAGTATTACCCAATTTATTGATTCGACACAAGGGGAGACAAAGAATACTTGTAAGCCTTAACACGAGTTGTCAATTCAGCTGCACTGGAAACAGACTTGCTCGCAAGAGTTTATCAGTAGTAACAGTTTTATAGCAGTAGAAATAGTGAAATAACAAGTGAAATAAAGACAGCAGTTGTGATTATAGTAAACAGCAGGATTAAAATACTGTAGGCACAGGGACGGATTAACGGCGTTGCATGGATGAGAGAAACTCATATAACATCAAAGCAGGGGCATTTGCAGATAATAATAAAACGGTATCCAAGTACTAATCAATCAATAGGCATGTGTTCCATATTTAGTCGTACGTGCTCGCAATGAGAAACTTGCACAACATCTTTTGTCCTACCAGCCGGTGGCAGCCGGGCCTCTAGGGAAACTACTGGAAATTAAGGTACTTTTTAATAGAGTACCGGAGCAAAGCATTAACACTCCGTGAACACATGTGATCCTCACATCACTACCATTCCCTCCGGTTGTCCCGATTTCTGTCACTTCGGGGCCATTGGTTCCGGATAGCGACGTGTGTATACAACTTGTAGGTAAGATCATAAACAACGAATATCTTCATGAATCAATAACATGTTCAGGTCTGAGATCATGGCACTCGGGCCCTAGTGACAAGCATTCAGCATAACAAGTTGCAACAATATCATAAAAGTGACATCTACGGATACTAGGCACTATGCCCTAACAATCTGACTATTACATGACCAATCTCATCCAATCCCTACCATCCCCTTCAGCCTACAGCGGGGAATTACTCACACATGGATGGGGGAAACATGGCTGGTCGATGGAGAGGCGTTGGTGGTGATGGCGGTGAAGATCTCCTCCAATTCCCCGTCCCGGCGGAGTGCCGAACGGAGACTGGCTCCCGAGACGGAGTTTCGCGATGTGGCGGCTCTCTGGAGGGTTTCGGCGACTTCGACTTCTCCGTGCGTTTTTAGGTCGAGGGCGAGTAGTCCGAAGGAGGGCGTCGGGGGCCAGCCAAGGCCGCCACACACTAGGGCCGCGCGGGCCCCTCCTGGGCCGCGCCGCCTAGTGTGTGGGGCCCTCGTGCCCCACCTGGCTTTCCCTTCGGCTCGCCAATATTCTGGGAAAATAGGGCCTTGTATAAATTCCGAGGTTTTTCCTGAAAGTTGGATTTCTACAAAAAAACGAGACACCAGAGCAATTAAAACAGCGTTAGTCCGTGTTAGTTGTATCCAAAATACACAAATTAGAGGCAAAACAATAGCAAAAGTGTTCGGAAAGTAGATACGTTTTGGACGTATCAACTCCCCCAAGCTTAGCTTATTGCTTGTCCTCAAGCAATTCAATTAACAACTGAGCGATAGAAGAACTTTCACGAACACATTTGCTCATATGATGTATATATTCTCATGCTATGGCTAATACTTAAGCAGTTCATAATGAGATACATGCAAATAAGATCATCCAACAGCTATGTCAATCATTGAGAGGTACCAACAATTAATAATAAGCATCATGAATCATGTATATAAGCAGGATTGCAATGTTCATAAGAGAGTATGATAAAGTGGTAACTCGTTTGCCCGTATTTGATCGGCAAAACATAAATGCCCAGGCACCTCTGGAGTTCATAGAAAGACTAGAAGTAGTGATTGTCAGAGATAAAAGCATCAAAGTTATACCACAATCAATCATATTTTGAGACAAGCATATTATACTAAGAATGACATTGTGCTCTCAAGATAGTGCTCAAAGAAAGAATGGAGACACAACATAAAAGTAAAAGATTGACCCTTCGCAGAGGGAAGCAGGGATTAACATGCGCTAGAGCTTTTCATTTTTAAAACAGGAGTAAAATTATTTTGAGAAGTGCTTGTTGTTGTCAACGAATGGTAATGGGTACACTAACTACCTCGTCAACCGGACTCCCAAGAGCGGCTCCCATGAATTATTTGTATGTTTATGTGGCACTCCTTCCAACCTTTCTTACACAAACCATGGCTAACCGAATCCTCGGGTGCCTGCCAACAATCACATACCATGAAGGAGTGCCTTTTTATTTAAGTTTTATTATGATGATGACACTCCCCCAACCTTTGCTTACACAAGCCATGGCTAACCGAATCCTTCGGGTGCCGTCCAACAATCACAAACCATGGAGGAGTGTCTATTTAAGTATATTAATTTGGGACTGGAATCCCATTGCCAGCTCTTTTGCAAAATTATTGGATAAGCGGATGTGCCACTAGTCCATATGAGAGTCCGTCAAAAGTAAATGAAAAGGTTGAAAGCTAAACACCACATACTTCCCCATGAGCTATGAAACATTAACACAAATTGAGAAGCATTTTGAAATTTTTAAAGGTAGCGCATGAGAATTTACTTGGAATGGTTTGAAATGCCATGCATAGGTATTTATGGTGGACACTTTGGAACAACTTGGTTTTCAGGTGTTTGGAAGCACGAGCGGCGTTCCCGCTCAGTACAAGTGGAGGCTAGCAAAAGACTAGGGAGCGACAAATCAAGAGAGCAGTAATGTCATAATCATGCTTGCGGCAAAATAAATTAACGGAGGCATAAAAGTGATACAAGAACTCAAGCAATATAAATCATCGAGGCTTAATTGACTTTTTGTTCAGTCATATGCATGCGTGATCATGTGCCAAGTCGATATAAATGAATTATTCAGAGGAGGATACCACAATTCCATACTTACTTATGAATAAAACAATGCAAGCGAACATCCATGACATGCTACTCATATTAATAAATTGGAGCTAAACATGAGAGATCATGAACTACTAGACTTTCTCAAATAACATATACCTCACATGAACCAACTAAGAATGCTCACATGGATGAGTATATGTAAAAAAATGAAAACAAATAGAGTTCATACCAGCCTCTCACCACAATCCAATTGTTGTAGATCATCATTATTGCCTTTCACATGTGTAGCTTGGATAATATGAAATGAAAACCACGCTCCAGCCACCGAAGACCATTGAACTCATGATGAACTTTACAAACCAAAGAAGAACAACAAATATTTTTGGTGTTTTCGGGTTAGAAACAAGAACAAAAGGAAACAAGAAAACAAAGCAAAATCTTTTTGGGTTTTCTCATAGCAAACTACCGATAGCAAATAAAGTAAAATAAGAGCAAAAAACCAAATAAATAAATGGTGAAGAGAAACAACAGAAATATTTTGGTCTTTTTGTGTTTTAGGAAAGAAACAAGCGAAAACAAAAGAATGCAAACTAACAGAAACACAGAAAAGCAGGATGACAGAAATCTGCCAAAGCCTGACAGCGGTACAGAAATCGAAATTAACAAAAATCTTTCATTGCTCAGCTCAAAAAGTGTTCAACTAATGAAAGTTAGATAACAACCTGGGGCACATGCTCAAAAATTGGAAACTCAAAATAACGTTCTGGCTGTGCGTACGAATTTTTTTGGTAACAGCCCAGAATCTGTTTTTGGACAGCACTTCCCCAAATATCATCTCCTTCTCATTAGAAAACCACTCTAAGAAACTAAACAAGTATGTACAAGTATCCAGCAACCATAATATGCAAAGAATGAGTGATGCCGGTATACCTCCCCCAAGCTTAGGCTTTTGGCCTAAGTGGAGTTCATTCCCATCGAGGGTCGGAGTTCCACGCCGGTGGATCATACATGGAGTGATAATAGGGCCCCTGCAGAAGAATGTCGTGGAGGTTCCACATGACCATAATGTTGATATGAGGAGCTCGCTGCATCGGATGGAGAGTCGGGGTCCTCGGCCTCCTCCGTGCCTTCCCTTGCACGATGGCCTTCCCTTTCTATGTATGCGTTTAGCTCATTTTCATCGACCACCCTTTCCTGGCATCAAGGTTAAGCAGAGCAGGTGCAGGCAATCGTACTAGTTTTTCAATTTTCTTAGTTATTCTCCAATTTTTCTTATACAAAGTTATCTTATAATACAGGTTGTTCAAATGAGATGCATCTGAAATAAACTCATGTTTAATCATGGAAACAACATCAAGTTTCTCTATAGAAAGCGGAATATCTAGATGGTGAGGTTCTACACCATGCATAGCTAATAAGCGAGAGGCGATAAGACCTCCACAAATTCCTCCTTTCTCACGGTTAGTAGCAAGTCTACAAGCTATTAAAGCACCCAAATTATAGGTCCTATCCTGTTGCAAAGCGGCAGCTAAGAAAGCCATATCTTGAACAGACAACTTACTTGCATTCTTTCTAGCAAGAAAGCACTTTGTAACGAAATAAGCAAAGTAGCGGATAGCTGGGAGTTGAATGCTACTAATCTTACCACCATCATCGGAGAAACTCCTCCCATTACAAATCATTGTATAAAGATTCGAGAGCTCCCGCGGCGTTCCCCTGACCTTCTCGCAGGATCCCCACTGCGGCACTCTAATTGCTGCACAAAAATCACTGAAAGGAAAGTTGATAGTTTTGTTATAAATCTTGTACCGGACCATGGGGTTAGTTTGAGACCGATGAAATTCGAAATCCTGCACAACCGACACCGTTAGTTTAGCATATTGGTAAGGTTCACCAACAGTAAAACGTTCCAACCCTGCATTGGAAATCAGTGTTTGAACATCTTGTAGGATTCATGCATTCCGCATAAAATCCGTGCATGGGTAATAAGAGGGGTATACTCCCTCTTCGCGGTGAACTCTCATAACTTGCTGCACCTCCAATTCTTGTTGGTTTAGTTGGTGCCTACTTCCTTCCATTTTCTGAAATTTTTCAACAATCATTATAAAATTTGATTTCAAGGTATATAATTGAGGGGAACTACTATAGGAACTTGCTAGAGTACTAAACATGCATCAAAACTAGTTTCTACCATTTAGAACAAGCATGCAAGCTCACTAAACATGTTATCTACAGCAGCAAAATATTCAAGATATACTCAACCAAACAAAATTCTAATTGGACAATCAAAGGAGTCACATACCAAGGAGCAAATGTGCCAAATTTCAGACAAAATCTGGGCTGAGCAAAGAGATCGAGAAATCGCGAGTTCTTGAGCAGAAACGCGAGTGAGAGAAAGTGAGTACGAGTTTTTCGGGAGAGAGAGTGCACTGAGTGAAAGAGATGATGAAGTGGGGCAAAGGGGACCCACACACCAGGGTGGCGCCCCCTTGCGGCGCTTGTGGGGTGCCACCCGGGGTGCCCCACCGTCAGCCCAGTGCTCCGTGCCTCTTCGAAAAATAGGACTACCAGTATAATTTTTGTAAATTTTTGAGAACTTCGAAAAATGCACATTTCTGGTGTTAAATTAATTATTACTGCGCAGGAAAATGATTTCCAAAATCTTAAACAACTAAAGCATATTGCAAAACAAAAAGGTGCTACAGCAAGTAAAACAAATGGAGGGAGAAAGAAAGAAAGAAATGTTGTTTAGCTCTCTTATGCATTAAAATATACTTGTTAACAAGGTTGATCAAGTCTTGCTACCAAATAAATTTTATATGACATAAGAAGAAATAAACCTCAAATCAATCATGTTACCTTATATTGAATTGATATGGATCCAATCACAAGAGTTTGATATTCTTCTTTAGGCTCATATATAGGACAATCAATAGATCCCACTTTGATAGTTTTCACATTAAAAATTGTATTAACTCCATATACTTTATCAATCCTCTTGGGAAAATAGACGTATGTTCCTTATCATCAACATTGAAAGTGACTTTTCCTTTATTGCAATCAATAACAGCCCCTGCAGTATTAAGAAAGGGTCTTCCAAGAATAATGGACATATTATCATCTTCGGCATTTCCAACACAACAAAATCAGTTAATATCAAGCAATGTTGAGTAACTTGAACAGGAACATTTTCACATACACCAACAGGAATAGCAGTAGATTTATCAGCCATTTGCAAAGATATATCAGTTGGTATTAACTTATCTAAATCAAGTCTCTTATAAAGGGAAAAGGGCATTACACTAACTCCTGCTCCCAAATCACATAGAGCAGTTCTAACATAATTATTCTTGATGGAACAAGGAATAGTCGGTATACCTGGGTCTCCAAGCTTCTTTGGAACCTTACCATTGAAGGAGTAATTAGCGAGCATAGTGGAGATCTCCTCATTGGGAATTTTCCTTTTGTTAGAGACAATATCTTTAATATACTTTGAATAAGGAGGCAATTTAATAGCATCAGTCAAAGGGATTTGCAAAAAAAAAGGTTTCATCCAATCACAAAATTTATTATAATGTTCCTCCTCCTTTGATTTTAGTTTCTTAGCAGGAAAAGGCATTGCTTTTGAACCCAAGGTTCTCTTTCATTACCATGTTTCTCAGCAATAAAATCTTCTTTAGTGTACTTTTTATTTTTAGCATGCTTTTCAGGTTCTTCTTCAACCTCTTCTTTATCAGGAGTATCATCCTTATCATTATCTTTATCATGTTCATTACCACTTTCAGTTTCAGCATCAGAAATAGAAATACTATTAGGATCATTAACAGGTTCAGAGGATTCTACAACATTCTTATGTTTCTTTTTCTTTTTCTTAGATGGAGCACTAGTTTTAGTTAGTTGAGAATCTTGTTCAACTCTTTTGGGATGCCCTTCAGGATATAGAGGATCCTGGGTAGAAACACCACCTCTAGTTGTTACTTCATAAGCATGTTTTTCTTTAGAATTATTTCCCAACAAGTCATTTTGCACTTAGTGAGTTGATCAATTTGAGTTTGAACCATATGAAAATGTTTAACAAGTATCTTAACATCATTGGAGGTTCTCTCCACAATATCATGCAATTCACTAATAGCTCGAGAATTTTCCATTAAATGATTCTCTACTCTCATATTAAAGTTTTCTTGCTTAACAATATAATTATCAAACTCATCTAAGCATTGAGCAGGAGGTTTTGAATACGGAATATCTTCCCTAGTAAAGCGTTGAAGAGAGTGTACCTCAATCATGGATGAAGGGAGAGTTATCTTACATAAATCTTCTATAGGAGGTAAATTCTTCACATCTTCAGGTTTAATACCCTTCTCTTTAAGAGACTTCTTGGCTTCCCTCATATCTTCATCATTTAATTTAATCATACCCCTCTTCTTCAATATCGGTGTCGGTTGGTTCAGGTGTAGACCAATCATCATGATTCCGGCCTATTTTAGCCAATAATTCTTCAGCGTCGTCTGGAGTTCTTTTCCTGAAAACACAACCAACAAAACTATCCAGGTATGCCCTAGACTCAATGGTTAGTACACTATAAAATATATCAAGTAAATCATGCTTTTCCAAATCATGATCAGGCCGAGCTCTAATAAGAGAGCAAAATCTCGCCCAAGCCTCGGGCAATTTCTCTCCATCTTCCTGGTCAAAATTATAAATTCTCTGCAAAGCAATATGTTGAGCGCTAGCAGGAAAGTATTTTCGAAAGAAAACATCACGCAAGTCAATTGGACTTCTAATAGAACCAGGAGGCAAATTATTATACCAAGTTTTAGCATCATCCTTTAATGAGAAAGGAAAAATTTAGCGACAAAATAAGTACGCATCTTGACATCATCAGAAAACAAGCTACTCAGAGTAGATAACTCAATCATGTGTTCAACAGCACTTTCTTTTTCAGTACCACAAAAGGGTGTTTTCTCAACAATAGCTATATGAGATAGATCAAGAGAAAAATCATAATCTTTATCCTTAATGTTTATAGGAGATGTGGCAAATTTAGGATCGGGAGACAGTTTATATCTAACAGCATGTTCTGCAAGCAACTTTTTAATTTTTCTTGCATCAGTAGCATTGCATTTTTCAATAAAATCATCATCAAGTTCCACATAATCTTCATCAAGATCATCACTAGAATATTCAACAGACTCAGGTGAATTAACAGGTGTAGCAACATTTTCATTAGGAGTTTCAGTATTTTCAATTTGCCTAGACCTAGCAATTGTAGCATCTAGAAAAGATCCTAACGAACCATCATTATCAAGCACAACAGAAGCATCATCACAATTATAAGAGGAATTTTCAGATTCAGCAGAAGTACCATTTGAAGCTTGTGGTGGTGAAACAAGTTTACTTATCACAGATGGTGAATCAAGAGCAGCAGAGGTACTAAGAGTTGTACCTTTTCTTGTAGTGGATGGTAATATGGCGATCTTAGTATCGCGAGGTTTACCCATGATGGAGACTTTGCAGAACAATATCAATCCAAGTGAACTTCCAAATAAAGCTATGCTCCCCGGCAACGGCGCCAGAAAATAGTCTTGATGACCCACAAGTATAGGGGCAACAGTCTTCGAGGGAAGTATTACCCAATTTATTGATTCGACACAAGGAGACAAAGAATACTTGTAAGCCTTAACATGAGTTGTCAATTCAGCTGCACTGGAAACAGACTTGCTCGCAAGAGTTTATCAGTACAGTTTTATAGCAGTAGAAATAGTGAAATAATAGCAGCGGTGAAATAAAGACAGCAGTAGTGATTATAGTAAACAGCAGGATTAAAATAGTAGGCACGGACGGATTAACGGGCATTGCATGGATGAGAGAAACTCATATAACAATCAAAGCAGGGGCATTTGCAGATAATAATAAAACGGTATCCAAGTACTAATCAATCAATAGGCATGTGTTCCATATTTAGTCGTACGTGCTCACAATGAGAAACTTGCACAACATCTTTTGTCCTACCAGCCGGTGGCAGCCGCCACTAGGGAAACTACTGGAAATTAAGGTACTCCTTTTAATAGAGTACCGGAGCAAAGCATTAACACTCCGTGAACACATGTGATCCTCACATCACTACCATTCCCTCCGGTTGTCCCGATTTCTGTCACTTCGGGGCCATTGGTTCCGGACAGCGACGTGTATACAACTTGCAAGATCATAAACAACGAATATCTTCATGAATCAATAACATGTTCAGATCTGAGATCATGGCACTCGGGCCCTAGTGACAAGCATTAAGCATAACAAGTTGCAACAATATCATAAAAGTGACATCTACGGATACTAGGCACTATGCCCTAACAATCTTATGACTATTACATGACCAATCTCATCCAATCCCTACCATCCCCTTCAGCCTACAGCGGGGAATTACTCACACACGGATGGGGAAACATGGCTGGTCGATGGAGAGGCGTTGGTGGTGATGGCGGTGAAGATCTCCTCCAATTCCCCGTCCCGGCGGAGTGCCGAACGGAGACTTCTGGCTCCCGAGACGGAGTTTCGCGATGTGGCGGCTCTCTGGAGGGTTTCGGCGACTTCGACTTCTCCCGTGCGTTTTAGGTCGAGGGCGATAAGTAGTCCGAAGGAGGGCGTCGGCCAGCCGAGGCCGCCACACACTAGGGCCGCGCGGCCCCTCCCGGGCCGCGCCGCCTAGTGTGTGGGCCCTCGTGCCCCCACGGCTTGCCCTTCGGCCCCGCCAATATTCTGGGAAAATATGGCCTTCGTATAAATCCGAGGTTTTTCCTGAAAGTTGGATTTCTGCACAAAAACGAGACACCAGAGCAATTCTGCTGAAAACAGCGTTAGTCCGTGTTAGTTGTATCCAAAATACACAAAAGTGTTCGGGAAAGTAGATACGTTTTGGACGTATCAATCACATAATAAATAAGTTCTCTTTCCTTTGTGCTACATATACTCTTGTTGGATGATGAACACCACTAATTGTGTAGGATTACACGAACCCTCAATGCCGGAGTTAACAAGCGCCACAACATTCGATATTCATGTTTAAGTAACCTTAGAGTATAATAGATCTTTGCAAAATAGACCAAGTACTAACATAGCATGCACACTGTCACCATCACACTACGAAGGAGGCATAGATCACATCAATACTATCATAGCGATAATCAACTCCATAACCTACAAGAGATTATGATCATAATCTACGACAAGAACTACACGATGCACACACTGTCACCATTACACCATGTAGG
The DNA here is from genome assembly GCA_030979885.1 of Lolium multiflorum. Classification (NCBI taxonomy): domain Eukaryota; kingdom Viridiplantae; phylum Streptophyta; class Magnoliopsida; order Poales; family Poaceae; genus Lolium; species Lolium multiflorum. The sequence continues at coordinate 134,909,635 of CM061749.1, read as the reverse complement.
AGGAATATACTACTTTAATAACATCACATGAGTAGCACATAGATAAATAGTGATACAAAACACATTGCAATCATAAAGGGATATAAATAAGCACTTCACTATGCCATTCATAATAGTGAATAAGTATTCTGTGAAATATAGCCTAAGAGACCCACACGGTGCACACACTGTCACCTTTACACACGTGGGACAAGGAGTCTCCGGAGATCACATAAGTAAAACCCACTTGACTAGCATAATGACATCTAGATTACAAGCATCATCATATGAATCTCAATCATGTAAGGCAGCTCATGAGATTATTGTATTGAAGTACATAGGAGAGAGATGAACCACATAGCTACCGGTACAGCCCCGAGCCTCGATGGAGAACTACTCCTCCTCATGGGAGACAGCAGGGTGATGAAGATGGCGGTGGTGTCGATGGAGGAGCCTTCCGGGGCACTTCCCATCCCGACGGCGTGCCGGAACAGAGACTCTGTCCCCCGATCTTGGCTTCGCGATGGCGGCGGCTCGGAAGGTTTCGCGCACCGTGGCTTATTCGTCTCGGGTTTTAGGTCGGGGACCTTATATAGGCGAAAGGGCAAGGTCGAGGGGGTCTGGGGCCACAGACACTAGGGCGGCGCCCCCCTCCTGGGCCGCGCCGCCACCATGTGTGGGCCCCCTGTGGCCCCTCTCTGACGGTTCTGATTCCGAGAATATTTCCTTACTAGGATTTCTGAAACCAAAAACAGCAGAAAACAGGAACTGACACTTCGGCATCTCGTCAATAGGTTAGTTCCGGAAAACGCATCAAAACGATATAAAGTGTGAACAAAACATGTAGGTATTGTCATAAAACAAGCATGGACCATCAGAAATTATAGATACGTTTGAGACGTATTAATTTGTGAACTAACTTTTCTGAAATCAAAAACAGCAGAAAACAGGAACTGGCACTGTGGCATCTTGTTAATAGGTTAGTCCCGGAAAATGCATAAAAACATTATAAAGTGTGAGCAAAACATGTAGGTATTGTCATAAAACTAGCATGGAACATAAGAAATTATAGATACGTTGGAGACGTATCAACCATGCGCATGGCCATGGATAAACCCGACAATGCCATGAGGCCGACAGACTGTGCCACCACCGCCAAGGAAAACGATGGTGACATCACCATGGTGCCAGTCCATCGTCGGAACCCGATGCCCACAATTGCGGTACTAGACCCACAACCCCACCGAGGCCTTAGACCCTAGGCAGATCTGGATCCGGCTGCAACAACCATTAAGACACCATCACCAGGCGGAGGACCTCCACCTCCATCATTGATTAGTCGAGATCATCGCTAGAAGGCCTGTAACACCACCGACACTCGATGTCGTTACCGGAGCCACAAGGAGAGGGAGGTCGCCACCGACGGAGAAAAATCCCCGCCGCCGTCGGCACCTCTCGGGATTTTCCAGGCGATGTCTTTCGACAGCTGCGAGAGGAGGAGGAGGGGATATTGGGAGGGCTGGCGGCGGCTAGGGTTAGGAAGGAGGAGGAGGGTCGGGAAGACACATGTGCCACATAGTGTAACCACTCATACAAGAACACGTCCTTTAGGATATAAAAAAAGTGTGCAATGTATTGCTGCTAGAAAAGCTTTTAGAGGACCATGTTTTGTCGAAGTGGTGATTCTGGCACGTTGGAATATCTGGAAGCAAAGGAATTCATATGTATTCAAAAGCATCGGGCCAACTTTTAGAGGGTGGAAGGCAGATTTTTTTCATGATGTCGCCATGCTTATGCATAGGGTGAAAGGTGTTGAGGTTGACAATCTGACATTATGGCTTGACTCTCTGCCATAGTTCTCCTTTGTACATAGTGTTAATATCCTGTATGTAATTATTTTTTGCTACTCTGTAACTTTATGGTAGGTTTAATCAAGTGAGGCTGTGGGGGCTTCCCACAGTAGAAGGTTTCAAAAAAATGTATTTTCACGGCCATAAACTTTGTTTTGGAAACACTGTGAGATAGACACTTGGTGGTCTTTAGAGCATCTCCACTAGTGCTCCCCAAATAAGGCCAACATCACGCTATGGGGGTCCCTGGCACCTACTTCCCAATTTGAGGAGCGGTTGCACACACCAGCAACCCCAAAAAGTCCCCCAAAATAAGTTTGAACAAGCAACCGACGGAGTTTCATTCAAATTTATATAAAATTGAATGCCACTTGAACTTCAAACTAGACTTAACTCTAATCTACTAGTCGCCGGTTGGGGCGTGCTACGGGCCTGCCTCGTCGTCGTTCTTCCGCTTTGCTATCGCCTGCAGCTGTCCATGCTTCGCGCATCTGGCCGTGGAGCATGGCCACCGGCGACGCTGAAGCTTGCCGGCGACACTGCCCCCTCAGCATGGGCATTGTTCTAGAGAGGAGAGCGTCGGTGTGGAGACTAGAGAGGAGAGCGTTTGTGGTGTAGAGGAGAGGCTAGTGCGACGGAGGGCACACTAAATTGGTTGAGCCATCTCGCCGCAGAGCATCTGAGGAATCACATTTACGGCGGCGTCTACGCGTGGAAAACCGGTGGCTTCATCGTCAACCGGTGGCTTCATCGTCAACCGGCCGCAGAGCATACGAGGCATCACATTTATGATGACGTCTGCTGTTGAGTCGCTTACATGGCTGTCCCGCGGTTAGAATCCTATGTGACGCGAGACACCGGTGCGTCCGTTGGGCATCCCGCGCGAAAGGACCGACATGTGGTTGCCGACAGTTTTATTGGACTCGAAACTGCACCGACGCTTTATTGGAGGCGCCGGAGCCCAATTTTCCCGCCAGCCCGCAAATTGCAATTATAGGTGGTATTGAACTTCCGGGTAGAGATGCTCCTATGCATGCGAGGGGGCCGACGGTGATAGGCGGAAAGCACCTGGTACTTGAGTATATATCAGCCGCACGGTGATGGTCACCTCTAGGGTGCCGGACATGGTGCATCGGACGAAGTTGAATTCGATCGTTCACTCTTGGCTCTCTACATCAAGGCCATCTTCAGCCGCGCGACGTATTTTATTGTCCGCGCATGTCTGTTTGCGTCGCGCAGCGGACACTGAAATGACCGTTTATGTTCGCGCGTCCGTTTGCGTCTGGGTGGCTCCAGCGGCCTGACGCATTTTTTGTTTTTTTTTTTGTTTTTCTCTTTTCTATTTGAATATAGTTCCAAATATTATAAATTGGAAGATTATTTTACACAAACTAATACATAGTTTGGAACATGGTTTACACAAACTAATATATACTTTGAACCATGGTTGACACAAATATAAATATTTTAAAAATAGAAACCAATTGTGTTGATTTCCGTATGTTCGCTGTCAACAAAGAACATTCGAGGGCACACCCAGTCACCCAAACTGGAAAATCCAGCGGAAGGCATGACAGTGCTCTTGTTGGTTCTACCGAGGAAGAATAGACAGAAACCTTCCACTACTGGCTTCGTCTGGCCCGTAGCCAGATTCGCTGCAAAGAAAGAACACTCTAAGTTCTAACTATCGGTGTCCGAGGCGGATTCGCCGGTGTGGTAGTGCCTGCGGCAGGCCGTGTCGTCGAACACCTTGACGACCATCTCACCGTCTCCCTCGTAGAGGAAGGTGAGCTGGCAGCCGAGCTCGAGCGCGAGGTCACGGGCGAACTTGTCCCACCCGGTGTGCAGTGTACATCTTGCCCCGCCCGTCAACAGACCTCCACGGTCCAGCGGCAGAAGCAGCTAGCCTCCGTAGCTGCAAATGCGCCGGCTCGACGACATCGACGAACTCGGCGAACTTGTCCGGGAGCCGCTTGATGCCGAGCGGGTCGTCGTCGATGCGGAGGAGGAACTCGAAGCAGCGGTCCTCCTGCGAAGACGAAGAGGGCGCAGCGACGGCGAGCGTGGGGCCGTAGCTGCTCCACCACGGCGGCCCCTGCCCCGGGCGCCCAGGGCCGCGGCCTCGACCGCCTCGCCGGCCACCAGGACCCGCCATGGACTTCCTCGTGAGCCTGACTGCGTCGCAGGAACACCTAGGCGGCGCTACGGTGGAGCTTTGTGGCGGCTAGGGTTTCTTTGGAGGAGTGGATAAGGAAGAAGAGCGTGCGCCCTTTTTGCGGTGGCCGCGGGACGCGTGGCGACGCCATTAACGTGGTTGGCGGAGGTGGGCTGCGGCCGCTCGGTAGCCGAGGCATCGCCATTAACGTGGCGCAGACTGCCGAAGCGACGCAGCGGTGCCAGTCGCTGGCGCGGTTGAGAAGACGCATCGACTCAGGGTCGCTGCCAGGCGGGCCCGACGAAACGTCCGCCAGATACGAGCGGACACTTTCGACGTTCGCGCAGTGTCCGCAGAGACGCATCCGAAACGCATATTTGGGCCAGGTTTGCGGACGGTCCGATCACTTGGACTGGGTGTGCGCTTTGCCATTGATGCGGACGTCGCCGAACACGTTGCAGTTGTTGGAGCAAGGCCCCGGCCGCAATTGTGCCACACTCCACCTTTCAATTAGGGAAAATAAACTGAAGTCCAATTATTCGATGTTTTTCGCGTGAATTTTTTTTTGAAACTGTATTTGTCATGCGGCATCCAGACTCACGCCGTTCTGCGCCTCGAGTGGATTACTGCAGGCTGCAGCAGCCACTAGAGGCCTCGAGCTCATGCACAAATGGTCTTTGTGAGATACTCGCTCTATCCTTAAATTGGATGCCTACAATATTTGGGATAAAGTCAAACTTCTTACATTTGACCAACGGTATACAAAAAAATGTCAATTTTTATAATTCTCATTTAATATTTTATAACCATCATAAAATATATTTGCATATTACGTGTATTTTTAAAAATTTAGACGTTGATATTTTTGTATATAGCTGCTCAAATTTTTAAAAGTTTGATTTTGACTGAAAATTATAGGCATCCTAATTTAGAAAGTAGGGAGTACTTAGAGCATCTCCACCGACGGCTTCGATAGCCATTTAACAGAGGTCAGGGGTTTCAGCAGCAACCTTTTTTTAACAATTCCCGTTATGAGTCTAGGTCTGGTTCGAATCAGAATTTTAATAGTGGCTGGGCTGCGGATCAATTCAATGAGAATGCCAATCAGAGTTTTGGCGGAGATTTTGGTCAATTTGACGAAGGGTATTATGATGGTGGTAACAACTTTGGTCAGAACATGGGGAATAATGGTGGAAATAATTTCCGTCGTCCATTTAGGCAACAATTTAATGGGAATAATCGCAACAATGGCTTCAACAATGGTGGGTATCGGAATAATGGCAGAGGCCGTTCTCCGAGGCCTCCGGTTAATCGTAATGGAAGAAATCCTCCTGCAGCGATTGTTAACCAGCAAGGTGCGCAGTCTGATGTTGTGGACACAACGGCCTTGCGTAAGTCTGCCGTGGTGCCGGTGGCTGCTGGATCTGCTGCTGTCCAGAAACCGGTCTCCATGGATGATTCTGTGGGTGATGCTGAGAGAAGTTCCAAAGGAGTTAAGGCAGATAAAACTTTATGTTTCCGTTGTGATCAGAATGGTCATAGGGCGGATGCTTGCACTGCTGTTTTATGTGTGTACTGTGAGCGAGCTACTCATGCGTCCAAGGATTGTCATTTGCTGAATATGCCAAAGCCTACTCCTACTATTTATGGTATTTGTCGCGCTGAGCTCAGAATTTATGACGTGCCTGCTTCAGATGAGTTGAAGTTCAAGCATGACAGTGGCAAGGTTGCTAGGATTAAAGTGGATGGCGGAGTGCTTTCAGCTGATCAGGTTATTTCAGAGCTTGGTTGGATTGTCCCAGGTGAACACCAGTGGTCTCTTGAGAAAGTCGAGGACAATGTGTTCAAGACGGTTTTTCCTATGAAGGTTGACCTAGCTAGATTGGTGAAGATCTGTTCAGTCCCTATAGATGCGGTGAATGGACTTTTCTTGCTTTTTGAGGAGTGGTCTTCTGGTCCGGTTGATAAGTTCAAGCTGGAGGAGGCTTGGGTGTGTGTCCATGGATTGCCACAAAAGCTCAGGTGTGATTATTTGGCACTCTTTGGAGTTGGTGCTCTTATTGGTAAGCCATCGGTTGTGGATATGGAGTTTACTCGAAAGCATGGGATCGCAAGAATGTATTTACAGATCACTAGTCTACAATATGTGCCTGATGGTGTTGACCATACGTATGATTGAGGGGTACAAGACTCCTAATCCGGCGGATGAGGAGATGGAAGAGGCAAATGGTAATGGAGAGGACAATCCTCCAAAAGAGATGGATGGGAATAGGAAGCACAATGTTCCTAAGGAGGCGGGCAAGGATGTTGCCCCTACTCCCCAGGTCCGTCAGGGGAGTTCTCAGGTTGGCAAAACTATGGACGTTGGTAAAAGTGCACCCCTCTTGAAGGTTGATTCCTGTTTCATTGCCACAACGCCATGTGGTTCTCCTTCAAGCGAAAGCAAGCTTGGTGTGCACACTGCTAGAAGGTCATGGGGAGAGAGGTCTGAGCTAGATGATGAGGGTCTGCCATCACCGTTGTCTTTTTCGGCACCTGCTAAAATACATGATTGTTGTGTTAAGCCTCATGAGTTCCTCACCATTGCGGTAACGCCTCCTAAGCCAGGGAGCGTGCAGACTTATAATTTTAATATGGGTCTCGGTCCATTGTCGCCGATTAGATCGCCAAGAACGAACGGTGATGGACCTGTCCTTCGGTCTGCGGCCTCTTCGCCATGCAAGATAGATGGACCGGAGGTCCAGGATGTGTTTTTGGGAAGGGAGAGCGCACGCCAGGAGGCTGATGTCTCTCCATCCCATCTGGCTTCGCCGCAGATGTCGTGTACCCCACAGGCGGGTGCATGTCACAGCGTGTCGCCACAGCTGCCGTGTACCCCACGGGCGGGTGCACGTCGCAGCGCTTCGCCTCAGTTGCCGTGTACCCCAGAGGTGGGTGCATGTCGCAGCACTTCGCCGTTGCCGTGTACCCCACGGACTGGAGCACGTAGCAGCGTTTCGCCGCAGCTGCCGTTTACTCCATGATACGTCTCCGACGTATCGATAATTTCTTATGTTCCATGCTACTTTATTGATGATACCTACATGTTTTATACACATTATATGTCGTATTTACGCATTTTCTGGAACTAACCTATTAACAAGATGCCGAAGTGCCAGTTCCTGTTCCGCTGTTTTTGGTTTCAGAAATCCTAGTAACGAAATATTCTCTAATTGGACGAAATCAACGCCCGGTTCCTATTTTGCCCGAAGCATCCGAACACCCGAGAGCCGCGAGATGGGCCGGGGGCCCACACCACACTGGGCGCGGCCAGGGCCTGGCCGCGCCAGGTGAGGGCACCCTGGTGCCCCTCCGAGGCTCCCCTTTCGCCTATTTAAAGGTCCCGACCTAAAAACCCCGAGAGGAAGCCACGGTACGCGAAACCTTCCAGAGCCGCCATCGCGAAGCCAAGATCCGGGGGACAGGAGTCTCTGTTCCGGCACCCTGCCGGAGCGGGGAAGTGCCCCGGAAGGCTTCTCCATCGACACCGCTGCCATCTCCACCGCCATCTTCATCACCGCTGCTGCTCCCATGAGGAGGGAGTAGTTCTCCATCGAGGCTCGGGGCTGTACCGGTATCTATGTAGTTAATCTCTCTCCTATGTACCTCAATACAATGATCTCATGAGCTGCTTTACATGATTGAGATTCATATGAGTTTTGTATCACTACTATCTATGTGCTACTCTAGCAATGTTATTAAAGTAGTTTTATTCCTCCTGCACGTGTGTAAAGGTGACAGTGTGTGCACCGTGTTAGTACTTGGTTTATGCTATGATCATGATCTCTTGTAGATTGCGAAGTTAACTATTGCTATGATAATATTGATGTGATCTATTCCTCCTACATATGCATGAAGGTGACAGTGTGCATGCTATGTTAGTACTTGGTTTAGTCTTTTGATCTATCTTACACTATAAGGTTACTAAAATATGAACATAATTGTGGAGCTTGTTAACTCCGGCATTGAGGGTTCGTGTAATCCTACGCAATGTGTTCATCATCCAACAAAAGTGTAGAGTATGCATTTATCTATTCTGTTATGTGATCAATGTTGAGAGTGTCCACTAGTGAAAGTGTAATCCCTAGGCCTTGTTCCTAAATCGCTATCGCTGCTTGTTTACTGTTTTACTGCGTTACTACTGCTGCAATACCACCACCATCAACTACACGCCGCAAGCTATTTTCTCCGTTGCTACTGCTCATATATATTCATACCACCTGTATTTCACTATCTCTTCGCCGAACTAGTGCACCTATTAGGTGTGTTGGGGACACAAGAGACTTCTTGCTTTGTGGTTGGGGTTGCATGAGAGGGATATCTTTGACCTCTTCCTCCCTGAGTTCGATAAACCTTGGGTAATCCACTTAAGGGAAACTTGCTACTGTTCTACAAACCTCTGCTCTTGGAGGCCCAACAATGTCTACAGGAAAGGAGGGGAACGTAGACATCAAGCACTTTTCTGGCGCCGCGTCGGGGAGGGAAGGTAAACGGCGCTCACACATTGGCAAGCCCGGCTAAGCACTTTTCCTCCCTCGTCAACTACACGCCAAGCACTTTTCTGGCGCCGTTGCCGGGGAGGAAAGGTAAAAGGCACTCATACTCCGGTTCCAGGTAACAGTACTTTTCTGGCGACATTTGGTTTCTTGTTTACACTAGTTAGGCATAATGGACAACAATGACCTTTTTATTCTATTTCCTGATTTAAGACATGGATGGTTTGATGCGAAAATTAAAAAACCCATGGAACATATTAATATGAATACTTTGAACACTATTGTTGCTAATGCTATGGAAAATTCTAAGCTTGGGGAAGCTGGCTTTGATGAGCATGATATTTTTAGTCCCCCAAGCATTGAGGAGAAAATACTTTGATGATACTTTGCCTCCCATTTATGATGATTATAATGATAGTAGTCTTTTGTTACCACCTGTTATGGAGGATAAATTTGATTATGATTACAATATACCTCCTATATTTGATAGCTACTTTGTTGAATTTGCTCCCACTACAATTAATAAGAATGACTATGCTTATGTTGGGAGTAGTAATTATTTTATGCATGAGACTCATGATAAGAATGCTTTATGTGATAGTTATATTGTTGAGTTTGCTCATGTTGCTACTGAAAGTTATTATGAGAGAGGAAAATATGGTTGTAAAAATTTTCATGTTACTAAAACACCTCTCTATGTGCTGAAATTTTTGAAGCTACACTTGTTTTATCTTCCTATGCTTGTTACTTTGCTTTTCATGAACTTGTTTATTTACAAGATTCCTCTGCATAGGAAGCATGTTAGGCTTAAACGTGTTTTGAATTTGCTTCTTGATGCTCTCTTTTGCTTCAAATACTATTTCTTGCGAGTGCATCATTAAAACTGCTGAGCCCATCTTAATGGCTATAAAGAAAGAACTTCTTGGGAGATAACCCATCTGTTTTTTTTACTACAACAATTTTTGTTTTGTTGAGTCTTGGAAGTTGTTTACTACTGTAGCAACCTCTCCTTATCATGTTTTTGTGCCAAGTAAAGTTTCTATGTCAAAGTTGATGTTATATTTGGGATCGCTGCGCAGAAACAGCATTGCTGTCTGTCACGAATCTGGGCACAGTCCTCTGTAGAAAATTCGAAAAAATCTGCCAATTTACGAGCGTGATCCTCAGATATGTACGCAACTTTCATTAGTTTTGAGTTTTTCCATTTGAGCAAGTCTGGTGCCAGCTTTAAATTCGTCTTTACGGACTGTTCTGTTTTTGACAGATTCTGCCTTTTATTTCGCATTGCCTCTTTTGCTATGTTGGATTCATTTCTTTGATCCATTAATGTGCAGTAGCTTTATGCAATGTCCAGAAGTGTAAAGAATGTTTGTGTCACCTCTGAACATGTGAATTATTAATTGTGCACTAACCCTCTAATGAGTTTGCTTGAAGTTTGGTGTGAAGGAAGTTTTCAAGGGTCAAGAGAGGAGTATGATATACTATGATCAAGAAGAGTGAAAGCTCTAAGCTTGGGGATGCCCCGTGGTTCACCCCTGCATATTTTAAGAAGACTCAAGCGTCTAAGCTTGGGGATGCCCAAGGCATCCCCTTCTTCATCAACAAAGTATCAGGTTCCTTCTCTTGAAACTATATTTTTATTCTGTCACTCTTATGTACTTTACTTGGAGCGTCTGTGTGCTTTTATTTTTGTTTTTGTTTTGTTATTTTCATTCTCTGAATAAGTTCATCCTTGTGTGGGAGAGAGACACGCTCCGCTGGTTCGTATGAACACATGTGTTCTTAGCTCATAATATTCATGGCGAAGTTTCTTCTTCGTTAAATTGTTATATGGTTGGAATTGAAAAATGCTACATGTAGTAATTGGTAAAATGTCTTGGATAATGTGATACTTGGCAATTGTTGTGCTCATGTTTAAGCTCTTGCATCATATACTTTGCACCCATTAATGAAGAAATACATAGAGCATGCTAAAATTTGGTTTGCATAATTGGTCTCTCTAAAGTCTAGATAATTTCTAGTATTGAGTTTTGAACAACAAGGAAGACGGTGTAGAGTCTTATAATGTTTACAATATGTCTTTTATGTGAGTTTTGCTGCACCGGTTCATCCTTGAGTTCGCTTCAAATAACCTTGCTAGCCTAAGCCTTGTATCGAGAGGGAATACTTCTCATGCATCCAAATCCTTGAGCCAACCACTATGCCATTTGTGTCCACCATACCTACCTACTACATGGTATTTCTCCGCCATTCTAAAGTAAATTGCTTGAGTGCTACCTTTAAAATTCCATCATTCACCTTTGCAATATATAGCTCATGGGACAAAATAGCCTTAAAAACTATCGTAGTATTGAATATGTACTTATGCACTTTATCTCTTATTAAGTTGCTTGTTGTGCGATAACCATGCTTCTGGGAACGCCATCAATTACTCTTTATTGAATATCATGTGAGTTGCTATGCATGTCCGTCTTGTCTGAAGGATCTATCACCTTAATGATTGGAGCATGCAAATTGTTAGAGAAGAACATTGGGCCGCTAACTAAAGCCATGAATCATGGTTGAAGTTTCAGTTTTGGACATATATCCTCAATCTCATATGAGAATAATAATTGTTGCTACATGCTTATGCATTAAAGAGGAGTCCATTATCTGTTGTCCATGTTGTCCCGGTATGGATGTCTAAGTTGAGAATAATCAAAAGCGAGAAATCCAAAATGCGAGCTTTCTCCTTAGACCTTTGTACAGGCATGGAGGTACCCCTTTGTGACACTTGGTTGAAACATGGCATTGCAAAGATCCGGTAGTCCAAGCTAAGTAGGACAAGGTGCACTATTAGTATACTATGCATGAGGCTTGCAACTTGTAAGATATAATTTACATAACTCATATGCTTTATTACTACCGTTGACAAAATTGTTTCATGTTTTCAAAATAAAAGCTCTAGCACAAATACAGCAATCGATGCTTTCCTCTTTGAAGGACCATTCTTTTACTTTTATTGTTGAGTCAGTTTACCTATCTCTCTCCACCTTAAGAAGCAAACACTTGTGTGAGCTGTGCATTGATTCCTACATACTTGCATATTGCACTTATTATATTGCTCTATGTTGACATTATCCATGAGATATGCATGTTATAAGTTGAAAGCAACCGCTGAAACTTAATCTTCCTTTGTGTTGCTTCAATACCTTTACTTTGATTTATTGCTTTATGAGTTAACTCTTACGCAAGACTTATTTATGCTTGTCTTGAAGTACTATTCATGAAAAGTCTTTGCTATATGATTCACTTGTTTACTCATGTCATTACCTTTGTTTTGATCGCTGCATTCATTACATATGTTTACAAATAGTATGATCAAGATTATGATGGCATGTCACTTCAGAAATTATCTTTGTTATCGTTTTACCTGCTCGGGACGAGCAGAACTAAGCTTGGGGATGCTGATACGTCTCCGACGTATCGATAATTTCTTATGTTCCATGCTACTTTATTGATGATACCTACATGTTTTATACACATTATATGTCGTATTTACGCATTTTCTGGAACTAACCTATTAACAAGATGCCGAAGTGCCAGTTCCTGTTTCTGCTGTTTTTGGTTTCAAAATCCTAGTAACGAAATATTCTCGGAATTGGACGAAATCAACGCCTGTGTTCCTATTTTGCCCGGAAGCATCCGAACACCCGAGCCGCCAGATGGGCCGGGGCCCCACACCACACTGGGCGCGGGCCAGGGCCTGTCCGCGCCACCTGGTGGTGAGGGCACCCTGGTGCCCCTCCGAGGCTCCCCTTTCGCCTATTTAAAGGTCCTGACCTAAAAACCCTTACAGAGGAAGCCACGGTACGCGAAACCTTCCAGCCGCCGCCAAGCCAAGATCCGGGGGACAGGAGTCTCTGTTCCGGCACCCCGGAGCGGGGAAGTGCCCCCGGAAGGCTTCTCCATCGACACCGCTGCCATCTCCACCGCCATCTTCATCACCGCTGCTCCCATGAGGAGGGAGTAGTTCTCCATCGAGGCCCGGGGCTGTACCGGTAGCTATGTGGTTAATCTCTCTCCTATGTACCTCAATACAATGATCTCATGAGCTGCTTTACATGATTGAGATTCATATGAGTTTTGTATCACTACTATCTATGTGCTACTCTAGCAATGTTATTAAAGTAGTTTTATTCCTCCTGCACGTGTGTAAAGGTGACAGTGTGCACCGTGTTAGTACTTGGTTTATGCTATGATCATGATCTCTTGTAGATTGCGAAGTTAACTATTGCTATGATAATATTGATGTGATCTATTCCTCCTACATATGCATGAAGGTGACAGTGTGCATGCTATGTTAGTACTTGGTTTAGTCTTTTGATCTATCTTACACTATAAGGTTACTAAAATATGAACATAATTGTGGAGCTTGTTAACTCCGGCATTGAGGGTTCGTGTAATCCTACGCAATGTGTTCATCATCCAACAAAAGTGTAGAGTATGCATTTATCTATTCTGTTATGTGATCAATGTTGAGAGTGTCCACTAGTGAAAGTGTAATCCCTAGGCCTTGTTCCTAAATATCGCTATCGCTGCTTGTTTACTGTTTTACTGCGTTACTGCTGCAATACCACCACCATCAACTACACGCCAGCAAGCTATTTTCTGGCACCGTTGCTACTGCTCATATATATTCATACCACCTGTATTTCACTATCTCTTCGCCGAACTAGTGCACCTATTAGGTGTGTTGGGGACACAAGAGACTTCTTGCTTTGTGGTTGCAGGGTTGCATGAGAGGGATATCTTTGACCTCTTCCTCCCTGAGTTCGATAAACCTTGGGTAATCCACTTAAGGGAAACTTGCTGTTTGATACGTCTCCAACGTATCGATAATTTCTTATGTTCCATGCTACTTTATTGATGATACCTACATGTTTTATGCACATTATATGTCATATTTATGCATTTTCTGGAACTAACCTATTAACAAGATGCCGAAGAGCCAGTTGTTGTTTTCTGCTGTTTTTGGTTTCAGAAATCCTAGTAAAGAAATATTCTCGAATTGGACGAAACTTTCGCCAGGGTCCTATTTTTGCACGAAGCTTCCAAGACCGAAGACCTAACGAAGTGGGGCCACGAGGCGGCAGGTGGCCGCGCAAGCCCAGCCCGCGCGCCGACCTACCCCCGGCCTCGTGTGCCCCCCGCGCTGACCCTCCGCCTACTTAAAGCTTCCGTCGCGAAACCCCCAGTACCGAGAGCCACGATACGGAAAACCTTCAGACGCCGCCGCCGCGAATCCCATCTCGGGGATTCTGAGATCGCCTCCGGCACCCTGCCGGAGAGGGATTCATCTCCGGAGGACTCTACACCGCCATGGTCGCCTCCGGAGTGATGAGTGAGTAGTCCACCCCGGACCATGGGTCCATAGCAGCTAGATGGTCGTCTTCTCCTTGTTGTGCTTCATTGTTGGATCTTGTGAGCTGCCTAACATGATCAAGATCATCTATATGTAATTCTATATGTTGTGTTTGTCGGGATCCGATGGATAGAGAGTACTATGATTATGGTGATTATCAATCTATTGTTCATGTGTTGTTTATGATCTTGCATGCTCTCCGTTACTAGTAGAGGCTCTGGCCAAGTTTTTACTCTTAACTCCAAGAGGGAGTATTTATGCTCGATAGTGGGTTCATGCCTCCATTGAATCTGGGACAGTGACAAAGTTCTAAGGTTGTGGATGTGCTGTTGCCACTAGGGATAAAACATTGATGCTATGTCTAAGGATGTAGTTGTTAATTACATTACGCACCATACTTAATGCAATTGTCTGTTGCTTTGCAACTTAATACCGGAGGGGGTTCGGATGATAACCGAAGGTGGACTTTTAGGCATAGATGCAGTTGGATGGCGGTCTATGTACTTTGTCGTAATGCCCAATTAAATCTCACTATATTTATCATGTCATGTATATGCATTGTTATGCCTTTCTCTATTTGTCAATTGCCCGACTGTAATTTGTTCACCCAACATGCTTTTATCTTATGGGAGAGACACCTCTAGTGAACTGTGGACCCCGGTCCTATTCTTTACATAGCATACAATCTACTTGTTTTACTGTTTTCTTTGCAAACATCTTCCACTCGATACGTTTAATCCTTTGTTACAGCAAGCCGGTGAGATTGACAACCTCACTGTTTCGTTGGGACAAAGTACTTGGGTTGTGTTGTGCAGGTTCCGCGTTGGCGCCGGAATCCCTGGTGTTGCGCCGCATCACATTTCGCGACCATCAACCTTCAACGTGCTTCTTGGCTCCTACTGGTTCGATTAAACCTTGGTTTCATACTGAGGGAAACTTGCTTCTATACGCATCATACCTTCCACTTGGGGTTCCCAACGGACGTGTGCATCTACGCGTATCAAGCTAAATTTCTGGCGCCGTTGGGGAGATCAAGACACGCTGCAAGGGGAGTCTCCACTTCTCAATCTCTTTACTTTGTTTTTGTTTTGCTTTATTTTATTTACTACTTTGTTTGCTGCACTAAATCAAAACACAAAAAAATTAGTTGCTAGTTTTACTTTATTTATTGTTTTGCTCTCTATATCGAAAACACAAAAAAATTAGTTACTTGCATTTACTTTATCTAGTTTGTTTTATTTACCGTTGCTAAAATGAATACCCCTGAAAATACTAAGTTGTGTGACTTCACAAATGCAAATAATAATGATTTCTATGCACACCTATTGCTCCACCTGCTACTACAGCAGAATTTTTTGAAATTAAACCTGCTTTACTAAACCTTGTCATGAGAGAACAATTTTCTGGTGCTAGTTCTGCTGATGCTGCTGCCCATCTCAATAATTTTGTTGAACTTTGTGAAATGCAAAAGTATAAAGATGTAGATGGTGATATTATTAAATTGAAAGTGTTTCCTTTCTCATTAAGAGGAAGAGCTAAAGATTGGTTGCTATCTTTGCCTAAGAATAGTATTGATTCATGGACTAAATGCAAGGATGCTTTTATTGGTAGATATTATCCTCCCGCTAAAATTATATCTTTGAGAAGTAGCATAATGAATTTTAAACAATTATATACTGAACATGTTGCTCAAGCTTGGGAGAGAATGAAAAATTTGGTAAAGAATTGCCCAACCCATGGACTGACTACTTGGATGATTATCCAAACCTTCTATGCAGGACTAAATTTTTCTTCGCGGAATTTATTGGATTCAGCTGCTGGAGGTACCTTTATGTCCATCACATTGGGGGCGGCTACAAAACTTCTTGATGATATGATGATAAATTACTCTGAGTGGCACACGGAAAGAGCTCCACAAGGTAAGAAGGTAAATTCTGTTGAAGAAACCTCTTCCTTGAGTGATAAGATTGATGTGATTATGTCTATGCTTGTGAATGGTAGATCTAATGTAGATCCAAATAATGTTCCTTTAGCTTCATTGGTTGCTCAAGAAGAAAATGTTGATGTGAATTTCATTAAAAATAATAATTTCAACAACAATGCTTATAGGAACAACTCTGGTAATAACTATAGGCCATATCCTTCTGCTAATGGTAATGGTTATGGTAATTCTTATGGGAATTCTTACAACAATAATAGGAATGTACCCTCTGGTCTTGAAGCCATGCTTAAAGAATTTATTAGTACACAAACTGCTTTTAACAAATCTGTTGAGGAAAAGCTTGATAAAATTGATACTATTGCTTCTAGAGTTGATAGACTTGCCTCTGATGTAAATCTTTTAAAATTGAAAGTTATGCCTAATAATGATATTGATAATAAGATTACTACCACAGCAAATGCCATCTAAGTTAGAATTAATGAGAATATAAGATTAATGGCTGAACTGCGTGCTAGGTGGGATAGAGAAGAAAATGAAAAACTAGCTAAAGAGAATAATGTAGCTAAAGTTTGGACTATTACCACCACTAGTAATGCTAATTCTTCACATGTTGCTGCACCTCCTACTATCAATGGTAAAATAATTGGTGTTGGCAATGTTTCTACTCCTAGTGCAAAGCGTACAAAACTGAAATTGCTAAAACTGAAACTGCTTGTGATAAAACTGCTGAAATTTTTTCCAACCTTGGGAATAATGATCCCATTGCTGTAGCTCATAATGATTTAGATTTTGATGATTGCCACATCTCTGAAGTTATAAAGTTCTTACAAAAACTTGCTAAAAGTCCTAATGCTAGTGCTATAAATTTAGCCTTTACAAAACATATTACAAATGCTCTCATAAAAGCTAGAGAAGAGAAACTAAAACTTGAAACTTCTATTCCTAGAAAGTTAGAGGATGGTTGGGAGCCCATCATTAAAATGAAATTTAATGACTTTGAATGTAATGCTTTATGTGATCTTGGTGCAAGTATTTCTGTTATGCCTAAAAAGATTTATGATATGCTTGACTTGCCACCATTGAAGAATTGTTATTTGGATGTTAATCTTGCCGATAATGTTAAAAAGAAACCTTTGGGGAGGATTGATAATGTGCACATTACGGTTAACAATAACCTTGTCCCCGTTGATTTTGTTGTCTTGGATATCGAATGCAATGCATCTTGTCCAATTGTGTTGGGAAGACCTTTTCTTCGAACTGTTGGTGCTGTTATTGATATGAGGGAAGGTAATATTAAATATCAATTTCCTCTCAAGAAAGGTATGGAACACTTCCCTAGAAAGAGAATGAAGTTGCCTTTTGATTCTATTATTAGAACAAGCTATGATGTTGATGCTTCTACTCTCGATGTTACTTGATTTGCACTTTCTGCGCCTAGCTGAAAGGCGTTAAAGAAAAGCGCTTATGGGAGACAACCCATGTTTTTACCTACAGCAATTTTTTGTTTTGTTGAGTCTTGGAAGTTGTTTACTACTGTAGCAACCTCTCCTTATCATGTTTTTGTGCCAAGTAAAGTTTCTATGTCAAAGTTGATGTTATATTTGGGATCGCTGCAGAAACAGCATTGCTGTCTGTCACGAATCTGGGCACAATTCTCTGTAGAAAATTCGAAAAAATCTGCCAATTTACGAGCATGATCCTCAGATATGTACGCAACTTTCATTAGTTTTGAGTTTTTCCATTTGAGCAAGTCTGGTGCCATTTCTAAATTCGTCTTTACGGACTGTTCTGTTTTTGACAGATTCTGCCTTTTATTTCGCATTGCCTCTTTTGCTATGTTGGATTTATTTCTTTGATCCACTAATGTCCAGTAGCATTATGCAATGTCCAGAAGTGAAAATAATGATTGTGTCACCTCTGAATGAGTGAATTATTAATTGTGCACTAACCCTCTAATGAGTTTGCTTGAAGTTTGGTGTGAAGGAAGTTTTCAAGGGTCAAGAGAGGAGAATGATATACTATGATCAAGAGGAGTGAAAGCTCTAAGCTTGGGGATGCCCCGTGGTTCACCCCTGCATATTTTAAGAAGACTCAAGCGTCTAAGCTTGGGGATGCCCAAGGCATCCCCTTCTTCATCGACAACATCATCAGGTTCCTCCCTGAAACTATATTTTTATTCAATCACATCTTGTGTTCTTTACTTGGAGCGTCGGTTTGTTTTCGTTTTAGTTTTTGTTTGAATAAGATGGATCCTAGCATTCACTTTGTGGGAGAGAGACACGCTCCGCTGTTGCATATGGACACATGTGTCCTTAGGCTTTACTCATAATTTTCAAGGCGAAGTTTCTTCTTCGTTAAATTGTTATATGGTTGGAATTGAAAAATGCTACATGTAGTAATTCTAAAAATGTCTTGGATAATGTGATACTTTGCAATTGTTGTGCTCATGTTTAAGCTCTTGCATCATATGCTTTGCACCCATTAATGAAGAAATACATAGAGCTTGCTAAAATTTGATTTGCATATTTGGTTTCTCTAAGGTCTAGATAATATCTAGTATTGAGTTTTGAACAACAAGGAAGACAGTGTAGAGTCTTATAATGTTTACAATATGTCTTTTATGTGAGTTTTGCTGCACTTGTTCATCCTTGAGTTTGCTTCAAATAACCTTGCTAGCCTAAACCTTGTATCGAGAGGGAATACTTCTCATGCATCCAAAATCCTTGAGCCAACTACTATGCCATTTGTGTCCACCATACCTACCTACTACATGATATTTCTCCGCCATTCCAAAGTAAATTGCTTGAGTGCTACCTTTAAAATTCCATCATTCACCTTTGCAATATATAGCTCATGGGACAAAATAGCCTTAAAAACTATCGTAGTATTGAATATGTACTTATGCACTTTATATTTTATTAAGTTGCCTGTTGTGCGATAACCATGCTTCTGGGGAACGCCATCAACTATTGTTGAATATCATGTGAGTTGCTATGCATGTCCGTCTTGTCTGAAGGTCTATCATTTTAGTGGTTGGAGCATGCAAAATTGTTAGAGAAGAACATTGGGCCGCTAACTAAAGCCATGAATTATGGTTGAAGTTTCAGTTTTGGACATATATCCTCAATCTCATATGAGAATAAATAATCATTGCTACATGCTTATGCATTTAAGAGGAGTCCATTATCTGTTGTCCATGTTGTCCCGGTATGGATGTCTAAGTTGAGAACAATCAAAAGCGAGAAATCCAAAATGCAAGCATTCTCCTTAGACCTTTGTACAGGCGGCATGGAGGTACCCCTTTGTGACACTTGGTTGAAACATGGCATGCGAAGACCCGGTAGTCCAAGTTAAGTAGGACGAGGTGCGGGCACTATTAGTATACTATGCGTGAGGCTTGCAACTTGTAAGATATAATTTTCATAACTCATATGCTTTATTACTACCGTTGACAAAATTGTTTCATGTTTTCAAAATAAAAGCTCTAGCACAAATACAGCAATCGATGCTTTCCTCTTTGAAGGACCATTCTTTTACTTTTAAGTTGAGTCAGTTTACCTATCTCCTTCCACCTTAAGAAGCAAACACTTGTGTGAACTGTGCATTGATTCCTACATATTTGCATATTGCACTTGTTATACTACTTTATGTTGACAATATCCATGAGATATACATGTTATAAGTTGAAAGCAACCGCTGAAACTTAATCTTCCTATGTGTTGCTTCAACACCTTTACTTTGATTTATTGCTTTATGAGTTAACTCTTATGCAAGACTTATTGATGCTTGTCTTGAAGTACTATTCATGAAAAGTCTTTGTCATATGATTCAGTTGTTTACTCATGTCATTACCTTTGCTTTGATCGCTGCATTCATTACATATGTTTACAAATAGTATGATCAAGATTATGATGGCATGTCACTTCAGAAATTATCTTTGTTATCGTTTTACCTGCTCGGGACGAGAACTAAGCTTGGGGATGCTGATACGTCTCCAACGTATCGATAATTTCTTATGTTCCATGCTACTTTATTGATGATACCTACATGTTTTATGCACATTATATGTCATATTTATGCATTTTCTGAACTAACCTATTAACAAGATGCCGAAGAGCCAGTTGTTGTTTTTGTTTTTGGTTTCAGAAATCCTAGTAAAGAAATATTCTCGGAATTGGACGAAACTTCGGCCATGGTCCTATTTTTGCACGAAGCTTCCAAGACCGAAGACCTAACGAAGGGGGCCACGAGGCGGCCAGAGGGTGGCCGGCGCGGCCCAAGCCCCGGCTGCGCCGACCTACCCCCTGGGCCCCTCGTGTGGCCCCCGCGTGACCCTCCGCCTACTTAAAGCCGTCCGCGAAACCCCGCACGAGAGCCACGATACGGAAAACCTTACAGAGACGCGCCGCCGCGAATCCCATCTCGGGGATTCTGAGATCGCCCCCGCACCCTGAGAGGGATTCATCTCCGAGGACTCTACACCGCCATGGTCGCCTCCGGAGTGATGAGTGAGTAGTCCACCCCTGGACCATGGGTCCATAGCAGTAGCTAGATGGTCGTCTTCTCCTTGTTGTGCTTCATTGTTGGATCTTGTGAGCTGCCTAACATGATCAAGATCATCTATATGTAATTCTATATGTTGTGTTTGTCGGGATCCGATGGATAGAGAGTACTATGATTATGGTGATTATCAATCTATTGCTCATGTGTTGTTTATGATCTTGCATGCTCTCCGTTACTAGTAGAGGCTCTGGCCAAGTTTTTACTCTTAACTCCAAGAGGGAGTATTTATGCTCGATAGTGGGTTCATGCCTCCATTGAATCTGGGACAGTGACAAAAGTTCTAAGGTTGTGGATGTGCTGTTGCCACTAGGGATAAAACATTGATGCTATGTCTAAGGATGTAGTTGTTAATTACATTACACACCATACTTAATGCAATTGTCTGTTGCTTTGCAACTTAATACTGAGGGGTTCGGATGATAACCTGAAGGTGGACTTTTTAGGCATAGATGCAGTTGGATGGCGGTCTATGTACTTTGTCGTAATGCCCAATTAAATCTCACTATATTTATCATGTCATGTATATGCATTGTTATGCCTTTCTCTATTTGTCAATTGCCCGACTGTAATTTGTTCACCCAACATGCTTTTATCTTATGGGAGAGACACCTCTAGTGAACTGTGGACCCCGGTCCTATTCTTTACATAGCATACAATCTACTTGTTTTACTGTTTTCTTTGCAAACATCTTCCACTCGATACGTTTAATCCTTTGTTAGCAAGCCGGTGAGATTGACAACCTCACTGTTTCGTTGGGACAAAGTACTTGGGTTGTGTTGTGCAGGCGCCGGAATCCCTGTGTTGCGCCGCATCACATTTCGCGACCATCAACCTTCAACGTGCTTCTTGGCTCCTACTGGTTCGATTAAACCTTGGTTTCATACTGAGGGAAACTTGCTTCTATACGCATCATACCTTCCACTTGGGGTTCCCAACGGACGTGTGCATCTACGCGTATCACTGTTCTACAAAACTCTGCTCTTGGAGGCCCAACACTGTCTACAGGAAAGGAGGGGGAACGTAGACATCACTCCACAGGAGGGTACACGTCGCAGCGTGTCGCCGCAGCTGCCGTGTACTCCACAGGAGGGTGCACATCGCAGCGTGTCGCCGCAGCTGCCGTGTACTCCACAGGCGAGTGCACGTCGCAGCTCTTTGCCGATGTTGCCTTGTACCACACAGACGGGTGCAGGTCGCAGCGTTTCAACGCAGCTGCCGGGTACCTCAGGTGGGGGTGCTCGTCGCAGTATCTCTCCAAGTTCGCTTTCGGGGACAGGGTTTTCCTGGGTGGAAGGCTCTCGCAAGCGGAGGTGGTAGCCTTCGGCGGTGTTCCCATTGGAAGCATACGGTCAAGTGAACGTATAAGGGCTCAACCCAATGCTGATTCGACTCAGCTTGAGAGAGCCCAGCTTCTAGCGCAGCAGCACGATCACGCTTTGGATTCAGGTACAAATTTATGTGCTAAATTTTCTATTGCATCTATACCTGATGATGTGGTTAAGACTAGGGCGTCTATGTTAGGGGTTTCGCTGGGTGTTTCTCCATCTCAGGTTTCGACTTCTATTAAGAAACTTAAAGATGTTGACTTGCAAAGAACGCTAGTAATGTTACATAGAAATGAAGAAAAGGTTAAGGCTGACGTTTCTTCAGTGAATAATTTGGTTCTGGATAAAGCTTTTCACCTTTCTGAAGATCTTAGGGAAGAGGAGCAACAAGGCTCGGCAGATCATAAGGATCATGCACTCCCCTTATCCAAGCCTAAGCGTGTTTATAAGAAAAAGAAAGTTGAGGTGTCTGTAGCAATACGTACTAGTGCTAGGCTGAGATCTAAAAGTTAATTAATGAAGGGTAGTTTTTGGAATAGTGACGGTTTTAGAGATCCGGCAAAACATTCTGTTGTTCGGGATACTATAAGGGAGCATAAGCTCGATTTTTTCGCTGTTATAGAAACAAGGAGAGATAGTTTTGCGGTGCCTTTTTTGCAGCATTTATCTGGTGGTCTGGAATTTGTTTGGTACTGTCTCCCACCTTTGGGTCGTTCTGGGGGTATTCTAGTGGGGTTTAATTCTCAGTCTATTAAGGTTAATTCGTTTGACGCCGGGGAAAGATGTGTTAAGTTTCATCTTTCCTCAAGGGCGGACAATTTTGAGTGGGATCTAGTTGTGGTTTATGGTGCAGCTCAAGATGCTCAAAAAGGAGAATTCTTGGCTGAGTTAGTGCGGTTTTGTGAGGATGATGTTCGGCCTAAATTAGTGGGGGGCGATTTTAATATCATTCGTAGACAGGAAGAGAAGAACAATAGCAATTTTGATGCCCGCTGGCCTTTTATTTTTAATGCCATTATTGAGAGTCTTGATTTAAGAGAGTTAGTCCTCTCGGGTCGGCAATTTACATGGGCTAGTGGGAGGGATATTCCTACATACGAAAAGCTTGACAGAGTGCTTGCTAGTGTGTCTTGGGAACAGAAATTCCCTCTTGTCACTGTGAGAGCCCTAACAAGATCTGGGTCCGACCACACACCGCTTTTATTGGATTCAGGTGAACAAGCTCACCATGGCAATAAGGCGGGATTTTCTTTTGAACTATCTTGGCTAAAGCGAGATGGCTTCTACGATATGGTGGCTCATCAGTGGAATGCCATTCATTGCGGAAAGACCCCTATGGAAGTGTGGCAGAATAAGGTCCGTCACCTTCGTAATTTTCTTAGAGGCTGGGCTAGAAATGAATGCAGCGTTTACAAAAAAGAAAATGAACGGTTGCTTAAGATCATTGATGGCCTTGATCTGAAAGCTGAAAATATTCCTCTAAATAGTTCAGAGAGGGAGACTTTAAAAGAGGCAAATGAAAAGATAGCCAGGTTGCGCCGTGACGAAGAGTCTAAATGGGCACAAAGGGCTAAAGTGAAGCATATTCAAGAGGGGGTAATAACACCAAGTATTTCCATTTAGTTGCTAATGGAAAACATCGGCGTAAACAGATCTTTCAACTTGAACAAGACGAGGGAACGATCATTGGTCATGATAACATCAAACATTATATTTCTGAATTTTACAAAAGATTGTTTGGGCCTCCGGATGACAATCACTTCTCTCTAGATGAGTCGCAAGTGAATGATATCCCCCAGATTTCCGCCGAGGAAAATAACATCCTGGTTGCCGACTTCGAGGAGAAGGAGGTGTTTGAGGCGGTGATGCAAATGAAAAAGAATAAGGCCCCGGGACCAGATGGCTTTCCCGCGGAGTTCTATCAAACTTTCTGGGAAGTCATTGAAAATAATCTTATGGCTTTGTTTGTGAGTTTTCAGCGGGGTGAGTTACCACTGTTTCATCTCAATTATGGTACTATTATCCTTCTTCCGAAGAAAGAAAATGCAATTCAAATTCAACAATATAGACCGATTTGCTTATTGAATGTGAGCTTTAAAATTTTCACCAAGGTTGGCACGAATAGGGTCACCAAGGTGGCACATATTGTGATCCGGCCAACGCAAACGGCGTTTTTGCCGGGTAGAAATATTCTAGAAGGAGTGTTAGTTCTTCAGGAGACTATCCATGAACTTCATAGGAAGAAAATGGATGGGGTTCTTCTAAAACTAGATTTTGAAAAGGCTTATGATAAAGTAAAGTGGCCTTTTTTACAACAGTGTTGCGCATGAAAGGGTTCCATCCTAAATGGTGCCAATGGATAAATAATTTTGTTACTAAAGGGACTGTGGGTATTAAAGTTAATGATGACATAGGTCATTATTTTCAGACTAAAAAAGGTTTGCGCCAGGGGGATCCCTTGTCTCCTATGTTGTTCAATATTATTGCCGATATGTTGGCGATTTTAATTGAGAGGGCCAAGGAGGACGGCCAAGTGGAAGGTTTAATACCACATTTAGTTGATGGGGGTATTTCCATTCTGCAATACGCTGACGACACGATCATTTTTCTGCAGCATGATTTGCAAAAAGCCCTCAATATGAAGTTAATTCTTTGCATTTTTGAGGAGTTGTCGGGACTGAAAATTAATTTCCATAAAAGCGAAGTGTTCTGCTTTGGGGCGGCTAAAGAGGTTGAACATGAGTATACCACTCTCTTTGGTTGCGGGGCAGGTTCATTGCCCTTTAGATATTTAGGTATTCCTATTCACCATCGCAGGCTTACGAATAGTGAATGGAAGGCAATTGAGGATCGGTTTGAGAAAAAGCTCGCTAGTTGGGCTGGGAAGCTTCTCTCTTATGGTGATCGTCTGGTACTAATTAACGCAGTGTTAACTAGTTTACCCATGTTCATGTTATCCTTCTGTGAAATACCTAAAGGGGTGAGAAAAAGACTGGACTTTTTTAGATCAAGATTTTTCTGGCAGAGTGATGGCCACAAAAAGAAGTATAGACTTACTAAGTGGAATATTATTTGCCGACCCAAGGACCAGGGAGGTTTGGGCATAGAAGTGCTTGACTTAAAAAACAAATGCCTATTAAGTAAATGGCTTTATAAGTTGTTAAATGAACGTGGTGTTTGGCATGAACTAGTTACTAATAAGTATCTTCACTCCAAGTCATTATCCCAAGTAAAGGCTAGGGCAAATGATTCTCCCTTTTGGAAAGGTCTCATTAAAAATAAGGAGGAGTTTTTTTAGTAGGGGCTCTTTCAAAGTGGGCAGTGGTGAATAGACCCGCTTTTGGGAAGACACGTGGTTAGGAGACACGCCTCTTTCCCAACAGTATCCCTCCCTTTATAACATAGTGCACGCGAAACAAGCTTCAGTGGCTACTGTTATGGGTCAATTGCCTTTGAACATAGGTTTTAGGCAAGCGATCACGGGCAATAGGGAGGTTAGTTGGACTCACCTTTGCAACAGGCTTATTAATATTCACTTGACCACACAACCCGACACTTTTGTTTGGAAGTTAACTAAATCGGGCATTTTTTCGGTCAAATCCATGTATCTAGACTATATGGATGACCATACTAAATTCCTTTGTAAATATATTTGGAAGATTAAGGTACCACTTAAAATTCGAATTTTTATGTGGTTCCTTCTTAAAAGAGTGTTGCTTACTAAGGATAATCTAGCGAGAAGGAATTGGCAAGGGAGTAAAAAATGTTGTTTTTGTGACAAAGATGAGTCAATACAACATCTTTTTATATCCTGCCCATTATCTAAAATTGTGTGGCAAATTATTTATATGGCCTTTAATATTACTCCGCCTACTAATATCACAAATATGTTTGGGAATTGGTTATCCGGGGTAGCAAAGGTGAATAAAGCGCATATAAGAGTTGGTGTGTGCGCTTTATTATGGGCGATCTGGAACACGAGAAATGATTATATTTTTAACAAGGCAAAATCTACTTCTTTTATGCAGGTTGTTCCAATGGCTACTCATTGGATCCGTATGTGGTCCTACCTACAACCAATGGAGAAACGCAAGGATATGGATATTGGGTGCAGCCGCCTAGAGAGGGTTGCACGGGATTTATACAGCCAGTTCAGTTGGCGTTTTGATCGGAGATTAACATGTTAGTGCAGAGTTGCTTCATGTTGTCTTTTGTTTTTAGATGGTTGATTCATGTATCGACCTTGAGCGACCCATGATGTAATCTATTGTAAGACAATACTTAAAATAATTAAATAAACGCCGTATGCATCTATCGATGCAAAGGCTGGGGCACTGTCCTCCATTTCGAAAAAAAACCCGGCGCGTCCAAAAAAGTGCCAGCACGGTTTCAAGCCCAATAAAAGCGTCAGCAACCCCATGCCGGCCCCTTCGCGAAGGGCGCGAATCGGACGCGTCGGCGCCAAGCGTCACAACGGTTTTCGCGGGTGGGCCTCCTTGGCAGTGACAAGAGCCGATGGGTCGCATTATAAACGACGCGTACTGGATGGTCGTCGGTGTCAATTGCACCGCTCGGCGATGAGGAGGCGACTGGCCGTGACGTCCACCCGACCCACCTTCCCCATGGGCCTTGAATGCTCGTCCCCACCGCTGCCCTTTAAAATCTCACCGACGCGCTGCTCTTCTCCCCCGTCGTCCAACCCTAGCCGTCGCCACCAAGCTCTCAGACGCCGCGCGACGCTCACACCACCACAAAAGACCATGTCGCACAATGTCGAGGCCGGCGGCGCGCTCCGGTCGCTGCAGCTGACGTACGACGAGGCCGACGTCCTCTACTGGCAGCGCATCCCGGTGCTGTTGCAGTTCAAGTTGCCGCACGAATTGCATCTGTCCAACGCTGGCTACGCCGTTCAGCCACCGTCTCCTGGACTGGAGACGCGCGCCCTCATCGCCGAGCAGAGGGCGCGCATGACGCCGGTGGAGCGAAGCCAACCAGTGAACGTGTAGATGATGCATGCAAAATGCATACATGAACCTTGTAGTTTATTGTACTAAAATCCTTAATATATTGCAACTTTATTATATTTATTGGGCTAACCCATTAATATTTGCAAAAGTGCACAATTTTTTTTGTTTTAAACGTTGTTGTGTAGAAAATAGGCAAATATGGAAGGAAATCGGTCATTATGGTGAGACTTTTTTTTGCGAAACATAGTACAAACACAGACACTAACACATACGCGCACACACTCACTCCTATGAACGCACAGACGCACACCATATCCCTATGAGCACCTTCGAGAGACCGCGTTGAAGAAACTGGTCCGGCGGGTCTCGAGATTGACGAAGTCATTATGCTGAAATCTCGAGTTTCCTGAAATCTGTCCCTCAAGAAACTTTTTAAAGATCGCCCCAATTAGACCCAAGGTGGCTTCAAACGGAAAAAGTGCAAGAGATAGAGGCTGTGGAGAACTTACCTAAGTTTAATTTGACGTAAAGAACGTCCCAAACGGAGTTCGTATGCACAATCAGCGCCCATTTTACTGAAGGATACAGAGGTAGTTTCGAAAGTCCGAAAATTGGTAACATGATTGACACAAACTCTTGACATATTTGATGGCGGCCAAGCCACGGCTTTACGGACTCATAAAGTACACAGGGAAGTCCTAGGAAGGTTGTAAAGGTTCTCAAGAGCCATTGAATTAAAGGGCATCAATCCCATAACCAAGATTGCATCTCCACCATATTGAGGCTGGACGTCTAGAGCCAGTGGTATTTGTGGCTTGACTCTCTGCCATAGTTCTCCTTTGTACATAGTGTTAATATCCTGTATGTAATTATTTTTTGCTACTCTGTAACTTTATGGTGGGTTTAATAAAGTGAGGGTGTGGGGGCTCCCCACAGTAGAAGGTTTAAAAAAAGGTAAACACTACGTATCGGGGGCCGATGGCGATCTCGTTTCCATTGTGCAGTCAGAGATTCTTTTTTTCTTCCTACCCAACATAAAATAAGAAAAATAAACTTTTGCCCGTAAATTCCGCCCTTACCTACCAATTTCCCAGAAAATGGGTCCGTTAACCACGCACCTCCTAAAATCAACCCCCAAATAGACACGATCTGATATCTCACTGCCATCGCCGGGATTCTTCTGTCCTCGGTGCACCTGATCTTGCTCCGCCGCGCCGCACCTGAGTCGTCTTCGGGGATCCCTGAACGCCGCCGGCTGGTGCCCTAGGTCAGCGACGGAGGCTTTGCCGGGTTGACCAGGCTACACTCCGGCCGAAGCATCAAGAGTTCAAGACCGGAGTCTGCTTCCACGGCAATCGTGCTTCCCCGTTCTTCTTCGATGCGCCTCCTCAAGCAAGGCGTGCCGCTGCTCTCCATCAGCAGCAGTACCATGTCGCACTGTCGTTGCTGACGCAGATGTAGCCGACGCCGTTCACCAGCAGGGCTGGGCAATCCAGGCAGCACCACTACAACGATGGGACACGCGTGGTGACGCAGATGTAGCCGACGCCGTTCACCAGCAAGGCTGGGCAATCCAGGCAGCGCCACTACAACGATGGGACACGCGTGGTGACGACGCCGTTTGCCAAATAAGTATGCTTTCACATCTTATCAAGCATGCTTCCTTTATTTCTAACTTATGCTTCCAATATGCATACATTCTCCGACATCACTCAGATCACAAATTTCAGTACCCAAAATTTGTCCGGAAGCATGCCAATATGCAAAATCGAAATTTCTCTAGTGCTAGTGCAAGTTATATATGTTGTGATGGCATCAAATCGTTGCTTTATGCCGACCAAGTTTTCCTACTTGATTTTTTTCTTCAACTATTGCAATTGTGTGATGATGTCATCGTACAATTATTTGCTTCAATGGCTACGAGTATGTGCTTCAACCATGTGTGTTTGCTTCACACACAGTTTCTAACCGGTGCTTCAACATTTCTTACCGCTAGGGCATGCTTCATGGTACTAACTGATGCTTCTATTATATGAACATAATTCTGCCTAACCTGATTTCAGTTGTATAGTCAGGGATGTTGCTACACTGCCGACTACACCGCTGCTGGGACACAAATGCCTTATTGAGGATCTTGCAGCGTATGGGAGATCGTCCATGATCAGCCCACATAGAGGTCAATCCTTGGTTAGGGTGGAGTGAAAAAAGTGATGTTGTAATAGTGTTTAATTTTGTCACTACGAGAGTTGTGATTTTTTGTTTAAATCTAATTAATTTGTTCATTGATTTGTGCTTCGTGTTGTGCTTCTACATATTTGTTTTGCGAAGCAAATATTTTCATCAGACTGAAATTTATTTTGGTGCCATAAATAA
This sequence comes from Lolium multiflorum, assembly GCA_030979885.1. NCBI lineage: Eukaryota > Viridiplantae > Streptophyta > Magnoliopsida > Poales > Poaceae > Lolium > Lolium multiflorum. The sequence continues at coordinate 134,880,542 of CM061749.1, read as the reverse complement.
TTGATAGATAAAAAAATACTAGCATGTATAATTATATGTTTCTATTGAATGTTGCATGATGCGAACAATATGTCTGTAGTGCCACAAAAATTATGATTTCATTTGTCAAGATGAGTGTTTTCTCGGTCCAAAAACATGCCGACGTGACGCTAGTGCAAACGAATGGAGACTGAAGAAAATTATGCTTCCATAGATCAAGGCGAATGTTTCTGTAATCAAGAAAAATGCATATCAAAATACAAATCGTAATTATTTTTCTACAGTACATTTATTTTGTTCGGAATGAATTACCATAAGCACGCTCCAATTACCATTGAAGCTAATATTTACTTTGAAACATCACATAATATTGAAAACAAAATTTGCTCCGTAAGGAACCAAATAAGGAAACGGATTGGGCTGCTTGGAAACAGTGTTTATCAGATTAATTGGTCGCCTAAAAATGTGGAATCATTCTTGGAAGCATTTAATTGGAAACAAATAATAATTCACAATTTGCTGGTAGATCACTTGATCTGCGGCACGGAAGCATGCAATCTGGTCCACGTTTCACGGAAGCATGCAATCTCGTCCTTAATTACGGAGGCAGGCACGCGGGGGACTGAGATCGTACGGCCATCATCTATTTGATCCTGTGGCTACAGCCCGGTCCGATGGGAAGCGGTCTATCGGGTTCCGATTCCTAGCGCTTCTCTTAAAAAAATGTATTTTCATGGCCTGGGGGTCGTCGGCACCTGCTTCCCAATTTGAGGAGCGGTTGCACACACCAGCAACCCCAAAAAATCCCCCAAAATAAGTTTAAACAGGCAACCGACAAAATTTCATTCAAACTTATATAAAATTGAATGCCACTTGAACTTTAAACTAGACTTAACTCTAATCTACTAGTCGCCGGTTGGAGTGCGCTACGGGCCTGCCTTATCGTCGTTCTTCCCCTTTGTTGTCGCCTGCAGTCGTGCCTGCCTCTCTGCCTATGCTTCGCGCATCTGACGGTGGAGCATGGCCACCGGCGATACTGGAGCTTGCCGGCGGCACTACCCCCTCAGCGTGGTCGCTAGCCGCCGTGGCATTGTTCTGGAGAGGAGAGCGTCGGTATGGAGACTAGAGAGGAGAGCGTTTGTGGTGCAGAGGAGAGGCTAGTGCGATGGAGGGCGCACTAAATTGGCTGAGCCATCTCGCTGCAGAGCATCCGAGGAATCACATTTACGGCAGCGTCTACAAGTGGAGAACCGGTGGCTTCATCGTCAACCGGCCGCAGAGCATATGAGGCATCGCATTTATGATGATGCCTGCCGTTGAGTCGCTGACATGACTGTCCTGCTGTTAGAATCCTATGTGACGCGAGGCGCCGGCGCGTCCATTCGGCACCCCACGCGAAAGGGCCGACATGTGGTTGCCGACAGTTTTATTGGGCTCGAAACTGAGCGGACGCTTTATTGAAGGCGTCGGAGCCCAATTTTACCGTCAGCCCGCGAATTGCAATCAGCGGTGGTATTGAACTTCCGGGTAGAGATGCTCCTGTGCATGCGAGGAGGCCGACGGTGATACGCGGAAAGCACCTCGTACTTGAATATATAGCAGCCGCACGGATGGGTGTTGCTGACGAGGAGATGGATCTCGCCACAGTACTGCCGTGACGCCACGAACAGGGGCACCATCGCGTCCCTTAATTCATGCCAGTTTTTGTCGGTCAGGCCGCAACGCGAACATGATGGCGGGCATGTACGTGGTGCGTCACCGTGCACGCCGGCGCCGGGAACGACGTGAAGGTGTAGGGTCGAGCTACGTGATGGTCACCTCTAGGGTGCCGGACATGGTGCATCGGACGATGTTGAATTTGATCGTCCACTCTTGGCTCTCTACATTGAGGGACGTTGCCGGAATGAGGGTGGACTGGGTGTGCGCTTTGCCATTGATGCCGACGTCGCCGAACACGTTGCAGTTGTTGGAGCAAGGCCCCGGCCGCCATTGTGCCACACTCCACCTTTCAATTAGGGGAAATAAACTAAAGTCCAATTAATCGATGTTTTTCGCGTGAATTTTTTTTGAAACTGTATTTGTCATGCGGCATCCAGACTCACGCCGTTCTGCGCCTCGAGTGGATTACTGCAGCAGCCACTGGAGGCCTCGAGCTCATGCACAAATGGTCTTTGTGAGATATTCACTCTATCCTTAAATAGGATGCCTACAATATTTGGGATAAAGTTAAATTTCTTAAAGTTTGACCAACTGTATAGAAAAAATGTCAATATTTATAATTTTCAATTAATATTCTAGAACCATCATGAAATATATTTGCATATTACGTGCATTTAAAATTTTAGATGTTGATATTTCTTGTATATAGTTGCACAAATTTTTAAAAGTTTGATTTTGACTGAAAATTATAGGCATCCTAATTTAAAAAGTAGGGAGTACTTAGAGCATCTCCACCGACGGCCTCGATAGCCATTTGGGGGCCGGCACGGTTTTTGGGCTCACACCGGCGCGCCCTAAAAAGCGAAGGCGTGGTTTCATGCCCAGTAAAAGCGCCGGTAACCCCATGCCGGTCCCTTCATGAAGGGTGCGAATCGGGCGCGTCGGCGCCAAGCGCCACTAAGGTTTTGCGGGTGGGGCCGCCTTGGCAGTGGCAGGAGCCGTTGGGTCGCATTATAAACGACGCGTACTGGATGATCATTGGTGTCAATTGCACTGCTCGGGAACCGAGGGGGCAACGAGGAGGCGATTGGCCACGCGACGTCCACCCACCTTCCCCACGCGCCTTGAATGCATGTCCCCCGTCGTCCAACCCTAGCTGCCGCCACCAAGCTCTCAGACGCTCACACCACCGCAAAAACCATGGCGCACAATGTCGAGGCCGGCGGCAGCAGCGGTGGCGGCGCGCTCCGGTCGCTGCAGCTGACGTATGACGAGGCCGGCGTCCTCTACTGGTAGCACATCCCGGTGCCACTGCAGTTCAAGCTGCCGCACGGGTGGCATCTGTCCAACGCTGGCTACGCCGTTCCGCCGCCGCCTAGACTGGAGACACGCCCCCTCATCGCCGAGCTGCGGGCGCGCATGACGCCGACAGAGCGAAGCCAGTCGGCGAACGCGCAGATGATGCATGTAAAATGCATACATGAAACCTTGTAGTTTATTGTACTAAGTGAGTGAGAAGAGAAGGAGCCCTCGCGCACTCCTCCTCCTCCGTCGTCCGCGTCGCGTTTCGTGACTCGAGTTCGAATTCGAAACACCTTTTGTGGAAGCCTAAATTTTTTCTTGGTGCACCAATTGAGTTGGGTACGTGTCGACCATGCGTGTGCCGTGTGCGCCGCGTGTCCCTGGCTTTCTACACGTGGCAACGCGGTCGGCCGGCTCTCCTCCTAGTCTATAACATGAGGCAGTATAGATCTGGAGTTGGGCTCTCTCTCGTCTGTCTCTCTCTCACAAAAAAGTTCCTTTTGTTGATCTATTCTCTAGTCTTCCCCATCCCAGCGACCGCGTGCATGGCCTTCTGAGAGAGCAGACCTCCAAAACCCAATCCGTTGAAATCCTGCAATGAGATCAGACGGGCGATAAGGTTTTTGAGGAGCGTCTCTCCCGTGAAGCCACCGCCAATCTTCAGCGCCTTGCACGTTGAAATGAACAGGTTGTTCGCAGAATGTTAAAACGTTGGCCCATGCCTTCTTCTAGCGTAGCAACGCCAAATGTCAGTCTCACGGCGTTTTTATGTGATTTTGTTCCGGAAATGCAAGTATCTCACCGCGGAACACATTAAGCAAGTTCTCGTATAGAAATGCAGTTAATGGACAAGTTCTTGTATGAGTGGTGCAATTACATAAAAAAATGTAGGAGTCTTTGTCCTTTCCTTATTTTTTTGATAAATAGAATATATTAATATCAAGAAAATATCAAATACACCTAGCCTCTTCCTGTCACCCGGTCTTCCTCCCAGCTGACCACCTCGTGTGTCACCCGGTCTTCCTCCCCGATGACCACCTCGTGTGTCACCCCGCCAACCTGCACGCCGAATTTTACGACGACTTCTGCAAGCATTACATGTGGCCAATGCTCAACTACCTCCTACCTCTGACATGCTTTGATAGGAGCGGCAACACCCTCCCCTTTGACGAGGGGATGTACCACGCTTTTAGCCAACACGTAGTTCGCCGACCGCATATTCCAGGTCCTCAATCCTGACATGGACCTCATCTTCATCCACAGTTACCACCTCCCGGCTTTTCCCGCCATCCTACACCACAAGTGCGCACACGCTCACATAGGCTTCGTAGTCCACTCCCCCTTCCTCCCTCGGATCTTTTTCGCGACAAGCTCATCTGCGAGGACCTCCTGCGCTCCCTCCTAAACGTCGACCTTGTGGGGTTCCACACATTGGATTACGCATGACGTCGACTATCGCATCAACCGCGGGTTCATTGGCAACCTCTACAACGGTCGCCCGATGGTTATCAAGAATCCTTTCCATCGGCATTGACATGGAACTGTTTTGTGCGGTCTTGCTATCACTGGAGATGACCACCAAAGCCAAGGAGATCGCTGCTACGTAAAAGAGCCGCCAGGTGATGATATTGATTTTTTCAAGGGGATTGGGATCAAGATCTTGGCCATGGAGAAGCTGCTCGACCTGCCATGTCGTCCTCATGCAGATCTACAACCCGACACGAAGCCAATTGGACCCAGGGTAAATAAATATAAATATTTTTATACTAAAATCTTATACTTGTTTGAACTTATGTTTCATAATATAGCATTAGTGAGTACAATTCATTTAGTTGGATGTAATTAACAACATAAATGTTTCTAAAAATAGCTTTATTGCTTTTTGTAATTCATGTGTAATGCATATCACTCCAAAGTTTGCTTGTGCTAAATTTAATTTTTATGTTGCAACAAAGTTTTCTTTAAATTAATTTACACAGTTGCATAAACTATGCAGTGAATGCGTACGGGTTTGTCTATCTACCTATGTGTTTATATATATATATATATATATATATACTAGCACAAATGCTCGTGCGTTGCTACGGGTTTAGATAGTATTAATTAATGAGGCCAACACTGTTGCCCGCGTAACGCCATGATCTATTAGCAAACACAACAAAATACAAACCTATTTGCATTCAAGTTAAAACTTTATTTTCATGGTTTGTATCACTTATTTCTGGCAAGTAGTTCTCCCCAAAAATAGTGCAACTGTAATAATCTAGCCATAGCCGGAGTAGAATGAAATTAAGCAATCAAACAGATTCAAGCACCACACTCAAGACAAGCATGGCGCCTTCAGTGAGTGGGTCAAGATCATACCGGATGGGGAAGCATGGGAATATGGGAGAGCATTTGCGCGCGGTGGCATTGCCTGTCGTCGGAGGAGGGCCATATGGGGCAACAACCAACGGAGCGTTGCTACGAGCTACGGCATCTACTCTGATTGGTTTACTGGATTTTAGGCAAAATGATGGTATTAATTACGGGCCGTAACCGCTACCAGAATGAGGCGCTTGGTTCATCATATTTTAGCCAGCTTCATATTACTCGTTGTTGATTTACTCCACGACTAACCTGGGAAATGTGGCAGACCTCCTGATATCCCACTAATCTGGCCGGAATTTAAGTGCACAAGAAAACTGGGCACGATATTTAGCCGGTAGGGAAACAAATCCAGGCGAAACAAGCGCGGCCTTAGGCTTATTCTTCAAGTTGCCCCACGCCATCCTTGTTATAGCACGTCAAAATTTTGTTCAATGTTTAGGTATATCTCCTTTGGGACAGCCGACAGGACATTCTTTCCTTTTCTCTTCGTGCCTTCATTTGAAAAAGAGCAGTGCATGTAACCAATTCCCCATTCTTCTCTTATTTTCCTCTTACGGCAAGACATGGTTGAACCAGCAACACAAAATCGGGGAAGACACGACTACACAGAGCTGGCAGTTTTTTTATCTGTGAAATGCTGGCACTTCTCAATCGCTGCCACACATATGTTGCCGCGATCCGTCAAACGCGTAGGCATCGAGTTTGCTCGCCTCACATGAAACCCAGCCGACGCTGAAACCGACGCTGGCGGGGCTGTTTACCAAGCGGCGGTTCCACCTATCATGGACGTCAAGACACTCAAGAGTACGACATGTGCGCGCAGCGCGCCGCATCGATGGATCTCGCGCCAGCGTCGGCCGTGGCGTAAGCTCGCCGTGATGATCCTCGAAGCGGACTTCCGGGAGGCAGAGCGATCGAGGCGGCCGCCGCGGAGTAGCCTAGTAGCTGGCAGCAACTGTGCCGACGAGCGCACGGGGCTTGGCGGTGGTCCACTGAGCGACATCGAAACATCTGCCAAGCGTAGCGTACGAAGGTCGATCTCCGATCCAATTATTTTATATATGCTGTTCCGATCGAGGCAGGAGGCCATCAAATCACGACGGTGCCGCCGCCATGTTTTCCCAGTCGTCACTTTTGATCGGAAGACGGCTGCCTCGCCCATCGGGCTGACGGTGAGGCTGGTTGCTGGAGTACATAGGATTCGTCGGCCTGTGCGTGCTTGACCGCCGGATAGATGCACGCTCTTCTTCTCCGACAACGCAACCTCATCCCGTCGAGTCTCGCTCGATTTCTCGTTAGCTTGGAGGAGACCAACATCTTCCTGGAGCGGGCGTTTGCAAGAAGGTCAGCCTGGTGAGTATGGCGGCGCGAGGCGACGGTATTGGTCTTTGACCAAAAGAGAAATCAATCAAATCTTGAGGTAGGTTTGGTTGACGATTGGCAATAGGACAAGGTGGTGTCGTCTCGATCGTCTTATAAAGGAAGATCAGAAGAGACCAGAACTCCTACGATCGAGAGATGCGATCACACCACCCGGACTCAAATTCTGGATCCTATGTGGGACGTGTTGCCTCGGACGAATTATGTATAGATTATGTTGGGCCTAGAAATAACATGTTTTGGCCCGTTTGTGACACCAGGCAGCCACCTATTGCAATTTAATAGTAAAGATATAGGATAAATACTTTCTACCCCTGGGTGTAGATATATATATATATATATATATATAGGGTTGCACTATTCTGCAACCAGTGCTCAGAATATTATTCTGAGCACCATACACCCGCCCTATAGAGGAATTCTGGAAAAAGAAAAGGTTGGACCGCCGAACTGCTTCGTCCCCGACCCACCTCCACCCCGTATGTGGCTTCCGCCGCCGGCTCGGCGCTCGCCGTCGGCGCGACCCTTGTCTTCCCCGCTGCCGGATCTCCCCTTCCCCCGCGGGCCGCGGTCGTCGCGCCCGTGCTTTCTCCTCCGCCAGCGCGCCCGTGCTTTCTCCTCCGCCAGCACGCCCCTGCTCCCCCTACCGCCGGCCATCCCCTGCTTCATCTTCCTTCCCGAGCCATCAACGCGCTACTTCTTCCCCTGGCGCCGGCGCGTTTCGGCTCCGCGCGGCCACATCCTCCTGTACTGCTCAGCCTATCTCTGTTATCTACCGATTCCCGGCCTCCCCTGCCACCGGAAAGGTGCTTCCCGTCCTGCCACCAACCAATGCAAGATGCCCCCCGACTGCACTGCCTCCCTAATTCCCCGATACCTCCGGGCGCCCCCGCGGCCGTCCCGCCCCCAATTTCCCCGCCTCCCTGCACTCTATCAGGCGAGATGCTGCTAGTCCTCTATTCTTCTCCACAGCTGCTTTCCGATACTGCCGCTCGTGCTGGTCGCCGGCCTGCTGGTTGATTTCCTCAATCCTCGAACATAAAGAAAGATTGGGTTCTGAATCCTGGTTCCTCGCTGCTGGCTGTGTGCTAGCTCTGTATTTTTGATTATTACCAGCAGCGCAGGTTGATTATGATAAGAGGTTGCAGTGCGTCGAGCTGGGGCAAACTCTGGCTGCAGGCCCTCTACTACTCTCTCAACTGTTGTTAGCACAGCTCCAAGCCGTGAAACAAAAGCAGAAAGCGGTCCTCTTTTGGCTTGAACGAAGCAGCTGCTGAATTTCCATCCCGCAAGCAGAGTTCAGCATCTGAACATGGCACATGGAGTTCTGCAGCTCCAGCCGCCTTGATTTCCGCTCGCGCCGGCATGGACTCCAGCCGCTGGCCTATGCCCCTGCGTGCTGTACGCCGCTGTTGCGCCAGTCCTCAAGTCCTGCCATCTCGGTGTTATATCTAAATTTTCCGCGGCAGGCAGTACATGCAAGTCCGGAAGAAAGTTCAATCGCACGGTTTCAGAAAGTATAAGTTCGTGTTTTCAGTTTTGGAGAGGGCACAAATTCACCAGATCCCTTAATTTTCTCTCTTTGTTATTTATTGTGCACATGTGTGTATAGAAACAGTACCATGTAAAATTGGTGACTATAAGATTAGGCTTCAGCATGACGGACGTGCGGCAGGCGGTGGCCCGGCGAAATACGACAAGGTCGAGGGTCTAAAACACATGGTGCTCACTGGTAGCCCCTACAAAGTTCGGTATGCATTCCCTTTTTTTCAGTTAGTTGTGCTCACTACCTCATACACATTGAGGAAAATGAGAAGTGCATACCTGCTTTATAAAAATATATACTACTAGAAAACACGAGTATACTGGTGGTGCACCCTTTTAATTTAGAAGTGCACACAACTAGCCATGAAACCTGCTTAATTGATCTTGTATTAGGAAAGCAGCTTGATTGACCCTGGCGGCCTACTCATGTTTACTTTACATGAACTGCTATTTGGCACTGACCTGAACTTGTGATAGGCATCGACTTGTACTTCCCTGTGATTAACATTGGTTAAGCGATACTGCAGCGAGAGCTGTCCCCGCAGTCGGTCGTGAAATTCTTCAGCTTCCCCTACTGCCGAGGCTCCAATTGAAGCTGCACCAATTTGTTGCGCTGCCCAGTTGAATCGACGAACGCGGCCGCGAGACCTTACAGAGCATGAGGCTGTTTTTCTCTCAGTCTCTCCGTTTCTTTTTCTGCGGGCAGTGTACCGGAAAGTGCAGTTGTGCAGCTGCAATCATGATTGTAAAGTTAATGTGAATTATTTTCCCCTGCAGTCGGAGTTGTGGGGAAGCTCTCTCCTAGAGCCAATCACTCGCAACTCTGCAGCAGTGCATTATATTTGTGGATAGCTAAGTGTGCAAAATGTTCATACCAGGTTGTGCTTTTCTTAATATAATGAAGTGTAAGTATACTGCGTCGAGAGCGCTCCTCTATGTAGTAAATAGTAAAATGGGACATTGTTGAAGAAAGTGAAAATATGGTGTAATGTTGTCCGTAACAAAATACACACAAAAAACACACACTGGGAAGTACATCAAGCAACTGTTGGTAAGTACAAACTTACGTTAAAGGAAGTCTAGGCAAAAGAATAAATTTAAAATGATTAGGTGGGGTAGAAGAGAACTTAGGCAAGTACACAAACAAACGTTGAGAAGTACAAACCCTGGTAATAGCTCAAAAGTACATTGCGTCAATCTGGGAACTCCAAAAATATACCAATGAATTTTCTTTACACGTTTTTCATACAAGCACTGAATAAATATTTCCAAACAAAACAACAGTTCCCCTATTTAGGGTTGGCTGATAGGTCTAAATAAATTATCTATTAAATAAGTACACAAATATTTATTTTCGAAGCTGATAGAAACTAAAAAAAACCATCTACATGGAAGTACAATATGCGTATTGCGGGCAGTACATAGAAAATATGACAAGAAGTAGAATGTACAATTTTAGGGAGCACACATATCAAAAAATAATTAAAACTAGCGATCTAAAAATCGGTATGAACAAAAAACATTTATCCCATAGGAAGTGCAAGTTATGATTCCGAGAAGTACAAGTGGTGACTAGAAGAAGGACAAATGATCAACTTTGAAAGAGCAAATCTTCGTGAAGTGCAAAATAAATAATAAAATATCTAGAAGAAGCTCACATAGCAACGTACAAACTTCATCCTTAATTTTTCATATGTTTCTTTTAATGTGGAGTGAATGTGCACCCTCAAAAATATGGCGAGGAGAAGTACACCCATTCCACATGAGTAGTACAACCCACTTAATATAGAAAGTACAAGAAAACAGACAAAAAACAAATGTAGAAAAAATAAAATAATCCCGTCATTTGAGGAGAAGTTCAAATGCTTGACGGTAAGAAGTACAACCATTCGGCACAGTACACCCACTTAATATAGAAAGTACAAAAAACAAAATAATCCCGTCATTCATGAGGAAGTTGAAATATTTGATGATGAGAAGTACAACCATACAACATGAGCAGTACAACCACTTATTGTAAGAAGTACAAGAAAATCGACAAATTTCAAATGTAAAAAAGTAAAACAATCCCTTCATACGCGAGTAAGTTCAAATACTTGACAATGAGAAGTACAACCATTCGACACGAGCAGTACAACCACTTATTGTAGGAAGTACAAGAAACCCGAAAAAACCAGAATGTACAAGAAAATAAAATAATCTCATCATCCGCGAGGAAGTTCAAATACTTGACGGCGAGAAGTACAACCATTGGACACGGGCAGTACAACCACTTATTATAGGAAATACAAGAAAACCGATAACAATCTAAATATACAAAAAAAACAAAATAATCTCGTTATTCGCGAAGAAGTTCAAAGACTTCAAGTTACGAAGTACAACCTTTCGACACAAGAAGTACACAAACTTAATATAGGAAGTACAAAAAGGCGACAAAATACAAATACACAAAAAACAAAAAAATCCCCTCATCCGCGGGAAGTACAATTAGTGATTCCGAGAAGTACGAGTGGTGATTGCAGGAAGTACAAGCGGTAACTACGGGAAGTAGAAAGTGTTTAGATAAAAATTTATTAATTTTTCTGAATGGTTTCGTGAGACCGCACCAAGAAGTAGAACCGCGTTGCCCGGGAAGTACAAGCACATGTCGAGAGAAGTTCAATGCTCTGTTTTTGCGAGGCGAAAATCTATTGTGCAAATCTCATTGTTTTGATCACCAACCACCTCAACCATTGCCACCCAAAGGTTTATCTGATAGATTAGGAGTCTAATTTCATTACCTACAACATTTCAAAACAAATAAAGAGATCTAATGCATCAAATTCAAGTCGTTATCTCGCAAAGTATACCGGAAACATGATTTTAAAACTTCTAAAATTAATTTTAAACCATTTAGATTTGGCAAAAATGATATATATGAAAAAGATGCGCATTTTTTACACCTTTCCAACCGTATATCATTTGCATTGCTTAAATATACCGCATGGAAATTGCGGGGAAAATCATTCGGTGCCCGTCTCATAAAACGGGCGGACAGTAATTCGAGTTGTTCTCTTAAACTATAAGGAATTAGAGAAAACAATTGGAAGATGAAAGTTGCGCCTAGTCCGTAGCTTTCCAACGCCATATCATTTGCATCATTCCGACATACGGTTGAAACAAATCGTCCAAATTACTGTCCGCTTGTTTTTTGAGTACGTCCGAATTTCGGTATTTTCAAAATTGTTCAAAAACTGTGAGGATTTTGAAAAAACGTAAAACATGAAAAAGTTGCGCAATTTCATTATCTTTCCAACGGTATATCATTTGCACATTTTCGATAAGCGGTTCGAAAATCGAACTAAAAGTTTGTTTTCTGGCCATATAGAAGCGTTTTCGTATTTTCAAAATTAAATTTAAACCGTGTAAAATCTGTGAAAAGTGTGAACATGAAAAAGTTGCGGTTTTTCATTATCTATCCAACGGTATATCACTTGCATAGTTCCGACAAATGGTTGAGAAACTCGTGGTATAATTAGTACCTCTGAAGAAAACGGGAAGTTCAGGTAAGTTCGACAGAAAGTTGAACCCTGTTATCCGGGAAGTACAACCTTGTGTCTAGGGAAGTACAAGTCGGTGCTCAGAATATTATTCTGCAACCGGTTGCAGAATAGTGCTGGTATATATATATATATATATATATATATATATATATATATATATATATATATATATATATATATATATATGTAGGGTCACAATTTTGAAACCTGCAGAATATTATAGCACCACAGCCATATATAGGACGTGCGGCCGAGCCAAAAGAATACGAAAGGAAACTGACGAGCTACCGAGCCAAAAGAAAAAGAAAGGAAACTACAACTTTCTTTCCGGCTGAATCGCACGACCCCGTCCCCAACTCCCGCATCCGCCCTCGTCGCTGGCCAGCTTGGCCGCAGCCGCCCCTCCTCCGGCGGCGAGCCCCTCCGCGGCCGTCCCTCCTCCGCCGGCGAGCCCCTCCGCCGCCGCCCCTCCCCAACCTTCCGCGCACCTACGCGCTAGGCCTCCCTCGATCCCCTCGACCACCACGCATCCATCAAGCACCATCGCCACCTACCGTGCCCCAGGCAACCGCCGCCGCTGCGTCCCCCGCACCCGGCAACCGCCGCCACCGCCTGCCCCGGTTTCGGCAACCGTCACCTCCCCCGCATCCAGTAACTGATGCCGCCTCTGTGCTGCTGCTCGCCGCTTATCCGGGATCCCTCCGCCGCCGCGGTCACCTGCGCGTCGCCGGACCAATTCCCCATCGCCGATGCGGTACCCTGCTCCCCACCTGAGGTGCCTGGTCGACTGGGGCTGGCAATTTCTCTCGCGGGCGCTCCGCCTCCAAGCAGAGCTTTACTGCCGGCGCTTGTCGCCCCTGGACCTGCGAGTCCCGCCGCATCGCGTGTCCCCTTTGCCTCGCGCAAAAGTCGCAGGTCCCATGGGGCTCCCGCCGCCGGTGCATGGCCGTTGCATCTCCGGCTGCAGGCCCGCCAGTCCGTCGCTGCTGAACTTATTTGCTCCGGGGCTTGTACTTATTTTGCCACTGCGCTTGTACTTGCGTGACTTACGAACTGCTTACGAACTACTGCTGCTTAGTGGATTTTTTTATAGTTCCACGTCTTTACAGAATACGAGTACCTGATTGAAATAAACATTGACGAGTGTATCTCTTCTTGCATATGCTGTGTTTGTCATCTCTGTTAGTTAAACATGTATTGAAGTTCAGCTAGTGGATATTGGTAAATCGCTGTTCGATGAAGTTTAACTGTATTGACTTTAACCTGTAATATTTTAGTGCAGGAGACTCACATCAGCATCAGCAGCCTCTGCTTAACTGTCGCTGCACGTACATCTGAATCATTTCAGCTCCATGTATGGACTCGGTTGATCTACACTTTTAGTCCCCAGGTTCAGTTCATCTTGCGTGAAGTTCAGGTCATCCGTCCGTGAAGCAGCAGCAGCTTGTAGCAGTAGCAATTTTGTTTTTCCTACAAGAATAGACTGTGTTCGGCACTACAGAAGTATTGAGGAAAAGAGTGCAGGTCAAGATAAATATCTAGATGCATTCACTGGTTGTTCTGCTGTTAGGGCCTCTTCTGGCAGCATAGACTGTCGCCGCCAGCCCAACATCGTCTCCGCTGTCCGCCTGCCATGTTCCGTCTCCGGCGCCAGCGGATAACACGACCTGAGCATGGCCCCTGAATCCCGGTGGCACCACCAGCTCGCCGCTTGGATTGGCCCGCCGCAGGCAGGACATGCGCAGATGTGGTGCCCCCGTCTCGCCGCCCGTGGCATCCACACCGCCGCTCCTATTTGCTCACTAGCGGCCTCCACTGGCATCGAGGCCCGACACGCGCAGGATCGATTGCCGCCGGTCTGGGTCCCCATCGGCTGTACAGGCTCCTACCAAAAAGAAGTGGGATTCGCTCAATAAAAAGAACATGATATTCTTATGATTTTTTTTGACCTGAGTATTCTTGTAAATTAATGAGTCAATCCCAAAATGTGAAAATTGATTGGTCTGTGGTGTATAACAATCTTCTGGAGGAGCACATCGACACTAGCTAGGATAATAACAGGCACATAATGTATTTTGTACTCTCAATTTTCCTTGTGTAGTAACACCCAAAACTGTGAAAAATCTAGTTCTTTTATTTTGAAACTTTACAAAGCATACTTTTGTGGGCTACAAGGCTGTACTGCTCGGACCACAAGGATGTACTTCCGTATTGTGTACCATTGTCGCGTGGTTTTTTTTCTGATCTTGTACCACTTTCAAAATCTATGCAGTACAAACCGGTTAATATAAGTAGAGTACCTAGATACACAGAAGTACATATCATAAGCATGGACACTGCATGTGTGGGAGAGAAAAAATTAAGATTAATATCAAAGAAGTACAATCTAGGAAATAAGCGAAGTACAACAACAACAGTCTGAGAAGTATACTCGCTGGATAGTGGTAAAACAACAGTCTGAGAAGTACAACAACAACAGTCTGGGAAGTCTGACAAGTATTCGACACGAGCAGTACACCTGCTTAATATATGAAGTACAAGAAAACCGAGAAAATCCAAATGTACAAAAAAATATAATCCGGTCATCCGCGAGGAAGTTCAAATGCTAGACACAGATAAGTACAACCATTTAACACGAGCAGTACAAGCTGTTATTATAGGAAGTAAAAGAAAACCACCAAAATCCAAATCTAGAAAAAAACATAAAAAAATCCCGTCATTCGTGAGAAAGTTCAAATAGTTGATGCGGAGAAGTGCAACCATTCAACACGAGCAGTACACCCGCTTAATATAGGAAGTACAAGAAAACCGACAAAATCCAAATGTACAAAAAACAAAAATAATCCCGTCACCCGCGAGGAAGTTCATATACTTGAAAACGAGAAGCTGTTATCACCAGAATTTGACCAAGTCAGAGGTGGGCCGCGATCAAGATAGACGCGAAGATTGTACATGGAGGAGATATGTGAATCGGCCTTGTTTACCAAATTTGGGCTAGTTAGCCCATGTATCTTTATAGTAGGCTTCGTAGAAGTTAGAATTTATCTCGTGTACGGTTTGGTGCACGCCCATTAGAAAGTCCGCTGGACTATAAATATGTATCTAGGGTTTATGGAATAAACAACAACCAACGTTCACCACAAACCAATCTCGGCGCATCGCCAACCCCTTCGTCTCAAGGGTTTCTCCGGTAAGCACCATGCTGCCTAGATCGCATCTCGCGATCTAGGCAGCACGAGCCTGCCTAGTTGTTCATGCGTTGCTCGTGCTGAAGCCTTTTTGATGGCGAGCAACGTAGTTATCATAGATGTGTTAGGGTTAGCATTGTTCTTAGTATCATATGCTGTCGTAGTGCAACCCTTGCGCATCTAGCCGTCCTTGTACCTCATCATGGGTGCAGGGGCGGCACCCCGCTTGATCGTTATTTAGTAGATCTGACCCGTTACGATTGCTCCTTGATTCATCAAGGATTGGTTTAATATCTGCAATAGTTAGGCCTTACAAAGGGTTGGAGGATCCAGCGGCACGTAGGGTGCAGTTTGCTGCCCCTAGACAGGATGTTCCGAGGATCAACCTAGTGTTGGTTTTTAGGCCTTGTCTAGGGCTGGCTTACGATCACCGTGCGTGAGCGCGAGGCCCAATCGTGAGTAGGATGATCCGATTATGCGGTGAAAACCCCAAATCGTCGTGGATCTCATATGCTTTATCTTGATCAAGCAGGACCACCATATATTCGGCCACCTTGACGAATCATGGGTGGATCGGCTCCATGAGCCGATTCACAGATAACCCGAGAGCCGATCGAGGCTCGTATTTAACGTGTACGTGTGTGCCCCGTAGGAAACTAAGCGAGGCATCATCCACACCTTCCCGACCAGGTATAGGTCAGGTGGCACGCCCTGCAATTTGCATCGGCGCGCGACCAGGAGGCTTTGCGGGTCGCTCCGAGGGACCGCCAGCCGCAGCCCTAGTTGTTCCCGGCTCTACGGTGTTGACCACACGCCCGCCGGTGGGTTTCGACGTCAACACATTCTCGGCACGCCCGGTAGGACAATCTTCAACATCCACCACATCGCCATCTACATCCGATGGCGGAAAGCACTCCGGTCAAGTACGGGGACCTGGCTGACAAGCTCAAGAAGAGGCATAACAAGGTCAAAGCGGTCCTCAGAACCGAACTCGTCGGCTCCTGTGAGAAGACCCGTTCGCACGGCGTCAAGCTCAACGGAGACACACGTCCGTTGCCTGGTGTCAACACGGTCGATCTCAGCCACTCCATAAGAGAACCAGGGTTCTCTTTTGATGCCAATATGGCGGGGTTCGTGATTCGCCATGACGCGGACAAAGCAGAGAGCACTCTCGTGGCAAAGAGAAAGAGCCCCACGAGACCGGCCCCAAGATGACGATAAACGGTACCTGACCGAGGAGGAGGTGAGAAACATACGGCATCCACGCCCATTACCCGAGCGTCTCCTCAGCAAATATGATCAGCCATACCGACGTCGCCGCTACGGCGAAGACGATCAAAGAAATCATCGGTCTGATGCAGACGGGAGGTATCGTCAGAACAACGGCCACGACGACGAGTACGAACGTCGCGCCAGAGGGAGGTCTGAGGAGCCGGACAACGTGGATAGGCACCGGGACTGCCCCTTCAGACACTGCTGGGATTCCGGAATGAGCCGATTACCAACGATCGGCAATTGCCCAGAATGTAAACAAAAGAAGAAGGGTACAGCTAAGGTGTCCGTGTTCGAGCGCCTGGGGCCTCTCCCGCCTTGGAGCAAGCATACTGAGTCCGTTCAGATGGAAGATCACGAGGAACTAGAGGACGGTGGTGAAGAGGATAAGTATCGTCGGCCAAGATGGTGCCCTGACGGGCTCAGCCGCTCCCAAAAACGAAGGGTTCAGCGACTACGTGCGTTGGAAGAAGCCGAAAGGTTATATCTGCACGCGCTGAGGAAGGCACGGCCTGACCTGGCTGCCAAAATTCAGCGAACCCTGGATGAAGAAGGTCGGCCACAAAGAAAAGAGTGGCGCCCTAAGCAAAGGAAAGCCGATGATGAAACATCGGCTGGCACAAACATGGTCTTCATCCTTCCCGCGGAATTTAGCGCTCCAAGGTTATATGAAGCACTTGTGGCACAATTGGACTGGCCCACGGCCGGTCATCTTCGAGAAGCCGCGAGAAAGGAGTTACAGGCATCTGAAGGCCCTGTACTTACGAGGTTACATCAATGGGCAGCTTGTCAATAAGATGTTGGTGGACACCGGAGCGGCAGTCAACATTATGCCATACTCCATGCTACGGCGGTTGGGACGCTCCAGCTCGGATTTAATCAAAACCAATGTAACATTGAGCGATTTCAACGGCCAAGCATCTGACGCTCAAGGTGTTCTAAATGTGGATCTGACCGTAGGAAGGAAGACTATCCCTACGACGTTCTTTATTGTCGACAGCAAAAGCACCTATGCTGTAATATTAGGGAGGGATTGGATCCACGCCAACTGTTGCATCCCATCCACGATGCACCAATGCCTGATACATGGGATGGAGATGAAGTGGAGGTCGTCCACGCCGATGATTCAGCCGAGATTTCAACAGCCGGCATGGGCATTTGGGAGGCATCAGGTCAGAACCACTCTCGGGCATCAATTGGACGACTGCGAACGCATCGATGTGACAAAGAACGGGGTAAGGCTGGTTCTATCCACCGGACTGACCGTATAACGAGAACAACATCGATGGACAAATGTGTTGAGGCTGATCCTTGTGATCGGCCCCAAAAAATTGTGGAGGAACATTATAAAACCTTCACCGAGCAAGCAACGTGGAGGCCGATACCATCAATCGGCCAAAATTATCCCCACCATCTATTTTGCCTGGGATCGACATGTGACCCAGCAGGGACTACCTAAAGAGCCGATACCATCAATTTTCTTGACAGAATCGGCTCGTGGGGGCATCTAGATGGATTAAATACATGTGAGGCGAGCATTGGGACCGACGCACAAGTCGGCCGTGAAAAAACTGAAAATTTTTGAGCACAGCCGATGCGCAGACATCGACTTAAGGATACGAAGAAGCCGATGCATGGCCATCGACTCAAGGAATACAACTGTTGCAAACGGAAGCCCAGGGCTACCTTAGTTGGCGGATTTAGTGGGGTGAGCAAGAAAATCAGTGTGGGCATCCAGAGCCACTACATTTGGGGGCCTCTTAGTTCAAGGGGGAGGTTGACTGCATCAGCTCTTTGGATAGAAGTTTTTTCTGCTACATTGATGAAAGCTGAAGAAGCTCGGGGGGCAGTTCTCGTTGAAGGTCCTCTGCTTTTGAAGAGCCGATTTGGTTAGAATCGGTTGGTGCTACACCTGTTACAGGATGAGGCTCTGCGAAGATTTCTCCAACCATTTGATGACTCAGGTCTTCTTCGCGAGGACCTCCAGCGTTGTTTGCAAACCCTCAGGTATAACGCTGCTGGCAAATTCGAGGATTGCAGCCGTACCCAATCAGGCTAGAGTCAAGAGAACAACCGGCGGTCATCCGGCTAGATTGAACTCATTTGCACCAGAGGTTGCCCCATTGGTCTGAAGATCCTCTGTTGTTGAACAGATTTGGTCAGGATCGGTTGATGCTGCACCACAGCTGAGAAGCGGATAGTGGCCCGATACTACCGGTACACTTCCATGCTCGCCTTGGTCAAAGGCTCGGGGGGCATCTGACCGTGGAGATTGCTTTGCACTGGAGGATCCTTTGGTATCAGAAGCCGATTTATTTTTGGAATCGGCTAGCGTTATACCATAACTTGTCAGAGGAATAGCGCTGGTGTCACCAAAATATATCAGTTCCCACATCAATTGAGAGACAAGCCTAGAGCTCCATTGAGGACACTTGCCCAAGATCAAATTACCAGCCTGCGGGGTTAATGGGTAAGAGTCATGATCCTGTTTGAAGTGTCTCATGGTGCAAAACCGATGCGCGGCCATCGGCTCTAGTACGAGCGCTCAAAGTTGCCTCATTACCAGTTTGGCAATGCTGTTACGAGAGAGTTGGCATCCCCAGACAGCCTATTGTTCATTGAGTCAGGGGTGATCGCCTAAAGTAGTGGCTGACAATGGGAGAAGGGTGATCGGCTGGGTGGCCCTGCGCGATGTCTCTTCCAGGCGTGATCAAACCTGGGACTGTTTGTTTGAATTGCGGGCCCTCATCAGGGTTCTCACCCCGGCTGAAGCTCGGGGGGCAGCTGGCCTCCTGGATGCTCTGTTGGAAGCCGATTACATGGTCATCGGCTGGTTCCGCGGATACAGGCTTGTTGAGCACTGACCAGGCTCACAATCATTCCGATGCCAAAAGAATGGGGGATCGACGTGTGGAGATCGGCTCATTAAAAATCGATTGAGTTGACAATCGGCTAAGTTAGCATAAAAAAGAATGAAATCAAGTTGGGGAATTTTCCATTGATAATTAGATTTCTTACAAGGGAGGAACCGATTGCTTAAGAAGAGAAGAACAAAAGGAGGGGCCACTACTACTAGACCTACACTAGTAGATCCTAATCTACGGGCCGTCACTGCCTTCATCATCATCCCCGGAGTTCCCATCGGCGCTGCTGCCGACGGCTCCTCGTCGCTGCTCCCGGCCCTTTGCGGGGGCTTCATCCTCTTCTTCGTCATCGCTGTCGTCGTCATCCCACCACATGCGGAGGCGCTTCGCTGGTGGGTAACCCTCGAGGGAGTCGCCGTCGTCTTCTTCCTCCTCTTCCTCCTCCTCGTCGGAGGAGAAGCCCCCTTCCCAGGGGAAGAGGTCGTCGTCACTTGTTGCTTCCAGCTCGCCGTCAAGGAGGAACTCAAGGTCTTCTTCCCGTCGGTGAGGGGTCTGTCGTCTTCCGACTCTTTGAGAAGTCCCAGTCCCGCGTCCCAATATTCTGGGGGCGGGCCTCGAGATGGCCAGATCGACCTCCCTCGAGCTCGCTGGAGGAGGAGGACTGGAGGGACAGGCCAGAGGAAGCAGTGGAAGAGGAAGAATCCATGGGGGCTAATGGGGGTTTTTTGGTTTGCCGATGGCTACTGTGGAGCAAGGGGATGAAGAAAGGAATTATGGGGAGTGGCCAAATGAAAAGGGGCAAAGCGATTTAATGCCCAAGCAGTTTCCGAGGACGTGGTGCCAGAAATCGCGCAGAAGGCGAGGAGGCAAGACGTCATCATGAAGCATACTGCGACAGTTCTGCTGCCATGACATGACCCGACGGAAAAAGCATAATGATTTTGGAAATGTCATTTCCAAAACCAGGGGGGCATGTGTTATCACCAGAATTTGACCAAGTCAGAGGTGGGCCGCGATCAAGATAGACGCGAAGATTGTACATGGAGGAGATATGTGAATCGGCCTTGTTTACCAAATTTGGGCTAGTTAGCCCATGTATCTTTATAGTAGGCTTCGTAGAAGTTAGAATTTATCTCGTGTACGGTTTGGTGCACGCCCACATTAGAAAGTCCGCTGGACTATAAATATGTATCTAGGGTTTATGGAATAAACAACAACCAACGTTCACCACAAACCAATCTCGGCGCATCGCCAACCCCTTCGTCTCAAGGGTTTCTCCGGTAAGCACCATGCTGCCTAGATCGCATCTCGCGATCTAGGCAGCACGAGCCTGCCTAGTTGTTCATGCGTTGCTCGTGCTGAAGCCTTTTTGATGGCGAGCAACGTAGTTATCATAGATGTGTTAGGGTTAGCATTGTTCTTAGTATCATATGCTGTCGTAGTGCAACCCTTGCGCATCTAGCCGTCTTGTACCTCATCATGGGTGCGGGCGGCACCCCGCTTGATCGTTATTTAGTAGATCTGATCATTTACTGCTCCTTGATTCATCAAGGATTGGTTTAATATCTGCAATAGTTAGGCCTTACAAAGGGTTGGAGGATCCAGCACGTAGGGTGCAGTTTGTCGCCCTAGACAGATGTTCCGAGGATCAACCTAGTGTTGGTTTTTAGGCCTTGTCTAGGGCTGGCTTACGATCACCGTGCGTGAGCGCGAGGCCCAATCGTGAGTAGGATGATCCGATTATGCGGTGAAAACCCCAAATCGTCGTGGATCTCATATGCTTTATCTTGATCAAGCAGACCACCATATATTCGGCCACCTTGGACGAATCATGGGTGGATCGGCTCCATGAGCCGATTCACAGGATAACCCGAGAGCCGATCGAGGCTCGTATTTAACGTGTACGTGTGTGCCCTGCAGAAACTAAGCGAGGCATCATCCACACCTTCCTGACCAGGTATAGGTCAGGTGGCACGCCCTTGCAATTTGCACGCGCGACCAGAGGCTTTGCGGGCGTCGCTCCGAGGGACCGGGGCCGCAGCCCTAGTTGTTCCCGCCTCTACGGTGTTGACCAGTCACTGCCCGCCGGTGGGTTTCTGACGTCAACAGAAGCACAACCATTCTCCACGAGCAGTACACCCACTTAATATAGAAAAGTACAATAAACCCGACAAAGTCCAAATGTAGAAAAAACAAAATAATCCCGTCATCTGCGAGTAAGTACGTGCAGTGATTCCGAGAAGTACAGGCGGAGACAACAGGAAGTACAAGCGGTAATTTTACTGAGAAACTTATAGTCATTTTACTGAACACTTTCGTGAAACAGCGCCGAGAAGTACAACCGCATTTCCCAAGAAGTGCAAGTTCGTGTCGAGGGAAGTTCAATGCTCTGTTTTTACGGGGCGGAAATCTATTGTTCAAATCTCATCCATTTGATCACCAACCACTTCAATCATTGTCACCAAAAGCTTTATATGGTAGAGTATATGTCTAATTTCATTACCTAGAACATTTACAACAAATAAATGGATCTAAGCCATCAAATTCAAACCGTTCTCCCACAAACTATACCGGAAACATGATTTCAAAACTTCTAAAATTAGTTTTAAACCGTTCAGATTTGGAAAAAATGGTAAACACAAAAAAGATGCACCATTTTGACAGCTTTCCAACCGTATAGCATTTCCATTGTTTAAATATTCTGAATGGAAATCGCGGGGAAATCATTTGGTGCCCGTCACATAAACCGGGCGGAGAGTAATTCGAGTTATTCTCTTAAACTGTAAGGAATTAGAGAAAATAATTCGAATAAGAAAGTTGCGCCTAGTCCATAGCTTTCCAACGCCATATCATTTGCATCATTCCGACAAACGGTTGAAAAAATTCATCCAAATTACTGTCCGCTCGTTTTTGAGTACGTCCGAATTTCGGTATTTTCAAAATTGTTCAAAAACTGTGAGGATTTTGAAAAAACTTAAAACATGAAAAAGTTGCGCAATTTCATTATCTTTCCAACGGTATATCATTTGCACAGTTTCGATAAGCGATTCGAAAATCGAACTAAAAGTTCGTTTTCTGGCCATATAGAAGCGTTTTCGTATTTTCAAAATTAAATTTAAACCGTGCAAAATCTGTGAAAAGTGTAAACATGAAAAAGTTGCGGTTTTTCATTATCTATCCAACGGTATATCATTTGCATAGTTCTGACAAATGGTTGAGAAACACGAAGTATAATCAGTACCTTTGAAGAAAACGGGAAGTTCAGGTAAGTTCGACAGAAAGTTGAACCCTGTTATCCGGGAAGTACAACCTTGTGTCCAGGAAAGTACAAGTCGGTGCTCAGAATATTATTCTGCAACCGGTTGCAGAATAGTGCTGGTGTATATATATATATATATATATATATATATATATATATATATATATATATATATATATATATCATTAAATATCACGATACAAATCTGTAAAACCTACACTCGAATAAATATCTTAATTAGGAGTAATTCTTGCATATTATTAGACATGTATAGTCATGGAAGCTTCTACAGCATAACTAAATTGAAGTGTTTGCAAATGTGTCTTGCAAATAAGATTTAGTAATAAGTTGACAACATGTGCATACTTATGCTTATGTTTGGTGATGAGGACATCCCTACCGAACTACTACCTCCGTCATTGCAAGATGAAGACGATGTTGCTGTGAAGCTCAAGTCCGATGAAGTTAGGATTGGACCCATTACAAGGGATCGTGCGAAGCTACTTAAGCAACAGGTGAATTCGCTCCTAAACGATACTTTGATTGATGAGAACTTTATACTACCTAAGTCATTTCACTTATGTATGATCAGGTATGTGGAGGGAGCAAGCATTGCACGAGGAGGAGAAGAGCAGCTGGACATGGCGTTGGACGTGAAGACATTCCACGGATGCGCGAGGGAGGAGAGGGAGGCATGCGCAAGACAAGACCAAGTCAAAGACAGGTCTGATTCGGTTCGGCGACATTTCTTCATACGAATTCGGAATCAAGCAAATGAGCACTCGTTGGAAAGATAATTTCAAGGGCTTTCCAATGAATATACCACCGGCACTGCCGGCCAAGGAGGGGCGGCACTGCAGGCCATGCGGCACGGCCGGCCATGCAAGGGCAGCACTGCCGGCCTGCGCACCCCGACACCCGGTCAGGACACCCCGGATCGCCGGCCACACCGGCACGCGCTCGACACCCCAGCACTGCCGACACCGGCACCGCGGCACTGCCCTTGCCCGACTCGACCCAGTTTTGGCCGAACCTGTTTCATGTCGGTTTGTATCGAACTATTTCGACCCCTAGTCGTCCTGGACGCCTATATAAGCCCCAGGGACGCCCCCAAATTAGGTTTAGACCACGTTTAAGATAAACCCTAGTTCTTAGTTGTTTGCTATGCAAAACTATTGAATCCCAACTCTCCAATTCGTTGCGATCTGGAGTTTTATGCTATTGAAAGTTTGTGTGATCTGCTGTTCCATTGGGGATTATAAGATTGCAATCTACCGTTTCGTGGTCGGCGGCTACGTGCGCAAGTGTGTGGAGTTGCGAATATCTTGCAGGGTTGAGATCTGTTGCATTGGCTACGGGAATCAATCGAGAGACTTCGTCGGCGTCATACAATTTATCTACCTCATTGTTACCCTCCAAAACCCACCGACGGGCGTTGGTTAAGTAACACGAAGAGCCAGGAAGCTCCCAGGGCCGCTTAGTGGATCCCTGGCACCTCGCGTCGTCCCGGAATCTTCTCGGCCAACGTCCTGGCGGTTGCTAGGCGTGCCACCTGACCTAGACCCGATCAGGAAGGTGTTAGTGCTTCGATTGTTCCTGCATTACACGTAAACATTAAATACGAGCCCTATCGGCTCTCGTTTGTGATCGGCTCAAAGAGCCGATCGCCCCATGTTTCTCGTTGGATTTACAATGGCATGGGGATCCTGCTTGATCAGGACAAAGCTAAAACGATCCACGACGCTTAGGGTTTTCACCGCATAATCGGAACGTCCTACGTGCGATCGGGCCTAGCAGCTACGAGAGATGATGCAAACTACCCCTACGAGAGGCCTAAAACCAACATAACGTTGATTCCCGAACATCCCTCGTAGGGACGGTAAACAACGCCTAACGCATCGCCGATCGTCCGACCCCAACATAAGACCTAACTATGCAGATATTAAACCCTGCAGAGCAAGGAGCAACTATAACGGATCGGATCTACTAAGTAACGAACAAGCAAGATGCTGCCCTTACGCCTGGATAGACGTAAGGGCAGCTAGGTGTCGAGGGACGGCATTGCCACGCAGATATGCACGTGAAAGCATCAATGCAAGCCCCTAAACACCTAAGGTAAATAGTACTGCTCGCCATCAACAAGGCTTCAGCACGAGCAGTACAAGGTTAACGAATAAACGTATACGCCTAGATCGCTAGATGCGATCTAGGCAGCATGGTGCTTACCCTGAGAAACCCTCGAAGAAAGGGGTGGCGATGCGCCTGATTTGTGTTGGTTGAACGATGATTGTCCTCCTTTCTCGATAACCCTAGATACATATTTATAGTCCAAGGGACTTTCTAATTGAGGCGTGCACCTAACCGTGCACGGGCCGGACTCTATCTCTTTAATCTAAATTACAATGCGATCTACTATATTACAGATACACGGGCCACTTAGCCCAAACTCTTAGCGCAAGGCCGCTTCGAAGATGCTCCACGTGTACGTCCTTCAAGCCCATCTTCACTTACGGCACACCTCCTGATTTGTCCAAAATCGGGTGGTAACACATGCCCCCCTGGTTTTGATAATGATAATTGCAAAACCATCCGTCTCCTTCGAAGGGTCATGTCATGGTAGAACCGTCGCAGTTTTCTTCATGATGACGTCTCGCCTTTCCAACTCCTCTGCACGACTTGACGGTTCCGGCACCACGTTCTCGGGAACTGCTTAGGCATTAAACCATATATTCCCCCTTTTATTTGGCCACATCGAACAGTTCTCCTCTTCCTCATCCCCTCGCTCCAATCCAGCCGTCAACCAGAAAACCCTCCTCCTTCATAGCCATGTCTTCTCCTCCTCTTCCCAATCCTCCTCCGCAAGCGAGGGAGAGCCGAAGGTCGATCAGACGGAAGCATACAACCGGCGCGCCCCCGAGCATTGGGATGAGCACGAATTCGACTTCTTCGTGCCTGAAGGCCGACCCGAAGACCTCGTCTGGTCGGATGGTGACATGCCTTTGACTGACGGGGAAGATGACCTTCGGTTCTTGATCGATGGAGAACTAGAGGCGGAGAGCGACATCAACGACCCCCTCTTCCGGGGTAAATTCACCTCCTCCACCAAAGAGGAGGAAGAAGAAAGGACGATGAAGACGAAGATGTCTCCTCCGACACGAAGAAGGAACCAGAAGATGACACCTCCTCCGAGGAACCGCCGCCAAAGCGCATCCGTGGCTGGGCCTGGTCCGATGAAGATGATGATGACGAGGAGGAGGCCTTCGCTGAAGGTCACAGTAGCAGCGACGAGGAATTCGTCAACAGTAGCGATGAGGGCGGCTACCCCAGCGACGACGAAGACGGCAACAACCCTTAGAGTAGGGATTCACTAGCATAAGACCAGCAGTAGTAATCTGTTCCCCTTTTGTTTGAGTAATCAGCTCTCCATTGTAAGAAATCCCTTTTATTAATGAAGAATTTCCTCTAATCTGACTTTGTCGATTTTCCCCCAAGTGATTTAGCCGATTCTCCTCAACCAACGCTTAATAAGCCGATGTTAACGCATCGGTCCTACGTAATCCATCCCTCCGCTCCTCAACTGATGACTTTGAGACCTGATACTCTTCAAGAATTCATCATTTGCTGAAGGAAGTTGCGACGAAGGATCAGCCGATGATACCCCAATCGGCTTCGAAAACAGAACCCTCATCAGACCAGCTGCCCCCCGAGCCTCAGTCAAGGCGAGGCTAACGGTGAGGATACGCAGATCGAAGAAAGGGCTTTGCAGGTAATTCGAGGCAGTCACTATGCAGAACCAACCAAACTTTCCCCCATCGACTACCTTCCCTCCCCTGAAAGCCGATGTAGTAGATGAATCACCAACAGCTTCACTGATGCCTCTGACAGTACTGCCGACTTCGCATCTTGAACATGCAGCTGGTAGATCTTGTGCAATTGTACTAGAGTCGATGTCCAAGCATCGGCTGTGCTGAAAATTTTTATCAGCTGATTGATCCTTGAATCGGCTCACCCGGGTACATTTTCGCGGCCTCGTACCGTCACACTTGAAGGTCTGCAAACGAAGCTGGAGGTCCTCGCAGAGAAGACCTGAGTCACCAAACAGTTGGAGGTCCTCGCAAAGTAGAGCCTCGCCATGTAACAGTTTGTACCCCTTGAGTCGATGGCCGTGCATCGGCTGAACTCAATTTTTTTGGAGTTTTCGTTTTTACGGCCGATTTGTTACGTATCGGCCCCCATACTTGAGCTGCTCTGCTGGACATTTGACATCCGTTCCCAGCTCCGTATCCTCGTATCTCATCAATCTATGTGCCCCCGAGCCGATTCTGTCAAGTAATTGATGGCATCGGCTCTTCGCATCTGTTAGATCAATGCTGAACACAGACAAAAGGATGTTGATGATAATTTTGGCCGATTGCGGGAATCAGCCTCCTTTTCCGTTGCAAGGCTTTGGCGATGATTTGCAACTTCTCGGATTTCCACTATAGCTACATGGCATGTTGGAGATGAGATCCTTTGCTTTTCATTTTTTTGAGGGCCGATCTCAGGGATTGGCCTTGCCACGTATGTCCAATGTCTTGGACTTGCTACTCCGTCCGGGTCACGGATATCATGTTTGTATTAGCCGATGTCTCTGCATCGGCATCAGCCAATGCCTGTGCATCGGCTTTCGCCTGCTTTGGGCGCCATACTTTCTTTGGCGGGCGCGCCTCGTCTCCTGTTTGCTGGATTTTCACGGCCAGATCGGGCCGTGCTCTTCTCAACGTGTACAGGTATGTGCCTCGGCTTCTTCCAGGTTTCGCAGCCGCTGCACTCTACGCTTCGAGAATGGCTGAGTCCATCAGGGCACCACCTTGGTCGGTGATACCTATCTTCTTCCATCCGACTCCTCGAAGTCTTCTTCTTGAGAGGACTCAGCTCGTTTGTTATGTGGTGGAGGGTCCCAGACGCTCGAACACTGAAACTTCGTTTGTCCTTCTCCTTCGCTGTGCATTCTGGGCAGTTCTCGATTGTTGGCAATCGGCTCATTCCCGAGTCCCAGCAATGTTTGAAGAAGGGACAGTTCCAGTGCTTATCCACGTTGTCTTGCTCCCTTGACCTCCCTCCGCGTGACGTTCGCACCGTCGTTGTCCCCGCCGTTCTCGACGATACCTCCTGTTTGCATCAAACCGACGATATCCTCCATCGTCGTCGTCGTAGCGGCGACGTCGGTCGTACTGCTGCTCATATTTGTTGAGGAGATGCACGGATAATGGGCGTTGATACCGTATGCTTCTCACCTCCTCCTCGGTTAGGTATCGTCTATCGTCGTCTTGGGGCCGGTCGCGTGGAACGGCCTCCTCTTTATCTTTGCCACGGAGTCTGCTCTTGTCCACGCCATGGCGGATCACAAACCCTGCCATATTGACATCGAAAGAGAACCCTGGCTCTCTTATGGAGTGGCTTAGGTCCCCCTTACTGACGTCCGGAAACGGACGCATATGTACCTTCATGGCAAACTGTCCGAAAGTTAATCGGCCTGGTTCTATCGCCATCTGAATTTGTGTGCGCAATAGTTTGCAGTCGTTGGTGGCGTGCGTGAACGTATGATGCCATTTGCAGTATGGCCTTTTGTTCATCTCCTGCCGTAGGGATCTTGTGGCCTTCGGGTAGCTTCAACTGCAGCAGATCGAAGATCTGTTCAGTCTTGGTCACGTCAAAGTCCAACCCTCTTGGAGGCCCTGGCGGGTTCACCCATTTGCAGGACACAGGCGCGTCCGAGTCCACTCGGCTACCACAACTTCCTGATCTTCCGCACCTTCATCTTCATCGGTATTGACCAGGCTGATCGCGCGCTTGAACTTGTCTTGGTACAGCTCTGGATGGCGCTGCTCATATAAGGTCAGTCCATCGACCAGGTGCGTCAACGAGTTGTACTCAACCCGGAACGTCAGATCCTTGAACGACGCTGCGAGGCCTGCCACGGCCAGCTCGACGCTCTTTCTCGCTTGTGCCGAATAGCATCGGTTCTTGACAGTTCTGAAACGCTGAATGTACTCAGCCACTGTCTTCCTCGCTTTTGCCGAACCTGTTAGTTCGGCAATACCAGAGCTTCTGAATGGTATTGGGTGTGGAACAGTCCTCCACTGCTTCCATGATTGCACTGAATTTGGCTACAACGAGGTGTACCACCCAAACGCTGGACCGGTGAGGGACTGCGAGAAGAACCTCACCCGTAGATGATCCGATACTGAAACCATGCCCAACTGAGCCAAGTATCGGCTCACGTGCTCGATGGAGCTTGACCCTTCTGACCCACTGAATTTGTTGAAATCCGGAAGCCGGTACTTGGGTGGTAGTGGGATCAGGTCGAACTCATTGGGGTACGGCTTGGAATAGCCGATTATCTTCTTCTTCGGCAAGATGCCGAACTGATCTCTCAGGACTGCGCTGATCTGATCTGCGGTGGAGGTAGTGGCAGCTGAGCTTTCCTGGACTGGTGCAGTGGTATACTTGGCTAGCCACGCTTGTTTCTCAGCTTCTGCTCCTAAACTCCCCGCTGCTGCA
This sequence comes from Lolium multiflorum, assembly GCA_030979885.1. Taxonomy (NCBI): domain Eukaryota; kingdom Viridiplantae; phylum Streptophyta; class Magnoliopsida; order Poales; family Poaceae; genus Lolium; species Lolium multiflorum. Next base: position 134,851,639 of record CM061749.1, on the reverse strand, counting down.
GTCGTTCTTCCTGCCGGAACAATTGCTCCTGCTCCGGCAATCCCTCCGGTGGAGCCTGGATCGCCTGCGTCCAGTTGTTGCAGTCCGGCACATACGTGCACACGTATCCGTGTGGGATTTCCTTGGGCGGGTCATGCAAGAACTGATAGTCGCCCGGGTCACCCCCATCTCTGTAGACGACGTATGCCGGTGAGCCTTGTTGCTGTGGAGCCGCCATTGCGTACGGCAGAGGTGGCCTGGTGTGGAGTTGCGTCTCTCCCTGGTGAGTCCCTAGAACAGGTCCTGAAGGGGAGTACCGACGCTCCATGATCTCTTGCACCACACGGAGCGCAACGCGCTCCAAAGTGTTCACCAGGCTCTCGAGTGCCGATGCAGTGAATGGGCCACCATGTAGTTGACCTCCTGTCGCAGGGCTCTGGTACGTTCATCTGAAGGGAGAGACAGATCTACCCCGTCGAGGACGCCTTGTGGCGTGAATCCTTTGAACCTGATACCGTGCGAACGGGTCTTCTCAAAGGAGCCGATGAGTTCGGCTTCAACGATGGCCTTCAGCTCATCGTACTTCTTCTTATGATCAGGAGGAAGATCCTCGTATGTGATCCGTTCCTCCGCCATCTCGGATGCCGATGTTGCCGTGGATGTTGACGTGGATGTCGACGTGGGTGTCCCACCGGGCGTGCCAGAATGTGTTACCCTCCAAAACCCACCGACGGGCGTTGGTTAAGCAACACGAAGAGCCGGGAAGCTCCCAGGGCCGCTTAGTGGATCCCTGGCACCTCGCGTCATCCCGCAAGTCTTCCAGCCAACGTCCCGGCGGTTGCTAGGCGTGCCACCTGACCTAGACCCGATCAGAAGGTGTTAGTGCTTCGATTGTTCCTGCATGGCAGACACGTAAACATTAAATACGAGCCCTATCAGCTCTCAGGTTTCCTTGTGGATCGGCTCAAAGAGCCGATCGCCCCATGTTTCTCGTTGGATTTACAATGGCATGGGGATCCTGCTTGATCAGGACAAAGCTAAAACGATCCACGACAGTTTAGGGTTTTCACCGCATAATCGGAACGTCCTACGTGGGATCGGGCCTAGCAGCTACGAGAGATGATGCAAACTACCCCTACGAGAGGCCTAAAAACCAACATAACGTTGATTCCCGAACATCCCTCGTAGGGACGGTAAACAACGCCTAACGCACTGCCGGATCGTCCGACCCCAGCATAAGACCTAACTATGCAGATATTAAACTAATCCTCGCGGAGCAAGGAGCAACTATAACGGATCGGATCTACTAAGTAACGAACAAGCAAGATGCTGCCCTTACGTCTGGATAGACGTAAGGGCAGCTAGGTGTCGAGGGACGGCATTGCCACGCAGATATGCACGTGAAAGCATCAATGCAAGCCCCTAAACACCTATAAATAGTACTGCTCGCCATCAACAAGGCTTCAGCACGAGCAGTACAAGGTTAACGAATAAACGTATACTGCCTAGATCGCTAGATGCGATCTAGGCAGCATGGTGCTTACCCGGGAGAAACCCTCGAAGAAAGGGGTGGCGATGCGATTTGTGTTGGTTGAACGATGATTGTCCTCCTTTCTCGATAACCCTAGATACATATTTATAGTCCAAGGGACTTTCTAATTGAGGCGTGCACCTAACCGTGCACGGGCCGACTCTATCTCTTTAATCTAAATTACAATGCGATCTACTATATTACAGATACACGGGCCACTTAGCCCAAACTCTTAGCGCAAGGCCGCTTTGAAGATGCTCCACGTGTACGTCCTTCAAGCCCATCTTCACTTACGGCACACCTCCTGATTTGGCCAAAATCGGGTGGTAACACTCATATCATCGATTCCCTCCACTGCATTCACCGCGTGTTCATCACCACCCGTCGCTTACTGAGAAGATCGGGCAACCCCTTATCATCTTGGTATTAGATTTCAGCGTTTCCTCGGCAAGCCGCCCACAATCCACCCCATAGTTGAGTTGTGAGTATTTCCTATACATAAATAGCCAAAAATATTAGGGTTAGGATTTGCCATAGCCTTAGATTGCACTAATTTCGAGTTTTAGTCGCTTTTCGTAGTTGTTTTTGCGCATCTTTATCTTTCATCTAGTAGAATTGTTAGGGTTTGTGTCTCTATATCGTCTAGTTTATCATTTAGTATTAGTTTTTGTTACTCCGAGTCCACATAGCGTACAGTGTGCTTGTCCCAACCATAGACACAACCTTTCGATATAAGTGACTAGGAACTTACCCAGAAGAGACTAGTTTTACCGCTCGACAGGCTGCTCATTAGGGTTTTGGTTCTTTGCATTTTTTTTGTTGGCCGTGTTATCAAGGAGTTGTGTCAAAAAAAAATCAAAAAAAATTTAAAAAGAAGCAAAAAGAGCTACATAGCTGCGTGTGTGATACAAAAGAAAAATCTAAAAAGAAAAGTGAAGTGTTAGTAGAATCAAGTGAAGGCCTAAGTTTTCTTTACTGCACATGTAGTTGAGCAATCTTGTGCCTATCTCGTTGAGCTTTGCTAGCGTCTCTCGAGTGCATTGCAACCTTTCATCCATATAGTTGCATTGCCACATTTATCGCCTTGTTGTGTGAGTATCTTTGGTTGTCTACCGTCAGCGTTAGAGCTTGTTATTGGTGCAAATAGGTAGCCTACCTACAGCCCCACATATATGTTGCTTTGTCGTGTGATTGTTCTTATATCCTTGATATTCGCTTCGCTACATCCGTGCACTAGTCCGTCAATCCAAGTTGGTAAGCAATACTAATTCACTTTGGAGCGGTAAGATTTACCTTTCTTATCAGTTTTGAGTGAGTTGTGAGAGTACCACCAAAGATTTTGTTTAGTGCACTAACCTACTAATCATGTCTTCTTCTGAGTTTGACGTGATGCAGAAAAAGGATCCATCCTCACCGGTTACTTGGATGGAATATGAGGCACTTCGTGATCATTTACAATGTGAACTCCGTGTTGCTACTGAGACATTCGACACGGAAATTCAGGGTGTCAACTTGAAGGTCGATGAGGCTACTACGGCTATTAACACCGTTCAAACATCGATGACGACTCTTCAAGCATCTATACAAAACTTAACTCAAGCCGTCGGTGAGATCCGTACTATGGTACAACAACCACAACAACCGCTTGATGAAGATGGCAGCATCAATGGTGACAATGCGGAAGCTGCTGCTGCTCAGGGCGTTGGACGTGGCGTTGGGCGTGGTTTTGTCGAACTTGGAGCCCGCCGTGTTCCTCCACAGCCGCAAGACGATGGTTTGGGTAAACCCATGTTCTCAATTCCCAGATTTGAAGGAACTACTGATGTTGAAGAATATCTCACATGGGAGATGAAAATTTAGTGAGGATCCTACAGCCATGCCTCTTGTGCTCATGTACAAGGGTGAGGTTTTGGTTTCTAACGACATGACCCCTATTTCTCTTGGTGTTTCTAATGTGTTGCAGGAATTCAGCGATGTGTTTCCGGAGGAGGTGCCCGCAGGATTACCACCACTACGTGGTATTGAGCATAAAATTGATTTGATCCCCGGCACCTCGCTGCCCAATAGGGCGCCTGTAATAACCCAGAACATAGGAACAACGAAGGGTAGATTTAGAAATGGGATGTGCATTTCATCGCAAAACAGGGGAAATTTTCGCGCCTTATTGCAACTAAACCTAAGAGGGATCGAGGTTCTCTCTCATTTTGCACTTAGGGTTAGGCAATGTGAGTTAGGGAAATTTCGACATGATCTCTTTTGTATCTTGTTGATTTGGGAAATTGATTTCATTTGACAAGTGTTAAACATTAAACAATAATCATTACACAATATAAATATGAATGGACAATTCAAACACAAGATAATATTCAAATCATTTTGAATTTCAAAGTGAGTATCAAATACAATATATAATCAAGAATATACACATGACATAATGCAAAAGCTCATAAACAAAAACTTGAGCTTTATTGATAACACAAACAAATTACATTGTCTTTACAGAATTCTTGATACAAGAATTGAGGAATAATAAACAGAAATAAAAATGAAGATTACAATATAATTCCTAAACTAAGATCTAGACTATATGACTTGAAGTATCTCTTCATGGCCATGTCCATGATTCAAAACCTGCAAAACATAAAAACCAATACTAGACAGAATGTTAAGTGTAGAAATTCAGTTTGGACAGATTAGTGTGACAGATTCAGTTTGGACAGTTAACCAAGTGTCATAGACACTTGTGCTTGTCCAAAACCTGGACAGCACCAGGATAAGAAGGAGCAGACCAAAACTGAGCAACCATCAGGGGCTCAAGTTTCAGCATATGAGCACACTGCTCATGTGTGCTGTGCACACAACAGCAAGGCAGTGCACTAGCCTAGTCATCAAGCAAACCAGGCTTGTGTGTCAAGGCCAGAGAGGAAGTAGAGACCATATAAATAGCACACAAACCCTAGAACCATGACAGTCGACCACATATGCAAATCACCAGGTAAGGGTGAAGCAAGAACAAGCTCAGTTCATCCAGTTCTTGAGCAAGAACAGAACCAACCCATACAAAACCACTCAACCACCAGGAATCATGGTGACCTGAGGAGATCATCCAAGACCTGGAGGTGGAGAGCTGTGACACAAACCCAAGTCTGCATCAACCAAATATTTCTTTCTAGGAGCTGGAACAAGGTATACCTAGTTCCTGGAAAAGATCCCATGGATCTAATCCATCATATGCATGAGCATGGGATGAGCAGATGCTCATATGGGTAGATCATCACTTGGTTTTCACCAAGGATTACTGCCAGTCAAAAGCCACTAAAATAGAAAGCATCTAGGTACAGATCCTATGCACAAGAAACTAGCACATATGTACAGATGCACACACTAGCCAGATTTGATGCACAGATAGCACCAGTAGATGGCAAGGATTAGCAGCCATGACTACACAATAAATCCTAAGCATACAACCATCAGAAACCCTAGATTTCTTCACAGGCAAGTATATTGGCATTCATAGTTTCTATGATTCCCAAATATACAAGCAAAGATGAGTAGCCAACAAGATCCAACCAACCAGGTGAGCAACCAGTCAGTAGCAAGGCTACTGAGGTCACTTCACATTTAGCACCAATTGAGAGAAAGCCAAATACAAAGCATCACTATCCAGAAATGGATTCAGACTTTAATTGCTTGATAAATAATCATGAACAGCAAATTCATATCAAGCAAGTCATTTAAAATCATCACTGCATAAGCAGTTCATCATAATCAAATTAATACAAGCATGAATTTATTACAGATCCATGCTTAGTACTGACAGTAGCACACTATTGAGCAACATAGTTAATTTATAGCCACAGTATTAACCAGTAAGCCATCACTGGCAATCAATTGATCAAATGGATCAATTATAGCAAGCCAAGTTACACAGAGAGGTTAGCCAACAAGCAAGGAATGATCCAATGGATCATTGGCTTACAGGAGTAGCACTGAATCATATCACAGGCACCTCTGGCACACACACAAGTGTCACAGATGCAACACAAGTACACCTAGACAAGCAAGCATGATAGACCAGTAAGCATAAGCAAGTCATAACCAAGCATAGCATGGCATAGTTAGCTCTTGAGCAAGCACAGTAGAGCATGGCAAGTATAGAGCATGCTAGGAGCAGCAGAGAAGCAAGAACAACATGAACAGCATGTCGAGCAGCATGTGCCAGTACCAGTAAATGGTAATTGGACCATGTGCTTGCAATCAATCCAAGCATAGACGAATTGTATAGTAATAGCAAGGCTCTGGGTGATCACAAGAGCACCAGAGCTTGAGGAGGAAGAAGAACAGTACCAAGGAGGCGCACAGAGAAGAGGTGGATGCAACACTTACTTGCGCCTGGAAGCAGAGGCTAGGGCATGGCGAGGCAGTGCTCGCGCGGCCCTAACAGCTGCAAATCCAGGGTAGGCGCCGGCGTTACGCCGACGAGCACCAACACCACCACGGCACGGCACAGAGACGACGGCACAGGCACTGCAAGCAGCACCTGCGCCAGGTCGGTCTCGGAGGCGCACCCGTCGTCGGAGAGGGCGTGATCTCGCCGGAGTTCGTCGAGGCGATTCTCCGCGAGATCCAGATCGGAGGCGATTCGCCAGAAGAAGAAGAGATGGGGAAAACCACGCGGACAGATCGATAGATCTGCTCGCGGCGGTTCAGGTGCGGTAGGTGGCTACGGCGGAGGAGCTCGGAGTCGGCCGGAGCACGGCGGCGGCCATGGCGGCGACGCCATCGCCACGGGCGTCGCGAGAGAGGAGCTAGGGTTAGGAAAAAATGAGAGAGGGCCGAGTGAGTGAGAGCGGTGGGCCGTTCGGCTCCACCGAACCGCTATGGGCACGCCTTAGTGGGCTGTCCCATGGGCTTAGGTTATTGGGCTGGGCCCAATATGGGTCCAGGGGGTATTTTAGTATTTTCACAATTTAGAAAAGGCCATTATTTCACCAAATTTTAATAAATAAAATACAACTCTAAAAATCCATTAAAAATTGGATTGGTGAATGAAAAATTATTCTTAATAAGAATAAAATATGAAATAAAATTTGATGAACAAATTTAAATTTGTGAATTTTATGAATTTAAAATAAACATTTGGAATTTCAAATTATATTTCCTTGTATTAATAAATCAAGGAAAAATCCCAAATAAGTTCAAATACTTATTTTTAAACATTTCAAAATGAGATTCTATTATTTCAAATCATTTCTATTTGAAAAAGGTATTTTCCAAAGGAAGATATTCTATTCCTTTTTATTCTCAAAAATATAGAGACAACTCTATTATTTCAAATTATTTTGGAATAAATAATGAATCACCAACATAAAGTAGTTTTACTTTGAATTATATTACCCTGTGTGAATTAAAGTGTTTTATACAATTGTAAATTACTGCCAAAGGCATAAATCTTAACTCAACCCTAAATTGTAATAACTCATCGGGATAAAGGGATTCAACATAAAATAATACATCCATGCATGCATCATTTGGATTTTATAACATTGTCCTTACCGGACAATGATGCTTCTTTACAGAACCCGAGGTCCAGGTTCCATCCAACGCATTGAACTGCACTATCTCGCAGTCCACAGGCAAGTTCACCCTTGCTCATGTCAAATTTGAGTATTTTCTATTAATTTAACGCAAAGCTATATGACTTATCATTCCTGCATTGAAAATGAAATGTTACTTTTCCAATTATGAATATGACTATGTGGCTGGCAATGGAACCATGGTATGTGTTGATTGGTGGAGGTTCCATTGCAAGGGTACTATTCATCTAGGACTAAGTACCAATGCCGTCCAGTGATTCTAGCGCCGTACATATCGCGTTGACCATAAGATCTATAATGGCTCTGGGGAAGCCAGCTGTATCTTTTCCCTCCTGCACGCCAACGGACTTGATAGAGCCTGGCGGGGTGCTGGAGGCACTGCCGTAGGTTGGGATAGCCTTTAAAATCCCCATCCGGACGTTTGGATGAGAGGCTCTACCGTCTATGAAGGATTGTCCGACGTACACCGTGGGTAAAGCCGTATGAACGGGAGATGTCTACCGGGGGTGTACGGATGGACAAAAGGGTGGGTTTGCAGGGTCGCGGAGAAGGCGGTGTGGGCTTGGATCTTTATACCTGGCCTCACACCCAGGAAGTGTGAACGGGGGCAAGTCCCTGCGGATGGCAAAAAGGGTGAGATCTCTTATGGGAAAAGTAACGCACCTCTGCAGAGGGTATCAAGAATTGTGGCTGTCACTCCCTGTTCCGGGAACTGCGAACGCGGCAGAAAGGAACTCCGTGAAGTTCTAGTCAACCTGTGAAGACTGACGGGCATAGTTTTCAGAATAAAATAAACCTTTTGAAGAAATGATTTCGAAACATGCATTGACCTAAGATTTTCTGATCGAAGGTCGTAGCTAGTGCATCAAACACCTTTTACTCTTTTGAACTTGCTGAGTACCCCTGTACTCACTTTATTTCGACACCCTTGCTAGACTGTGATATGGAAGTGGAGGCCATCACCGATGGAGCACCAGAAGGAAGCTACGAGCTGGTCTACGAGGAACCTGATCTTTCCGGAGGAGTTGAAGGAGTAGACTATGGGATAGTCTACGGACCCGATGACATGGAGGTGGAGGAGTAGTGATATACCTGAGTAGTATAGAGCCGAGCAGCGTAGTGGCATACTTAAATAAGTTGCTGAGCTCTTTTCATATCTAAGTTGGTTTGTATTAGTACCTTATGTTGTAGGGTGTTCTCATCGGACCTGTGAGAATACCAACTTGTTAAGACCATGATTGTAATATATTATCGAGTGTTATGACCTGCAATGTTTCTGTTGTACCACTCTGAGGGATGTGATATTTGTGAAGAAGTCCCTTCATGAAGATCATATCAACGACTTGTATACTACAACATGCAGTGGTATGCTGGGTCACCGCAGCTGGTATCAGAGCAAATGTTGCGACCTTAGGTTGGAAAAACCTAGTATAGGGAAGAAACCTGTAGGAGTCAAGTTGAAATAGTAAAGGATTCTCTAAGAATATGATGTTTATTCACTTGAGAATAGAAAAATCATATATTTTAGTGCGATAATTCTTTATTATAACTATTATTATACACTATCACTACTAATTTTCTGCTTTTGTATACAGCCATAATGGCGTACACATTTCCCAAGAGGACTTTGAGGCAGGTTGAGGGATGGCTCGGTGATTATGAGGGACCACTTACAGATCTCCTGCGTGGGATGCTGAAGGAACTTCACTGTGAAACTCGGATACCTGTTTTCAAGTACACCTATTATGATGGAGAGATAGTAGCCAAGCACAGAGTTTCAGTTCAACTACCTATGCGACTGGAGATGAGCCGTATAATGCCATACGGAGAAGCCAAAACCTTTACCACAGCCTTTCACATGGCCATATTCAAGGCAATCCTTGAAATAAGGCAGCACAAGTCAGTAGAACTGCTATGTTCAGAGTATTCTCATATACCTCATGCCGAGGAAGATGAGGATCCCACTCTGAATCATCTGCTGATGGCAAACAAACATCCTGAAGTTGCAGCACAGCACATGGACAGTTGTAAGTCTTTACTGACTACGATGTACCTTCTACACGTGAAGATGGTGGGTGAGATTGACCACATGCTAGCTGAGTTCACGGACCCTGATAAAGTCCAAGCTCGGATGCATGATCTGAGGGCACAACCCCAATATACAACACCCTTCTTTAGCCTAAACAATCCTGTAGATTGGAGTGGCCAGGAAACCCAGAGAGATCCACTTACACCCAACTTTGTCCCACATTATCCACATGTGTCCGCATCATATGATTCTGGATATGGGGGAGATAACTCATGGAACCTAAACTGCTCCGAGTCACCAATCGAAAACTCAACCGGTTGGCGTTTCGGGGAACCTTATGGAGATGAGGAGGAACCTATTCCCTGTGACACTGGAGATGAAAGTGGTGGGGTTAACCAGTATGTTAACCGACACTACGGGAAGGAAGAGAAAGGTACTGATTCCATTTCTTTAGACTTGGAGATGGGATTCTCAAAACCATCACAGTACGAGGTAGGTGAAAGCTCCGGAGTGAAGAAGAAGAAGAAGATGAGGGGGCAGGTGAATCGAAACCCTTCATGGATGACCAATGAAGGAGGTATGAATCCTACTGGGGATACCTACGAGTCATTGTCCAGTTACTTTGGCATGACTGATCTCTGTCTCGGCACTTCGTCCGATTCAGATTACATACCTACTGGAAGGACCTTTGTTCCGGACGGTGTTCGGAAGACGAGTCGCTGTACCGGATGGACCCCAGGAATGTATGCGGAGGCGAACGAAGATGATGAGGAGTAGAGCTTCAAAGAAGAATAAAGTAGTATAGGTGGTATTGTACTAGAACGTATTTTAAATTCCGTTGGCTTGGGCTTGAAGCCAAATAAGTGGTTATATAAGTACCACATGTAATATATGTGTGTAAGTTATGTAATATACGGTGTATATACATAATAAATGTTTGCTTTGGATTTGCTTCTTGATTTCATTGTGTGACTAGTTCTGGGCAATGAGTTGAGCTCAGAAAACATTTGCATGGTGTAATTATGAGTAATCGCTCTTTGTTACAGGACTAGGGGGAAATGGCGTTAGTTGAAACCGAAGATGCTCGGAGAGAGCGGGAGGCGAAAGAAAAGGAAGAAGCGGATGCCGCAGCTAGAGCAGAGGATGCACCACCACCACCACATCCAATGATGCATCCAGATTTCCAACAGTACATGAGGGCAATGGAAGAAGATAGGAGGAGGTACCAGGAGAGTCAGAACAAGAACATGCAAGATTTCTTTACCCACGTCATCAATGATAGGGGTAATGAAGGCAGGGGAGTAACCTTATCAGACTTTCAGAATGCAAGACCACTACCTTTTGCATCAGCCCCAGAACCAATGGATGCAGAAGACTGGCTCATGGACACTGAAAGAAAGTTGAGGACCGTTGGATGCAATGATGAAGAAAAGATTCGGTATGCCACTTATCTGTTGTCAGGTCCAGCAGCATCATGGTGGGAGAATCTTGTGGCAGTACACCCTCCAGAAAAGGTGTTCACCTGGGAGGAATTCAAGAAGAAGTTCCGAGATGCCCATGTTCCGGAGAGCGTGGTGGAGCTGAAGAAGAGAGAGTTTGACGAGCTGCATCAGAATACTGCACCTATCATGCAGTATGTCCGAGATTTTAATAGGCTGTCAAGATATGCACCTGAGGAAGTGGACACTGATGAGAAAAGGAAGAAACGATTCATGAAAGGCATGAATCCATATATGAAGATGCAACTGAGGTTGGCACGGACTGCAGAATTCCAGGAACTGATTGATTCGGCAATCACTTTCGAGGATGACTACAGGCAGGTCCAGGAGGATAGGAGGAAGAGGGCTCGTATCGAGCCAAGGAAGTACCCAGTTAGTAAACCGACTCCAGATCGGAGTTTCAAACCACGATTCCGACCTACTGGTAATCAGTATAACCGGGGAGGTCAGAATCAGAATCCAAGGAATCAGATACTCTGTCATAATTGTGGCCAGAGGGGACATGTCCAGAAGGATTGTCAGAAGCCCAGGATCATATGCTATGGTTGTGGGAAAGAGGGACACATCAAGCCAGAGTGTCCAAACAAGGCGTCATGGAGTGGACAAGGCTCCGGAGGACGAGGCGGAGGTAATAATAACAACAACAACAACAACAACAACAACAACAACCGGAACTACAACAACAACAACAACAACAAGAGGGGAAAGCCATATGGAAAGCTGAATTGCACAACTTTGGAGCAAGCGGGAGAGTCGGATCAAGCAGTCTTAGGTACGCTCAGCATCCTTACTCATCCTGGCAAAGTGTTATTTGATACTGGAGCAACTACATCATTTCTTGCACGGGAATTTGTGGAACAATTCGGGCTTAGATGTTCTAAGTTAGAAACACCTATAACTGTCTTATCTGCGGGGGGAACGATCTTAGTAACCCACGTGAAAGAAGCACAGGTCATAACCATTTGTGACTGTGTATATTTCGCGGACCTATTCATCATCCCCATGAAGGACATATCAGTCATCCTAGGAATGGACTGGTTAACGGAGAATGGCGCAGTAATCAACTGTGGAGACAAGACAGTATCACTCCGAAACTCCATAGGAGGTCAGATAGTGTTTCAAGGAGACAAGTACACTCAGTTGGAGATAGGACTGGAGCTGAATAGTCTGAAGGAGGTGAAGATTGAAGATATCCCTGTAGTGAATGAATTTCAAGATGTATTTCCCAAGGAACTACCGGGAATGCCACCCGATAGAGAGATCGAGTTTACCATAGATCTAATTCCAGGCACAGCACCAATAGCTCAACCACCATATAAGATGGGGCCGAAGGAGTTAGTGGAACTGAAGGCTCAGATAGATGAACTGGAACAGAAGGGATTTATCCAAGAAAGTGTGTCACCATGGGGTACACCAGTCATCTTTGTGGATAAAAGAGATGGAGGAAGGAGAATGTGTGGAGATTACAGGAATCTTAACAATGTAACCATCAAGAACAAGTATCCTTTACCCAGAATACAAGATCTTTTTGATCAAGTTCAAGGAGCTGGAGTCTTCTCGAAGATAGATTTAAGGTCAGGATATCACCAAATCAAGATCAAGAAGGAAGATGTGCCAAAAACAGCGTTTGTGTCAAGGTATGGACACCATGAATACTTGGTTGTACCATTTGGACTAACAAATGCACCAGCTATTTTCATGAATTTAATGAACAAGATATTCATGAAGTACTTGGACAAGTTTGTGATCGTGTTTATCGATGACATTCTGATCTATTCCAAAGATAAAGAAGAACATGCCAAGCATTTGAAGATAGTTCTGCAGATTTTAAGGGAACATCAGCTATATGCAAAGTTCAGCAAGTGCCAGTTTTGGTTAGACAGTGTTGAATTTCTTGGACATGTCATAACCAAAGAGGGAATAGCAGTGAATCCAAGCAAGGTTCAGTCAGTATTGGAATGGAAGTCACCTAAGAATGCTAAGGAGATCAGAGGATTCCTTGGTATGGCGGGCTATTATCGGAGATTCATTGAAGGATTTTCGAAGATTGCAGGACCAATGACCAAGTTACTCAAGAAGAATACCCCATTTGTGTGGACGGATGAGTGTGAAACCAGTTTCCAAACACTCAAAGAGAAGTTAACCACGGCACCAGTGTTAGCAGTTCCGGAACCCGGAAAGGATTACACGGTGTATTGTGATGCTTCCAAGAATGGACTTGGATGTGTGCTAATGCAAGATCGGAAGGTGATAGCCTACGGATCAAGACAACTAAAGCCACATGAACATAACTACCCAGTACATGACTTAGAATTGGCGGCAGTTGTGTATGCTTTGAAGAGTTGGAGGCAATTCCTCTATGGATCCAAATGTGAGTTGTATACAGATCACAAAAGCTTGAAGTATTTCTTCACTCAGAAGGAATTAAACATGAGACAAAAGAGATGGTTAGAGTTGATTAAAGATTATGAGCTGACAATCAACTACACACCAGGCAAGGCTAATGTAGTAGCAGATGCTTTAAGCAGGAAGAGTACTGAGAATCAACCTACAGAATGGGAGATTCCGAAGGAACTTCGGAAAGAACTCGAAGAAGCTCAGATTCTGTTTATCCAGGGTGATACAGTGGGAAGCATAGCAACCATGAGGATTATGGATGAAATGTACTCAGACTTAAAGTATGAAATCATTCGGAAGCAAGTAGACGACTTATTCATCCAAGAAGAAATCAAAAGGATTGGAGAAGGGAGACCGTCAGAGTTCAATCTTGGAGAGTTTGGTTCTCTATACTTTCAGAAGAGATTATGTGTACCGGATGACCCAGAAGTGAAGTCAATCATATTGAAGGAAGCACATGAAACCCCTTACTCAATACATCCGGGAAGTACAAAAATGTATATGGATTTGAAGGAAATGTTCTGGTGGAACAACATGAAAAGAGAGATAGCTCAATATGTCTCTGAATGCCATACATGTCAGCGAGTGAAAGCAGAACATCAGAGTCCTGCGGGATTACTCAAACCACTAGAGATACCGGAATGGAAATGGGATGAAATCGGAATGGATTTTGTTACTGGTTTACCAATGACCAGTAAAAAGAAGGATATGATATGGGTAATCGTGGATAGACTTACCAAGAGTGCTCATTTCATAGCCGTAAATACAAAGGACACTGCAGAAAAGCTTGTGGATATATATGTGAAGGAGATTGTTAGCAAGCATGGAGTACCAAAGAAGATAGTCTCAGATAGAGGTTCAATTTTCACATCAGCGTTCTGGAAACAACTCCAAGAAGCTTTAGGAACCAAGTTGGATTTCAGTACAGCTTATCATCCACAAACCGGAGGACAAACCGAAAGAACCAATCAGATACTTGAAGACATGCTTAGAGCTTGTGCTCTAAACTTTGGAGGCTCATGGGAGGACCATCTACCACTGGCGGAATTCTCATATAACAATAGTTATCAGAGTAGTATCCAGATGGCACCGTACGAAGCATTGTACGGAAGGAAGTGTAGATCACCAATCTGTTGGTTTGAAACCGGAGAGAACAAGGAGTTTACACCGGACTACATCAAGGAGAGACAAGGAGTCATCGAGGTGATACGAGATAGACTCAAAATAGCCCAAAGTCGACAGAAGAGTTATGCCGACCAGAAGAGACGAGTTTGGGAACCAAAAGTAGGAGACATGGTATATTTGAAAGTTAGCCCAATGAAAGGACTCAAAAGGTTCGGAGTAAAAGGAAAACTAAGTCCTCGATACATAGGACCATTCAAGATACTCAGTCAGAATCGAGAAACAGCTTTTGAGTTGGAACTACCGGAACAGCTCAGTCTAATTCACAATGTTTTTCATGTATCACAACTCAGAAAATGTTTGAAGGCACCTGATGATCCCATTACACATGAAGAAATAGAGCTACAATCAGACTTAACGTATGTGGAGAAGCCTGAAAAGATTTTGGAAGTACAGTGGAAGAAGTTAAGGAATAGAGCAATCAAATACTGCAAGATACAATGGCAACATCATCCTGAACGAGAAGCAACCTGGGAGACCGAAGAAGAGCTCAGGAAGTCCTACCCCGAGTTATTCAGGTACCAATCTTAACTTCGGGACGAAGTTTCTGTTAAGGGGGAGAGGCTGTAATAACCCAGAACATAGGAACAACGAAGGGTAGATTTAGAAATGGGATGTGCATTTCATCGCAAAACGGGGGAAATTTTCGCGCCTTATTGCAACTAAACCTAAGAGGGATCGAGGTTCTCTCTCATTTTGCACTTAGGGTTAGGCAATGTGAGTTAGGGAAATTTCGACATGATCTCTTTTGTATCTTGTTGATTTGGGAAATTGATTTCATTTGACAAGTGTTAAACATTAAACAATAATCATTACACAATATAAATATGAATGGACAATTCAAACACAAGATAATATTCAAATCATTTTGAATTTCAAAGTGAGTATCAAATACAATATATAATCAAGAATATACACATGACATAATGCAAAAGCTCATAAACAAAAACTTGAGCTTTATTGATAACACAAACAAATTACATTGTCTTTACAGAATTCTTGATACAAGAATTGAGGAATAATAAACAGAAATAAAAATGAAGATTACAATATAATTCCTAAACTAAGATCTAGACTATATGACTTGAAGTATCTCTTCATGGCCATGTCCATGATTCAAAACCTGCAAAACATAAAAACCAATACTAGACAGAATGTTAAGTGTAGAAATTCAGTTTGGACAGATTAGTGTGACAGATTCAGTTTGGACAGTTAACCAAGTGTCATAGACACTTGTGCTTGTCCAAAACCTGGACAGCACCAGGATAAGAAGGAGCAGACCAAAACTGAGCAACCATCAGGGGCTCAAGTTTCAGCATATGAGCACACTGCTCATGTGTGCTGTGCACACAACAGCAAGGCAGTGCACTAGCCTAGTCATCAAGCAAACCAGGCTTGTGTGTCAAGGCCAGAGAGGAAGTAGAGACCATATAAATAGCACACAAACCCTAGAACCATGACAGTCGACCACATATGCAAATCACCAGGTAAGGGTGAAGCAAGAACAAGCTCAGTTCATCCAGTTCTTGAGCAAGAACAGAACCAACCCATACAAAACCACTCAACCACCAGGAATCATGGTGACCTGAGGAGATCATCCAAGACCTGGAGGTGGAGAGCTGTGACACAAACCCAAGTCTGCATCAACCAAATATTTCTTTCTAGGAGCTGGAACAAGGTATACCTAGTTCCTGGAAAAGATCCCATGGATCTAATCCATCATATGCATGAGCATGGGATGAGCAGATGCTCATATGGGTAGATCATCACTTGGTTTTCACCAAGGATTACTGCCAGTCAAAAGCCACTAAAATAGAAAGCATCTAGGTACAGATCCTATGCACAAGAAACTAGCACATATGTACAGATGCACACACTAGCCAGATTTGATGCACAGATAGCACCAGTAGATGGCAAGGATTAGCAGCCATGACTACACAATAAATCCTAAGCATACAACCATCAGAAACCCTAGATTTCTTCACAGGCAAGTATATTGGCATTCATAGTTTCTATGATTCCCAAATATACAAGCAAAGATGAGTAGCCAACAAGATCCAACCAACCAGGTGAGCAACCAGTCAGTAGCAAGGCTACTGAGGTCACTTCACATTTAGCACCAATTGAGAGAAAGCCAAATACAAAGCATCACTATCCAGAAATGGATTCAGACTTTAATTGCTTGATAAATAATCATGAACAGCAAATTCATATCAAGCAAGTCATTTAAAATCATCACTGCATAAGCAGTTCATCATAATCAAATTAATACAAGCATGAATTTATTACAGATCCATGCTTAGTACTGACAGTAGCACACTATTGAGCAACATAGTTAAATTATAGCCACAGTATTAACCAGTAAGCCATCACTGGCAATCAATTGATCAAATGGATCAATTATAGCAAGCCAAGTTACACAGAGAGGTTAGCCAACAAGCAAGGAATGATCCAATGGATCATTGGCTTACAGGAGTAGCACTGAATCATATCACAGGCACCTCTGGCACACACACAAGTGTCACAGATGCAACACAAGTACACCTAGACAAGCAAGCATGATAGACCAGTAAGCATAAGCAAGTCATAACCAAGCATAGCATGGCATAGTTAGCTCTTGAGCAAGCACAGTAGAGCATGGCAAGTATAGAGCATGCTAGGAGCAGCAGAGAAGCAAGAACAACATGAACAGCATGTCGAGCAGCATGTGCCAGTACCAGTAAATGGTAATTGGACCATGTGCTTGCAATCAATCCAAGCATAGACGAATTGTATAGTAATAGCAAGGCTCTGGGTGATCACAAGAGCACCAGAGAGCAGCAGAGCTTGAGGAGGAAGAAGAACAGTACCAAGGGAGGCGCACAGAGAAGAGGTGGATGCAACACTTACTTGCGCCTGGAAGCAGAGGCTAGGGCATGGCGAGGCAGTGCTCGCGCGGCCCTAACAGCTGCAAATCCAGGGTAGGCGCCGGCGTTACGCCGACGAGCACCAACACCACCACGGCACGGCACAGAGACGACGGCACAGGCACTGCAAGCAGCACCTGCGCCAGGTCGGTCTCGGAGGCGCACCCGTCGTCGGAGAGGGCGTGATCTCGCCGGAGTTCGTCGAGGCGATTCTCCGCGAGATCCAGATCGGAGGCGATTCGCCAGAAGAAGAAGAGATGGGGAAAACCACGCGGACAGATCGATAGATCTGCTCGCGGCGGTTCAGGTGCGGTAGGTGGCTACGGCGGAGGAGCTCGGAGTCGGCCGGAGCACGGCGGCGGCCATGGCGGCGACGCCATCGCCACGGGCGTCGCGAGAGAGGAGCTAGGGTTAGGAAAAAATGAGAGAGGGCCGAGTGAGTGAGAGCGGTGGGCCGTTCGGCTCCACCGAGCCGCTATGGGCACGCCTTAGTGGGCTGTCCCATGGGCTTAGGTTATTGGGCTGGGCCCAATATGGGTCCAGGGGGGTATTTTAGTATTTTCACAATTTAGAAAAGGCCATTATTTCACCAAATTTTAATAAATAAAATACAACTCTAAAAATCCATTAAAAATTGGATTGGTGAATGAAAAATTATTCTTAATAAGAATAAAATATGAAATAAAATTTGATGAACAAATTTAAATTTGTGAATTTTATGAATTTAAAATAAACATTTGGAATTTCAAATTATATTTCCTTGTATTAATAAATCAAGGAAAAATCCCAAATAAGTTCAAATACTTATTTTTAAACATTTCAAAATGAGATTCTATTATTCCAAATCATTTCTATTTGAAAAAGGTATTTTCCAAAGGAAGATATTCTATTCCTTTTTATTCTCAAAAATATAGAGACAACTCTATTATTTCAAATTATTTTGGAATAAATAATGAATCACCAACATAAAGTAGTTTTACTTTGAATTATATTACCCTGTGTGAATTAAAGTGTTTTATACATTAAAACAATTGTAAATTACTGCCAAAGGCATAAATCTTAACTCAACCCTAAATTGTAATAACTCATCGGGATAAAGGGATTCAACATAAAATAATACATCCATGCATGCATCATTTGGATTTTATAACATTGTCCTTACCGGACAATGATGCTTCTTTACAGAACCCGAGGTCCAGGTTCCATCCAACGCATTGAACTGCACTATCTCGCAGTCCACAGGCAAGTTCACCCTTGCTCATGTCAAATTTGAGTATTTTCTATTAATTTAACGCAAAGCTATATGACTTATCATTCCTGCATTGAAAATGAAATGTTACTTTTCCAATTATGAATATGACTATGTGGCTGGCAATGGAACCATGGTATGTGTTGATTGGTGGAGGTTCCATTGCAAGGGTACTATTCATCTAGGACTAAGTACCAATGCCGTCCAGTGATTCTAGCGCCGTACATATCGCGTTGACCATAAGATCTATAATGGCTCTGGGGAAGCCAGCTGTATCTTTTCCCTCCTGCACGCCAACGGACTTGATAGAGCCTGGCGGGGTGCTGGAGGCACTGCCGTAGGTTGGGATAGCCTTTAAAATCCCCATCCGGACGTTTGGATGAGAGGCTCTACCGTCTATGAAGGATTGTCCGACGTACACCGTGGGTAAAGCCGTATGAACGGGAGATGTCTACCGGGGGTGTACGGATGGACAAAAGGGTGGGTTTGCAGGGTCGCGGAGAAGGCGGTGTGGGCTTGGATCTTTATACCTGGCCTCACACCCAGGAAGTGTGAACGGGGGCAAGTCCCTGCGGATGGCAAAAAGGGTGAGATCTCTTATGGGAAAAGTAACGCACCTCTGCAGAGGGTATCAAGAATTGTGGCTGTCACTCCCTGTTCCGGGAAGGGAACTGCGAACGCGGCAGGAAAGGAACTCCGTGAAGTTCTAGTCAACCTGTGAAGACTGACGGGCATAGTTTTCAGAATAAAATAAACCTTTTGAAGAAATGATTTCGAAACATGCATTGACCTAAGATTTTCTGATCGAAGGTCGTAGCTAGTGCATCAAACACCTTTTACTCTTTTGAACTTGCTGAGTACCCCTGTACTCACTTTATTTCGACACCCTTGCTAGACTGTGATATGGAAGTGGAGGCCATCACCGATGGAGCACCAGAAGGAAGCTACGAGCTGGTCTACGAGGAACCTGATCTTTCCGGAGGAGTTGAAGGAGTAGACTATGGGATAGTCTACGGACCCGATGACATGGAGGTGGAGGAGTAGTGATATACCTGAGTAGTATAGAGCCGAGCAGCGTAGTGGCATACTTAAATAAGTTGCTGAGCTCTTTTCATATCTAAGTTGGTTTGTATTAGTACCTTATGTTGTAGGGTGTTCTCATCGGACCTGTGAGAATACCAACTTGTTAAGACCATGATTGTAATATATTATCGAGTGTTATGACCTGCAATGTTTCTGTTGTACCACTCTGAGGGATGTGATATTTGTGAAGAAGTCCCTTCATGAAGATCATATCAACGACTTGTATACTACAACATGCAGTGGTATGCTGGGTCACCGCAGCGCCATATAGGACAAACCCCGAAGAGATGAAGGAGATACAGAAACAAGTACAAGCGCTACTCGACAAAGGTTATATCCGCATAAGCCTTAGTCCTTGTGTTGTTCCTGTTATTCTAGTTCCTAAGAAAGATGGTACATGGCGCATGTGTGTAGATTGTAGAGCGATTAACAACATTACTATTCGATATCGTCATCCTATTCCCCGTTTAGAGGATATGCTAGATGAATTGAGTGGTGCTGCTCTAAAATTGATTTGCGTAGTGGTTATCATCAAATTAGGATGAAAGAAGGGGATGAATGGAAAACAGTCTTTAAAACAAAATTTGGTTTATATGAGTGGTTAGTAATGCCTTTTGGTTTAACTAATGCACCTAGCACTTTCATGAGACTGATGAACCATGTTTTGTGTGATTTTATTGGCAAATTTGTGGTTGTGTACTTTGATGACATATTAATTTACAGCCGCAATGAATCTGATCATACTATACATATTAGACATGTTTTGCAAGTGTTGCGTGATAATCAACTCTATGGTAATCTTGAGAAGTGCACATTTTGCAAAGATAAGGTCATATTTCTGGGTTATGTTGTCTCTAAGCATGGAGTAGAAGTAGATGTGTCTAAAATTGAAGCTATTCAAAATTGGCCTACTCCCATGAATGTGAGTCAAGTAAGAAGTTTTCATGGTCTAGCTGGGTTTTATAGAAGATTTGTGCCTAATTTTAGTACTATTGCCGCACCTTTGAATGAATTAACTAAAAGGGGTGTTGTCTTTGAGTGGGGCGCAACCCAAGATCATGCTTTTGATGAACTGAAAAGATTGTTAACTTCTGCACCGTTGCTTGCACTGCCTGATTTCAATAAGAAATTTGAGATTGAATGTGATGCTAGTGGTATTGGAATTGGTGGTGTGTTGATGCAAGAGGGTCGCCCAATTGCATATTTTTCTGAGAAACTTTCTGGTGCTAAGTTGAACTATCCAATCTATGATAAAGAATTGTATGCTTTAATTAGAGTTCTTGAGGTTTGGCAATATTATTTGTGGCCAAAAGAATTTATCATACATTCTGATCATGAAGCTTTGAAATATCTGAAAGCTCAATCTAACTTGCATAGGCGTCTTGCAAAGTGGGTTGAGTTTATTGAGTTTTTTCCATACATTATTAAGCATAAGAAGGGAAAAGATAATATTGTTGCTGATGCTCTATCTAGGAAAAATATGCTATTAACTCAACTTGATGTTAAAATTCCTGGATTAGAAGTACTATGTGATTTGTATGCCACTGATCATGATTTTGCTGAACCATATCGCTTGTGTGCTATTGGTAAAGCATGGGAGAAATATCACATACATGATGGGTTCTTGTTTAGAGCTAACAAACTATGTGTTCCAGAATCGTCTGTGTGTTTGCTCTTATTGCAGGAATCACATGCTGGAGGTCTGATGGGTCACTTTGGGCATGAGAAGACGCTACTCATGCTCGCTGATCACATTTATTGGCCAAAGATGAGGCGGGATGTGGACATGTATGTGAAGAGGTGCATTACTTGCAACAAGTCCAAGTCCAATCTGAGCCTCACGGTTTGTATACTCCTTTACCGGCACTTACTATACCATGGTAAGATATTAGTATGGACATTGTGTTGGGTTTGCCGCGTACTAAGAGAGGCCATGATTCTATATTTGTGGTAGTGGATAGATTTTCTAAGATGTCACACTTTATTGCCTGCCACAAGAGAGACGATGCGTCGCATATTGCTAACCTGTTTTTCAGGGAGATTGTACGTCTACATGGAGTCCCGAAGACTATTGTTTCTGATCGTGACGTGAAGTTTATGAGCTACTTCTGGAAGACACTTTGGGGAAAGCTGGGGAAAAAGCTACTTTTTAGTATTACTTGTCATCCCCAAACTGATGGTCAAACTGAGGTGGTGAATAGAACCTTGTCACAACTGTTGAGATCCATGATCAAGAAGAACTTGAAGGAGTGGGAAGATTGTTTGCCGCATGTGGAGTTTGCTTACAACAGGGCGGTACATTCTACCACAGAGATGTGTCCGTTTGAGGTGGTGTATGGTTTCAAACCCATTACTCCACTTGACTTGTTGCCTCTACCCATACATGAGAGAGTCAATATGGAGGCATCAAAGAGGGCAAATTTTGTACGGAAAATACATGTGAAGACTAAAGAGTTGATCGAGAAGAAAGGCAAGAACAATGCTGCAAGGGTGAACAAGAAGCGCAAGGAGATGTTGTTCAAGCCTGGTGATATGGTCTGGGTACATTTTTGCAAGGATAGGTTCCCGAAGCTACGGAAGTCCAAGTTGCTTCCTCGTGGTGCTGGTCCTTACAAAGTGCTTGCCAAGATCAATGATAATGCATACTCTATAGATCTTCCAATTGATGAGTTTGGTGTCAGTAATTCTTTCAATGTTGCTGATTTGACACCGTATGACGGAGAAGACCTTGGAGCGTCGAGGTCGACGCCTTTTGAAGGGGGGGGGAGATGATGAGGACATCCCTACCGAACTACTACCTCCATCATTGCAAGATGAAGACGATGTTGCTGTGAAGCTCAAGTCCGATGAAGTTAGGATTGGACCCATTACAAGGGCTCGTGCGAAGCTACTTAAGCAACAGGTGAATTCGCTCCTAAACGATACTTTGATTGATGAGAACTTTATACTACCTAAGTCATTTTACTTATGTATGATCAGGTATGAGGAGGGAGCAAGCATTGCACGAGGAGGAGAGGAGCAGCTGGACATGGCGTTGGACGTGAAGACATTCCACGGATGCACGAGGGAGGAGAGGGAGGCATGCGCAAGACAAGAGGAAGTCAAAGACAGTGCTGAGACAGACCGAAGTGCTGATTTTGAAACGGACGGCATTTCTTCATACGAACTCGGAATCAAGCAAATGAGCACTCGTTGGAAAGATAATTTGAAGGGCTTTCCAATGAATATACCACCGGCACTGCCGGCCATGAAAGGGCAGCACTGCCGGCCTGCGCACCCCGGCACTGCCGGCCGTGAAACCCCAACACTGCCGTGACACCGGCACTGCCGGCCTCGACACCCCGGCACTGCCGGCCTTGCCCGAATTCGACCCAGTTTTGGCCGAACCTGTTTTAGGTCGGTTTGTATCGAACTATTTCGACCCCTGGTCGTCCTGGACGCCTATATAAGCCCCAGGGACGCCCCCAAATTAGGTTTAGACCACGTTTAAGATAAACCCTAGTTCTTAGTTGTTTGCTATGCAAAACTATTGAATCCCAACTCTCCAATTCGTTGCGATCTAGAGTTTTATGCTATTGAAAGTTTGTGTGATCTTCTGTTCCATTGGGGATTAGAAAATCGCAATCTATCGCTTCGTGGTGTGTGGTTACGTGCGCAAGTGTGTGGAGTTGCGAATATCTTGCAGGGTTGAGATCTGTTGCATTGGCTACAGGAATCAATCGAGAGACTTCGTCGGCGTCATACAATTTATCTACCTCATATCATCGATTCCCTCCGCTGCATTCACCGCGTGTTCATCACCACCCGTCGCTTACTGAGAAGATCGGGCAACCCCTTATCATTTGGTATTGAAATAACATCGCTTATGACACCATCCAAGAACATTAAATTGAGAATGATTCTATTTTTGCACATATACGATCTGATTATTTTCATATGCTTGCAGTGCCGCTTGGTTTCATCTCGTGCATACAATAATTTTTTTTCTAAAAGAAACATGCTCAAAATTAATGAGAACATTTAGGGATACATGTAGAGAGGGCAACAATTAACTATTAATTAAACACGATGTATAACTAATTAATCCCTCAGGGCAAGGTGTTTTTGCGCCCAAGAGCATATTATCCTGGTTTCTTGAAATGTATTTTAAACACATTTTGAAATTTCAAAACAACTACTAAATTGTGGATTGTATAACTGGATGTTCTATGTGCTTGCAAAGCCGTTTCACGAAAAAGGATTTTCCGACTTTGGCAGGGAGGGAGGACAGGGAAGGGCTAGCGGTGGTGTTGGGGTTTGGTCCTCTTCCCCCGTGCCGCCTCCAAGAGGGATGCCTGGTCGGGGGCTGACAACATCCTTTGAATATCCTGGCCCACCGGTCAGACCAATGACCAGGTCTGGCTGAACTAGACCGATTCAGTCGGTCGGTCATGTGCCACTCTGTCTCCCCTTACTAGCTCGCTCGCCTCACCCCTCTGCTCCTGCAACTCCTGAGTCGCCAGCTCCATTGTCGCTTGATTTTGACGAGCTCCGGCCATCTCCTCCGCTGCCATCAGTCTTAATCGACGCGTCTCACTCCGTGCCATCTTCTTATCCAGCCGATTTGTTTCTCTCGAGCACTCGAGCTCATCCCAACCCTTACCCTAAGAGCATCTCCAGTCGCTTCCCCCAAACCATCCCCAAAGGCGCCGGATCGAGCGGTTGGGGGACGATTTTTGTTCGTGCCGCGTTTGGGGGACGTCGCTCCCCAGTCGCGTCCCCCAAACGATGTCCCCAATTAGAAATTCAAACAGTTTGCATTCAAAAGAGATCGTTCCCGTCGAAGTCATCGCGATCAGAGTAGCGGCGATCAAAGTACTGGGCGCGCGATCATATTACAGACCGGTGGTGCAAGCTAAATTAGAAGAAGGGGTTGGGCGACGCCGACACATCCTGAGTCGACGTAAGCCCGTCGTTCATTGGGAACTCGTCTTGATCTGCCTGGTGTGCATGCTCCGTCGCCGACGCCGAGGCAGAGGCCGACGCAGGTGTACTAACAGATGCTATCGTAGACGCGTTGCTGCGCTGCCGCTGGGGGTTGGGGCTGCTGCCAGGGCCGCCTCGGCCGCCGCCATTTTGGCTTCGATGTCGTCGAGGATCTGGCCTTTGAAGAAGTTGTGCGCCGCCCGCGTCCGGGGAGACATTCCTTCTGTCGACGCTCTCAGCAGGGACATGTCGTCCTTGCGTTTCTTGAGCTCCATCTTCTCCTCTTGCCTCTTGAGCAGCGCCGCCCACCTTTCGTCGGCCTTTTTGTCGCGGGAGAGCAAGGTCGAGGAGACCTCGACGAGGCATTTCGTGATCGACGCCTGCGTCTTCTCGGACGACGCAGCGTCGGCCAAGGCGGCCTTGGCATCCTTGTTGCCGAGAGGACGCTGATGTCTACGCACGCTTCTATTCCTGTAGACAGTGTTGGGCCTCCATGAGCAGAGGTTTGTAGAATAGCAGCAAGTTTCCCTTAAGTGGATCATGTAGGGATTCGTCGCATAGAAAACAAAAAATTTCCTACCGCGAGAACGCAATCCAAGCCAAGATGCAATCTAGAAGACGGAAGCAACGAGGGGATGAACAAGACTCACCCTTGAATATTTCCAAAGCCTACAAGATGAGGCTCTTGTTGCTGCGGTAGACGATCACTTGCCGCTTTCAAAAGCGCGTAGAAGATCTTGAAGGTGCCACAATCGGGCAGCACCTCCGTACTCGGTCACACGTTCGGTGTTGATGAAGACGACGTCCTTCTCCCCGTTCCAGCGGGCAGCGGAAGTAGTAGATCCTCCTCGGAATCCCGACAGCACGACGACGTGGTGGCGGTGGTGGTGAAGAACTCCGGCAGGGCTTCGCCTAAGCGTATGCGGGAGAAGTGGTGGAGGAGGAGAGGCTAGGGTTTGGGAGAGGGGGTGGCTAGGGCGCCGGCCATGGGCAGCCCTAGGTGGTGCGGCCAAGAGTGGGCTGCCCCCTCCCTCTCCTCCTCATTATATAGGTGGAAATCCCAAAGTGTTGGTATCCAAGTCTTCGAATAAGACCCGAAACCAAAACCTACCAAAGGGACAAAACCTACCCAAGGGGGGAATCCCACTCAAGGTGGGACTCCCACCCCTTCCTTGGGGGGTTGGCCGGCCACCCTAGGGGAGTCCACCTTGGACTCCTCCCCTTTAGGGTTGGCTGGCCATGCAAGGTGGAGTCCCTCCGGGACTCCACTTTCCATGGTGATTTCTTCCGGACTTTTCTAGAACCTTCTAGAACCTGCCATAAATGCACCGGATCATTTCCAAACTTGGAATATGACTTCCTATATATGAATCTTATTCTCCGGACCATTCCGGACCTCCTCGTGATGTCCTGGATCCCATCCGAGACTCCGAACAAAACTTCGAACTCCATTCCATTCCATATCTACTTAAACGACATCAAACCTTAAGTGTGTCACCCTACGGTTCGTGAACTATGTAGACATGGTTGAGACCTCTCTCCGACCAATAACCAATAGCGGGATCTGGAGATCCATAATGGCTCCCACATATTCAACGATGACTTAGTGATCGAATGAACCGTTTACATACGATACCGATTCCCTTTGTCACGCGATATTTTACTTGTCCGAGGTTTGATCATCGGTATCTCTATACCTTGTTTAACCTCGTCTCCTGACAAGTACTCTTTACTCGTACTGTGGTATGTGGTCTCTTATGAACCATTCATATGCTTGCAAGATATTTAGACGACATTCCACCGAGAGGGCCCAGAGTATATCTATCCGTCATCGGGATGGACAAATCCCACTGTTGATCCATATGCCTCAACTCATACTTTCCGGATACTTAATCCCACCTTTATAACCACCCATTTACGCAGTGGCATTTGATGTAATCAAAGTACCTTTCCGGTATAAGTGATTTACATGATCTCATGGTCAAAAGTACTAGGTAACTATGTATCGAAAGCTTATAGCAAATGACTTAATAACGTGATCTTATGCTACGCTTAATTTGGTGTGTCCATTACATCATTCATATAATGATATAACCTTGTTATTAATAACATCCAATGTTCATGATTATGAAACTAATCATCTATTAATCAACAATCTAGTTAAGAGGCTTACTAGGGACTCATTGTTGTTTACATAACACACATGTATCAATGTTTCGGTTAATACAATTGTAGCATGGTATATAAAATTTTATCATAAACATAAAGATATATAATAACCACTTTTATTATTGCCTCTTGGGCATATCTCCAACAGTCTCCCACTTGCACTAGAGTCAATAATCTAGATTACATTGTAAGGTACCTAACACCCATGGCATTCTGGTGTTGGTCATACTTTGCCCTAGGGAGAGCTTTAGTCAACGGTTCTGACACACTCAGAAATGTATGTATTTTGCAATTCATTTGCGTCTTCACGCATCACTCATTTTCCAAATGAGTCGGCATTAAATATGTTTGGTCTTCTGGTGGAACCTTAATTCCGCGGTCTGAAATATGTCACTAATATTGTCATACACAATATAGCTTCAAAGTTCTGACACTATCGGAACTACACCAAGTTCTCAAAGAACCTCTTGACTTAATATCCTCAGTCATTGTCAAAACAATGACATATTCTGCCTTCTTTTGTAGAATCCGTCACAACATTTTAGAACTCTTCTAAATCTAGCATTGTGCTACCTTTTAAACAACACTTAGCCTAATTTAGATTTGAAATTCATTTTTATATGTGACCAAACTAATATCGGTGCAACATTTTACAGCGATTTGTTTGTCATTACCCCATACAAAAATATATTTATATATCCTTGATTCTTCTGAAGTACTCAAGGATATTCTTACTGTTGTCCAATGATCATCACATGAATCATTCTGGTATATGCTCATAACACTTTAGAGCATAGGACATCTGATTATGTACATATTATACGTGATCTATAATCACTCATGTGTTTCAACTCATTGAGTATCATATACACTCAAGTCTTGTTAATCCTTCACATGAATAGAACACCTTCTTTATATACTTTAACTTAAACTTATTATGTGTTTCAATCTATCTTCATAGATCTTGACACTAAATATGTTTCAGTCCATATCCTTTCATTGAAGCTAATTCTCAATGAAACCTTTTAATCAATTATATAATTACACTATTTATAATCAACGATATGTCATCTACATAAAGTATTACAAATATGTCTCAGCGCTCCCACTTAATTTCTTGCAAATGTAAGCACCTTCATCGTTTCTGATGAAATCAAAAACTCTTTGACTATTTCATCCGGTGAAGATTCCAACTCCGCAATACTCACTTCATCCAATTGAAGTTCGTATTCTTATCTAGTATTCTACGGACTAGCAAAACTCTTGGTTGTATCTTGTATACACCTTTAATACACACTTCTGTTAAGTAATATATTTTGCTATCCTACTAGCATATCTCATAAAGAAATATGTAGTGATTACTAGAATAATCCACATAGACTATAAGCATTGCTACGGAAGATCTAATCTTATCATAGTCAACTCTTTGAACTTTGTCGTAAACAACTTTTCGACATCGTGCTTATTCAAGGATATTGCATCCAAGTCCATCGATTTTATAGATCCATTTACTTTCAAAAAGTATTCATCTATCTTGGATTTCATGGCGCATAGCCATTTTAACGGAGTCAGGGCCCATCATAACTTCTTTGTTTGTAGTTGGTTTATTATTGTTCAAAATCAATCCTTTGTCCACAAATCATTTATTTGATCACAAAGTAAACCAAACCTACAAGGTTCAATAGGTACTTCGATCTCCATGGCTAAAACACTTTGTAGTCATGGGAGTCATGATTGTCGTAGCCGCTTCCGGAACCTATTTCCGATGCATGCTCAGGTTCATAAACCTTATCAAGTTCTATTGTCCTCCCACTCAAATACTTCGCTAGAAAATAATTTCTTGGAAATAAGAAAGTAATATTAACAAACACTTTTGTCTTTTACTTCATAGTGGAAAGAATTCCCAATCAATTCTCTGGGATAACCAACAAAGACATTCATCCGATTTTGGTTGTAAACTCATTTACTTATGCTATGCATACCAAAATTTAAGAAAGGACTATTAGGGTTCATACCCATGCCATAACTCGTATGGTGTCATTTCAATGGATCATGATGATGCTCTATTTAGTGTAAAAGCGGTAGTCTCTAAAGCATAATCCACAAAAATTATAATGGCGTCATTTTATATTATCTCATCATTAATCCAACAAGGTTTGGATACATCTCTTGGATACTCTATCATCATTATGATACTCCAAGAAATGTGAGTTGTAGAACAATTTCATAACTCTCTTAGATGTTTTGCTAAAACTCGTAATTCAAATATTTCCACCATGATCCAATCATAGATATTTGACTTTTCTATTACGATGATTTCTACTTCATGCTGAAATTTATTTGAATCCATTCAAATGTTTCAAACTTCTTCCTTATCGAATATATCTACATATATACTCAATTCATTGTTGGAAGTTTTCATAAAGTAGAAGAATCTCCCGCACACAACTATGCCCAGTGAACCACATATATCATCATGTATGTTTCCACTAAGTTAGTTGTCCGTTCAACTCTTGGCCTATGAACGGTATTTCAGTCATTCTCTTTTAGAAAAGATTTGCAAGCGCCAAACGATTCAAAAATCAAATGACTCCAAAAAACCATTTGCATGGAGTTCCTTCATGCGTTCCTTTCTAACATGACCTAAATGGCGGTTACACAAATAAGTGGAATTCAAATCATTTGCCTTATGGCATTTTAGCGTTAGTGTTATGTATGTGTGTTTCACCATTAAGATTTATAATAACTTATCCATCGTACATGGAGTAATGTCATAATTTTAACAACTCATTGTTTTCATTTGACCAGAGCAAAATAACAATTATTAAGTTCTTTATTATAAATTCTAAGGGCTAGATAGAATACCAACGACGAACATAATAACACTTTATTTTTGTTCCAGAAGTGCATTCCTATCATATTCCTTGTCAGTCACTTAGGCCATTATATTCTTGTATTGCGTTGTTTTGTATGACATTTCATACCAACCAATATGGTACTAATACCCAAGAATTTCATTGTGTGATCAAACTAGGAATACAACCATAACATGTATATCATTTATATACACATGAGCTAGACTTTCTAGTCTTTTATTTTCTTTCTGCCAAAATATCTTTTGTAGTTTCTCTTTTAGCTTTCCTCATTATTCATAAAAACACTTCAACATCAATAACTTCTAGGTTTGTTGGTCAAATACCAATAACCTTGAGGTTCTGAAATTGATCATCATATGACAAGTGTTACAGATTTCACTATTAGTAACTTTGTAATATGATGAACAATTTCACTCATAATTTTATCCATCAATTCATGACGACTTTCCAAGACCATGTCTGTACATGCTAGGCTCGTAAAGTTTAACCTCAGTATTCGCATGTGCAAATCTGGTTTGCGCCCGTTGTATGCACACGTAGAATCTATACCTTAGTATTCGAAACGACGAGTCTTTAGCAACGGTGCATACTAAGGACGATCACTTCATGGATATGCAAATATCGTTAGTGCCCTAATAGTTGGAGGATTGGGACGCCTTGCGTCTTCAACCTTCGTACATTCCCATAAAACTTATGAGTTTATGTAGTCTCACCAAATTATATTCTATCATCTTGCAATAAGGTCTTAGATATCACATATATCTCATACCTTTGATTATTTCTGAAAACTAAAATTTTCAGCTCCTTACTTTTCAAACAAATTTGAACTTCAAGTTTCACGGAGACAAGATGACTTTAGGTACTAACTGAAATCATAGCTCTTTGAATCAGCAATGTGAGGTTTACTAAAAGTTTGCAATAGGACTTAATCATTTCTTGATTCTTTAACAATACGGTACCAGTCCGTAAAGTTTCTTGTCAGACTTAACAGTATTTCTATCTCAATTATAAGACTAGCGCATGGTAGAAAAACGGATGCCAATACTACAAAATTAATTCAAAATACTACTCAGACTATGTTTATGATAATTAGTTCATGTTTTAATCTAATTACTAATGAACTCCCACTTAATACAACATCCCTCATAGTTGTTAAGTGGTACACGATCCAAATCCACTATATCAAAACCGATCATCACGTGAGATGATGTAGCTTCAATGGTGAACATCAACATGTTGATCATATCATCCATATGACTCGTGTTCAACCTTTAGGTTTCCGTTGTCCCGAGGCCATGTGTGTACATGCTAGGCTCGTCAAGCAAACCCAAGTATTCCGCGTGTGCAACATGGCTTACACCCGTTGTATGTGAACGTTGAGTCTATCACATCCGATCATCACGAGATGCTTCAAACGACGAACTATATCAACGGTGCATACGAGGGGAGAACACTTTATTATCTTGATATTAATGTGAGGGATCATCTTATAATGCTACCGTCGCGTTCTAAGCAAAATAAGATGCATAAAGGATTAACATCACATGCAATTCATATGTGATATGATATGGCCCTTTATTCTTTGTGCCTTCGATCTTCATCTCCAAAGCACGGACATGATCTCCATCATCAACGGGCATGATCTCCATCATCGTCGGCGTAGCGTCAAGGTCCATGGCGCCGTCTTCATGGTTGTTCACCTCATGTAGCAACTATTACAACTACTTTGAAATAATACTCAACATGAAATTTAAAGACAACCATAAGGCTCCTGCCGGTTGCCACAATACAATAATGATCATCTCATACATATTCATCATCACATTATGGCCATATCACATCACCAAACCCTGCAAAAACAAGTTAGACGTCTCTAATTTGGTTTGCATATTTTACGTGGTTTAGGGTTTTCGAGTAAGATCTAATCTACCTACGAACATGAACCACAACGGTGATACTAGTGTTGTCAATAGAAGAGTAAATTGAATCTTCACTATAGTAGGAGAGACAGACACCCGCAAAGCCACTTATGCAATACAAGTTGCATGTCGAGCGTGGAGCAAATCTCATGAACGCGGTCATGTAAAGTTAGCCCGAGCCGCTTCATCCCACTATGCCACAAAGATGCAAAGTACTCAAACTAAAGACAACATAAGCATCAACGCCCACAAAACCATTGTGTTCTACTCATGCAACCATCTATGCATAGACACGGCTCTGATACCACTGCAGGGATTCATTGCATAGAAAACAAAAAATTTCCTACCGCGAGAACGCAATCCAAGCCAAGATGTAATCTAGAAGACGGAAGCAACGAGGGGATGAACAAGACTCACCCTTGAAGATTTCTAAAGCCTTCAAGATGAGGCTCTTGTTGCTGCGGTAGACGATCACTTGCCGCTTTCAAAAGCGTGTAGAAGATCTTGACGGTGCCACAATCGGGCAGCACCTCCGTACTCGGTGATACGTCTCCAACGTATCGATAATTTCTTATGTTCCATGCCACATTATTGATGATATATACATGTTTTATGCACACTTTATGTCATATTCGTGCATTTTCTGGAACTAACCTATTAACAAGATGCCGAAGTGCCTGTTTTCTGCTGTTTTTGGTTTCAAAATCCTAGTAACGAAATATTCTCAATAGGACGAAACCCAGAAACCTTCCGAGCGCCGCCATCACGAAGCCAAGATCTGGGGACAGGAGTCTCTGTTCCGCACCTGCGGGACGGGGAAGTGCCCCCGGAAGGCTCCTCCATCGACACCACCGCCATCTTCATCACCGCTGCTCTCCCATGAGGAGGGAGTAGTTCTCCATCGAGGCTCGGGGCTGTACCGGTAGCTATGTGGTTCATCTCTCTCCTATGTACTTCAATACAATAATCTCATGAGCTGCCTTACATGATTGAGATTCATATGATGATGCTTGTAATCTAGATGTCATTATGCTAGTCAAGTGAGTTTTACTTATGTGATCTCCGGAGACTCCTTGTCCCACGTGTGTAAAGGTGACAGTGTGTGCACCGTGTGGGTCTCTTAGGCTATATTTCACAAAATACTTATTCACTGTTATGAATGGCGTAGTGAAGTGCTTATTTATATCTCTTTATGATTGCAATGTGTTTTGTATCACAATTTATCCATGTGCTACTCTAGCAATGTTATTAAAGTAGTTTTATTCCTCCTGCACGATGTAATGGTGACAGTGTGTGCATCCGTGTTAGTACTTGGTTTATGCTATGATCATGATCTCTTGTAGATTGCGAAGTTAACTATTGCTATGATAGTATTGATGTGTATTATTCCTCCTACATAAGCATGAAGGTGACAGTGTGCATGCTATGTTAGTACTTGGTTTAGTCGTTTCGATCTTTCATGCACTCTAAGGTTATTTAAATATGAACATTGAATTGTGGAGCTTGTTAACTCCGGCATTGAGGGTTCGTGTAATCCTACGCAATGTGTTCATCATCCAACAAGAGAGTCTAGAGTATGCATTTATCTATTCTGTTATGTGATCAATGTTGAGAGTGTCCACTAGTGAAAGTCTAATCCCTAGGCCTTGTTCCTAAATACTGCTATCGCTGCTTGTTACTGTTTTACTGCGCTACTACTGCGTTACTACTGCATGTTTACTTCCCGCAATATTACTATCAATCGCACGCCGCAAGCACTTTTCTGCGCCATACTACTGCTCATATTCATTCATACCACTTGTGTTTCACTATCTCTTCGCCGAACTAGTACACCTATTAGGTGTGTTGGGGACACAAGAGACTTCTTTCTTTGTGGTTGCAGGTTGCATGAGAGGGATATCTTTGACCTCTTCCTCCCTGAGTTCGATAAACCTTGGGTAATCCACTTAAGGGAAACTTGCTGCTGTTCTACAAACCTCTGCTCTTGGAGGCCCAACACTGTCTACAAGAATAGAAGCACCCGTAGAGATCAAGCACTTTTGGCGTCGTTGCCGGGAGGAAAGGTAAAAGGTACTCACACTCCGGATCTCGGCTACTAAGCTATTTTCCTGCGCCGTGTAAGTACTCGAAGCTATTTCCTTTAGACTCTGCAATTGCGACATTTGGTTTCTTGTTTACACTAGTTAGGCATAATGGACAACAATGACCTTTTTATTCTATTTCCTGATTTAAGGCATGGATGGTTTGATGCGAAAATTAAAAAACCCATGGAACATATTAATATGAATGCTTTGAACACTATTGTTGCTAATGATATGGAAAATTCTAAGCTTGGGGAAGCTGGTTTTGATGAGCATGATATTTTTAGTACCCCAAGCATTGAGGAGAAACTTTACTTTGATGATACTTTGCCTCCTATATTTGATGATAAGAATAATAATGATAGCTACTTTGTTGAATTTGCTCCCACTACAACTAATAAAATTGATTATGCCTATGTGGAGAGTAATAATTTTATGCATGAGACTCATGATAAGAATGCTTTATGTGATAGTTATATTGTTGAGTTTTCTCATGTTTCTACTGAAAGTTATTATGAGAGAGGAAAATATGGTGGTAGAAATTTTCATGTTACTAAAACACCTCTCTATGTGCTGAAATTTTTGAAACTACACTTGTTTTATCTTCCTATGCTTGTTACTTTGCTCTTCATGAACTTGTTTATTTACAAGATTCTTATGCATAGGAAGCATGTTAGACTTAAATGTGTTTTGAATTTGCCTTTGATGCTCTCTTTTGCTTCAACTCTTATTTCTTACGAGTGCATCATTAAAACTGCTGAGCCCATCTTAATGGCTATAAAGAAAGAACTTCTTGGGAGATAACCCATGTGTTTTTTTTTACTACAGTACTTTGTTTTATATTTGTGTCTTGGAAGTTGTTTACTACTGTAGCAACCTCTCCTTATCATGTTTTTGTGCCAAGTAAAGTTTCTATGTCAAAGTTGAGGTTATATTTGGGATCGCTGCGCAGAAACAGCATTGCTGTCTGTCACGAATCTGGGCACAGGTCTCTGTAGAAAATTCGAAAAAATCTGCCAATTTACGAGCGTGATCCTCAGATATGTACGCAACTTTCATTAGTTTTGAGTTTTTCCATTTGAGCAAGTATGGTGCCATTTTAAAATTCGTCTTTACGGACTGTTCTGTTTTTGACAGATTCTGCCTTTTATTTCGCATTGCCTCTTTTGCTATGTTGGATGAATTTCTTTGATCCATTAATGTCCAGTAGCTTTATGCAATGTCCAGAAGTGTAAAGAATGATTGTGTCACCTCTGAACATGTGAATTTTTGATTATGCACTAACCCTCTAATGAGTTTGCTTGAAGTTTGGTGTGAAGGAAGTTTTCAAGGATCAAGAGAGGAGTATGATATACTATGATCAAGAGGAGTGAAAGCTCTAAGCTTGGGGATGCCCCGTGGTTCACCCCTGCATATTCTAAGAAGACTCAAGCGTCTAAGCTTGGGGATGCCCAAGGCATCCCCTTCTTCATCGACAACATCATCAGGTTCCTCCCCTGAAACTACATTTTTATTCCGTCACATCTTATGCACTTTGCTTGGAGCGTCGGTTTGTTTTAGTTTTTGTTTTGTTTGAATAAAGTTGGATCCTAGCATTCTTTGTGTGGGGGAGAGACACGCTCCGCTGTTGCATATGGACAAATATGTCCTTAGGCTTTACTCATAATGTTCAAGGCGAAGTTTCTTCTTCGTTAAATTGTTATTCGGTTGGTTAAGGAAATGTTGCATGTGGTAATGGTATAATGAAACACTTGCATAATCTTGTAGATCATTGAGCTTTGATAACTTGATTCTTTGCAAATGTTTTGAGGTATTTAGATGGTAAAACTTGTTGGTTGAATAAGTTAAAATTAGTAGTGGATTGTTGTCTTTAAGCTTGTGCCGTACTACAAACTCTATTTAAATAGTTGAAGGCGTAGTTGGACTTGATAGCTTTCCATGTCTAAAGGTTCATCGTAATGACTAAGTTGTGCTGAAGGTCGGTAAAATTTTAAATCATGCTCTTAATGTTGAACCTGCTAGATGTTTGCAATAAGCTTGTGAGTTCTTTTTGACTAATGTTAAGCTACGGTTTTTGGCACTTCCACCATCCATATTTGCTAGCCTCTTCGGTATTGTGCATTGCCTTTTGCTCACATTGAGAATTGTGCATACTTCGCCGGTACATCCAAACCCGTGGGAGGACTTTCTCTTGTTCTCCTACACATAAGCCCATACATCTCCTCAAAACAGCCACCATACCTACCTACCACAGCATTTCCATAGCTGTTCCGAGATATATTGCCATGCAACATCCATTTTACATTACATGCCATGTTGTCATTTATTATTCGTATATTGCTTTGCATGATTCTATACAGCTGATGTGTGGTTTACCCATGTTACGCTAGATCATTGCACATCCTGCTACACTGGCAGAGGCATACAGTTTCATACTTCATGTTTTATTCATTATGAGTTATTTGTACCAAAAAGTGTGTTGTCATATTAGGATGTTGCCCCTAAAAGTGAAAAGAGCCATGGAGGCCATCAAAAAGAGAAAAAGAAAAGAAAAAAAAAAAATATAGAAAAGAAAAAGAAAAGAAAGAAAGAAAAGAAAAAAAGAGAGAATAAAGAAAAAGGGGGCAGCATTACTATCTTTTATCCACACTTGTGCTCATGTTTTAGCACTTGCATATTCATAGTCATCATTTGTGCTCATGTTTAGCACCTACACTCCATATGAGAGAGTTTTCATGTTTTACTAGTATAACTATGTGGGGAATTTACACTATAGAACTTGGGTTGTATATTCCAATGATGAGCCTCCTCAAAAGTGCTCTAGGTCTTCGTGAGCAACCAAGTTGGATGCACCCCCACTAGTTCCATTGGAGAGCTTTCATACACATATAGCTCTATGTGCATCCGTTGCATGGCAATCACTACTCCTTGCATAGCTTCGATTATAAGACTTCCTCTTGTCTAGTAATCATTTACAGCTTTGTAAGACTTTCTCTCATTGGCCTTCCAAACCCCCATTAACGTTCTTTATGCCATAACATCCTGGTGCTAATACCAAATGCTTGCGCTCACCGGTTGAGTAGACTTCGAAACAGTTGATTCATGACGTTCATGTTTATGTTTACTTGACTGAATCCTTCTTATGTTGTGAAAATTTACTTGATGCTTGGAATGAAGGATAGAACTTCTACGCTGAATACTTAACACATCTTTAATGAACCTTGTGCGGTTTCATGTCTTTGAAGCAATAGTTCATGAAAACTTCTAGCTTGTTTAACTCTTGCATTATCATCTCTTATATCAATATAGATATTTGCTTTGAGTGATTTGATCTCAGTTCACATGCTTTACATTATTATTGGATCAAGATTATGTTGGTAGCATGTCACTTCAGAAATTATCTTTGTTATCGTTTTGCTCGGGACGAGCAGAACTAAGCTTGGGGATGCTGATACGTCTCCAACGTATCGATAATTTCTTATGTTCCATGCCACATTATTGATGATATCTACATGTTTTATGCACACTTTATGTCATATTCGTGCATTTTCTGGAACTAACCTATTAACAAGATGCCGAAGTGCCAGTTCCTGTTTTCTGCTGTTTTTGGTTTCAGAAATCCTAGTAACGAAATATTCTCGGAATAGGACGAAACCCACAGAAACCTTCCAGAGCCGCCGCCATCACGAAGCCAAGATCTGGGGGACATGAGTCTCTGTTCCGGCACCCTGCCGGACGGGGAAGTGCCACCGGAAGGCTCCTCCATCGACACCACCGCCATCTTCATCATCGCTGCTGTCTCCCATGAGGAGGGAGTAGTTCTCCATCGAGGCTCGGGGTACCGGTAGCTATGTGGTTCATCTCTCTCCTATGCACTTCAATACAATAATCTCATGAGCTGCCTTACATGATTGAGATTCATATGATGATGCTTGTAATCTAGATGTCATTATGCTAGTCAAGTGAGTTTTACTTATGTGATCTCCGGAGACTCCTTGTCCCACGTGTGTAAAGGTGACAGTGTGTGCACCGTGTGGGTCTCTTAGGCTATATTTCATAGAATACTTATTCACTGTTATGAATGGCGTAGTGAAGTGCTTATTTATATCTCTTTATGATTGCAATGTGTTTTGTATCACAATTTATCCATGTGCTACTCTAGCAATGTTATTAAAGTAGTTTTATTCCTCCTGCACGATGTAATGGTGACAGTGTGTGCATCCGTGTTAGTACTTGGTTTATGCTATGATTATGATCTCTTGTAGATTGTGAAGTTAACTATTGCTATGATAGTATTGATGTGTATTATTCCTCCTACATAAGCATGAAGGTGACAGTGTGCATGCTATGTTAGTACTTGGTTTAGTCGTTTCGATCTTTCATGCACTCTAAGGTTATTTAAATATGAACATTGAATTGTGGAGCTTGTTAACTCCGCATTGAGGGTTCGTGTAATCCTACGCAATGTGTTCATCATCCAACAAGAGAGTGTAGAGTATGCATTTATCTATTCTGTTATGTGATCAATGTTGAGAGTGTCCACTAGTGAAAGTCTAATCCCTAGGCCTTGTTCCTAAATACGCTATCGCTGCTTGTTACTGTTTTCTGTTACTACTCTGCGTTACTACTGCATGTTTACCCGCAATATTACTACCATCAACTGCACGCCAGCAAGCACTTTTCTGGCGCCATACTACTGCTCATATTCATTCATACCACTTGTGTTTCACTATCTCTTCGCCGAACTAGTACACCTATTAGGTGTGTTGGGGACACAAGAGACTTCTTGCTTTGTGGTTGCAGGGTTGCATGAGAGGGATATCTTTGACCTCTTCCTCCCTGAGTTCGATAAACCTTAGGTAATCCACTTAAGGGAAACTTGCTGCTGTTCTACAAACCTCTGCTCTTGGAGGCCCAACACTGTCTACAAGAATAGAAGCACCCGTAGACATCACTCGGTCACACGTTCGGTGTTGATGAAGACGACGTCCTTCTCCCCGTTCCAGCGGGCAGCGGAAGTAGTAGATCCTCCTCGGAATCCCGACAGCACGACGACGTGGTGGCGGTGGTGGTGAAGAACTCCGGCAGGGCTTCGCCTAAGCGTATGCGGGAGAAGTGGTGGAGGAAGAGAGGCTAGGGTTTGGGAGAGGGGGTGGCTAGGGCGCCGGCCATGGGCAGCCCTAGGTGGTGCGGCCAAGAGTGGGCTGCCCCCTCCCTCTCCTCCTCATTATATAGGTGGAAATCCCCAAGTGTTGGTATCCAAGTCTTCGAATAAGACCCGAAACCAAAACCTACCAAAGGGACAAAACCTACCCAAGGGGGGAATCCCACTCAAGGTGGGACTCCCACCCCTTCCTTGGGGGGTTGGCCGGCCACCCTAGGGGAGTCCACCTTGGACTCCTCCCCTTTAGGGTTGGCTGGCCATGCAAGGTGGAGTCCCTCCGGGACTCCACTTTCCATGGTGATTTCTTCCGGACTTTTCTAGAACCTTCTAGAACCTGCCATAAATGCACCGGATCATTTCCAAACTTGGAATATGACTTCCTATATATGAATCTTATTCTCCGGACCATTCCGGACCTCCTCGTGATGTCCTGGATCCCATCCGAGACTCCGAACAAAACTTCGAACTCCATTCCTTATTCCATATCTACTTAAACGACATCAAACCTTAAGTGTGTCACCCTACGGTTCGTGAACTATGTAGACATGGTTGAGACCTCTCTCCGACCAATAACCAATAGCGGGATCTGGAGATCCATAATGGCTCCCACATATTCAACGATGACTTAGTGATCGAATGAACCATTTACATACGATACCGATTCCCTTTGTCACGCGATATTTTACTTGTCCGAGGTTTGATCATCGGTATCTCTATACCTTGTTCAACCTCGTCTCCTGACAAGTACTCTTTACTCGTACTATGGTATGTGGTCTCTTATGAACCATTCATATGCTTGCAAGCTATTTAGATGACATTCCACCGAGAGGGCCCAGAGTATATCTATCCGTCATCGGGATGGACAAATCCCACTGTTGATCCATATGCCTCAACTCATACTTTCCGGATACTTAATCCCACCTTTATAACCACCCATTTACGCAGTGGCGTTTGATGTAATCAAAGTACCTTTCCGGTATAAGTGATTTACATGATCTCATGGTCAAAAGGACTAGGTAACTATGTATCGAAAGCTTATAGCAAATGACTTAATGACGTGATCTTATGCTACGCTTAATTGGGTGTGTCCATTACATCATTCATATAATGATATAACCTTGTTATTAATAACATCCAATGTTCATGATTATGAAACTAATCATCTATTAATCAACAAGCTAGTTAAGAGGCTTACTAGGGACTCATTGTTGTTTACATAACACACATGTATCAATGTTTCGGTTAATACAATTGTAGCATGGTATATAAACTTTTATCATAAACATAAAGATATATAATAACCACTTTTATTATTGCCTCTTGGGCATATCTCCAACAGTCTCCCACTTGCACTAGAGTCAATAATCTAGATTACATTGTAAGGTACCTAACACCCATGGCATTCTGGTGTTGGTCATACTTTGCCCTAGGGAGAGCTTTAGTCAACGGTTCTGACACACTCAGAAACGTATGTATTTTGCAATTCATTTGCGTCTTCACGCATCACTCATTTTCCAAATGAGTCGGCATTAAATATGTTTGGTCTTCTGGTGGAACCTTAATTCCGCGGTCTGAAATATGTCACTAATATTGTCATACACAATATAGCTTCAAAGTTCTGACACTATCGGAACTACACCAAGTTCTCAAAGAACCTCTTGACTTAATATCCTCAGTCATTGTCAAAACAATGACATATTCTGCCTTCTTTTGTAGAATCCGTCACAACATTTTAGAACTCTTCTAAATCTAGCATTGTGCTACCTTTTAAACAACACTTAGCCTAATTTAGATTTGAAATTCATTTTTATATGTGACCAAACTAATATCGGTGCAACATTTTACAGCGATTTGTTTGTCATTACCCCATACAAAAATATATTTATATATCCTTGATTCTTCTGAAGTACTCAAGGATATTCTTACTGTTGTCCAATGATCATCACATGAATCATTCTGGTATATGCTCATAACACTTTAGAGCATAGGACATCTGATTATGTACATATTATACGTGATCTATAATCACTCATGTGTTTCAACTCATTGAGTATCATATACACTCAAGTCTTGTTAATCCTTCACATGAATAGAACACCTTCTTTATATACTTTAACTTAAACTTATTATGTGTTTCAATCTATCTTCATAGATCTTGACACTAAATATGTTTCAGTCCATATCCTTTCATTGAAGCTAATTCTCAATGAAACCTTTTAATCAATTATATAATTACACTATTTATAATCAACGATATGTCAGCTACATAAAGTATTACAAATATGTCTCAGCGCTCCCACTTAATTTCTTGCAAATGTAAGCACCTTCATCGTTTCTGATGAAATCAAAAACTCTTTGACTATTTCATCCGGTGAAGATTCCAACTCCGCAATACTCACTTCATCCAATTGAAGTTCGTATTCTTATCTAGTATTCTACGGACTAGCAAAACTCTTGGTTGTATCTTGTATACACCTTTAATACACACTTCTGTTAAGTAATATATTTTGCTATCCTACTAGCATATCTCATAAAGAAATATGTAGTGATTACTAGAATAATCCACATAGACTATAAGCATTGCTACGGAAGATCTAATCTTATCATAGTCAACTCTTTGAACTTTGTCATAAACAACTTTTCGACATATCGTGCTTATTCAAGGATATTGCATCCAAGTCCATCGATTTTATAGATCCATTTACTTTCAAAAAGTATTCATCTATCTTGGATTTCATGGCGCATAGCCATTTTAACGGAGTCAGGGCCCATCATAACTTCTTTGTTTGTAGTTGGTTTATTATTGTTCAAAATCAATCCTTGGTCCACAAATCATTTATTTGATCACAAAGTAAACCAAACCTACAAGGTTCAATAGGTACTTCGATCTCCATGGCTAAAACACTTTGTAGTCATGGGAGTCATGATTGTCGTAGCCGCTTCCGGAACCTATTTCCGATGCATGCTCAGGTTCATAAACCTTATCAAGTTCTATTGTCCTCCCACTCAAATACTTCGCTAGAAAATAATTTCTTGGAAATAAGCAAGTAATATTAACAAACACGTTTGTCTTTTACTTCATAGTGGAAAGAATTCCCAATCAATTCTCTGGGATAACCAACAAAGACATTCATCCGATTTTGGTTGTAAACTCATTTACTTATGATATGCATACCAAAATTTAAGAAAGGACTAGTAGGGTTCATACCCATGCCATAACTCGTATGGTGTCATTTCAATGGATCATGATGATGCTCTATTTAGTGTAAAAGCGGTAGTCTCTAAAGCATAATCCACAAAAATTATAATGGCGTCATTTTATATTATCTCATCATTAATCCAACAAGGTTTGGATACATCTCTTGGATACTCTATCATCATTATGATACTCCAAGAAATGTGAGTTGTAGAACAATTTCATAACTCTCTTAGATGTTTTGCTAAAACTCGTAATTCAAATATTTCCACCATGATCCAATCATAGATATTTGACTTTTCTATTACGATGATTTCTAATTCATGCTGAAATTTATTTGAATCCATTCAAATGTTTCAAACTTCTTCCTTATCGAATATATCTACATATATACTCAATTCATTGTTGGAAGTTTTCATAAAGTAGAAGAATCTCCCGCACACAACTATGCCCAGTGAACCACATATATCATCATGTATGTTTCCACTAAGTTAGTTGCCCGTTCAACTCTTGGCCTATGAACGGTATTTCAGTCATTCTCTTTTAGAAAATATTTGCAAGCGCCAAACGATTCAAAAATCAAATGACTCCAAAAATCCATTTGCATGGAGTTCCTTCATGCGTTCCTTTCTAACATGACCTAAATGGCGGTTCCACAAATAAGTGGAATTCAAATCATTTGCCTTATGGAATTTTAGCGTTAGTGTTATGTATGTGTTTCACCATTAAGATTTATAATAACTTATCCATCGTACATGGAGTAATGTCATAATTTTAACAACTCATTGTTTTCATTTGACCAGAGCAAAATAAAAATTATTAAGTTGTTTATTATAAATTCTAAGGGCTAGATAGAATGCCAACGACGAACATAATAACACTTTATTTTTGTTCCAGAAGTGCATTCCTATCATATTCCTTGTCAGTCACTTAGGCCATTATATTCTTGTATTGCGTTGTTTTGTATGACATTTCATACCAACCAATATGGTACTAATACCCAAGAATTTCATTGTGTGATCAAACTAGGAATACAACCATAACATGTATATCATTTATATACACCTGAGCTAGACTTTCTAGTCTTTTCTTTTCTTTCTGCCAAAATATCTTTTGTAGTTTCTCTTTTAGCTTTCCTCATTATTCATAAAAACACTTCAACATCAATAACTTCTAGGTTTGTTGGTCAAATACCAATAACCTTGAGGTTCTGAAATTGATCATCATATGACAAGTGTTACAGATTTCACTATTAGTAACTTTGTAATATGATGAACAATTTCACTCATAATTTTATCCATCAATTCATGACGACTTTCCAAGACCATGTCTGTACATGCTAGGCTCGTAAAGTTTAACCTCAGTATTCGCATGTGCAAAACTGGTTTGCGCCCGTTGTATGCACACGTAGAATCTATACCTTAGTATTCGAAACGACGAGTCTTTAGCAACGGTGCATACTAAGGACGATCACTTCATGGATATGCAAATATCGTTAGTGCCCTAATAGTTGGAGGATTGGGACGCCTTGCGTCTTCAACCTTCGTACATTCCCATAAAACTTATGAGTTTATGTAGTCTCACCAAATTATATTCTATCATCTTGCAATAAGGTCTTAGATATCACATATATCTCATACCTTTGATTATTTCTGAAAACTAAAATTTTCAGCTCCTTACTTTTCAAACAAATTTGAACTTCAAGTTTCACGGAGACAAGATGACTTTAGGTACTAACTGAAATCATAGCTCTTTGAATCAGCAATGTGAGGTTTACTAAAAGTTTGCAATAGGACTTAATCATTTCTTGATTCTTTAACAATACGGTACCAGTCCGTAAAGTTTCTTGTCAGACTTAACAGTATTTCTATCTCAATTATAAGACTAGCGCATGGTAGAAAAACGGATGCCAATACTACAAAATTAATTCAAAATACTACTCAGACTATGTTTATGATAATTAGTTCATGTTTTAATCTAATTACTAATGAACTCCCACTTAATACAACATCCCTCATAGTTGTTAAGTGGTACACGATCCAAATCCACTATATCAAAACCGATCATCACGTGAGATGATGTAGCTTCAATGGTGAACATCAACATGTTGATCATATCATCCATATGACTCATGTTCAACCTTTCGGTTTCCGTTGTCCCGAGGCCATGTCTGTACATGCTAGGCTCGTCAAGCAAACCCAAGTATTCCGCGTGTGCAACATGGCTTACACCCGTTGTATGTGAACGTTGAGTCTATCACATCCGATCATCACGAGATGCTTCGAAACGACGAACTATATCAACGGTGCATACGAGGGGAGGACACTTTATTATCTTGATATTAATGTGAGGGATCATCTTATAATGCTACCGTCGCGTTCTAAGCAAAATAAGATGCATAAAGGATTAACATCACATGCAATTCATATGTGATATGATATGGCCCTTTATTCTTTGCGCCTTCGATCTTCATCTCCAAAGCACGGACAT
This sequence comes from Lolium multiflorum, assembly GCA_030979885.1. Classification (NCBI taxonomy): domain Eukaryota; kingdom Viridiplantae; phylum Streptophyta; class Magnoliopsida; order Poales; family Poaceae; genus Lolium; species Lolium multiflorum. The sequence goes on along the minus strand of CM061749.1, from coordinate 134,807,327 downwards.
GATCTCCATCATCAACGGGCATGATCTCCATCATCGTCGCGTAGCGTCAAGGTCCATGGCGCCGTCTTCATGGTTGTTCACCTCATGTAGCAACTATTACAACTACTTTGAAATAATACTCAACATGAAATTTAAAGACAACCATAAGGCTCCTGCCGGTTGCCACAATACAATAATGATCATCTCATACATATTCATCATCACATTATGGCCATATCACATCACCAAACCCTGCAAAAACAAGTTAGACGTCTCTAATTTGGTTTGCGTATTTTACGTGGTTTAGGGTTTTCGAGTAAGATCTAATCTATCTACGAACATGAACCACAACGGTGATACTAGTGTTGTTAATAGAAGAGTAAATTGAATCTTCACTATAGTAGGAGAGAAAGACACCCGCAAAGCCACTTATGCAATACAAGTTGCATGTCGAGCGTGGAGCAAATCTCATGAACGCGATCATGTAAAGTTAGCCCGAGCCGCTTCATCCCACATTCCCACAAAGATGCAAAGTACTCAAACTAAAGACAACATAAGCATCAACGCCCACAAAACCATTGTGTTCTACTCGTGCAACCATCTATGCATAGACACGGCTCTGATACCACTATAGGGATTCGTTGCATAGAAAACAAAAATTTTCCTACCGCGAGAACGCAATCCAAGCCAAGATGCAATCTAGAAGACGAAAGCAACGAGGGGATGAACAAGACTCACCCTTGAAGATTTCCAAAGCCTTCAAGATGAGGCTCTTGTTGCTGCGGTAGACGATCACTTGCCGCTTTCAAAAGCGTGTAGAAGATCTTGACGGTGCCACAATCGGGCAGCACCTCCGTACTCGGTCACACGTTCGGTGTTGATGAAGACGACGTCCTTCTCCCCGTTCCAGCGGGCAGCGGAAGTAGTAGATCCTCCTCGCAGCACGACGACGTGGTGGCGGTGGTGGTGAAGAACTCCGGCAGGGCTTCGCCTAAGCGTATGCGGGAGAAGTGGTGGAGGAGGAGAGGCTAGGGTTTGGGAGAGGGGGTGGCTAGGGCGCCGGCCATGGGCAGCCCTAGGTGGTGCGGCCAAGATTGGGCTGCCCCTCCCTCTCCTCCTCATTATATAGGTGGAAATCCCCAAGTGTTGGTATCCAAGTCTTCGAATAAGACCCGAAACCAAAACCTACCAAAGGGACAAAACCTACCCAAGGGGGAATCCCACTCAAGGTGGGACTCCCACCCCTTCCTTGGGGGGTTGGCCGGCCACCCTAGGGGAGTCCACCTTGGACTCCTCCCCTTTAGGGTTGGCTGGCCATGCAAGGTGGAGTCCCTCCGGGACTCCACTTTCCATGGTGATTTCTTCCGGACTTTTCTAGAACCTTCTAGAACCTGCCATAAATGCACCAGATCATTTCCAAACTTGGAATATGACTTCCTATATATGAATCTTATTCTCCGGACCATTCCGGACCTCCTCGTGATGTCCTGGATCCCATCCGAGACTCCGAACAAAACTTCGAACTCCATTCCTTATTCCATATCTACTTAAACGACATCAAACCTTAAGTGTGTCACCCTACGGTTCGTGAACTATGTAGACATGGTTGAGACCTCTCTCCGACCAATAACCAATAGCGGGATCTGGAGATCCATAATGGCTCCCACATATTCAACGATGACTTAGTGATCGAATGAACCATTTACATACGATACCGATTCCCTTTGTCACGCGATATTTTACTTGTCCGAGGTTTGATCATCGGTATCTCTATACCTTGTTCAACCTCGTCTCCGACAAGTACTCTTTACTCGTACCGTGGTATGTGGTCTCTTATGAACCATTCATATGCTTGCAAGCTATTTAGACGACATTCCACCGAGAGGGCCCAGAGTATATCTATCCGTCATCGGGATGGACAAATCCCACTGTTGATCCATATGCCTCAACTCATACTTTCCGGATACTTAATCCCACCTTTATAACCACCCATTTACGCAGTGGCGTTTGATGTAATCAAAGTACCTTTCCGGTATAAGTGATTTACATGATCTCATGGTCAAAAGGACTAGGTAACTATGTATCGAAAGCTTATAGCAAATGACTTAATGACGTGATCTTATGCTACGCTTAATTGGGTGTGTCCATTACATCATTCATATAATGATATAACCTTGTTATTAATAACATCCAATGTTCATGATTATGAAACTAATCATCTATTAATCAACAAGCTAGTTAAGAGGCTTACTAGGGACTCATTGTTGTTTACATAACACACATGTATCAATGTTTCGGTTAATACAATTGTAGCATGGTATATAAACTTTTATCAAAAACATAAATATATATAATAACCACTTTTATTATTGCCTCTTAGGCATATCTCCAACAGATCACCCAAGGTTTATCGAACTCAGGGAGGTAGAGGTCAAAGATATTCCTCTCAAGCAACCCTGCAATTAAGATACAAGAAGTCTCCTGTGTCCCCAACACACCTAATACACTTGTAATATGTATAGGTGCACTAGTTCGGCGAAGAGATATTAAAACACAGGTGGTATAGATGGTAGTAAACGGAATTGCGATCTGAAGTAAATATTGCAGGAAGTAAAGATGCAGTAAAACAGTAAATAAGCGATGTTTGCAGTATTTGGAAACAAGGCCTAGGGATCATAATTTCACTAGTGGCCACTCTCAACATTGCAATCATAATTGAATATAAATATAAGCACTTCATCATACTACTCTCCTGTTGGATAAAGAACTCAAATTCATTGGGAAAGTGTGCAAAAGCACACCTCAAAGGCGTATTCCCAAGTACTAATGAACACCCCACACTGTCACCGTGAGCATTCATAGGAGGTACTAACACACCACAATTCATAAGGGAGTTACACACGGCGCACACACTGTACCTTTACGCCGAGGTCACAGTAACCCCAAAGTTCACATAATAAAACACTTGAATATGACATCTAGATTGCAAAGCCTATGATCACATAGATGAACAAATAAATGCTACTATCAAACACTCTCTTGTTGGATAACAAACACCATTCATTGTGTAGGGATACAAGAGCTCCCTCAAGCCGGAGTAAACAAGCTCCACAACGTCATAAAGGAAACACACACGATGCACACACTGTCACCATTACACCGTGGAGAGTGAATCCAGAGTTCATATTAAAGTAACCTCTAGAGTGCATAATAGACAAGAGTAACATCTACATATTCATAAAGATCACACCATGGGAGAGAAAGATGAACCACATAGCTACCGGTAGAGCCCTCAGCCTAGGGGCAGAACTACTCCCTCCTCATCATGGGAGACAGCAGCGGCGATGAAGATGGCGGTGGTGTCGATGGAGATGACTCCGGGGGAAATTCCCCGTCCCGGCGGTGTAATATCCCAGGTTTAGAGGCTATAAAATGAGAGAACACCAAAGTGTGCATTGCATTCATGCATAGAAAATCCGGGGAATTTTCGCGCTTTCAAATAAAACTTACCACAGTAACTGAAGTTTCACTTGACTTGCTGGAATTGAAGTAGATCATCAAGTCAAGCGCTATAAACTTCACTGTGATCTTTGCTAAAACCCTGTTTTGGGTAGAGATGATTTGATCTAGGGGCTAGATCAAATGGAATTAGATTTACAACAAACAACACCTTAAGTAAGGGTCAACTATAAGATCTTATAAAGGATCTCAACATGACATTCCTTACAACAACACATTCTTTAAGAATCAAACCCTAACTTCTTAACACTTAAAAGTTAGCAACTACATTTGTGTGTAATTTAATTCACTTCTAAACTTAAAAATAAATAAGGTAAATCACAGGGTCTAAAGTGCATAAAGGCCACACATTCTTATTTATATCATAACTTATTAAATATATGGAATATCATAAAACTAAATCCATTTACATTACAAATTATAGTTCAAACTATTTGAATAAAACTAACCCTGAGTATTTTGAAACTCATATGATCATGCCTTGGTGAAATCAAACACCAACTATCCAAAATTGAGGAATAACCTTCAACCTTGACCTTTTGACCAATATTATATGTAAATCCAATCAAATATGATATAGTGACTCATCCACAATAATAAAACCATCCATAAGATATTTTGTAACAAATGCCACTTAGCTATCTAAAGATAAATCATATGAGAGGATAAGGATGATGCCACATAGGATGAAAATATCTACATGACTTGCACTCCAAGCTATGCCACCTCATGCCCAAAGGATTGCTATGGATGAGGGCATGACAACCAAGCACCTTACTCATCAAACCAAAACAAGAGTCACCCACCTATGTGTCATGATACTAGAGCTTGCCCAAGCCTATAAAAGGAGCCACACCCTTCATCCATTTGATCATCTTGTAGCATGACACAAGGAAACCAACACATAGAGCCACTCCATACATTAGCTAGGATCAAGATAAAGAAGCTAGGAGGTGGAGGCATACCACAAGATGCAGGTTTATCAGACTTCCAGAAGAACAAGCTACATAAGATACCAAGGTAGAATTCTTAGGCAAACCATATATTTAGAGGATCATATCATCATCTCTTAAGTAGGACCTTGAATATTCCAAGACATTGAGAAGTGAGAGAGATTATAGATGCTAACCATATCCATGTCCATCCTAGAGAATATTAGAGTAGTATTAAATCCTACTTGTTCAAACCAACCTTTAATCTTGGAGGTGAGAGACATATTCTATTAGTGATACATAACTAAAACCCTAGACCATATCTGATTACCAATCCAAGTATCACTTTGGATTATAAGTAGAACCCTGCCATGCCTCATGCCTATTTTATACTTCAATTAGTGAAGTATCACTAAGACCCTAAACCTTTCACATAGGTTCCACTCCACATAAAATATTATGTCCTAACTTGTGTATCAGGGAACACAAGAATAAAACCAATCCCTATATACTTAAAGACTAATGCCATTTGGTGAGTAGAATGAAACCAACATCCAATTCTATTTTGCCTTCCAAGTATTTTGTTTAGTTGACCAATAGAAATGATATATTATAGTTTGGACCATAACCTTAGCAAGTGAATAAACCATGATGAGCTTGGGATTTATCTTAAGTAATCCAAGCTAGAATTTGCTAAGCAAGATTATTAAAGATAGAGTTTATCAAACTATCTTCTTAAACCCTAAGAACTATCATACACATAAAATCATGAACCAATTTCATACCCTTTTCCATTTGTTAAACCCTAGCCATAATTTAACTATATGTGAGTAATCACTATGGTTAAGAAATAGAAAAGTATAATATGTTCACCATGCACATGTTCTAAATTTCAAATCATTTAAACATATTTGATTCTAAAATTAAAAGCAATTGGGTTGAACCCTAAAATTTATATCTATTTTTAATTTTAACTTGTGCCTCATAAGAACCCCAAATTAACCAATTATAAAATGGTTGTTTATAAACAAAACAATACAGTAGGTAGCATTATCAAATTGTTTTGACATTCAAATACTTTATAACCTGCAAAACAAAATAGAATTCAAATTTGAATTCAAACAACAAAATAGAAAACAGAAAAGAAAACAGAAATTTGAAAAAGGAAAAGAGAGGGAAACCTACCTGGCTTACCTGGACCGCAGCAGCCCACCACAACAGCCCATCCTCAGCCCAGGAGCAGTCCAGCCCACATCCAAATACCGTTTCGTTAGCTTTAAAATTCGTGCGAGAGGAAAAAACACGTCGTCGTCGTCTCCCGAGCACGACAGCGCGGAGGAGCCAGTAGGCCACGACCTCCTCGTCGATAAGCATGCCCGGACGTCGCCAGACCTCTCAGAACCGCGCCCAACTCAATTTGCGTCCGAGCTTATCCGCGGACGAGAACATCCTTGCCAGCTAGAAGCTTCCAGAGACCGCCACCTCTCCGACCGTGGCCGTCACCGTGTCGAGGCCACAGGGCTTCTCTTGGCCTATAAATAGAGGGAGGACATCGCCGTGCACTTCTTGTTCACCTCCGCCACTCCGTTTCTTCTCAGAACCCCTCTAACCCTCGGTTTCTTCCTCCACTGGTCGCCGGTGACCATCATGGCGCCGTCGACTGGAGCCACCCCGGAGCTCATAGCTTGGTCCAGGAGGAGCGCCTGGACTCAAGGAGTACCCTGGAAGAGTAGAGCATCAAGAGGAGCTCGGAGCGACGCCAATTTTGGATTTTCCCCTTGCAGCAAATCGCCGGGAATGGCGAAAGCCTCGCTGTCTCCGTCATCCATCGTCGTCGCCGACCACACCATCGTGTCCAGGGTGAGATTGCGCATCCGTGGACCCCTATTTTGCATCGCCTCATCGTCTGTAGCTTATTCTAGCATTTTGGCCGGAGCCCGCCGCCGCAGAGATGTTCGCCGGTGATGCTCCGGTGACCATTGGGTGGTGGCGTTCACGCTCGTTGACTCAGCATCGAGTACTGGTTCGAACACATCTAGTTAGGATGTCTCTGGTGGTCTCTAGCGGTCGATCCGTTGCTCGCCGGAGCATCGCCGTTGTTCTCTCCGGCGAGATCGACGTGGCACCGCCACCTCAGCGCTGTTGACTGGTCGTTGCCCGCGTGGCAATTGACTCAAACAGGCCCACCTGTCTGTCTCTGGGTAGATCTGAATCGGTACAAATAGTATTTGTTTTAATTTAAAAACTAGAAAATAGCTGAAACTTTGCATAAATAGATAAAATTCATTTTATCTTAGAAAAATATGAATAATATATCAAAATGCTCACAAAAATAAACTATATTCAAATAAAATATAAAACAAAAATGTGTGTCAAAATAAAAATTCATTTATTTTTAACTTTATTGGTTATGCCTTTTCAATTGTTTCGAATCCAATTTAAATTCTATAATTAATAAAGTTTAAAAATTAAATACTAGCTAGAAGTAAGTAAATAAAATGTGAAGATTAATTTTTATCATATTTTCATCAATTAAAATATTAGTGGTAATTCATAAACCCTAATGTGCAAATTACCATTTACTAGTTCTTTAAATAATAATAAAGCAAGAAAATACCAACAACTAATATTATTTTGATAACTCAAAAATTGTAACTTAAACATTCTTTAAATTATCAAGTTATTATTTTAAAACCTAATCATAATTATAAAACCCTAATTCTGGAAATTAAACCCTAACTAATATTTGTCTTAATTCTTAAACCTTTTGAAATAATCAAATGCTAAGGCTATTATTAATTTTGTGCAAAGTACTTAATCACAATAATTTTAGTACTAATTATTACTTTAAGAATTGTATCATAATTAGAAACCCTAGTTCTAATATAAATAAAACTTTGATCCTATTATTTTATGTGATCATTCCACATTAGTTTCAATTCTAAAACCCTAGGGGTTTAGCCCATATGATTATATAAACTTCACTTTACTTATAGAACCTTGCTAAGCAACAAATATATGCATGCTCATGATCCATTAGGATAAAACCAATTCACATAAGATTACCATTTCATGTCTTTATTTTTGGTTAACACCTATATGATCCAATTAGTGCCATCTAGGTATAAACCCTAGCTTGTTAATATGTTAGCACCATTGATCACCATACCACACCATGAAATTCAAACTCAACCATCAAACCCTAGTAGAATCCTAATGATGAACCTAATACCAATCTTGTGTAGTAATGCACATCACATGCTCCTATTCAACTAAATCCTATTTATGAAATGATAAACCACCTAGTTTAGAAACCATTAGTCATTACTTAGTAAAGCCAATGTGAAGCCATAGTAAACTCTAATAGCTAACTTATGGAACCACCTTGATAACCATCATTTGATATGATGCTTATGACAAACCATATTAATAAACCTACCAATACTTTCTACATATAAACCCATTCTATTAAAGAACCAACTAGTACCTATTAGAAAACTAAATGAATCAAATAGTAAACCCTAGAAGCCATAGCTCCTATTTGAAGTAATTCTTATACTTATTAACCTGTTCTTCAAAAGTTAAGTACAGATGTCAATCCAACCATAGAAGCCATAGTTCTTATTTATACTTACTATTTCTTAATTAACATGTTCTTCAAAAGTTATTCTTTTGAAGTATAATCTATGTAATCATCAACCATGTCCCGTAGAACTTAAAACTGACAACTATTCTTGACTTGTTATACCATCACCATTCCTTTGTGTGTATGTTTGTTATGATGCATTATATCACTTGTTTATGCTATAATATCACCAACCCTAATAAGAACCTTGTTTGAGAACCATCCTAAAAGTGTAACACACCCTAAAGAAATATTTACAACTCATCAATCCTAAATCATCGGGGTTAGGTTACGCTCGGGACGATTGCATCTCATACTATGCATTATAAGCATCTTTGCCAGTTCTTTAAACATTGTCCTTACCGGACGATGATGGTATTTCAGAATTTGGAGTTATCACGTATCGAAGCTTTTGCATAATCTTGCAGTCAAGAAAGGCAAGTTCATCGCTTGCTCATGTCATTTGATTATTTTTATCAAATTATATGAAAAGTACTATACTTATCACTCTTGCATTGAAAAGCAAATATTATTTTACAATTATGAATATCACTATGTGGTGGGCAATGGAACCATGGTATGTGTTGATTGGTGGAGGTTCCATTGCACGGGTACTATTCATCTAGGATTAAGTACCAATGCCGTCCAGTGATTCTAGCGCCGTACATATCGCGTTAACCATAAGATCTATAATGGCTCTGGGGAAGTCAGCTGTATCTTTTCCCTCTCGCATGCCAACGGACTAGTGATAAGGGTTGCCTGTATCGGTCTATCTTTGGTAAAGGTGGGGACATGTGGTCTTGCACGGTCTACCATTAGATAAAGGGGAGGGCAGACTTGTCATTGGTCTATGAAGGATTGTAAGGGTTGTCCGGATCGGTCTATCTATGGTGTATAGGACGGGGCACATAAAATTGTTCGGATCGGTCTACCTTATTGGTATAGGGGAGAACAAGTGCTCGCGTTGGTCTACCCATATGATAAAGGGGAGGACAGACTTACAAAAGGGTGGGTCTGCGAGGTCGCGGAGAAGGCAGTGATTGGCTTGGTTCTTATACTGGGCCTCACACCAAAGGAAGTGTGGACGAGGATATACTCTCGGCCGGCAACAAGGATAAGTTCTCTTATGGGGTAAAGTAACGCACCTCTGCAGAGGGTATCAAATTGTGGCGTCACTCCCTGTTCCGGGAAGGGAATTGCGAACGCGGCAGAAAGGAACTCCATGAAGTTCTAGTCAACCTGTGAAGACTGACGGGCATAGTTTTCAGAATAAAATAAACCTTTTGAAGAATTTTTTATGAAAACTTGCATTCTCCTATGACTTTCTGGTCTGTGGCTGTAGCTAGTGCATGATACACCTATTTCCTAATATGAACTTGCTGAGTACGCTCGTACTCATCCCACTCTTAAATCCCCTGCTTAGCTATGGAGGCACCGAAGGAGAATCTACCGTGGAACTCAAAGACAAAGGAGTCAACTGCAACAAGACAAAGAATCCAAGCAAAGAAGTCCATGAAGTCAACTGCTGCAACAACTATAGTGGAAACTTAGACTAGTAATAGAAGGGAGCCTTTCCCTAATCCTAGCACCTAAGTAGCTAGATTTCTATAGCAAGCCTAGTAGCTCTTAAGCTTGAATTAGCAATAGCTTAGACTACGAGTCGTTCTTCTCGAGCTTTATTTGAAGTTTTACCTCACTGTAAAGTAGGAGGCTGTGTTGATCTTCTGTAAACAGCTTGTGTATCCTTCTATAGACATACCTTGGACTCGCATATGTTTCGTTGTACCACTCTGAGGGATGTAATATTAGTGGAACGGTGTTTCACTTGTGTTATGTCAACGACTTGTGTACTACACCATGCAGGTATGCTTCACCACAGCTGGTATCAGAGCAAATGCTTTGACCCTAGGATTAAAACCCTTTAAAGGAGACCTATAGGTTTGGTAGTGTCTATAGGAAGTTGTATTAGCTAAGACAACTATGCTAAACAAACTATTCTTCTGACTTGAGATGGGTATTCACTTGAGAATAATCCTGACACACTTGAGTCAATTTTTCTTATCTATCTTTCTTAAGTAAAATTAGTTAGTTATCTCTCTTCATTCCAAATAACTAGAACACCATTGGAGCTTAAGATGATGGGTGCTAGTAGACCACAGTTGGTATCCAACACATGGTTGTCCAAAGAGAGGATACAACCATAAGGAAGATATCCTATTGGAAGAAGTATACCGACACAAGTTATAGTTAAGTAAGAGTCGTTTAAGATGTCAAATGATTGGTATTAAATGAGGAAGATAAGTCATACGAGGTAGATTAGATCTATGATGAGTCAATCATAGGAGGTAAGAAAGAGTGATAGGATTTATATAAGTCTACTTTTCATGGTAGAGTTGGTAATCATATATGATTCACTTGAGAGTCATGATGTGATGGAGTAGAACATCATAAGTATGATAACAGAAGTATGATAAGGAGTAGGATTTAAGGAATAGTTCAAAAACTTAGGCCTTAAAATCATGTTAACTATGTCAAATATGCTAGAACCATAGTCCTTAGTTTAAAGAAGGCTTATTTAGAGCATATCACATAGAGAAATCCTGGAGTCATAGGTGGTATATTCTAACAATCCTGTGTTTAGAGTAGCCATGTTATAGCCTCGAGAGATCATGTGAGGTTAGTTTTCAATTAAATGGAAGGTAAGTTAGCACTTTCCAAGGAAATTAGGTCAACCACAACTATTCTGGACCAATTTGCTCAAGTTTATTTGATTGCAAGTGAGCAATCGAGGTAAATATTGAGGCAAATAGTAGAAATCCCTATATATGTGCTAAGTATCACAACCAAAACCTATCTTATGTGGTGTTATATACTACACATCTGAGCTTGATGTTTAGGGATGTCTTACCCAAATATTATAGTCAGGCATATAAAGATGTGTATTGTATGCACAAAGCTGGATTTTCTTGGATATTATTGGATTTTCATTGATTGACTAGATCCATACATGAAGTTTGAATTTGATATTCAAATGCATGTTGCAATATCAAGCTCTTACTTGATGTTATAGGTCTAGAGGGTAAAGGTATTCGTGTAAGGAAGTGATGAATTCTGAAGATTTTGAAGACAAGACGAAGGTTCACTGGAAGAAGGAAGTAAAGTTGTGGGAAGCCACCACAATAATTTGAAGGAAGGACCAATCAAAACTCATTTTTATCCTCAATTGAGGAGTACTTCAACATGGAAGTACCATGGAAGTGAGAAAAATAGTGAATATGGAGCAGAAGAAGTGGAGCCATATTCATTATGGAAAAAGGGATGCAAGTGAAGTCACTTACGATACTATCCGTATAGTGTCAACAAGTGGTTCTCTTGCAAAACAAACCCTCGAAGAAGGAAAATGGACAAGTTAAGTCACAGTCGATATAATAAGACCGCAGCTGATATAGGATAAACATGAGAGAAAGCATCGAAAGTAAGGTAGATCTTAATTAAAACCATAAAAGTATACGCATCTAGTAGGTAGATGTTGACTAGAACCATAATTAGTCCACAGCTGGTATCAAATAAGTCACATCTGGTGCTAGTTAGTTTGTAGCTGGTATCAGATAGTCCACAGCTTGAACATTCCTTTATTCTAAAAGAAAGAGGGATTCCGTAGCTGGTATTCCGCAGCTGGTAAATATTTAGTCGGAGAATTCCCATCGGATACCCACAACTGTGTGGATACACCGCAAAGAATTCTTCGTGAGACCCTAGAAAAGTACAAACTAAAAGCCAGACTTAGACCAACTATCTAACCTTGGAGTTTAATGATTAGAAGAAAAGGAGTTTAAAGATCATTAGTAAACTCCAAGGGGGAGAGGAAGGCTGAAGGAGAAGTATTAAGATATGATTTGGAGTATGACAGACAAAGAAGAAGGTCTGAACTGAGAGGAAGTTCGATCTTATTTTCATAAGGTTGTTGGAAAGTATCCATATAATATTACTCTCAGGAGGATGTCAGACTAGAAGCCGAGGTTTATATCTCGAAGAATTAAGAGTTAGACCCTAACTTGAATGGGTAATTAATTATTACTCAGAAGTCCAAGAGCTCAAGTAAGTCTTAGTTTTTCCTAGTTTTACCCAAGCGTTTGTCTGAAACCATCACACGTGATGTAACGGCCGGTTGCCCGACGGTTGACCGTTATCTTCTGACTAGTGGGGCCACGTAGAGCCCGCAAAGACACGTCAGACCATCCATCTTTGTTTGACCGTAAGCATCGTTGTATCCCTGACCAAAACGCGAACGAGTGGGGCTTCGGTATATCAAATGACAAGTGGGGCCATGACGCTGATACAAGGGGAAATACACGGGTAGGATTAGATTTTTAAACGGAGCTCTACAGCGATGGCACGGAGGAGGTGGCATGCGGGGTGCCGAGATGAGATCGACGTCCACAAAGAACTTCATGAGGCGAGACCAGACGCATTAGATAGATATGAACTAGACGCGTTTAACCATGCAAAGAAGAGAAGAAATGGTCGACGACATCGACGACCACCTCAAAACTTTGACTGACCGTGTCGGACACGAACGCGAGCAATGTAGAGAAAACTAGTGTCTCTCCTTTCTGGCGTGTATAGGTGGGTGCTAGGAGAGTGTGGTGGCGAAGGGAAAGACCTCGCGGCGGTCTGTGGCGTCCAGCATAGCGGGTCGGCGTGGCCGTGCCCACAGCGTGCATGCATGTTCGGCATTGGCATCAGCATGTACGTTCGGCATTGGCCTCGGCGGTATCTCTGGTGTGTCAGTGATCGAATGAGGGGACGGGATTGAGGGTGCATCCCGACGTTGACCTGGCGGCGAGCATAGCCGTTCGACCATGCCGATATCGGCATCGGCATCGTTTGGAGGCTGTGGTGCTCGAATCAAGTTGGGATTTGTTTCTTGTATGCCAAAATGAATTTGAAACAAGTTTCATGTTGAAGGTTAGGTAACGAAAGTTTGTAACTATCCCAAAATTATACTAGCGCCATGGTGAGGTTCTTTTTGATAGAGCTATACGGTTGGGCAAACTTTTTGACACTTTTTAGATAGGGTTCCTTGTTGTTACACGTATGGCATCATGTATGGAAAATTTGGGGTCATTTGGAGATGTTCGAAAAAATCACTTTGCTTAAGCGCATGCCGTTTCGTCTCGCTGAAACCAGCTTTTCTAACAAGGTGATTTTTTCTACCTTCTCTAAATAACCTCAAATTTCATACAGCTGATCTTCTATACATAGATAGATAGATTGTTTCGTTTTTACATTTTTCGAACATTTTATTTCCCTTTATAATACCCAATTGATTTTCAGGTCAAAACCTCGAAAAACAGCATCATGTATGGCATCATTTTCACCCTAAATTTCAAATTTTCTGAAACTTTCCCTTTTAGATATTCCTTGTTGTTATAGGTATGCCATCATGTATGCCAAACTTGGTTAGGTCTCACTGAAACCAGCTTTTGTAACAAATTAGGTTTTTTCTGCCTTCTCTAAATGACCTCAAAAATCATACGTGATAGGTTTATCATTCTATACAAAGATAGATGGTTTATCATTTTTTGCGTGAAAAGTAATGGCTACAACAAATTGTTGATGGTTTATAATTTTTTGCGTGAAAAGTAATGGCAACAACAAATCGGTGATGCATGGTTTATCATATTTTTTGCGTGAAAAGTAATGGCAACAACAAATTGTTGATGGTTTATCATTTTTTGCGTGAAAAGTAATGGCTACAACAAATTGTTGATGGTTTATCATTTTTTGCGTGAAAAGTAATGGCAACAACAAATCGGTGATGGTTTATCATTTTTTGCGTCAAAAGTAATGGCTACAACAAATTGTTGATGGTTTATCATTTTTTTGAAAAGTAATGGCTACATCAAATTGTCGATGGTTTATCATTTTTTTGCGTGAAAAGTAATGGCAACAACAAATCGGTGATGGTTTATCATTTTTTTTGCGTGAAAAGTAATGGTAACAACAAATCGGTGATGGTTTATCATTTTTTGCGTGAAAAATAACGCCAACAGAGAGACAGAGAGGGGTTATCCTGCCCGTTCCCTATATCATACGATCAACGATCGGCGGGCACGATCCGCGTGACATGGGCTAGACCAATCAGGGCGATGATGCACGTCTGCGAGAATTTGTGAAGAGAGAGGGCAAAACTGAGTACTATCAAGAAACCAAGGGCACCTGAGTAGTAAATAGACTAAGGGATTCAAATATGAGATTTAAAAAATGGAAAATGCTTGTTTTGTACAATGAAACCCATCTTGGCCTACCTCAAACTATTTGCAATACCAATATACATCAGTGTGAGAATTGTGGCCTCATTTAGACAAAGTATGATTTGGGGGAAGCTGTTTTGGGAAGGGCTTATTGTGGAAAACCATGCACCTTCATAGCTACTAGGTGATTTGAGAAGTGGCAATTTGTGGTAAAACTTGATTTATCTATGATTTATCTATGATTTGAGAAGTGGCAATTTGTGGTAAAGACTCCATGAGTAAGTGCCACTCTTTTTAGGATTTTTTTGCACATTAAATGACTCATTTAACTAGTTAATCCCATTTGTTGACTCTCTGTTGACCAGCCACTTGAGGGTAAAACTGAGTATATTGCACTAGCCAGTATTAGCACTCGAGGGGAAAATTGAGCACACAAAAAATGCTAGTATAAGACTCGAGGGTATACCTGAGTATATCTAAATTTCCAGGGTTAGACTCGAGGACACGTGCAATTGTTGACGCGTAGACGCGGGTCGCGGTGGAGAAGTCGAGACGTGCAATCGTGGACGCGTGTCGCGTTGCAGAAGTCCAAGACGTGCAGACGTGCACCTGTGCACGCGTAGGACGCGGGTCGCATTAACCACCCCTCGCCTTTATAGACGCCTCCTCGCACTCTCTCTGTCACTCTCACTCGCTCACGCATCGCCAACTCTCTCACGTCCCATCATCTTCTCCAAAGCAAAAACCCTCTCCCTCTCCCTCTTCCTCTTCCTCCGCCGGAGAGATGGACAAGGAGAATGCCAATCCCATCGTCGAGGTGGGCTCAAAGCGCGACGCCTCCATCTTCGGCGCCGTCCCCTCTACGGACGACGACGCCGCCGCCGTCGCCGGTGCATCGGAGGCTGCTGCCGCCGGTGGCAGTCAGATCCCGGCGGGATGGGACCCCTATGACCCCGCCGTACGTCCCGCCCCCGAACCCCTACGACACCTCCCTGGAGGACCCATGGAACGAGGTAACTACGGTTTGCTTCCTTTTTTGTTCCCCATTCCTTTTTGAACCCTATTTTTGCTGGTGTACATGGATCTGTAGATGGATGAGTATTGGGCTAATATTTGCGCCGATTTTATTCCATTTTGTTTTGATCACTTCTTGATTTCGTTTAAGATTTGGGGTTCGGCTGTTCGGTTAATTTATGCAAGTAATATTGGATCTCAATCAGTTAATTTATGCAAGTAATCATGGGATCTCAATCAGTTATTTTATGCACTAATCAAAAGATATCAACCGTTTAATTTTGCAAATAATCTCGAATGTGTTCAAGTTTAGATCTAGTTCAGATCTAGAATCTGTTTCTTTGCCTATGATGAATGGTTGGGCACAAATTTTTACAGGGAGGGTTCAGCGAACCATTGCTGTGTACAAATCTGTTGTGCATGAGCTTTAGTTCGCTAACACCTTCCCTGTAGATATATAATCATGTCCACTCTAACTGAGGCTGACTCTGTTTTTCTTAACTTTGTTATCATGTACGTTAGTCATCGTTGCAACTCATTCACTAGTTTCTGTTTGATATGGATCAGATGTCTGGCAGCGACGTCGGCAGCGACGAAGAGGAGGAGGACGTCAAGACTCGCCAGGTCCTGCGGAGGCTGCAAGTCGGCCAGTACATCTCCTACTTCGCCAAGGGGTGTACAGGTGCCCCTTCTGCACCAGGAGACTCGGCGCCACGGACTTCAACTGCCTCGTCACGCATGCTGAGAACATCAGCAACACCTTCCCCAACGTCGGCACGACGGTGAACGTCCACTCCTTCCGCGCCAAGCACAGGCGCTCGGCATGCACCTCCGCAGCTTGCAGCGGGTGGAGATCTCCGCCGGGCGCATGCCTCCGCTCAAGCCCAAGGCTCCCAAGGGGAGCAAGAGCAACAAGTGGAGGCAGAGCCAGATGGGGTAGGCGGAGTCCTGGACGTGTGCTGCTGCTGCTGCTGCCTCCTAGTTTGTTGTTGGGATCCCTTTGTTGTTAGCTAGGGATCCCTTGTTGTTATGTTAGTATGATGGTGCTGTGAAGAACCTGTTACTATGTTGGCTGCTGTGTATGCAGCCTATTATCTATCCATATTATCTAGGGATTATCTATCCCTAGTCTACTATATTTTGTTGGCCGTACTTAGTTTTCTTGATTTACTATGACTGTGAATTTATCGTACATTATCCTGGAGATTTGCTTCTAGATTTAACTACATACATATGGACCAGAGGGAGTACTAGATTTGCTGCCATATTGGGCAAACAACGAGGGCCAAAAGGCACAAATAATTGAAGAAAGTCAGAAATGCAAGCTTCTCTAGATTTTATACTAATTTGGTGAAAAGGACAGAGAGAAAGAGGGGAAAAAGGTGCACTTAATAATGCCAATTTGGGGCCGAGAGAGACAGAACCCAGCTCCTGCTCACGTGCAACCAAACGCTTCTCGTCCTGTCCCACGCGGTCCCTTTCTACCAGCCCCACGCGACGCGGGCCCACACGACGCGGCCCCACAAGACGCGGCCCCACACGTGACAGAACGGTCAACTAAACGGGAATCCTGCCGTCTGAGCTGCTTCTGCGGGTTTCAAACAAGGGCTTGGGGAAAACTGAGGAAAAACTAAGGAGCTGGGGAAAACTGAGTACAACTAAGGACCTGAGGGCACGAAAATAGAAATCCCAATTAATTATTACTCAGAAAAAGAGCTCAAGTAAGTCTAAGAAAATGAAGTTGGATGAAGAAGATGTCAAAGGAAAATCAAAGCCTGAGAATACTAAAGACCGAAGGAGTTTGACCATACCAAAACTAATGTTTATTAGAAAATTTTCTTTCATGGAACGTAAAGAAACCAAAAGGAGGACAACTAGTATAAACTAGAAGCCATGACTGGATGGACTAAATAAGTCTAATCCATTCATATGAATAGACCACCAGGACCATACCTATTGTAAATACCTTACCAAATACCATTACTATAGTTATGGTAGTAAGGGAAAACAATACCCTACCTTAAAAAAATATTTTAGAATTAAGATTTGGGCACCGCAGCTGGATCACCGCAGCTAGTAGAACCAAGCTTTGGGTACTCAGATAGGAAGGTGTCCTCACAACCCATTATTAAAGTCAATAGCACAATAAGATGTCCTAATCCAAGGATCTTTGGAGAGCAAGACTATAAGCTTAGAGTGTTGGAAGAAATCATGGAATTGAAGAAAGTATCAGTGCCAGACACCAGAAGACTTCAGGAAGGATCTGGACAAGGGATATATCCAATTATATCTAATGAGATCACCATGGAGATTGAAGGATTGTGATCTGTTCAAATCAGTTCAAGATTCTGAAACATGAGAGCGTTCGAACTTCGGGACGAAGTTCAGTTTAAGGGGGAGAGGCTGTAATATCCCAGGTTTAGAGGTTATAAATTGAGAGAACACCAAAGTGTGCATTGCATTCATGCATAGAAAATCCGGGGAATTTTCGCTTTCAAATAAAACTTACCATAGTAACTGAAGTTTCACTTGACTTGCTGGAATTGAAGTAGATCATCAAGTCAAGCGCTATAAACTTCACTGTGATCTTTGCTAAAACCCTGTTTTGGGTAGAGATGATTTGATCTAGGGGCTAGATCAAATGGAATTAGATTTACAACAAACAACACCTTAAGTAAGGGTCAAATATAAGATCTTATAAAGGATCTCAACATGACATTCCTTACAACAACACATTCTTTAAGAATCAAACCCTAACTTCTTAACACTTAAAAGTTAGCAACTACATTTGTGTGTAATTTAATTCACTTCTAAACTTATAAATAAATAAGGTAAATCAGAGGGTCTAAAGTGCATAAAGGCCACACATTCTTATTTATATCATAACTTATTAAATATATGGAATATCATAAAACTAAATCCATTTACATTACAAATTATAGTTCAAACTATTTGAATAAAACTAACCCTGAGTATTTTGAAACTCATATGATCATGCCTTGGTGAAATCAAACACCAACTATCCAAAATTGAGGAATAACCTTCAACCTTGACCTTTTGACCAATATTATATGTAAATCCAATCAAATATGATATAGTGACTCATCCACAATAATAAAACCATCCATAAGATATTTTGTAACAAATGCCACTTAGCTATCTAAAGATAAATCATATGAGAGGATAAGGATGATGCCACATAGGATGAAAATATCTACATGACTTGCACTCCAAGCTATGCCACCTCATGTCCAAAGGATTGCTATGGATGAGGGCATGACAACAAAGCACCTTACTCATCAAACCAAAACAAGAGTCACCCACCTATGTGTCATGATACTAGAGCTTGCCCAAGCCTATAAAAGGAGACACACCCTTCCTCCATTTGATCATCTTGTAGCATGACACAAGGAAACCAACACATAGAGCCACTCCATACATTAGCTAGGATCAAGATGAAGAAGCTAGGAGGTGGAGGCATACCACAAGATGCAGGTTTATCAGACTTCCAGAAGAACAAGCTACATAAGATACCAATGTAGAATTCTTAGGCAAACCATATATTTAGAGGATCATATCATCATCTCTTAAGTAGGACCTTGAATATTCCAAGACATTGAGAAGTGAGAGAGATTATAGATGCTAACCATATCCATGTCCATCCTAGAGAATATTAGAGTAGTATTAAATCCTACTTGTTCAAACCAACCTTTAATCTTGGAGGTGAGAGACATATTCTATTAGTGATACATAACTAAAACCCTAGACCATATCTGATTACCAATCCAAGTATCACTTTGGATTATAAGTAGAACCCTGCCATGCCTCATGCCTATTTTATACTTCAATTAGTGAAGTATCACTAAGACCCTAAACCTTTCACATAGGTTCCACTCCACATAAAATATTATGTCCTAACTTGTGTATCAGGGAACACAAGAATAAAACCAATCCCTATATACTTAAAGACTAATGCCATTTGGTGAGTAGAATGAAACCAACATCCAATTCTATTTTGCCTTCCAAGTATTTTGTTTAGTTGACCAATAGAAATGATATATTATAGTTTGGACCATAACCTTAGCAAGTGAATAAACCATGATGAGCTTGGGATTTATCTTAAGTAATCCAAGCTAGAATTTGCTAAGCAAGATTATTTAAGATAGAGTTTATCAAACTATCTTCTTAAACCCTAAGAACTCTCATACACATAAAATCATGAACCAATTTCATACCCTTTTCCATTTGTTAAACCCTAGCCATAATTTAACTATATGTGAGTAATCACTATGGTTAAGAAATAGAAAAGTATAATATGTTCACCATGCACATGTTCTAAATTTAAAATCATTTAAACATATTTGATTCTAAAATTAAAAGCAATTGGGTTGAACCCTAAAATTTATATCTATTTTTAATTTTAACTTGTGCCTCATAAGAACCCCAAATTAACCAATTATAAAATGGTTGTTTAGAAACAAAACAATACAGTAGGTGGCATTATCAAATTGTTTTGACATTCAAATACTTTATAACCTGCAAAACAAAATAGAATTCAAATTTGAATTCAAACAACAAAATAGAAAACAGAAAAGAAAACAGAAATTTGAAAAAGGAAAAGAGAGGGAAACCTACCTGGCTTACCTGGACCGCAGCAGCCCACCACAACAGCCCATCCTCAGCCCAGGAGCAGTCCAGCCCACATCCAAATACCGTTTCGTTAGCTTTAAAATTCGTGCGAGAGGAAAAAACACGTCGTCGTCGTCGTCTCCAGCACGACAGCGCGGAGGAGCCAGTAGGCCACGACCTCCTCGCGATAAGCATGCCCGGACGTCGCCAGACCTCTCAGAACCGCGCCCAACTCAATTTGCGTCCGAGCTTATCCGCGGACGAGAACATCCTTGCCAGCTAGAAGCTTCCAGAGACCGCCACCTCTCCGACCGTGGCCGTCACCGTGTCGAGGCCACAGGGCTTCTCTTGGCCTATAAATAGAGGGAGGACATCGCCGTGCACTTCTTGTTCACCTCCGCCACTCCGTTTCTTCTCAGAACCCCTCTAATCCTCGGTTTCTTCCTCCACTGGTCGCCGGTGACCATCATTGCGCCGTCGACTGGAGCCACCCCGGAGCTCATAGCTTGGTCCAGGAGGAGCGCCTGGACTCAAGGAGTACACTGGAAGAGTAGAGCATCAAGAGGAGCTCGGAGCGACGCCAATTTTGGATTTTCCCCTTGCAGCAAATCACCGGGAATGGCGAAAGCCTCGCTGTCTCCGTCATCCATCGTCGTCGCCGACCACACCATCGTGTCCAGGGTGAGATTGCGCATCCGTGGACCCCTATTTTGCATCGCCTCATCGTCTGTAGCTTATTCTAGCATTTTGGCCGGAGCCCGCCGCCGCAGAGATGTTCGCCGGTGATCCTCCGGTGACCATTGGGTGGTGGCGTTCACGCTCATCGACTCAGCATCGAGTACTGGTTCGAACACATCTAGTTAGGATGTCTCTGGTGGTCTCTAGCGGTCGATCCGTTGCTCGCCGGAGCATCGCCGGTGTTCTCTCCGGCGAGATCGACGTGGCACCGCCACCTCAGCTCTGTTGACTGGTCGTTGCCCGCGTGGCAATTGACTCAGTCAACAGGCCCACCTGTCTGTCTCTGCGGGTAGATCTGAATCGGTACAAATAGTATTTCTGTTTTAATTTAAAAACCAGAAAATAGCTGAAACTTTGCATAAATAGATAAAATTCATTTTATCTCAGAAAAATATGAATAATATATCAAAATGCTCACAAAAATAAACTCTATTCAAATAAAATATAAAACAAAAATGTGTGTCAAAATAAAAATTCATTTATTTTTAACTTTATTGGTTATGCCCTTTCAATTGTTTCAAATCCCATTTAAATTCTATAATTAGTAAAGTTTAAAAATTAAATACTAGCTAGAAGTAAGTAAATAAAATGTGAAGATTAATTTTTATCATATTTTCATCAATTAAAATATTAGTGGTAATTCATAAACCCTAATGTGCAAATTACCATTTACTAGTTCTTTAAATAATAATAAAGCAAGAAAATACCAACAACTAATATTATTTTGATAACTCAAAAATTGTAACTTAAACATTCTTTAAATTATCAAGTTATTATTTTAAAACCTAATCATAATTATAAAACCCTAATTCTGGAAATTAAACCCTAACTAATATATGTCTTAATTCTTAAACCTTTTGAAATAATCAAATGCTAAGGCTATTATTAATTTTGTGCAAAGTACTTAATCACAATAATTTTAGTACTAATTATTACTTTAAGAATTGTATCATAATAAGAAATCCTAGTTCTAATATAAATAAAACTTTGATCCTTTTATTTTATGTGATCATTCCACATTAGTTTCAATTCTAAAACCCTAGAGGTTTAGCCCATATGATTATATAAACTCCACTTTACTTATAGAACCTTGCTAAGCAACAAATATATGCATGCTCATGATCCATTAGGATAAAACCAATTCACATAAGATTACCATTTCATGTCTTTATTTTTGGTTAACACCTATATGATCCAATTAGTGCCATCTAGGTATAAACCCTAGCTTGTTAATATGTTAGCACCATTGATCACCATACCACACCATGAAATTCAAACTCAACCATCAAACCCTAGTAGAATCCTAATGATGAACCTAATACCAATCTTGTGTAGTAATGCACATCACATGCTCCTATTCAACTAAATCCTATTTATGAAATGATAAACCACCTAGTTTAGAAACCATTAGTCATTACTTAGTAAAGCCAATGTGAAGCCATAGTAAACTCTAATAGCTAACTTATGGAACCACGTTGATAACCATCCTTTGATATGATGCTTATGACAAACCATATTAATAAACCTACCAATACTTGCTACATATAAACCCATTCTATTTAAGAACCAACTAGTACCTATTAGAAAACTAAATGAATCAAATAGTAAACCCTAGAAGCCATAGGTCCTATTTGTAGTAATTCTTATACTTATTAACCTGTTCTTCAAAAGTTAAGTACAGATGTCAATCCAACCATATAAGCCATAGTTCTTATTTATACTTACTATTTCTTAATTAACATGTTCTTCAAAAGTTATTCTTTTGAAGTATAATCTATGTAATCATCAACCATGTCCCGTAGAACTTAAAACTGACAACTATTCTTGACTTGTTATACCATCACCATTCCTTTGTGTGTATGTTTGTTATGATGCATTATATCACTTGTTTATGCTATAATATCACCAACCCTAATAAGAACCTTGTTTGAGAACCATCCTAAAAGTGTAACACACCCTAAAGAAATATTTACAACTCATCAATCCTAAATCATCGGGGTTAGGTTACATTCGGGACGATTGCATCTCATACTATGCATTATAAGCATCTTTGCCAGTTCTTTAAACATTGTCCTTACCGGACGATGATGGTATTTCAGAATTTGGAGTTATCACGTATCGAAGCTTTTGCCTGCATAATCTTGCAGTCAAGAAAGGCAAGTTCATCGCTTGCTCATGTCATTTGATTATTTTATCAAATTATATGCAAAGTACTATACTTATCACTCTTGCATTGAAAAGCAAATATTATTTTACAATTATGAATATCACTATGTGGTGGGCAATGGAACCATGGTATGTGTTAATTGGTGGAGGTTCCATTGCACGGGTACTATTCATCTAGGATTAAGTACCAATGCCGTCCAGTGATTCTAGCGCCGTACATATCGCGTTAACCATAAGATCTATAATGGCTCCGGGGAAGTCAGCTGTATCTTTTCCCTCTCGCATGCCAACAGACTAGTGATAAGGGTTGCCTGTATCGGTCTATCTTTGGTAAAGGTGGGGACATGTGGTCTTGCACGGTCTACCATTAGATAAAGGGGAGGGCAGACTTGTCATTGGTCTATGAAGGATTGTAAGGGTTGTCCGGATCGGTCTATCTATGGTGTATAGGACGGGGCACATAAAATTGTTCGGATCGGTCTACCTTATTGGTATAGGGGAGAACAAGTGCTCGCATTGGTCTACCCATATGATAAAGGGTAGGACAGACTTACAAAAGGGTGGGTCTGCGAGGTCGCAGAGAAGGCAGTGATTGGCTTGGTTCTTATACTGGGCCTCACACCAAAGGAAGTGTGGACGAGGATATACTCTCGGCAACAAGGATAAGTTCTCTTATGGGGTAAAGTAACGCACCTCTGCAGAGGGTATCAAATTGTGGCTGTCACTCCCTGTTCCGGAACTGCGAACGCGGGAGGAAAGGAACTCCATGAAGTTCTAGTCAACCGGTGAAGACTGACGGGCATAGTTTTCAGAATAAAATAAACCTTTTGAAGAAATGTTTATGAAAACTTGCATTCTCCTATGACTTTCTGGTCTGTGGCTGTAGCTAGTGCATGATACACCTATTTCCTAATATGAACTTGCTGAGTACGCTCGTACTCATCCCACTCTTAAATCCCCTGCTTAGCTATGGAGGCACCGAAGGAGAATCTACCGTGGAACTCAAAGACAAAGGAGTCAACTGCAACAAGACAAAGAATCCAAGCAAAGAAGTCCATGAAGTCAACTGCTGCAGCAACTATAGTGGAAACTTAGACTAGTAATAGAAGGGAGCCTTTCCCTAATCCTAGCACCTAAGTAGCTAGATTTCTATAGCAAGCCTAGTAGCTCTTAAGCTTGAATTAGCAATAGCTTAGACTACGAGTCGTTCATCTCGAGCTTTATTTGAAGTTTTACCTCACTGTAAAGTAGGAGGCTGTGTTGATCTTCTGTAAACAGCTTGTGTATCCTTCTATAGACATACCTTGGACTCGCATATGTTTCTGTTGTACCACTCTGAGGGATGTAATATGAGTGGAACGGTGTTTCACTTGTGTTATGTCAACGACTTGTGTACTACACCATGCAGTGGTACGCTGGGTCACCACAGCGGCGTGCTGGAACAGAGACCTCTGTCCCCCGAAACTTGTCTTCGCGATGGCGGCGGCTACGGAACTCTTCGTGGAATATGACTGGATATTTTAGGGTTTTCGCGACGGAGAGAATAAATAGGCGAAGGGGCAGCCTCGGAGGAGCTAGGGGGTGCCCACACCACATGGCGGTGCGGCCAGGGGTGGGCCCATGCCCCCCTATGGTGTGGGTCCCCTGCTGCCCGCCTCCGACTCTCCTTCGATGTTCTGGAACCCTCCGACGAAAATAGGAAGTTTGGCTTTTGTTTCGTCCAATTCCGAGAATATTTCCTGTAAATTTCTGAAACCAAAAACAGCAGAAAACAGGAACTGGCACTTCGAGATCTCGTTAATAGGTTAGTTCCGGAAAATGCATAAAAATGATATAAAGTATGAACAAAGCATGTAGGTATTGTCATAAAACTAGCATGGAACATCAGAAATTATAGATACGTTGGAGACTTATCAAGCATCCCCAAGCTTAGTTCCTACTCGCCCTCGAGTAGGTAAACGATAACAAGGATAATTTCTGAAGTGACATGCTACTATCATAATCTTGATCAATACTATAGTAAAGCATATGAGATGAATGAAGTGATTCAAAGCAATGGTATATATATTGCTAACAAAAAGATAATGACTAAACAACTGAATCATATAGCAAAAACTTTTCATGAATAGTACTTTCAAGACAAGTATCAAAAAGTCTTGCATAAGAGTTAACTCATAAAGCAATAGATTCTTAATAGAAGGTTCTGAAGCAACACAAAGGAAGATTTAAGTTTCAGCAATTGCTTTCAACTTTCAACATGCATATCTCATGGATAATTGTCAACACAAAGTAGTATAATAAGTGCAATAAGTAAACATGTAAGAATCAGTGCACATAGTTGACACAAGTGTTTGCTTCTAAGATAGAAAGAAGTAGGTAAACTGACTCAACATAAAGTAAAAGAAAGGCCCTTCGCAGAGGGAAGCAGGGATTACTCATGTGCTAGAGCTTTTTATTTTGAAAACGTGGAAACAATTGTGTCAACGGTAGTAATAATTCATATGGGTTATGCATAAAACTTCCTATAAATTGCAAGCCTCATGCATCGAATACCAATAGTGCCCGCACCTTGTCCTAATTAGCTCGGATTTCCATGGATTATCATTGCATTACATATGTTTCAACCAAGTGTCACAAAGGGGTACCTCTATGCCACTTGTACAAATGTCCAAGGAGATAAATCGCATTTGATTTCTCGATTTTGATATATCTCAACTTGAGGACATCCATACCGGGACAACATAGAAAACAGATAATGGACTCCTCTTTTTAATGCTTTAAGCATTCAACAACAAATAATATTCTCATAAGAGATTCGAGGATTAATGTCCAAGATGAAACTTCCACCATGATACATGGCTTTGGTTGGCGGCCCAATGTTCTTCTCTAACAATATGCATACTCAAACCATTTAATCATGAGAAATCTCCCTTACTTCAGACAAGACGAACATGCATAGCAACTCACATGATATTCAACAAAGTAAAAATTTGATGGCGTCCCCAGAAACATGGTTACCGCTCAACAAGCAACTTATAAGAACTAAGCTATGTAGCAACATATTCATTACCACAATAGTATTTTAGGCTACTTTCCCACGAGCTATGTATTGCAAAGACAAGGAATGAAATTTTAAAGGTAGCACGCAAGCAATTTACTTTGGAATGGCAGAAAAATACCACATATAGGTAGTTATGGTGGACACAAATGGCATAGGTTTTGGCTCAAGGTTTTTGGATGCACGAGAAGCACTTCCTCTCAGTACAAGGCTTTGGCTAGCAAAGTTGTTTGAAGCAAACACAAGTATAAACCGGTACAGCAAAACTTACATAAGAACATATTGCAAGCATTATAAGACTCTACACTGTCTTCCTTGTTGTTCAAACACTTTTACCAGAAAATATCTAGACCTTAGAGAGACCAATCATGCAATCCAAATTTCAACAAGCTCTACGGTAGTTCTCCACTAATAGATTTAAACTACATGATGCAAGAGCTTAAACTTGATCTACTCGAGAGCTCAAAACAATTGCCAAGTATCAAATTATTCAAGACGATATACCAATTACCACATGAAGCATTTTCTGTTTCCAACAAAATAACAATAAATGCTGAGGCTTTCAGCTTTCGCCATGAATACTAAAGTAAAATGAAGAACACAAGTGTTCAAATGAAAAAGCGGAGCGTGTCTCTCTCCCACACAAGCATGGTAGGATCCGATTTATTCAGAGAATGAAAATAACAAAACGAAAATAAAAGCACACAGATGCTCCAAGTAAAGCACATAAGATTTGACGGAATTAAAATATAGTTTCACTAGAGATGACCTGATAAGTTATTGATGAAGAAGGGGATGCCTTGGGCATCCCCAAGCTTAGACGCTTGAGTCTTCTTGAGATATGCTTGGGTGACCCACGGGGGCATCCCCAAGCTTAGGCTCTTCACTCTTCTTGATCACATTATATCACCCTTCTCTCTTGACCCTTGAAAACTTCCTTCACACCAAAGTCAAAGCAATCTCATTAGAGGGTTAGTGCATAATCAAAAATTCACATGTTCAGCAAGGACACAATCATTCCCAACACTTCTGGACATTACCCAAGGCTACTGAAATTTAATGGAGCAAAGAAATCCACTCAAACACAGTAAAAGAGGCAATGCGAAATAAAAGGCAGAATCTGTCAAAACAGAACAGTCCGTAAAGACGAATTGTTTTGAGGCACTTAACTTGCTCAGATCAGAAAACTCAAAACTAATTAAAGTTGCGTACATATCAGAGGATCACGCATGAATTTTCTCAGATTTTTTTTGATTCTTCTACAAAGAGAAAAACGCGAATTCGTTACAGATAAGAAATCTGTTTCTGCGCAGAAATCCAAATCTAGCATCAACTTTCTATTAGAGACTTTACTTGGCACAAAAACGAAATAAACATGATAAGGAGAGGTTGCTAAAGTAGTAACAACTTCCAAGACACAACAAAACAGTAGCCAAATAAAAACATGGGTTATCTCCCAAGAAGTGCTTTCTTTATAGCCATTAAGATGGGCTCAGTAATTTTAATGATGCTCTCGCAAGAAATAAGAGTTGAAGCAAAAGAGAGCATCAAGAAGCAAATTAAAAACACATTTAAGCCTAACCCACTTCCTATGAAAAGGAATCTTGTAAGGGAACAAGTACTGAAAGCACATAGCAACAAGCATAAAAAGGCAACACGAGTTCAACTTCAAAATTCTCAACATAATGAGGGGAAACTTAATATTATTAAGATACATATAACCATGTTTCCCTCTCTCATAATAACTTTCAGTAGCATCATTGACAAACTCAACAATATAACTATCACATGAAACATTCTTATCATGAGCTACATGCATAAAATTATTACTCTCCACATAAGCATAACCATTACTATTAATTGTAGTGGGAGCAAATTCAATAAGATAGCCATCATTATTATTCTCATCACCATAATCATCATATATAGGAGGCATATTGTAATCATAATTAATTTCCTCCTCAATAGTAGGTGGACTGAAAATATCATATTCATCATTGTAATCATCATAAATTGTAGGCATGGTATAATCATAATAAACTTTATCCTCCATAGTAGGTGGCACCAAAATACCACTATCATTATTATCATCATAAATGGGAGGCAAAGTATCATCAAAGAAAATTTTCTCCTCAAAACTTGGGGGACTAAAAATATGACAACCAGCTTCCCCAAGCTTAAATTCTTCCATAGCATTAGCAATAATAGTGTTCAAAGAGTTCATGCTAATAACATTGCTACAACTATTTTACAAACAAAGTTCCATGGGTTTTTTAATTCTCTCTTCAAGCACATCATGTCCTAATTCAAGATAAAGTTCATAAAGATCTCTAATTTTTTTGTTGTTTTCCATTAAGCCTAACTAGTGAAAATAAAAACAAGAAACAAAAAGATAAAATTGCAGAATCTAAAGGAGATAGCTTCGAGCACTCACACACCGGCAACAGTGCTAGGAAATAGCTTAGTAGTCGGAGGATGTGAATACCTTTTACCTTACCTCCCCGGCGGCGCCAGAAAATAGCTTGATGTCTACGCACGCTTCTATTCCTGTAGACAGTGTTGGGCCTCCAAGAGCAGAGGTTTGTAGAACAGCAGCAAGTTTCCCTTAAGTGGATCATGTAACATCCCAAAAATTTAAAAATAAGGAAAATGAAATTTTCCAATTACCCAAATTTTTGGAACTAACAAAAACTTTTATTAAATTTAGTTTGACACATAGTGACCTGGGTTAATACCTGGGTTATTACCAGGATGGCTGTTTATTACATTAAACATAATTTCCAAAACCCTAAACCCTAACCTTCCACTACTCATTAAGTCAAATAAGAAGAAACAAAAATAAAATAAAAAGAAATCTGTGGGCATAAAGCCTAGTAGGCAAATCTTGACTACTACCCATCCTAATTTTCTCAATACTAGTAAACCCTTTACTAACTCCCACTAAACCCTAAACCTCATCCTTTTTATTCACCATCCAATTGAAAATGAATAAAAAGATTTGAAATTAAATAAGGAAAGGGCATATGTGCCTATGGTATTTCTGTAACCCTTTTACCCTCAAACTTTTCTACTTGGTAGAAGATGGGAAAACCTTCATACACCTTACCTATTGACTAGTACATCAAGCCCCAAATTGAATCCAAAGAAAATAAAAAGAAACTAAAAAGGCCCTAGAGGCATATGAGAGTAAAATGCAAAGTTATGAATTTGAGAATCTTGACCCTAAGGCATGTGGTAAATGGTTGGATCACTTCTCTATATCATTTCAACACTCAACAACACCAATTGGGTCAAACAAAATCAAATTAACAATCAAGTGCAATTTATGCATAAAGACATATGTGACACCTAGCCATAATACCAAATCCTTGCCCTATGCCTTTATCTCTTGACCAAATAATGTGAAACCTTCCCTAAACTTAATCTCACACTAATTTGACCCTAACCCATACTCAAGTAAAGCAAGGGAAACAAAATAGAAGAATAAGCACAAATGGAAACTCACCTCTTAGGTGTTTATGGCCATCTTTGCAATTCTTGGAACAAGACCTTTGTGAATGGTTTCAATGCTTGGAAAATGTTTCTAAACTAATAAGAATCACTTGGAATAAAGAAAAGTCAAATCATATGGAGAGAAATCAAATGGTGAGCAAATCCTATTTCTTCACTCACATACACATAGGCCAAATTTACAAATCTTCAATCAAGGCTATCATTGCTTGTTCCATTATGTGTAAAACACTTATATATCAGTAACACACCCATTTGAATCAAAGAAACCCAATTCAAATCAGAGATGAATTCAAATTCAACTTACATATGATAATGGTCATATGGCCCATGTATAAAATCTTCCCCACTTTTACCCCCTGGTTTTGACTTTTCTTAAACCAAACTTGACCAACTCTTGCCATGTCATCCAAGACCTTGTCAAAGTGAACAACTTTGCTGTTGACCACCCATGCTGACTTTGACTAGGTTGACCAGAACAAAGGAGACAAGAAAGGACTTTGAAATAGGGAGAAGATCACCCCACTTTTGGAATCTTTGCAAACCACCACCAAAATGATCACCACCACCACCATTATATCACATTAATTATATGTTTGAGATACACCAAAAAGAATTCCAAAATTTGACCAAAATGTTCTTGCGGCCATTATTACAAACACCTGGCAGGCATAAATCTCAAATTGCCATACATCCTTTTAACCTCTGGTCCATGACCAAAACCCACTTGATCATTGATCATGAGTGTTCCTGTACCTCCCTTGCACCCTCTCCTGTACTGCAGCCATGGAGAAAATGGAGGAAATGCACCATTGCATCCATGCCGTGCCCATGCCGGCCACCCTCACCTTTCTCTTCTCTCTGGCCCTTCTCTCTTGGGATGATCATGTCCAGTACACTCCCATCCATTTGCTGATCATGATGGTGCACGGCTCGAGCTCGCCAAGGCTCGGCATTGGCCAGAACACAGCACACCCAGACGCGCCCATGCCAGTCATGGCGCGCCAGAGCGCGCATGGACACTGTCCTGGACGCGCCAGAGCCCGCGCGTGTACCGTCGCCTCAGCCCATCCCTGCAGCCATACCTTTGCACCCAGCTTCGCCATGATCACCTCTACCCCGTAGACACGAGCTCTAGCTCGCGGACGACCTATCGCCGTCGCCATGATCAACGCCATTGCCGCCAGTACCGTACCCGTCGAGCAATGAACGGGAGCTACCCCATCCCTCTCTCTCTGAGCTAGCTACACGTTGAGCATCCCCTAGGCGTCGCCTACCTCCTGCGCCCATGCCCTTGCCCCTTCGCGTCCTGGATCGCCGGCGCCATCGACGACCTGCCGCTCCGCCACGGCCACCACTTCGCCCTATAAATAGCGACCCCCTCAGCCTTCCCTTCCCACACCAAACTTGCTCCACTCCCTCTCCTGGACCTCCTCAACACCAGCTCCCCTTCGATTAGGCCACAGATAGCTCCAATTGCTCCGTCGATCGCCGGAGTCCGCCGCAGATCAACACGACGAATTCGGCCACCATTGGAGTTGCAACTGGTACCAGGCGACTCCTCTTCATCGACAACGCCGCCTAGCACCAGTGCAGCCCCTCGCCGGAGTCCCAGCTCGCCGTCGACCCCCTATCTCCGCCGTGCCCGCGTCTGCATCTCGTCGACGACGACGACGCACCTCTGCCGTTGGATCTTCCTCTGATCGCACGACCCAGGTTAGCCCATACCGTTTCGGTAAAAATAGTCACTGACCAGCGGGACCCACCCTGTCAGTTGGCCCGTGGCGCCCTGAAGCGTTACTGGGCTGGCATGCTGCGTTTTAAATGTTTTGGCCCAATTCGTTTCCCGCGCTGGCCCAACTGTTCAAATTCAATTTAAATCAATTCATTCAAATGTCTCTCAGATGCTTGGCTAGAAAATTAATAACTACAAATTCACTAGGCCAAATTTTACAAATTTTATATATTTGGAAAGCTTAGAATTTTATCTACAACATGCCACTGGATTTAACCCTAGCTCCATTGTAGAATTCAAGAAGGAAATAAACAAGACAGGGACTTTTCTGCCTTAGAATAATTATTAAAAATCAACCACAAATGCTTTTTAGTTAATTCCAACTCCTATAAATCACATTACACTGGTATTAATTGTTTCTGCAAAAATATGCCATGCTTACTTTGAATGATCATGGCCTAGTTTAATTAAAGAACTATATGGCTATTTATAGTCAAAGATATTGTCCAAAACTATTAATAAATCATATGGGAGTGTTTCTCTCATTTAAATCTTGCCACAAACAACTCCCAATTAAGGTAGAGACTCTGGTAATTCAGGTTCTTATATGTTTGGTTTGAGGATATTAAATCATTACCATGATTAATATTAAATTGTATGAGCTATAGCACCTAAATTAATTTTCCAAGTGTTATAAAAAGTAATGTGATAACCCTTGTTTCATAATCTCATATTTTGCCCACTTAAGGATCTTAAACTAAAGTGACATTTAAGATGCATGGGGTGAGGACACTAAAGTGACAAAATAGAAGCTAACACCGGAGACTATCAAGAGGAGGAGTTCTTCTACTCAGAAGGAGAAGAAGAGAACTTTGATCACCTCACCAACCAAGGCAAGCTAAACTGTTGCAGGCTATACTAATGCTAGTTATATTAGTACAAGCTTTTACTCATGCAAGTAAGACTAATATAAGATATATTGTTGCAAGATGATATTCTTGCAAGCCACCTTAATGCACAGCTCTTTAAAAAAAAGCAAGGCATCAATACTTTATACTTTATGTTTAAAGATCCTATCCCATGTTTTTTCCTTACGATGATTTTACTTAGGACTTTTCAAAGATTACTTTTTGATTCATGATTCACTTGGTCTAGAATTAGAACAAAGGCATCAGAATTAGTCTAAGCACAGAAAGCTAGATAGCACCCCTCATGATTAGTTGCTATGGCTAAACAAGTAAAATTGACTACTCTAGAGGGGAACAAGTGTGAAATGAAATGAATTTGAGAAACCTTGGAATGATGAAGCATTCCATTGAAAAAGTTTGAAGATGATTGCGATTAATGAATGACTTGGTGAAATTTATGAAAAACTGATGGTTGGGTTCGGATGCGATACCATTCCAATTTTGCAAGTACCCCCACAATACCTGAATATGGGTAAGGGCTTAACTAGAAAGTTATGTGCCTTAGTATGGGTTCCCTCTAAACAAGCGTCATAGGGGTTATGCCGAGGCTGCCTCCGTCAAAAGGTGAATTGATTATGAAATGACGTGAATGAGGTGAATTGTCCGGCCCAAGCCCTGTGCAGTTGACGGTTTGTCTTCACCGGGAGGCCAAGCTCATGGGAAGAGGTGCCTATACTAGGGTATGTAAGTGAAAGGTTATGGTTGGTAGTCCGCGCAAGGAGTGTGATAAATCAGGGCCAGTTGACGGATTATTGCAAATGTTGTGGCACAAGTGTACGACCTGCAGAGTGTAGAACTATTCGAATAGCCGCGTCCACAGTTAAGGACGGTTGGAAAGGCCATACTGTTCCGTCATCAGACCATTTTCAAAAATGTGACATGTGAAGGGTGACTTGTGATTTGAACTATGAATGGTGACTTGAATTGAATCACAACAGAGTTGTGGGAATGACACTAAGGTTCCCACTTGAGTTAGTTATCGATGCAAGCATCTTTACTAAATGTTTACAAAAATCAACTTGGCTTTATGCAAATAAACCTAGAGCTTAGCATCCCCTTAATAAAACTAATTTTTCTTACCCAGTATTTAGTTTACGAGTACTTTAAAGTACTCATGGCTTTGTCCCTGGCTATTCAAACGGCCAGACTATGAAGGAGAGCAGCAGTACGAAGAGGATGGACCACAGAACGTCTACGACAACTAGGACCGCTCCTGACGTCAAGCGTTGGCCTGTGGATTAGAGAATCCGCTACTACTCCGCTTCCGCTATTTGTGTGTTCGTTGATCAATAGATCAACTACTATTGTAATATTGGATCATGTGATCTCCATGTGTAAGACGATTATGCGTTGTAATAAATGATGACTCTATGATATTCAACTATTATGTCTCGCAACAACACTATTCCTGGGATTGCGAGGAAGGACATAATAGGCATATGGACTTAAAAATCCGGGTGTTGACAAGTTGGTATCAGAGCCATTGTTTGACCTTAGGAGCCCCTAGTGTAGAATGGACGTCTGAAACCTTTATATTTAAAAGAAATAAAAGAAATAGTTATAAAAATACATTCACACTCTTACCCTTGAGATCCTTTGCAAGATAATAAGTTCATGTTTCCTCTTACAATAAATTTAAAATTTTGAACACTCACACTTCTCTAACTTACTCATCCATGCCTCTACAGATGGAGCATTACGCCCAGACGGAGTCCTACCAGCTGGGAAATGGAGGAAGTTTGGTTTTCGAGCGAGACTTGGACTTGGTGTCCGAGGAGCTTGAACGCCCACCTCCCGAGTTTCACGGAGTCCGGATCCACAACCAGCCCGGAGGGGAACCGCAGTGGATGATTACCGCTGACTTGAAGGGAAGGACGGAGCCTCCCATGTCGGAGAGGATCCTTTTCTCCTTTAAGGCAAGCAACTGGGTGGACGGGCTTGCTCATGCCCTTCAGGAGGGACTTGCTCGTGTGTGCGGACAGGACATCGCTGCACTCCAGGGGACCCGCTTCACCCAGTTCGCGAGGCATGACACCGTGGGAGAGCCCATGGCACTCTCTTCGCATCCGGTGCTCAAGCATCATGTGGAGCATCTGGACTTTATGCTTCACGAGACCCGGAAGGATCTGGAGCAGACGCGTGTCCACGCCCATCGTGCTCAGATGGCTTTGGCTCATCATGCCGATGCCATCAGGCTACTCGCCAAGGACCGCAGGTCACTCCGCCTGCAACGCGCCAAGAAGGACGCTACTATCGCGCGTCTTCGCGAAGATACGCACCTTGGAGGCAACTGTCCGGTCCCAGCAGGACCAGATCCAGGAGATGGAGGAGGATGGAGAGGACATCCAGGGAGGCGAGGACTTCCTGAGTGACGACAACGACTTTGAGGAGGATGAGCTCACTGAGGAGGAGGACTACGAGTTTCTGGAGTCTGGAGAGGATGGGATCATTCCCATCGATGTGGATGAAGATGATGAAGAGTAGTTGCACCTAGTCACTTGTGTAGGTGTGAGTTGTACCCCCGTCCGTTGTATCGTAGCTGGAGAAGAATGGTTCTTAAAACCATTAGTGTGGTGTGTTAGTTTGTAATATATGCTGAATAAATAAATAAATGTGTGTTATCATCCAAGTTTTTTTAAAAATCTTAAATTCACCCAAAACGAACCATAGAAATTTCCCTCTTATTATCATATACCTTAATGATCAGATGGCCCCTCCGAATTGTGGTGCGAATCAAGACGCAATGATGCAACTATTACAAACCCTGATGGCAGACCGAGAAGCCGAGAGAGCCGAACGACAAGCCAACATTCTTGCACTCCAACAGATAGCTCAGAACAATCAGGGTCATGGAAACCACGATCACCCTGGGTCAAAGCTGAAGAACTTTCAGAACACCAACCCACCGATGTTCAGCAAGATGGAAGAACCCCTTGACGCAGATGATTGGCTTCAAACAATGGAGAACAACCTAGAAGTTGAGGGAGTTGAAGCCGCAGAGAAAGTACTATTCGCCACCCACTACCTGTCAGGACCTGCAAGAGAATGGTGGACAAGTGCGCGTGCCATGAATAATGGACAGATAATGAACTGGGCAGATTTCAAGTTGAAATTCAGCAAATACCATGTACCCCAAGGACTAATCAAGAAAATGAGAGACGAGTTTCGCGAACTCAAGCAAGGAAGAATGACCGTGGTGGAATACCGCGACAAATTCCTCACCCTGTCCAGGTATGCCCCCGACGAGACCGACACCGATGAGAAAAGGAAGGAAAGATTTCTGAATGGACTGCATGACGAAATGCAAACGGTGTTAGTGAACATTCCGTTCGCTGACCTCGAAGCCCTCGTGGACTCAGCCATACAAATGGAAGGAAAGCTGCATCAGGCCACTGAAAACCGCAAGCGCAGGATGATGAACCAAAGTGGACCCCACCATAACCAGAAGCACCGCAACCATTCGACTGGAGGACTTGCCCCAAGATACAACAAGCCCCCTACTCAGAGTTATCGCCCCAACCACACCAATAACAACGGAGGACCCCCGAAGCCCGGAGGCAACCACAACAACAACAACAGCAACCCCACCACAACAACCACCACCCCAATGGGAACAGTAACAACACCAACACTGGCCCGAGAACTGGAAGCAATGCTACCCCTATCACCACCAAGGACAAGGCAACAATCACCTGCTATAATTGTGGCACCGTAGGCCACTACTCGAAGGAATGCCCCAAGAAACTTGCCAAAACTGCCCCTAATACTGCTGCACCTTCCCAGCAACAACGTCGTTTTGCAGGTAGAAGGAACCAGAACAACAACAACGGTCGCCTCTACCACATGGAAGCCACTGAAGCCCAGGAAGCACTCCAGACCATGCCAAGTATGTTTTCCGGTTAATTACGCTACTCAATCCCTCTTAGGAAACCCAATCTTTTCTTAAAATCTCGGGACGAGATTTGTTTAAGGGGGAAGGGTTTGTAACATCCCAAAAATTTAAAAATAAGGAAAATGAAATTTTCCAATTACCCAAATTTTTGGAACTAACAAAAACTTTTATTAAATTTAGTTTGACACATAGTGACCTGGGTTAATACCTAGGTTATTACCAGGATGGCTGTTTATTACATTAAACATAATTTCCAAAACCCAAAACCCTAACCTTCCACTACTCATTAAGTCAAATAAGAAGAAACAAAAATAAAATAAAAAGACATCTGTGGGCATAAATCCTAGTAGGCAAATCTTGACTACTACCCATCCTAATTTTCTCAATACTAGTAAACCCTTTACTAACTCCCACTAAACCCTAAACCTCATCCTTTTTATTCACCATCCAATTGAAAATGAATAAAAAGATTTGAAATTAAATAAGGAAATGGCATATGTGCCTATGGTATTTCTGTAACCCTTTTACCCTCAAACTTTTCTACTTGGTAGAAGATGGGAAAACCTTCATACACCTTACCTATTGACTAGTACATCAAGCCCCAAATTGAATCCAAAGAAAATAAAAAGAAACTAAAAAGGCCCTAGAGGCATATGAGAGTAAAATGCAAAGTTATGAATTTGAGAATCTTGACCCTAAGGCATGTGGTAAATGGTTGGATCACTTCTCTATATCATTTCAACACTCAACAACACCAATTGGGTCAAACAAAATCAAATTAACAATCAAGTGCAATTTATGCATAAAGACATATGTGACACCTAGCCATAATACCAAATCCTTGCCCTATGCCTTTATCTCTTGACCAAATAATGTGAAACCTTCCCTAAACTTAATCTCACACTAATTTGACCCTAACCCATACTCAAGTAAAGCAAGGGAAACAAAATAGAAGAATAAGCACAAATGGAAACTCACCTCTTAGGTGTTTATGGCCATCTTTGCAATTCTTGGAACAAGACCTTTGTGAATGGTTTCAATGCTTGGAAAATGTTTCTAAACTAATAAGAATCACTTGGAATAAAGAAAAGTCAAATCATATGGAGAGAAATCAAATGGTGAGAAAATCCTATTTCTTCACTCACATACACATAGGCCAAATTTACAAATCTTCAATCAAGGCTATCATTGCTTGTTCCATTATGTGTAAAACACTTATATATCAGTAACACACCCATTTGAATCAAAGAAACCCAATTCAAATCAGAGATGAATTCAAATTCAACTTACATATGATAATGGTCATATGGCCCATGTATAAAATCTTCCCCACTTTTACCCCCTGGTTTTGACTTTTCTTAAACCAAACTTGACCAACTCTTGCCATGTCATCCAAGACCTTGTCAAAGTGAACAACTTTGCTGTTGACCACCCATGCTGACTTTGACTAGGTTGACCAGAACAAAGGAGACAAGAAAGGACTTTGAAATAGGGAGAAGATCACCCCACTTTTGGAATCTTTGCAAACCACCACCAAAATGATCACCACCACCACCATTATATCACATTAATTATATGTTTGAGATACACCAAAAAGAATTCCAAAATTTGACCAAAATGTTCTTGCGGCCATTATTACAAACACCTGGCAGGCATAAATCTCAAATTGCCATACATCCTTTTAACCTCTGGTCCATGACCAAAACCCACTTGATCATTGATCATGAGTGTTCCTGTACCTCCCTTGCACCCTCTCCTGTACTGCAGCCATGGAGAAAATGGAGGAAATGCACCATTACATCCATGCCGTGCCCATGCCGGCCACCCTCACCTCTCTCTTCTCTCTGGCCCTTCTCTCTTGGGATGATCATGTCCAGTACACTCCCATCCATTTGCTGATCATGATGGTGCACGGCTCGAGCTCGCCAAGGCTTGGCATTGGCCAGAACACAGCACGCCCGGACGCGCCCATGCCGGTCATGGCGCGCCAGAGCGCGCATGGACACTGTCCTGGACGCGCCAGAGCCCGCGCGTGTTGTCGCCTCAGCCCATCCCTGCAACCATACCTTTGCACCCAGCTTCGCCATGATCACCTCTACCCCGTAGACACGAGCTTTAGCTCGCGGACAACCTATCGCCGTCGCCATGATCAACGCCATTGCCGCCAGTACCGTACCCGTCGAGCAATGAACGGGAGCTACCCCATCCCTCTCTCTCTGAGCTAGCTACACGTTGAGCATCCCCTAGGCGTCGCCTACCTCCTGCGCCCATGCCCTTGCCCCTTCGCGTCCTGGATCGCCGGCGCCATCGACGACCTGCCGCTCCGCCACGGCCACCACTTCGCCCTATAAATAGCGACCCCCTCAGCCTTCCCTTCCCACACCAAACTTGCTCCACTCCCTCTCCTGGACCTCCTCAACACCAGCTCCCCTTCGATTAGGCCACAGATAGCTCCAATTGCTCCGTCGATCGCCGGAGTCCGCCGCAGATCAACACGACGAATTCGGCCACCATTGGAGTTGCAACTGGTACCAGGCGACTCCTCTTCATCGACAACGCCGCCTAGCACCAGCGCCGCCCCTCGCCGGAGTCCCAGCTCGCCGTCGACCCCCTACCTCCGCCGTGCCCGCGTCTGCATCTCGTCGACGACGACGACGCACCTCTGCCGTTGGATCTTCCTCTGATCGCACGACCCAGGTTAGCCCATACCGTTTCGGTAAAAATAGTCACTGACCAGCGGGACCCACCCAGTCAGTTGGCCCGTGGCGCGCTGAAGCGTTACTGGGCTGGCCTGCTGCGTTTTAAATGTTTTGGCCCAATTCGTTTCCCGCGCTGGCCCAACTGTTCAAATTCAATTTAAATCAATTCATTCAAATGTCTCTCAGATGCTTGGCTAGAAAATTAATAACTACAAATTCACTAGGCCAAATTTTACAAATTTTATATATTTGGAAATCTTAGAATTTTATCTACAACATGCCACTGGATTGAACCCTAGCCCCATTGTAGAATTCAAGAAGGAAAATAAACAAGACAGGGACTTTTCTGCCTTAGAATAATTATTAAAAATCAACCACAAATGCTTTTTAGTTAATTCCAACTCCTATAAATCACATTACACTGGTATTAATTGTTTCTGCAAAAATATGCCATGCT
This sequence comes from Lolium multiflorum, assembly GCA_030979885.1. NCBI lineage: Eukaryota > Viridiplantae > Streptophyta > Magnoliopsida > Poales > Poaceae > Lolium > Lolium multiflorum. The sequence continues at coordinate 134,768,149 of CM061749.1, read as the reverse complement.
TACTTTGAATGATCATGGCCTAGTTTAATTAAAGAACTATATGGCTATTTATAGTCAAAGATATTGTCCAAAACTATTAATAAATCATATGGGAGTGTTTCTCTCATTTAAATCTTGCCACAAAAACCTCCCAATTAAGGTAGAGACTCTGGTAATTCAGGTTCTTATATGTTTGGTTTGAGGATATTAAATCATTACCATGATTAATATTAAATTGTATGAGCTATAGCACCTAAATTAATTTTCCAAGTGTTATAAAAAGTAATGTGATAACCCTTGTTTCATAATCTCATATTTTGCCCACTTAAGGATCTTAAACTAAAGTGACATTTAAGATGCATGGGGTGAGGACATTAATCTTCATGACCCATATGTTAGATTTGAAGGTATTAAAATCAATTGTATAATAGTAACTAAAGTATTTTCCAACCCCTTATTAAATCATATGAGATGTATGGATCTCCTTTAAACCTTTGTCTCAAGTAAACTCAACCTAAGGAAATGAACTTGATATAATAAACCTCATGTTGTATGAATTACTGATACTAACTTCTTAATGAGATAATATTAAATTGCATGAGGTGTATTTTCCTCATCTAAGTCATATTTCTCAAAGGATAAGTGTGAAGTGTTGACCTTAGTCAACATGTGATCATACCTTGTCAATTGAGGAGATTCAATCTTAACAAAGTTCAATAAAGGGAAATTAATAAATAAATAGAAACCCTAATAAATATTTCAATGAGAGGAAATTATTTCTCAAAGAACTAAATGGGACACTAAATTAATATTTGTAATGAGAGGAAATTATTTTTCTTTAAAGGGAAACCAAGTCAACTAACAAGTGAATAATGTGGTGATGCTAGAATAAATTGTGCGAACCACTTGTGTGATTAGTCTAGCACTTAAGTATTGTTTGGTGATTGTATCCTCGTGTTCGTTTATAGACGCTAATACCGGAGACTATCAAGAGGAGGAGTTCTTCTACTCAGAAGGAGAAGAAGAGAACTTTGATCACCTCACCAATCAAGGCAAGCTAAACTGTTGCAGGCTATACTAATGCTAGTTATATTAGTACAAGCTTTTACTCATGCAAGTAAGACTAATATAAGATATATTGTTGCAAGATGATATTCTTGCAAGCCACCTTAATGCACAACTCTTTAAAAAAAAGCAAGGCATCAATACTTTATACTTTATGTTTAAAGATCCTATCCCATGTTTTTGCCTTACGATGATTTTACTTAGGACTTTTCAAAGATTACTTTTTGATTCATGATTCACTTGTTCTAGAATTAGAACAAAGGCATCAGAATTAGTCTAAGCACAGAAAGCTAAATAGCACCCCTCATGATTAGTTGCTATGGCTAAACAAGTAAAATTGACTACTCTAGAGGGGAACAAGTGTGAAATGAAATGAATTTGAGAAACCTTGGAATGATGAAGCATTCCATTGAAAAAGTTTGAAGATGATTGCGATTAATGAATGACTTGGTGAAATTTATGAAAAACTGATGGTTGGGTTCGGATGCGATACCATTCCAATTTTGCAAGTACCCCCACAATACCTGAATATGGGTAAGGGCTTAACTAGAATGTTATGTGCCTTAGTATGGGTTCCCTCTAAACAAGCGTCATAGGGGTTATGCCGAGGCTGCCTCCGTCAAAAGGTGAATTGATTATGAAATGACGTGAATGAGGTGAATTGTACGGCCCAAGCCCTGTGCAGTTCCCGACGGTTTGTCTTCACTGGGAGGCCAAGCTCATGGGGTGAGGTGCCTATACTAGGGTATGTAAGTGAAAGGTTATGGTTGGTAGTCCGCGCACGGAGTGTGATAAATCAGGGCCAGTTAACCCTGACGGATTATTGCAAATGTTGTGGCACAAGTGTACGACCTCTGCAGAGTGTAGAACTATTCGAATAGCAGCATCCACGGTTAAGGACGGTTGAAAAGGCCATACTGTTCCGTCATCAGACCATTTTCAAAAATGTGACATGTGAAGGGTGACTTGTGATTTGAACTATGAATGGTGACTTGAATTGAATCACAACAGAGTTGTGGGAATGACACTAAGGTCCCCACTTGAGTTAGTTATCGATGCAAGCATCTTTACTAAATGTTTACAAAAATCAACTTGGATTTATGCAAATAAACCTAGAGCTTAGCATCCCCTTAATAAAACTAATTTTGCTTACCCAGTATTTAGTTTGCGAGTACTTTAAAGTACTCATGGCTTTGTCCCTGGCTATTCAAATGGCCAGACTATGAAGGAGAGCAGCAGTACGAAGAGGATGGACCACAGAACGTCAACGACAACTAGGACCGCTCCTAACGTCAAGCGTTGGCCTGTGGATTAGAGAATCCGCTACTACTCCGCTTACGCTATTTGTGTGTTCATTGATCAATAGATCAACTACTATTGTAATATTGGATCATGTGATCTCCATGTGTAAGACGATTATGCGTTGTAATAAATGATGACTCTATGATATTCAACTATTATGTCTCGCAACAACACTATTCCTGGGATTGCGAGGAAGGACATAATAGGCATCTGGACTTAAAAATCCGGGTGTTGACAGATCACCCAAGGTTTATCGAACTCAGGGAGGTAGAGGTCAAAGATATTTCTCTCAAGCAACCCTGCAATTAAGATACAAGAAGTCTCATGTGTCCCCAACACACCTAATACACTTGTCAGATGTATAGGTGCACTAGTTCGGCGAAGAGATAGTAAAACGCAGGTGGTATAGATGGTAGTAAACGGTAATTGCGATCTGAAGTAAATATTGCAGGAAGTAAAGATGCAGTAAAACAAAAATAAGCGATGTTTGCAGTATTTGGAAACAAGGCCTAGGGATCATACTTTCACTAGTGGTCACTCTCAACATTGCAATCATAATTGAATATAAATATAAGCACTTCATCATACTACTCTCCTGTTGGATAAAGAACTCAAATTCATTGGGCAAGTGTGCAAAAGCACACCTCAAAGGCGTATTCCCAAGTACTAATGAACACCCCACACTGTCACCGTGAGCATTCATAGGAGGTACTAACACACCACAATTCATAAGGGAGTTACACACGGCGCACACACTGTACCTTTACGCCGAGGTCACAGTAACCCCAAAGTTCACATAATAAAACACTTGAATAGCATATGACATCTAGATTGCAAAGCCTATGATCACATAGATGAACAAATAAATGCTACTCTCAAACACTCTCTTGTTAGATAACAAACACCATTCATTGTGTAGGGCTACAAGAGCTCCCTCAAGCCGGAGTAAACAAGCTCCACAACGTCATAAAGGAAACACACACGATGCACACACTGTCACCATTACACCGTGGAGAGTGAATCCGGAGTTCATATTAAAGTAACCTCTAGATTTCATAATAGACAAGAGTAACATCTACATATTCATAAAGATCACACATGGGAGAGAGAGATGAACCACATAGCTACCGGTAGAGCCCTCAGCCTAGGGGGAGAACTACTCCCTCCTCATCATGGGAGACAGCAACGGCGATGAAGATGGCGGTGGTGTCGATGGAGATGACTCGGGGCAATTCCCGTCCCGCGGCGTGCCGAACAGAGACTTCTGTCCCCGAAACTTGTCTTCGCGATGGCGGCGGATACGGAACTCTTCGTGGAATATGACTGGATATTTTAGGGTTTTGCGACGGAGAGAATAAATAGGCGAAGGGCAGCCTCGGAGGAGCCAGGGGTGCCCACACCACATGGCGGCGCGGCTGGGGTGGGCCCGCCCCCTATGGTGTGGGTCCCCTGCTGGCCGCCTCCGACTCTCCTTTGATGTTCTGGAACCCTCCGAGGAAAATAGGAAGTTTGGCTTTTGTTTCGTCCAATTCCGAGAATATTTCCTGTGTAAGATTTCTGAACCAAAAACAGCAAAAACAGAACTGCACTTCGGCATCTTGTTAATAGGTTAGTTCCGTAAAATGCATAAAAATGATATAAAGTATGAACAAAACATGTAGGTATTGTCATAAAACTAGCATGGAACATCGGAAATTATAGATACGTTGGAGACGTATCAGACGCCCTGCCGATGTTGCCAGCGGCGCATCCAGATCAATGGCGTCTTTCCCCTTCGACAAGGAGAGGCGCGTCAACTGCCATTTGTGGTTCTTCTTGAGCTTGCTATAGCAATGCATCAGCGCGAACGACTTATTCCCTTCCGAGAACTTCCGGTACATATCCATGGCCTTGTCGAACTAACCAAAGGAAACACAATCATTATGTCGAATAAAATGTAGGCTCTACAGATTATGTAAGAAAGAGTTGTACCATTTGGCTGACGTCGATGCCGTTGTCTGGTCTCGATCTCGTGATGGAACCCATGGAACATGTTCACCGACGCCTGGATGATGGCCCATCGCGTCGACATTGCCTTTTGGCTCCTCTTCATTGTCACTTTGTTGTAGTCGTTGTTGATCAGCTTGCGCTCATCGAACTCGGCCTTGATCCTCGCCCAATACTTCCCGTACTTTTGGTTGGCGCCGATGATGGAGTCATGGCTCACCGTCGACCACGACTCGAAGAGACATTGATCCTCCAAAGCCGTCCACTTGGGGCCTCGTGTGTCCGACGCCTTCTTCCGCGTCAACCTCCACGAGATCATCGACATCCTCACCGACACCCTCGTAGTCCTCCTCGTCGCTGCCCTCTTTGTCCTCGTCGTCGTTGACGTCCTCCACCCCCTCCTCCTCCTCGTCCTCCCCCCTCATTCTCCTCAGCACCGGCTGACGAGGGATCACCTCGCCAATGCCTACGTATTGTAGACTTGGGTTTCGGGAGAGAGCGGCGATGGAGATTCCGGGGACGAGATTAGGGACACGACGTACCCAGCTTCGGGTCCCCTCGGTGGAGGATCCCTACGTGCTGCTAGCAATCTACTATATGAACACAAGTATCTTTACAGGGTGCCGTCATCGGCGTAGCTATGTTGTCTATCTCTATGTCTATCTCTTCGTCTCCTTATTTCGGGTACCCTGGCTAGCTTTATATATGCAACCAGCCTAGGGTTTTACAAGAGTCCTAGTCGACTACTTCTTCGGGTTTCCTTGTTGGGCCTTCTCCATATTGGGCCGAGCCGAGCTAGGTATACTAATAATGGGTACCCGAAGGGTATACCCATGTCACCGGCGCCATCGAATTTGAGCGGGCCCAAGCGGCTAGTGAATGGGGCTCCGTCCGCACCGGGTCCTTGTTCGCGCTGGGGCGCTTGCTCGTACGCCGGGGAGTAGAAGATGCAGTTGGGGTTGAAGCCGCCATGCGGCAGGCGTATCCTGGTAGTGCGGTGACAAGTTTGGCGTCACGCACCCGGGAGTGGTGGAGGAGCCGTCGTTGTAGAACCCGGATGTCGACGGAGAGACCACTCCCGGAACGTACACCGGCGCCGACGTACTCCATGTGCTCGCGTTGGTGGCAGCGATACACCCGGCCAGCGCGTGCCGGTGCGTGCGCGCCGCCAACGCCTTCTTCTCCTGCTGCGCCGACCTTCGTCCTTTTCGCTCCACCATCGCCATCTTCCGGCGCAGACAGTCTTGATGCCACTGATCATCGGTCCAGCCTTCCGGCTTCTTCTTCGGAGCCGGCGCCTTCCGCGGTTTCGCGAAGGGCGCCTTCGCTCCTTTCGTCTCATTGCCCGGCGGCTTCTTGGCCATTTTTTTTGGGGCTGTCGGCGGCGCCATGGATGGGGAGAGGGTAGCGGCGGCGGGAGGAACAGAGTGGCGACGGCGGAAGGGAGAAATGAATCGGCGGGATGGGTCAAATGTGTTGGGACGGCAGAAATGCGCGGCGGGAGAGGCACGATGTGGCGGGAGAGGCGCGATTTGGCGGGAGAGGGGGACAAATTTTTCCTGTGCCCCTGACGCGTTGGTCCCGCCATTCCCCGCCTCGCTTTTCGTTGTGTCCAGTGTGCTCGGAGCGTCCCCTGTATAGCCGGGACGGGCTCGGGGCGCCGGACACCGTATTGGGCCGCCCCGAACAAAAAGAGCCTTTGGGGGACGCGGTTGGGACTTTTTTATCCGGCGCGCCCCAAAACCTTTAGAGGACGGTTTGAGAGACGCGGTTGGAGATGCTCTAACTTGGTTTTGCGGCGGTGTTGATCGCCGTAGTCTGGGCTTCTCCCTGGTGGTGGTGGTCGCGTAGCTCCTCAAGGTAGCCCTCGATGTGGTGCTCGTCGCGACCGGTGGACTTGTGATGCCCTTAATATCGGCAGCCTTCGGCAAAGCCACCTTTTGCATCGTCATTGCGCGTAGAGATATGGCCACCGGAGCCAGGGTTGGATCATCCGCGGCCATCGATTCGATCAAATCCGCCTTTTCGAGGAGCATGACATTCAGCCGCAACATTATCTCTCGCACTCCCAATTAGAAACCCAATTCCGCGATCAGAAAGATGGGTAAGGGGAGAACAAAGATGGGTGTGGTGGTCTCGTTGCAATTGGGATGATCCTATGGCGAGGATCTAGGCCAGAGCTATGCGGGGAGTGGAAAAAAGTGGGGCGGTCGTCATCGGGGAGGGAGACAATTGAGATGTGTGGTAATTGGGTGAGTTGACTGAGGGCGGCGGTTTTCATGATTCTTTTTCTCGCAAGACGTAGTTAGCATGAGGGTCAAGGAACGAGTGGGCTAGACAAACGAACCGACATAGTTGGCACGAAACGAAACCCCTTTGTATGTTTTAGGTAGCAGAGATACGACTAGATACATCTAATTTATAATAAATCTTAAACAAACTTAATGGGACGGAAGAGTACCTTTTATAATTATTTTATTAGCTACATAACGTGAACTAATGAGAGAAGCTTAGGGGGCTGTTTGGATTGTGCCCCCTCTAGCCCTACCAAAATATTGGCATGACCAAATACAGGACATAGCCAAAATATTGGCAACTCATGGGTGTTTGGATTGTAGCCCATAGTTCCTACCAAAATTTTGGTAAACCCGTTGGCTTCCATTTGGTTTCAAGCCAAATGACTAGTCAAATATTTGGTACATTGGTTTGGCTATTGTTCGGTTCCAGATCTCAGAACTTGCATGATAAGAGCATTTCTAGCAGAGGCCGTAAACTGGGCAAAACCGAAAAATAACTGCCAATTTACGGGTTCAGTTCAGAAAATGGCGCAGATCAGTCACCGTAAACGAGCCAAAACCGAAAAAAAGTTTTCAGGTCGAGACCGAAAACCCAACTCGACCTGTATTTGTAGGGGCTGAAAGAGCGAACTGAACACGAACCCCTACTCGTGGCGCGCTGAAATTTCAGCTCGAGCTAACTGCTTCCGCCGGTACAGTCGACGGAATTCAACCAAATTCACTGGAATCCAACCAAATTCCGGCGAGCTCACACCGGTATGGGGCGGCGAGGGCGGGGCGAAGCAAGACCGGGGCAGGCCGGGGCGGAGCTGGCCGCGGCCAGGCCAGGCCGGGGCGGGGCAGGGGCATGCCGGGGATGGCCGGGGCGGAGCAGGGCGCACGCGACCGTGGCGGGGCGCGCGCTGGATGGTGCAGGGCGTGGCGGCGCGTGAAGCGGGACGGGGCCGGCGCTGCGGGGCTGGTGCAGGCTCAGGGAAGAGGAAGTGAAAAAGAAAAAGAGGAAAAAAAAGTGAAATGCTGACACGTGGACCTTTGGCTGTTTTACAGTTTTGATTAGGGGCTCTGTTCTGCGCCAGCGGTTTTCTGACCGTAAACACGAGTTCGGTGAACTGAACTCTTGTTTTTCAGTTCACGTTTTTAGTTCGCGTTTTTTTACGGGCTCTGCTAACTCCGCCTATGTTGTCTCAACATAGCCGGTCCCAAGCCCGGGTAAAGGAGGAGGGTTGTGATAGGCGAGGCGAGCCAACGTAAAAAACCCAGCCACTCTTATGGAGATGAAACCCAAAGGAACCTCGTTGGGGCGTAACCCTCTTAGCGACGCGCCACATCGGAACCCGGGTGTGGTGTCAAATGGGCAAGGGCCGGGCCGTCACCCCCTTGGTGGCGCGCCGTATCTTGATCTGGATACGGTGATAAGTGAGCAAGGGTCGGGTCGCCGCATCCTTAGTGGCGCGCTGCACCGACGCCCCGGTGTAGTGAAAAATGAGCAAGGGTCTCCGCATTTGACTCGACGAGTGCGGAGGGTAAGGAAGTTAGCCGAGCCTAGGAGGATACGCTTAGGTAGCTGGAACGTAGGGTCCCTGACGGGTAAGTTACGGGAGTTAGTTGATACGGCGGTGAGGAGGCGTGTTGATGTCCTATGTGTCCAAGAGACCAAATGGAAGGGACAGAAGGCGAAGGAGGTGGAGGATACCGGTTTCAAGTTGTGGTACACGGGGACAACTTCAAACAAAAATGGAGTAGGCATCTTGGTCAATAAGAGCCTCAGGGATGGAGTTGTGGACGTCAAGAGGCAAGGGGACCGGATGATCCTTGTCAAGCTGGTTGTTGGGGACTTAGTCCTCAATGTTATCAGCGCGTATGCCCCACAAGTAGGCCACAATGAGAGCACCAAGAGGGAGTTCTGGGAAGGCCTGGAGGACTTGGTTAGGAGGGTACCTATTGGTGAGAAGCTCTTCATAGGAGGAGACCTCAATGGCCATGTGGGTACATCTAACACAGGTTTTGAAAGGGTGCATGGGGGCTTTGGCTATGGCATCAGGAACCAAGAAGGAGAAGACGTCCTGAGCTTCGCTCTAGCCTATGACATGGTCGTAGCTAACACCCTCTTTAGAAAGAGAGAATCCCATCTAGTGACGTTCAGTAGTGGTCTACACTCTAGCCAGATTGATTTTGTCCTCTCTAGAAGAGAAGACAGACGCGCCTGCATTGATTGTAAGGCGATACCTGGAGAGAGTGTTGTCCCTCAACATAAGCTGGTGGTTGCTGACTTTCGCTTTAGGATCCGTGTCCAGCGGGGTAAGCGCGCCAAAGTCGCTAGAACAAAGTGGTGGAAGCTCAAGGGTGAGGCATCCCAGGCTTTCAGGGAGAGGGTTATTAAGGAGGGCCCTTGGGAGGAAGGAGGTGATGCAAACATGATGTGGACGAGTATGGCGACCTGCTGGCAGAAGGTCGCTGTAGAGGAGTTTGGGGTGACTAAGGGAAGTAGAAGGGAACCCCAAGTGGATACCTATGGTGGAACGATGAAGTTTCCCTCAGTATGAAACCAAGGTTATCGAACCAGTAGGAGCCAAGAAGCACGTGAAGGTTGTTGGTGGAGGAGTGTAGTGCGGCGCAACACCGGTGAAACCGGCGCCAACGTGGAACCTGCACAACACAATCAAGATACTTTGCCCCAACGTAATTTGTCAATCTCACCGGCTTGCTGAAAACAAAGGATTAAACGTATCGAGTGGAAGATGGTGTTTGTTTGCAAAGAACAGTAAGAACAATGATTGCAGTAGATTGTATTCAGATGTAAAGAATGGACCGGGGTCCACAGTTCACTAGTGGTGTCTCTCCAATAAGATAACTAACATGTTGGGTGAACAAATTACAGGTGGGCAATTGACAAATAAAGATTCAATACATATCAATGATGATTACTATGAGATTTAATCAGGGCATTACGACAAAGTACATAGACCGCTATCCAGCATGCATCTATGCCTAAATAATCCACCTTCGGGTTAGCATCCGCACCCCTCCAGTATTAAGTTGTAAACAACAGATAATTGCATTAAGTATGGTGCGTAATGTAATCAACACAAATATCCTTAGACAAAGCATCGATGTTTTATCCCTAGTAGCAACAGCACATCCACAACCTTAGAACTTTCTGTCACTGTCCCAGATTAAATGGAGGCATGAACCCACTATCGAGCATAAATACTCCCTCTTGGAGTTACAAGTATCAACTTGGCCAGAGCCTCTACTAGCAACGGAGAGCATGCAAGAACATAAACAACACATATATGATAGATTGATAATCAACTTGACATAGTATTCTAGATTCATCGGATCCCACCAAACACAACATGTAGCATTACAAATAGATGATCTTGATCATGTTAGGCAGCTCACAAGATCTAAACAATGATAGCACAAGCGGAGAAGACAACCATCTAGCTACTGCTATGAACCCATAGTCCAAGGATGAACTACTCACGCATCAATCCGGAGGCGGGCATGATGATGTAGAGCCCTCCGGTGATGATTCCCCTCTCCGGTAGGGTGCCGGAGGCGATCTCTTGAATCCCCCGAGATGGGATTGGCGGCGGCGGTGTCTCTGGAAGGTTTTCCGTATCGTGGCTCTCGGTACAGAGGGTTTCGTGACGAAGTGTGGCGACCCCGGGAGGTCGTAGGCTAGACAAACCCAGATCTCCATCTGGCATAAGCCTAACCTAGATCTCTAGGGCCTACAGGGTGAGAATCGGTAACACAACAGTGACTCTACGACTCAAAGAGTAATACAAGCTCATAACTGAGCAAAGAACCAAAGTATTACAAGCAGAGGTCACTGACCTGACATTTCATCAATCAACGAAAGCGAAGTTATGCTATTCTAAATAGCAAGATAGTGATACGTCTCAAACGTATCTATAATTTCTTATGTTCCATGCTACTTTATTGATGATACCTACATGTTTTATACACATTATATGTCATTATTATGCGTTTTCCGGAACTAACCTATTGACGAGATGCCGAAGGGCCAGTTGCTGTTTTCTGTTTTTGGTTTCAGAAATCCTAGAAAGGAAATATTCTCGGAATCGGACGAAATAAAGACCCAACATCCTATTTTTCCCGGACGCTTCCAGAGCACCGAAGAAGGGCCGAGGGGGAGCCGGAGGGCCCCACCCCACAGGCGCGGCCAAGGGGTGGGCGCGCCCCTATGAGGAGGGAGCCCCGTGGCCCCTCCGACTCCGTCTCTTCGCCTATTTAGTCGTCCCTGACCTAAAAACACCGATACGGAGGACGAAACCCACAGAAACCTTCCAGAGCCGCCGCCATCGCGAAGCCAAGATCTGGGACAGGAGTCTCTGTTCCGGCACGCCGCGGGAAGTGCCCCGGAAGGCTTCTCCATCGACACCGCTGCCATCTCCACCGCCATGTTCATCACCGCTGCTGCTCCCATGAGGAGGGAGTAGTTCTCCATTGAGGCTCGGGGCTGTACCGGTAGCTATGTGGTTCATCTCTCTCCTATGTACTTCAATACAATAATCTCATGAGCTGCCTTACATGATTGAGATTCATATGATGATGCTTGTAATCTAGATGTCATTATGCTAGTCAAGTGAGTTTTACTTATGTGATCTCCGGAGACTCCTTGTCCCACGTGTGTAAAGGTGATAGTGTGTGCACCGTGTGGGTCTCTTAGGCTATATTTCACAGAATACTTATTCACTGTTATGAATGGCATAGTGAAGTGCTTATTTATATCTCTTTATGATTGCAATATGTTTTGTATCACAATTTATCCATGTGCTACTCTAGCAATGTTATTAAAGTAGTTTTATTCCTCCTGCACGATGTAATGGTGACAGTGTGTGCATCCGTGTTAGTACTTGGTTTATGCTATGATCATGATCTCTTGTAGATTGCGAAGTTAACTATTGCTATGATAGTATTGATGTGTATTATTCCTCCTACATAAGCATGAAGGTGACAGTGTGCATGCTATGTTAGTACTTGGTTTAGTCGTTTCGATCTTTCATGCACTCTAAGGTTATTTAAATATGAACATTTAATTGTGGAGCTTGTTAACTCCGGCATTGAGGGTTCGTGTAATCCTACGCAATGTGTTCATCATCCAACAAGAGAGTGTAGAGTATGCATTTATCTATGCTGTTATGTGATAAATGTTGAGAGTGTCCACTAGTGAAAGTCTAATCCCTAGGCCTTGTTCCTAAATACTGCTATCGCTGCTTGTTTACTGTTTTACTGCGTTACTACTGCGTTACTGCTTGTTTACTTCCTACAATATTACTACCATCAACTGCACGCCAGCAAGCTATTTTCTGGCGCCGTACTACTGCTCATATTCATTCATACCACTTGTATTTCACTATCTCTTCGCCGAACTAGTGCACCTATTAGGTGTGTTGGGGACACAAGAGACTTCTTGCTTTGTGGTTGCAGGGTTGCATGAGAGGGATATCTTTGACCTCTTCCTCCCTGAGTTCGATAAACCTTGGGTGATCCACTTAAGGGAAACTTGCTGCTGTTCTACAAACCTCTGCTCTTGGAGGCCCAACACTGTCTACAAGAATAGAAGCACCCGTAGACATCAAGCACTTTTCCGGCGCCGTTGCCGGGGAGGTAAGGTAAAAGGTATTCACATCCTCCGACTACTAAGCTATTTCCTAGCACTGTTGCCGGTGTGTGAGTGCTCGAAGCTATTTCCTTTAGATCCTGCAATTGCATCTTTTTGTTTCTTGTTTTTATTTTCACTAGTTAGGCATAATGGAAAACAACAAAAAAATTGGTGAGCTTTTTAATCTTTTTCCTAATTTAGAATTGTTTGATGCGAAAATTAAAAAACCTATGGAACCTTATTTACATGATATTAGCAATGTTATTAGTATGAATGCAATTACTGCTAATGCTATGAAGAAGTCTAAGCTTGGGGAAGCTAGTTTACATAAAAATAATCTTTTTAGCTCCTCCGCTTTGGAAGAAATATTTTGCTCTGATAATGCTTTATCTCCCTGATGACCCACAAGTATAGGGGATCGCAACAGTCTTCGAGGGAAGTATTACCCAATTTATTGATTCGACACAAGGGGAGACAAAGAATACTTGTAAGCCTTAACAGCGAGTTGTCAATTCAGCTGCACCTGGAAACAGACTTGCTCGCAAGAGTTTATCGTAGTAACAGTTTTATGGCAGTAGGAATAGTGAAATAACAGCAGCGGTGAAATAAAGACAGCAGTAGTGATTATATTAAACAGCAGGATTAAAATACTGTAGGCACAGGGACGGATTTAACGGGCGTTGCATGGATGAGAGAAACTCATGTAACAATCAAAGCAGGGGCATTTGCAGATAATAATAAAACGGTATCCAAGTACTAATCAATCAATAGGGATGTGTTCCATATATAGTCGTACGTGCTCGCAATGAGAAACTTGCACAACATCTTTTGTCCTACCAGCCGGTGGCAGCCGGGCCTCTAGGGAAACTACTGGATATTAAGGTACTCCTTTTAATAGAGTACCGGAGCAAAGCATTAACACTCCGTGAACACATGTGATCCTCACATCACTACCATCCCCTCCGGTTGTCCCGATTTCTGTCACTTCGGGGCCATTGGTTCAACTTGCAGGTAAGATCATAAACAACGAATATCTTCATGAATCAATAACATGTTCAGATCTGAGATCATGGCACTCGGGCCCTAGTGACAAGCATTAAGCATAACAAGTTGCAACAATATCATAAAAGTGACATCTACGGATACTAGGCACTATGCCCTAACAATCTTATGGCTATTACATGACCAATCTCATCCAATCGCTACCTTCCCCTTCAGCCTACAGCGGGGAATTACTCACACATGGATGGGGGAAACATGGCTGGTCGATGGAGAGGCGTTGGCGGTGATGGCGGTGAATCTCCTCCAATTCCCCGTCCCGCGGAGTGCCAGAACGGAGACTGGCTCCCGCGACGGAGTTTGCGATGTGGCGGCTCTCTGGAGGGTTTCTGGCGACTTCGACCTCCCCCCGTGCGTTTTTAGGTCGAACCCGATAAGTAGTCCGAAGGAGGGCGTCGGAGGCCAGCCGAGGGGGCCACACCATAGGGCCACGCGGGCCCCCCCTAGACCGCGCCGCCTTATGGTGTGGGCCCTCGGGCCTCCACCTCTCTTGTCCTCCGTCCGCATTCTGGGAAAATAGGGCCTTCGCATAAATTCCGAGGATTTTCCCGAAAGTTGGATTTCTGCACAAAAACGAGACACCAGAGCAGTTCTGCTGAAAACAGCTTTAGTCCGTGTTAGTTGTATCCAAAATACACAAATTAGAGGCAAAACAATAGCAAAAGTGTTCGGGAAAGTAGATACGTTTTGGACGTATCAACTCCCCCCAAGCTTAGCTTATTGCTTGTCCTCAAGCAATTCAGTTAACAACTGAGCGATAAAAGAACTTTCACGAACACATTTGCTCATATGATGTATATATTCTCATGCTATGGCTAATACTTAAGCAGTTCATAATGAGATACATGCAAATAAGATCATCCAACAGCTATGTCAATCATGGAGAGGTACCAACAATTAATAATAAGCATCATGAATCATGTATATAAGCAGGATTGCAATGTTCATAAGAGAATATGATAAAGTGGTATCTCGCTTGCCTGTATTTGATCGGCAAAACATAAATGCCGAGGCACCTCTTGAGTTCATAGAAGGACTAGAAGTAGTGATTGTCAAAGATAAGAGCATCAAAGTTATACCACAATCAATTATATTTTGAGACAAGCATATTATACTAAGAATGACAATCGTGCTCTCAAGATAGTGCTCAAAGAAAGAATGGAGACACAACATAAAAGTAAAAGATTGACCCTTCGCAGAGGGAAGCAGGGATTAACATGCGCTAGAGCTTTTATTTGTAAAGCAGGAGTAAAATTATTTTGAGAGGTGTTTGTTGTTGTCAACGAATGGTAATGGGTACACTAACTACCTCATCAACCGGACTCACAAGAGCGGCTCCCATTTTATTTATTTTTGAGTGGCACTCCTTCCAACCTTTCTTTCACAAACCATGGCTAACCGAATCCTCGGGTGCCTGCCAACAATCACATACCATGAAGGAGTGCCTTTTTATTTAAGTTTTATTATGATGATGACACTCCCCCCAACCTTTGCTTACACAAGCCATGGCTAACCGAATCCTTCGGGTGCCGTCCAACAATCACAAACCATGGAGGAGTGTCTATTTAAGTTAATTAATTTGGGACTGGGAATCCCATTGCCAGCTCTTTTTGCAAAATTATTGGATAAGCGGATGTGCCACTAGTCCATATGAGAGTCCGTCAAAAGTAAAAGACAAGGTTGAAAGCTAAACACCACATACTTCCTCATGAGCTATGAAACATTAACACAAATTGAGAAGCATTTTGAAAGTTTTAAAGGTAGCGCATGAGAATTTACTTGGAATGGTTTGAAATGCCATGCATAGGTATTTATGGTGGACACTTTGGAACAACTTGGTTTTCAGGTGTTTGGAAGCACGAGCGGCGATCCCGCTCAGTACAAGTGAAGGCTAGCAAAAGACTAGGGAGCGACAAATCAAGAGAGCAGTAACTGTCATAATCATGCTTGCGGCAAAATAAATTAACGGAGGCATAAAAGTGATACAAGAACTCTGAAGCAATATAAATCATCGAGGCTTAATTGACTTTTTGTTCAGTCATATGCATGCGTGAGCATGTGCCAAGTCGATATAAATGAATTATTCAGAGGAGGATACCACAATGCCATACTTACTTATGAATAAAACAATGCAAGCAAACATCCATGACATGCTACTCATATTAATAAATTGGAGCTAAACATGAGAGATCATGAACTACTAGACTTTCTCAAATAACATATACCTCACATGAACCAACTAAGCATGCTCACATGGATGAGTATATGTACAAAAATGAAAACAAATAGAGTTCATACCAGCCTCTCACCACAATCCAATTGTCGTAGATCGTCATTATTGCCTTTCACTTGTGTAGCTTGGATAATATGAAATGAAAACCACGCTCCAGCCACCGAAGACCATTGAACTCATGATGAACTTTACAAACCAAAGAAGAACAGCAAATATTTTTGGTGTTTTCGAATTAGAAACAAGAACGAAAGAAAACAAGCAAACAAAGCAAAATCTTTTTGGGTTTTCTCATAACAAACCAATGATAGCAAATAAAGCAAACTAAGAGCAAGGAACCAAATAAACAAATGGTGAAGAGAAACAACAGAAATATTTTTGGTCTTTTTGTGTTTTAGGAAAGAAACAAAGTGAAAACAAAAGAATGCAAACTAACAGAAACACAGAAAAGCAGGATGACAGAAATCTGCCAAATCCTGACAGCAGTACAGAAATCGAAATTAACAAAAATCTTCCGTTGCTCAGATCAAAAAGTGTTCAACTAATGAAAGTTAGATAACAACCTGGGGCACATGCTCAAAAATTGGCAACTCAAAATAACGTTCTGGCTGTGCGTACGAATTTTTTTGGTAACAGCCCAGAATCTGTTTTTGGACAGCACTTCCCCAAATATCATCTCCCTCTCATTAGAAAACCACTCTAAGAGACTAAACAAGTATGTACAAGTATCCAGCAACCATAATATGCAAAGAATGAGTGATGCCGGTATACCTCCCCCCAAGCTTAGGCTTTTGGCCTAAGTGGAGTTCATTCCCAACGAGGGTCGGAGTTCCACGCCGGTGGATCATACATGGAGTGGTAATAGGGCCCCTGTGCAGAAGAATATCGTGGAGGTTCCACATGCCCATGATGTTGATATGAGGAGCTCGCTGCATCGGATGAAGAGTCGGGGTGCTCCTCGGCCTCCTCCACATCTTCCCTTGCACGACGGCTTTCCCTTTCTATGTATGCGTTTAGCTCATTTTCTGTGATCGACCACCCGTCCCTGGCATCAAGGTTAAACAAAGCAGGTGCAGGCAAGCGTACTAGTTTTTCAATTTTCTTGGTTATACTCCAATTTTTCTTATACAAAGTTATCCTATAATGCAGGTTGTTCAAATTAGATGCATCTGAAATAAATTCATGTTTAATCATGGAAACAACATCAAGCTTCTCTATAGAAAGCGAAATATCTAAATGGTGGGGTCCTACACCATGCATAGCTAATAAGCGAGAGGCGATAAGACCTCCACAAATTCCTCCTTTCTCACGGTTAGTAGCAAGTCTACAAGCTATTAAAGCACCCAAATTATAAGTCCTATCCTGTTGCAAAGCAGCAGCTAAGAAAGCCAAATCTTGGACAGATAATTTACCTCCAGTCCTTCTCGCAAGAACGCACTTTGTAATGAAATAGGCAAAGTAGCGGATGGCTGGCTGTTGAATGCTACTAATCTTACCACTATCATTGGAGAAGCTCCTCCCATTACAAATCCTTGTATAAAGATTTGAGAGCTCCCGCGGTGTTCCCCTGATCTTCTCGCAGGATCCCCACCGCGGCACTCTAATTGCTGTACAAAAATCACTGAAAGGCAAGTCGATAGTTTTGTTATAAATCTTGTACCGGACCATGGGGTTAGTTTGAGACCGGTGAAATTCGAAATCCTGCACAACCGACACCGTTAGTTTAGCATATTGGTGAGGTTCACCAACAGTAAAACCTTCCAACCCTGCATTGGAAATCAGTGTTTGAACATCTTGCAGGATTCCTGCGTTTCGCATAAAATCCGTGCATGGGTAATAAGAGGGGTATACTCCCTCTTCACGATGAACTCTCATGACTTGCTGTACCTCCAACTCTTGTTGGTTAAGTTGGTGCATACTCCCTTCCATTTTCTGAAATTTTTCAACAATCATTATAAAATTTGATTTCAAGGTATATAATTGAAGGGAACTACTATAGGAACTTGCTAGAGTACTAAACATGCATCAAAACTAATTTCTTCCACTTAGAACAAGCATGCAAGCTCACTAAACATGTTATCTACAGCAGCAAAATATTCAAGATATACTCAACCAAACAAAATTCTAATTGGACAATCAAAGGAGTCACATACCAAGGAGTAAATGTGCCAAATTTCAAACAGAAATCTGGGCTGAGCAAGGAGATCGAAAAATCGCGAGTTCTTGAGCAGAAACACGAGTGAGAGGAACTTGGTGCGAGTTTTTTCGGGAGAGAGAAGATTCTGGGAGGAAGAGATGAAGTAGTGGGGCAAGGAGGGGCCCACACCACAGGGTGGCGCGCCCACCTCCTTGGCCGCGCCGGCCTGTGGTGTGGCGCCCTCTGGTGCCCCACAGGTCATCCTCTGGTGCTCCCAGGTGCCTCGTCGAAAAATAGGATCAACGGTGTAATTTTTGTAATTTTTAGAGAACTTCGAAAAATGCACATTTCTGGGTATTAAATTAATGATTACTGCGCAGGAAAATGATTTCTAAAATCTTAAACAACTAAAGCATATTGCAAAACAAAAGTGCTACAACAAGTAAAATAAGTGGAGGGAGAAAGAAAGAAAGAAATGTTGTTTAGCTCTCTTATGCATTAAAATATACTTGTTAACAAGGTTGATCAAGTCTTGCTACCAAATAAATTTTATATGACATAAGAAGAAATAAACCTCAAATCAATCATGTTACCTTATATTGAATTGATATGGATCCAATCACAAGAGTTTGATATTCTTCTTTAGGCTCATATATAGGACAATCAATGGATCCCACTTTGATAGTTTTCACATTAAAAATTGTATTAACTCCACATACTTTATCAATCCTCTTGGGAAAATAGACAGTGTGTTCCTTATCATCAACATTGAAAGTAACCATGCCTTTATTGCAATCAATAACAGCCCCTGCAGTATTAAGAAAGGGTCTTCCAAGAATAATGGACATATTATCATCTTCAGGCATTTCCAACACAACAAAATCAGTTAATATCAAGCAATGCTGAGTAACTTGAACAGGAACATTTTCACATAAACCAACAGGAATAGCAGTAGATTTATCAGCCATTTGCAAAGATATATCAGTTGGTATCAACTTATCTAAATCAAGTCTCTTATAAAGAGAAAAAGGCATCACACTAACACCTGCTCCCAAATCACATAGAGCAGTTCTAACATAATTATTCTTGATGGAACAAGGAATAGTCGGTATACCTGGGTCTCCAAGCTTCTTTGGAATCTTACCATTGAAGGAGTAATTAGCGAGCATAGTGGAAATTTCCTCATTGGGGATTTTCCTTTTGTTAGTAACAATATCTTTCATATACTTTGAATAAGGAGGCAATTTAATAGCATCAGTCAAAGGGATTTGCAAGAATAAAGGTTTCATCCAATCACAAAATTTATTATAATGTTCCTCCTCCTTTGATTTTAGTTTCTTAGCAGGAAAAGGCATTTGCTTTTGAACCCAAGGTTCTCTTTCATTACCATGTTTCTCAGTAATAAAATCTTCTTTAGTGTACTTTTTATTTTTAGCAGGCTTTTCAGGTTCTTTTTCAATTTCTTATTTATCAGGAGTATCATTCTTATCATTATCTTCCTCATGTTCATTACCACTTTCAGTTTCAGCATCAGAAATAGAAATACTATTAGGATCATTAACAGGTTCAGAGGATTCTACAACATTCTTATGTTTCTTTTTCTTTTTCTTAGATGGAGCACTAGTTTTAATTAGTTGAGAATCTTGTTCAACTCTTTTGGGATGCCCTTCAGGATATAGAGGATCCTGGGTAGAAGCACCACCTCTAGTTGTTACTTCATAAGCATGTTTTTCTTTAGAATTATTTCCCAACAAGTCATTTTGCACTTTAGTAAGTTGATCAATTTGAGTTTGAACCATTTGAAAATGTTTAACAAGTATCTTAACATCATTGGAGGTTCTCTCCACAATACCATGCAATTCACTAATAGCTCGAGAATTTTCCATTAAATGATTCTCTACTCTCATATTAAAGTTTTCTTGCTTAACAATATAATTATCAAACTCATCTAAGCATTGAGCAGGAGGTTTTGAATACGGAATATCTTCCCTAGTAAAGCGTTGAAGAGAGTGTACCTCAATCATGGATGAAGGGGGAGTTATCTCACATAAATCTTCTATAGGAGGTAAATTCTTCACATCTTCAGGTTTAATACCCTTCTCTTTAAGAGACTTCTTGGCTTCCCTCATATCTTCATCATTTAATTTAATCATACCCCTCTTCTTCACTATCGGTGTCGGGGTTGGTTCAATTGTAGACCAATCATCATGATTCCGGCCTATTTTAGCCAATAATTCTTCAGTCTGGAGTTCTTTTCCTGAAAACACAACCAGCACAACTATCCAGGTATGCCCTAGACTCAATGGTTAGTCCACTATAAAATATATCAAGTAAATCATGCTTTTCCAAATCATGGTCAGGCTGAGCTCTAATAAGAGAGCAAAATCTAGCCCAAGCCTCAGGCAATTTCTCTCCATCTTCCTGGTCAAAATTATAAATTCTCTGCAAAGCAGCATGTTGAGCACTAGCAGGAAAGTATTTCCGGAAGAAAACATCAAGCAATTCTTTTGGACTTTTAATAGAACCAGGAGGCAAATTATTATACCAAGTTTTAGCATCATCCTTTAATGAGAAAGGAAAAATTTTAGCGACAAAATAAGTACGCATCTTAATATCATCAGAAAACAAGCCACTAAGAGTAGATAGCTCAGTCATGTGTTCAACAGCACTTTCTTTTTCAGTACCACAAAAGGGTGTTTTCTCAACAATAGCTATATGAGATAGATCAAGAGAAAAATCATAATCTTTATCCCTAATGTTTATAGGAGATGTGGCAAATTTAGGATCAGGAGATAGTTTATATCTAACAGCATGTTCTGCAAGCAACTTTTTAATTTTTCTTGCATCAGTAGTAGCATTGCATTTTTCAATAAAATCATCATCAAGCTCTACATAATCTTCATCAAGATCATCACTAGAATATTCAACAGACTCAGGTGAATTAACAGGTGTAGCAGCATTTTCATTAGGAGTTTCAGTATTTTCAATTTGTCTAGACTTAGCAATTGTAGCATCTAGAAAAGATCCTAACGAACCATCATTATCAAGCACAGCAGAAGCATCATCAAAATTATGAGAGGAATTTTCAGATTCAGCAGAAGTACCAGCATTTGAAGCTTGTGGTGGTGAAACAAGTTTACTTATCACAGATGGTGAATCAAGAGCAGCAGAGGTACTAAGAGTTGTACCTTTTCTTGTAGTGGATGGTAATATGGCGATCTTAGTATCGCGAGGTTTACCCATGATGGAGAATTTGCAGCGAACAATATCAATCCAAGTGAACTTCCAAATAAAGCTATGCTCCCCGGCAACGGCGCCAGAAAATAGTCTTGATGACCCACAAGTATAGGGGATCGCAACAGTCTTCGAGGGAAGTATTACCCAATTTATTGATTCGACACAAGGGGAGACAAAGAATACTTGTAAGCCTTAACAATGAGTTGTCAATTCAGCTGCACCTGGAAACAGACTTGCTCGCAAGAGTTTATCAGTAGCAACAGTTTTATGGCAGTAGGAATAGTGAAATAACAGCGGTGAAATAAAGACAGTAGTGATTATAGTAAACAGCAGGATTAAAATACTGTAGGCACGGACGGACGGGCGTTGCATGGATGAGAGAAACTCATGTAACAATCAAAGCAGGGCATTTGCAGATAATAATAAAACGGTATCCAAGTACTAATCAATCAATAGGCATGTGTTCCATATATAGTCGTACGTGCTCGCAATGAGAAACTTGCACAACATCTTTTGTCCTACCAGCCGGTGGCAGCCGGGCCTCTAGGGAAACTACTAGATATTAAGGTACTCCTTTTAATAGAGTACCGGAGCAAAGCATTAACACTCCGTGAACACATGTGATCCTCACATCACTACCATCCCCTCCGGTTGTCCCGATTTCTGTCACTTCGGGGCCATTGGTTCCGGACAGCGACATGTGTATACAACTTGCAGGTAAGATCATAAACAACGAATATCTTCATGAATCAATAACATGTTCAGATCTGAGATCATGGCACTCGGGCCCTAGTGACAAGCATTAAGCATAACAAGTTGCAACAATATCATAAAAGTGACATCTACGGATACTAGGCACTATGCCCTAACAATCTTATGGCTATTACATGACCAATCTCATCCAATCCCTACCATCCCCTTCAGCCTACAGCGGGGGAATTACTCACACATGGATGGGGAAACATGGCTGGTCGATGGAGAGGCGTTGGCGGTGATGGCGGTGATGATCTCCTCCCCGTCCCGGCGGAGTGCCGAACGGAGACTTCGGCTCCCGACGGAGTTTCGCGATGTGGCGGCTCTGAGGGTTTCGGCGACTTCGACCTCCCCGTGCGTTTTTAGGTCGAACCCGATAAGTAGTCCGAAGGAGGGCGTCGGAGGCCAGCCGGGGGGCCACACCATAGGGCCACGCGGGCCCCCCCTAGGCCGCGCGCCTTATGGTGTGGGGCCCTTGGCCCCACCCTCTTGTCCTTCTCGTCAGTATTCGGGAAAATAGGGCCTTCGCATAAATTCCGAGGATTTTCCCGAAAGTTGGATTTCTGCACAAAAACGAGACACCAGAGCAGTGCTGAAAACAGCGTTAGTCCGTGTTAGTTGTATCCAAAATACACAAATTAGAGGCAAAACAATAGCAAAAGTGTTCGGGAAAGTAGATATGTTTTGGACGTATCACTCCCATATGCGATAACTCTAATGATGCTTCTGATATTTTAAATCCACCTGCTGAAAGTATTCCTTATAAAATACCTATGAAAATTATTGAACGTGTTATGGATAACCGCTATGAAGGGGATGGAACTATCCATCCTGGAGATCATTTACTGTTTTTGCATGAATTATGCGGGTTATTCAAGTGTGCAGGTATCTCTATGGATGAAGTTAAGAAGAAACTATTCTCTATGTCGCTGTCTGGTAAAGCGGCGCATTGGTATAAACTGCTGAAGGACGGGCGCTCTCTTGATTGGAAGGATATTATGCCTCTATTTTGTTCTAAGTTCTATCCTCCAAGTGAAATTCACAAAGATCGAAACCATATATATAATTTCTGGCCTCATGATGGAGAGAGTATTGCCCAAGCATGGGAAAGATTGAAGTCTTTAATGCTCAAATGCCCCAATCATGAGCTTCCAGGTAATATCATCATTGATAATTTCTATGCAAGACTTTCTTTTCAAGATAAGACCTTGCTGGATACTACTTGTTCTGGATCATTCACGCGCAACAAAGAAGAGTTTAAAAGGGACCTTCTTGATCGGATTAAGGAGAACGCTGAAGATTGGGAGAATGACAAAGGTAAAGAATCAGGTATAAACTATGATTATGAATGCATTGAAACTTTTATGAATACTGATGAATTTCGAAATATGAGTGCTACCTATGGTCTTGACTCTCAAGTTGTTGCAAATTTTTATAAAGCTTTTGCTTCTCACATTGAATTGCCTAGGAAGAATTTTGATAAGTATCATGAACCTTTTAAAGACGCTTGCATGAAGGATGAAACTGTTATTAATGATTGCAATGAACATGTTCAAACTTCTGAAAATGCTATTTCCTATAAGCATGTTAATTTTTGTGGAATACATAGACCTTGTGGAATTAATCAAATTGAGGAAGAATATTGTATCCATCATAGGAATGAAAAAACTAGAAAGTGGTCTAGGGCTCTAGATGATCTTGGAGAAAAAGTGTGTGCCCTCTATCCTTTTATTTGTGAACTTTGCCATAGAGTTGGTCATTTTAATTTTCAATGCTCCTCCAATGATAATTCGAACCCCATGAGTGCTGCAAATTTGTATTGTGATGATGAAATTATTCCTAATCAGCATGATGAACTTACCTTATTTTTGAAGTGTGAAGAGTTATCAAGAAAAATTTCTTTGTTAGATATTAACGATCTTGATATTGATGATGTCCTGCATGGGTGTCTTTCTTATTGCATTGATAATAGCCATACAAATACTTACATACAAAATATTTTAGAAGATGACACCTTGCCAAAATATGATAGGACCGCTGTGTGTTTTCAACTAATTAATGAAAAGGAGGGATCCTCCCAAGTTTCTTCTATTGTTTCTAAAAGTAAATCAGGTTATGCGGACAAGCCACCCTTCAAGCCTCTTCCTCCTAAAGAAGGGAACGAGGAGAAGGAAGAGAAGAAGAAGAAGAAGAAGGGAACGAAGAAGAAGAAGAAGAAGAAGAAGAGAATAAAAAGAAAGAGGTAACGGCGTATCCCCGCGTGAATGAGATAACGCTAGGTAACCGTAAGTATGTTGCTCCTAATGATTATTGTGATAATGAATCTGAATACGATGATCTTCCTATGCCCTTTACATACATTAGCGATCATGATTTGAATGAGCACACTACCTTTGATATTGGAAATCTCTTTGGTACTGATTATGAAAGTAATGATGATAGCATTATTCATGTCCCCTTAAACGATGATATTGAAAGCCCTAAGCTTGGGGATGTTGTGCTTGAAGATCCTATATTTGAGACCTCTACTTTTAGTGAAAATGATGATATTACATATTCTGGTTTAGATAATTGCTATAGAGATGTATATGACACATGTTACAATTATCCTTATGAAACTTGTCATAGTTATGATGGGCTTGCCAAAAACCATTCCCTTAGTATGCAACTTGTTTACCATGTTCAAATTCTCAACAATGATCCTGCTCCAATTACTATTAATGAGAAGAGTTTTTCTTATGTCAAAAATAATGACACCCTTATGCATATGAACCATGATAAGAATGTTTTAAGTGATGGTTATATTGTAGATTTCATCAATGATGCTACTGAAAGTTATTATGAGAGAGGGAAACATGGTTATAGGCATCTTAATAATATTAAGTTTCCCCTCTTTATGTTGAGAATCTTGAAGTTACTCGTGTTTTATCCTCTTATGCTTGTCACTTTGTTCTTCATGAATTCATTTGTGTACAAGATTCCTTTTCATAGGAAGTGTGTTAGACTTAAATGCTCTCTTTTGCCTCAAATTTTATTTCTTGCGAGTGCATCATTAAAACTGCTGAGCCCATCTTAATGGCTATAAAGAAAGAACTTCTTGGGAGATAACCCATGTGTTTATTTTGCTATAGTACTTTTATTTTGTATTTGTGTCTTGGAAGTTGTTACTACTGTAGCAACCTCTCCTTATCTTATTTTTATTGCATTGTTGTGCCAAGTAAAGTCTTTGATAGAAAGGTTGATACTAGATTTGGATTACTGCGCAGAAACAGATTTCTTGCTGTCACGAATCTGGGCCTAATTCTCTGTAGGTAACTCAGAAAATTATGACAATTTACGTGAGTGATCCTCAGATATGTACGCAACTTTCATTAGTTTTGAGTTTTTCCATTTGAGAAAGTCTGGTGCCATTTTCAAATTCGTCTTTACGAACTGTTCTGTTTTGACAGATTCTGCCTTTTATTTCGCATTGCCTCTTTTGCTATGTTGGATGAATTTCTTTGATCCATTAATGTCCAGTAGCTTTATGCAATGTCCAGAAGTGTAAAGAATGATTGTGTCACCTCTGAACATGTAAATTTTTATTGTGCACTAACCCTCTAATGAGTTTGCTTGAAGTTTGGTGTGAAGGAAGTTTTCAAGGGTCAAGAGAGGAGGATGATATACTATGATCAAGAAGAATGAAAAGTCTAAGCTTGGGGATGCCCCGGTGGTTCATCCCTGCATATTTCAAGAAGACTCAAGCGTCTAAGCTTGGGGATGCCCAAGGCATCCCCTTCTTCATCGACAAAGTATCAGGTTCCTTCTCTTGAAACTATATTTTTATTCGGTCACATCTTATGTACTTTACTTGGAGCGTCTGTATGTTTTTGTTTTTGTTTTTGTTTGAATAAATGCTTGTGTGGGAGAGAGACACGCTCCGCTGGTTCGTATGAACACATGTGTTCTTAGCTTTTAATGTTCATGGCGAAGGTTGAAACTGCTTCGTTAATTGTTATATGGTTGGAAACGGGAAATGCTACATGTAGTAATTGGTATAATGTCTTGAATAATGTGATACTTGGCAATTGTTGTGCTCATATAGATCTTGTTTAAGCTCTTGCATCATGTACCTTGTACCCATTAATGAATAATTACATAGAGCTTGTTAAAATTTGGTTTGCATGATTGGTCTCTCTAAGTCTAAATATTTTCTGGTAAAAGAAAAGTTCGATAGACAACGTCCCAAAATCGTCCACTAAGGGGTATTTTTCGTCGCCTATGGGCCTAACCCGACGATATGGGTTCTGTTGTCGAAACAGCGTCAGGCAAAGTCCAACGACGATTTTTTCGTTCGTCGCGCTTGGGCGCCCTTCCGCCACGGAAAATCGGACTATTGCCCAAGTGTTTCCGGAGCCCGTTGACGCGACGTCATGCAACCGACACGTGGCGACGCCATTAGCGCTAACGGCGTTAACCGCGAAACCCCTTGGTAGATGGTAGGCCCACACGAGGCCTGCCACGTCTTAAGCGGGCCGGGCCAGATGACATAGTTTGACCGGTCAACTATATAGCTGGGCTGGTCCATTAGTTACGTGGGCCGGGCCTAACCTCTAATGTTGAGTGGTCAAAACTTAAATGGGCCGGCCCATTTAACATGTGGGGTCCACCTTACAGAACTGGGCCGGCCAACAAGCAAGTGGGCCGGCCAAAAACACAGGGTCCCACTTTCTGTTAAAAGGCCCCATTTAGTGTGTGGGGTCCACCATATAGCAAGTGGGCCGGCCCAACAAGCTAGTGGGCCGGCCAAAAACACGTGGGTCCCACTATCCCGTTAAAGGGCCGGCCCATTTAGTATGTGGGGTCCACCATATAGCAAGTGGGCGCCCAACAAGATAGTGGGCCGGCCAAAACACAGGTGGGTCCCACCTTCTGTTAAAGCCGGTCCATTTAGTATGTGGGGTCCACCATATAGCAAGTGGGGCTGGCCCACCAAGATAGTGGGCCTGCCAAAAAACAGGTGGGTCCCACATTCCTGTTAATGGGCCGGCCATTTGGTATGTGGGGTCCACCATATAGAAAGTGGGCCGCCCAACAAGATAGTGGGCCGGCCAAAAATGTGGGTCCCACCTTCCTATTAAAGGGCGGCCCGTTTACCATGTGGGACCACCGTATAGCAAGGGGTTCAACAAGATAGTGGGCGGGCCAAAGCACAGGGTGCCCCACTTTCTGTTAAAGGGCCCCCAATTAGTATGTGGGGTCCACCATATTGCAAGTGGGCCGCCCCAACAAGATAGTGGGCCGGCCAAAAACACAGGTGGGTCCCACTTCTTAAAGGGCCGGCCCATTTAGTATGTGGGGTCCTCCAAAAAGCAAATGGGCTGGCCCAACTAATTAGTGGGCAGGGGTCCACCTTAAAGCAAGTGGGCCAGCCCAATTAGTGTGTGGGGTCCACCGTAAATCAAATGGGCTGGCCCAAGAAGTAAGTGGGCCAGCCCGTTTAGTTGTTTATATGCCGGCATAATATGCGCTTTAGGATTTTGCGGGCAGGCACATATGTGATTTCGCTTAATTGGGCCGTTTAAGGGATGGGAATTCGTGATTTAGATACTGAGAATATTTACGCAGCATTGATTTCTGTCGGATAGCCTCACTTACCACAAGCACCAAAGAAAAAATGCGCGAAAGAACTATAAAAACTAACTAAATATTACATCAGCTGCAAGGCATTGAAAAAAATATTACAGAACCCAGAGAAATTGAATGGTAATTAAACCTAGCAATACAATGAAGCGATCCGGCAATCTTTTAAGTTGTCCATGCAGCACCTATATCTGAAACAAAGACATTACAAGTTAAGACAGCAACAATGGAAAGGCAAAGACACTACAATATTGTTTGCCAAAGAATTTGGAACTCATCATTTCGTCGTTATAACAAGATCATTGTAATGCGCACAATAAGCAAACAAAGAGTGCATGCCGCATACCAACAGCCAATATAACAGAGCATGTTAGAATGAAACAGCAGACTTACTACTGTCGAGTCCCATGCAAACCAACATGTTCAGGGAGTACAAAATTGGCATGAACAACATAGTAGCAGGCTATAAATTTTGTAACAACGACTGAGCAAGATGAAGTTATGATGGCTACATCTACAGAGCAGGGAATGTAAACCAAAAATAGAAGTTACGATGGCAAAAGCTAAAGAGGAGGGAATGTGAACCAACATGTGCCAAGTGCAATTACTTCATTTTGGCCGTGAACTAAATAATACTCCTGAACTTATAGTGAAGGGGATGCAAATCAAGATGTTTCGGGATATAAACTTGTAATGAGCAACACATAGAGGATAGTTAATGCTGGAGCTTAGGATGGACCAGATACAGAATATAGTGGGATCACCTGTGAACTTGTATAAGAGGGAATGCAAACCAATATGTTCAGCTTTCCATATGTGAGCGTCATGCCAAGTCAGAGAAACAAGTCAATAATGCAGCTTTTGAAGAACAAGATGGCACGCAAAATTATTATCTAGTAGTATGACAAGTTTATTTGTACTACAGGCTAGATAGCAGAGTGATAGCATGCCAAACTAAGTCCTTACTTTGTTAGCTTACAATGAACTAGATACAAAACAATGGCATCACCTGTAGTACAGGGAATGCAAGCCAACATGTTCATGGAGTAAAAAATTGGCACAAACAACATAGTAGCAGGCCATAATTTTTGTAACAACGACTGAGCAAGATAAAGTTATGATGGCTAGATCTACAGAGCAGGGAATGTAAACCAAATATAGAAGTTACGATGCCAAAAGCTATAGAGCAGGGAATGCGAACCAACATGTGCAATTACTTAAAATTGGCCATGAACTAAATAATAGCAGGATGTTACTATAATACCTATAATTTTTGTAACAACGACTGAGCAAGATAGAAGTTATGATGGCTACATCTACAGAGCAGGGAATGCAAACCAAAATGTTCAATCGCTTAAAGTTAGCAATGAAGTAGAAAATAGCAACGTGTTACGGTCATAGCTAGGAATGAACTAAAAGAGCTTCAGACAAACAAGCATCTGAACCCAGAACATGGCGCTAAAACAAGGGACTTACATTAGGAGAAGCACTCTGTGGGAGTCACAGCAGATCTTCCTGGGGTTGATAGATCCGGTGATGAAGTACGCTACATGTGCTACTTGGGGTTGGAGAGACGGCCATTACACTTCATGGTTACTCATCTCATCTGCAAAAACGTAACGGCGCGTCGTTAGCACAAACAGGTTCCCCCAAGATTAAACAAGAACTTGCAGGCAAGCAATAGAAAAGCGACAGTAGAAGAGTTTAGATCATGCAAGGCGCCGGTGAAGCAGATCCGGTTCATGCACAGCGGTGTCGGTGAGCAAGATCCGATGCGGTGGACGACGGATCCGGCGAAGCGGCTCCGGCGGGGTGGACGATACCGCAGCTGAAGCGACTGCGGTAGACTGCTGGATGAGCATATGGTTTCGAGGTTCGGCGGGGATGATCCGGTCCGGTTGATGACGGCGTCGATGAAGCGGCTCCGGCAGGCAGCCGGATGACGAGGATCGCGAGGCCTCGGGTAGGCCAGGGAAGTCCGGCGGGGATGTTCCGGTGCGGTGGTCGTGGAGGTGGGAGAGAGGGACTTGGGAAGTTCCGGTGGGTGGTCTGAGGGAAATGAATTTTTTTTGGGAGGGTTTCCGGGCTAGGGAGGTGGTGATCCAAAAAATGACGGGCAGACCCCCCCACCAACCGACTTTGCTGCCATCTCCACAGGGGTAGAATGGGAATTTGGAAGCGTGTGAAATTTTTGTATTTTGTGGGCGGGAAGTTTTGCCGCTATGAGATTTTGAATTTGGCCACCGTCCAAGTATAATGATAAAAAATTGTGAGACCGTACTAGTACCTCTGTTCAAGGCCGAGTGCAAAATCAAATCATCATCACGTTGAAAATTTGTTACCAACTTACCATGATCATGATCTACCTCTGAAAATGGGCGCATCCACTAAAACTTGCAAAGTATAATGATACAAATTTGTGAGACCGTACTAGTACTTATGTTCAAGGTCGAGTGCAACATCAAATCATCATTACATTGAAAATTGTGTTACCATGATCATGATATTTCTCTGAATTTGGCGCATCCGCTAAATCTCGCAAAGGATAATGATAAAAAAAGGTGAGATTGTACTAGTTCTTATGTTCAAGGCCGAGTACAAGATCAAATCATCATCACGTTGAAATTTGTTACAATGATCATGACATATCTCTAAAATTGGTGCATCCGCTAAATCTTGCACGTGGCGCATCTCGGTGCGGAGCAACAAGTCGGTGCTATCAAGGTTGAGGCGTCGGTAGCGTCATCGGGCTCTCATCTCTTGATAGATCTTCTACATGGCGCGGCGCACCACCCGCCGATAAGCAGTCACATGTGAGACCGAGGTGGAGACGTCCCCGGCATCCTCGAGGCGCGGCCGCCCTTCTACGAGCCAGCGTCGACTCAAGGTATGAATCCATGTGGTGTCTTAGATTTATTGTTCTTCTCTTATGATTATTTTGAGCCAAACATGTGTGCTCTTTCTCTGAATATATTGCTTGAAAAGCTTACCAAGTTACTTAAATTCACTTCGTTCTTAATCTTGCGAGCTAATATTGTTATTTTTAATGAACGGTGGTGTGCGCAAGCAGAGTTATTTGTGGATGTGTTGAGCTGTTAGGCATAAGTCGAAATCCTCATCTAAACGAGGCCTCAGCTTAACACATAAAAAAGGTGTTCAATCTCGCCCACAATACCCTCTTCTTTCCTCTCCCTTTATTGGAACTTGTTTTGCAGACAAGGAAAGTGGCACGTGTAATGTGAGTAAAACCCTCTTAGCCAAAATCATCTACGAGCAAGATTTTCTATATTGTAGATGCCCCAATTGACTCTCATCCCCAAAGTAGTTTTTTATGTCAGTATAGACTTCTTTACTGGATGTATACTATCGTACATGGCATGCATTTGCCTAATGAGCAACATTGTATTGCTATTCTAGCCAACCTGATCGATATGTCAAGCTTCATGCACGAGATGCCATGTTTAATTTACTCCCTCGCTCTGATCCATATTTCTTGATGTGAAATGAATGTGAATCGGAGGGAGTACTTTTCTTAGATAGTACTATATCATTTCAAAAAAAAGTACTACTACATCACAAATGCATCAAAAGAGTACTACATCACAAGACCACCACGGTTGTACTAGTAGAGTTTAATGCTGAACTTCCAAAGGGATTAAGATTACACATATGAACTTTAAACATGACCAGGAGCATGAGGGCCAGCAGCAGGGGCGTTGACGTGGAGCAAGCTAGGCAAGACGTAATTCTGGAGGAAGAGGCCATATGATGCGTACTTGGCCTTGGTTGCAGGGCGGTGTTTCCCCCTATGTACTTAGGCCTACACCCATCGCATGTTGGATCAGGCTGTGGATGTCCTTCTAGAGAAATTTGCCACATAATGGGCAAAATAGCTCCCCGCGCATGCAGAAACGAATTTCACCACCCTTCAGCCGCTTGAGAACATAGCGGCTTTTCCGGTCCCTGCGCACCTTGTTGTTGTCCATGTCATCAGAATACTCCTATGAATTATTAAGTACTACATAATCAGGTTTTTTATGACAGATCGAATAAATACTCCACTAACATAATCAAACCTTAGAAACCCTAAAATTAAATGTGTAGAACAAGTAAATGGCAGAAGAAATCGTAATAAATCATGAGAAACCCTATGAACAACCATGAACATTAGCCACAACAATTGCAAGTCCACTAAGTATGAACACATAAATTGATTATATGACTACATGGCAGATTAGTCGAAATTAAACTAGAATCTGATCTTACGAATCGTAGAATCAATTACATCTACAAGAACAAGGTAGGATATCAAATCAATCAAGAACCAGGCTCGTGCAAACCATGTGAACAGCAATATGACACAAAGAGGGTTGGGACAGTTTCGGTAAAAGAGAAGTACCTCCTCGTCATCACCCTCAACATCCTCCTGGAACTGAACGTTTGGGCCGAAATCGTCGAAGGGGTCGAGGTTCGCGTCCAGCATCGGGCCTAGGAAGACCTCGCCGTGGTGGCCTGCAACGCCGTGCACATCTTCGGCGGGATAAACAACGTTGGTATCCACCTTCTGCTCGACGGCCAGGACGCCCGTTTCGACCGAGGTCGAAGAACCAGACAAGCAGAGGAGACGAGCGGCATGGGTGCCCGGTGAAGCCTCACCCGTCGTGACGGCCAGGACGCCCATTTCGACCGAGGTCGAAGAATCCGACAAGCAGAGGAGACGAGCGGCCTGGGTGCCCGGTGAAGCCTCACCCACCACGACGGCCACTACCGTAGAGGCATCCTCTGCGTGGGCGGTCGCCTATTGCTCCGCCTCGTATGCAATACCTATCTTCATGCTGTTGTGGTTGGAAACGGGAAAGTCGATGCCTCAGAGGTGCGGTGAGTGGATGGGGGTTTTCACAGTGTGGGGGAGGCAAGTTGGGGGAGTGGAGAGGACGAGCTCGCGAGAGATGATGAGGCCGATTATGTTATAGCCTCCGACTCCCTGTATCCAGTAGTGGACGCGTGAAGTCATGCATGTACTCGACTTTCCACTTTCTGGGAGACGTGTACGAAACTTTTTTTTGGACCATTTAACTTCATGTGGGACTCATGTATACCAATACTTCCAAACGTCATAAGTAATTCAAAATCATTCAGAATAATATGAGACCTTAACATTTTATTTTTTGTGTCAGATATTGTCTATGAAAAATAACATCCTTCAAAAAATAAATCCCCTATGCCAATCCGATCATGCCCGTCTACTCCAACTAGCTTCCTCGAGTAATTTGTCACCTTACATTCTTAAAATGAACCAAAATTTGGCACATGGGTGCATCATCACATGGAAAATGATGTTACCATTCTGTCTTCCCATTTTTTTTTGAATTTTTCAAAATTGTCATGCCCTAACGGAAAAAATGTACTCCTTCTAAGAAGCATGTATCAGAATGGCATTACCAAAACCTAGGGGTGGGGTGGGGGGAGGGGGGCACATGGTGGTGTGATGATACATCACATTTGGACCACACAACACCATTTGGACCAACCAAAAAAAACACCCTACACAAAC
Organism: Lolium multiflorum; assembly: GCA_030979885.1. Lineage (NCBI taxonomy): Eukaryota > Viridiplantae > Streptophyta > Magnoliopsida > Poales > Poaceae > Lolium > Lolium multiflorum. The sequence continues at coordinate 134,735,293 of CM061749.1, read as the reverse complement.
CCTGGTCAAAACTAGTTTGACCAATATTACAAAAGTTGTACGGAGTACATAATTCAGAAACCGTCAGAAATATACGAAGCATTCAGGAGTCCCCAAAGTCAGTGACTTTGAGTCACTTACAACTGTGGTCCACATATCAGTCACCCAAAGTCATGGCAAAGTCAGCTTGGCAAAGTCACCGACAGACAAAGCAAGCAGTGAACAGACAACTCCGTAGCACTGAAAAGACATCTCACAGAAAAGGCTAGTACTACCTTTTCTTCCCGGATAAGCAAAAATAGCTGATCGGTACTGACGAAATGCACCAGGTCCGCAATGTACTCCAGCTATAAGTGAAGCATGCCTACCACTGAAGAGGAAATTCAAGATTCCACCAGATCCCCATATCACTCTTTTGCATAAAACACGGACATATCTTTTGCACAATTCACCACTTGTTGGTCTAATCTATCGCAGCTTCCATCAGTTGGTCATCCAATTAACGATTTAACGGATTAGAAAAATAAGCGGTGGAATTAGAAGTACTAGTAGCGAAATGTGCAAAATATACCGCCCTTCCCGAGGGGGTTTGTCCAGAAGAGGGCCGGATGACAATGTCCCGGGTGCATCCAGAAACGAGAGGGGTAGTTTCTAATACATGTAAGAAATTATTTTACAAAAAGGTACATATTAAGTAGTACAACTATTAGTACAGTACTACTATTTCGAGGGAAAATGCCATGTCGTGCGACCTCTAATCAATGAGTAGAAGTTGTAGGTGCGCCTAACATGCATTGCTGAAAGCTGGTTCCGCTGGAATTTGAGCTCAGCCGGGGCGGATTCTGCGAAGTTCGCCCGACGTCACTCATGTATCCCACCAAACTGCTCACTTCTTTCAATGTCTCTTCTCTTTCACTGCAGCTCTCCAACATCAGGTGCATCAACTTATCTTGTGCCTTCTGCCTCTCGAGAAGGGCAAGGATGGCGATGTCAGCATATTCAAGGTTCAACTTTTGGAGCTGTACTTTATCCTGAAGAAGGATTTTGTACTCTATATCAGACTTGTCTCTGTCGAGGCACACAGTCTTGAGTATGCTGCTGGCTTTCTCCGCTGATGCAATGTTCCTCTCTTTCTGCTTAATCAGCTCGTTCTTCAACATATCGCGCTCATTGCGAAGGCTGCAAATGAGCTCCACAAGAGTTTTCGAATTCTTCTTCTTGGCAGCCAAATCGTCTCGGAGGCGATCACACTCTAAGCTGAGCTCCTCGTTTTTTTCCATCAAGATGGCGACAGTGGTGTCGATAGTCGGCGCCGCTTCCTTCAGGGCAAGTAAGCGAAAGGAAGAAGAAGAAGAAGAAGAAGAAGAAGAAGAAGAAGAAGAAGAAGATAACTACACAGTGCTTGGTGCTACCTCATTTCGCCGGGGTAGGGCCGGGTTGAAATCATCGGACGACGATGATTCCTTGGTCGTGGAAGTTGGTGCAGTAGGGGCGTCGTTGGAACTTCCAACCCTTTAAGATGTATAACCATAGAGACTCTTAAAGAGCTTGAGCCCGGGCAAGAAGAAACGAAAGTACATGGCGAAGGAAACTAACCCGGTGAGCACAGCACGGACGCGTTTCGGCGGCGGCGGCAGCGGCGGCGACGGCGAGCCCACTTGGTTTCTGGAACCGTCTCTCGAAATTTCGAGCCGGCGTTTTTTATCCGCGTACTTGACCGCCGGCGACCTGAAGTTTGAACACATTAATTGCTGGAGGAGAGAGCGACGAAAGAAACGAAAGTACATGGCGAAGGAAACTAACCCGGTGAGCACAGCACGGACGCGTTTCGGCGGCGGCGGCGGCGACGGCGAGCCCACTTGGTTTCTGGAAGCGTCTCTCGAAATTTCGAGCCGGCGTTTTTTCTCCGCGTACTTGACCGCCGACGACCTGAATTTTGAAGACATTGCTGGAGGAGAGAGCGACGAACAAATGTTTGTTAGGTGGAGAGAGGAAGAAAGTGAATGGAACGAGAGAGTTTAGCGTTTTGCCCTTATAGTCATAGTCGCTAACCGTGACGCGGGAAGGTTGGTCGTCGGCGTTTAATGGTCTCCCGCGTGGAAACCGAGGCGGCCACGAGGCAGCGGCTGGCCACGCGGCGTCCAGTCGCCTACGCCGCCGTAAATGAGGGTAGTTGCCTACCACCACCAGGTGACATGCACCTTTTGCATGTCACCGTGTGACATGCGGCCTAAATTCAAATTTAAAACATTGCGAAAAAAATCATGCATCCGGTGACATGCCCATGGCATGCCACCGATGAAGAGTTCCGTGCCATGCACTCTGGCACTCTGCGCCGTCTTGGATCAGAAAATGAGCGAAGAACGAGGACGAGGCACTAGTTCAAATTTAGGATGAAGTTTAAGTTTTATTTTGGTTTAAATTAGATTAGAGGGAGTAGTACTCTTACTTTATTACTCGTACTTGTGTTAATGTAGTAGTATTATTATGGTGGTGTACTTGCGTTCGTGTACTTGTTTCAGCTGTTTTGGTGAAGGAGACATGCATCACCTTTTTTGGTGATATATCTAGTCGTCATGTAGCCCTCTACCATGTACTATTTTTGCTATGAATATATGTGGTATTGATTGTCAAAAAAAAACCCCCAAGATCCTGAAAAACTGTTGGTCTATCCCGAGAAACGAGGAGGTTTAAGGAAACGAGGAGTCCAGCGCGTGCGGAAGGAGCTTTAATCGTGCGAGCATGCAGGGGCAAAATGAGGAAACTAGCGATTACTTTCTCTCCTGCCAGTCTTATACCTTAATAAATGGGCAAACTGAGCACGTTGTAGCTAATCCTTTTATTAATTAAACAACTATATTAGTCAATAAGATTGCCTTATGTTTTTCCTCAGTTTTCGCCAAGCCCTTATTTGTAACCCGCAGAAGGAGCTCAGACGGGAGGATTCCAGTTTAGTTGACCGTTCCGTGCTGACGTGTGGGGCTAGTAGAAAGGGACCGCGTGGGACAGGACGAGACCGCGTTTGGTTGTACGTGAGCAGGAGCTGGGTTCTGTCTCTCTCGGCGCGAATTGGCATTTTTAAGAGCACCTTTTCCCCCTCTGTCTCTTTGTCTTTATTAACCAAATTAGTATCAAATCTAGAGAAGCTTGCATTTCTGTCTTTCTTCAATTATTTGTGCCTTTTGGCCCTCGTTGTTTGCCCAATATGGCAGCAAATCTAGTACTCCCTCTGGTCCATATGTATGTAGTTAAATCTAGAAGCAAATCTCCAGGGTAATGTACTCCGTACGACAAATTCACAGTAATAGTAAATCGAGAAAACAAAGTAGGGCCAACAAAATATACTCCAGTAGAATAGGGATAGATAATAGGGATCCCTCCCTAGATAATAAGCTGCATACACAGCAGCCAACAGGTTCGAGGTTCTTCACAACACCATCATACTAACAACATAACAACAAGGGATCCCTAGCTAACAACAAAATAGAAGCTGCTTTGCAGCAGCAGCACACGTCCAGGACTCCGCCTACCCCATCTGCCTCCACTTGTTGCTCCCCTTGGGAGCCTTGGGCTTGAGCGGAGGCATGCGCCCGGCGGAGATCTCCACCCGCTGGATGCTGCGGAGGTGCATGCCGAGCGCCATGTGCTTGGCGCGGAAGGAGTGGGGGTTCACCGACGCGCCGACCTTGGGGTTGGTGTTGCCGATGTTCTCGGCATGCGTGAGGAGGCAGTTGAAGTCAGTGCGGCCGAGCCTCCTAGTGCAGAAGGGGCACCTGTAGACACCCTTGGCGAAGTAGGAGACGTACTGGCCGACCTGCAGCCTCCGCAGCACCTGGCGAGTCTTGACGTCATGGTGCTCGTCGTCGCTGCCGACGTCGCTGCCAGACAGCTGATCCATATCAAACGGGAACTATTAGTGAATGAGATGCAACGATGACTAACGTGCATGATAACAAAGTAAGGAAAAACAGAGCCAGCCTCAGTTAGAGTGGACACGATTATATGTCTACAGGGATGGTGTTAGCGAACCATAGCTCATGCACAACAGATTTGTACACAGCAATGGTTCGCTGAACCCACTCTGTAAAAATTTGTGCCCAACGATTCATCATAGGCAAAGAAACAGATTCCAGATCTGATTTTGAACAGATTCCAGAATATTTGCAAAATTAAACGGTTGATATCTTTTGATTCCTGCATAAAATAACTGACTGAGATCCCATAAATTAACTGATTGAGATCCCATTATTACTTGCATAAATTAACCGAACGGCCGAACTCCAAATCTTAAACGAAATCAAGAAGGGATCAAAGCAAAATGGAATAAAATCGGCGCAAATATTAACCCAATACTCAACCATCTACAGATCGGCACTAATAGTTACTAGGGAACCAGCAAAAATAGGGTTCAAAAAGGAATGGGGGAACAAAAAAGGGAGCAAACCATAGTTACCTCGTTCCATGGGTCGTCCATGAAGGTGTCGTAGGGGTTCGGAGGCGAGATGTACGGCACCGGCTCATAGGGGTCCCATCCCGGCGGGATACGACCGCCACCGGCGGCGGCGACGGCCTTTGAGGGGACGACGTCGAAGAGGGAGGCGTCGCGCTTGGAGCCGACGGCGTCATGGACGATGGGATTCGCATTCTCCATGTCCATCTCGCCTGCAGAGAGGGAGAGGGTTTTTGCTTTGGAGAAGATGATGGGACGTGAGAGGCGGCGTTGCATGAGCGAGTGAGAGTGACAGAGATAGTGCGAGGAGGCGTCTATAAAGGCGAGGGGTGGTTAATGCGACCCGCGTCCTACGCGTCCACCATTTAACGTCTGCACGTCTTGGGCTTCTGCAACGCGACACGCGTCCACGATTGCACGTCTTCGACTTCTGCACCGCGACTCGCGTCAGTACCCGTCAACAATTGCACGTCTTCCACTTCTGCACCGCAACACGCGTACTCGAGTCTAACCCTGGAAATTTAGATATACTCCCTCCGTCCACAAATAAGTGTACATCTAGGTTTTTTGATAAGTCAAACTTTATTACATTTGACCACCTTTTTAGGAAAAAGTAGCAACATTTATGACACTAGATTAGTATCACTAGATCCACCTTGAAATGTAGTTTCATAATATAGTAATCTAATGTCACATATGCGTATAATTTTTGATAATAAGTTGGTCAAAATTAAACAAGTTTGACTTATCCAAAAACCTAGATGTACACTTATTTGTGGACGGAGGGAGTATACTGTAGCATTTTTTGTGTGCTCGGTTTTCCCCTTGAGTACTAATACTGGCTAGTGCAATATACTCAGTTTTACCTCAAGTGCCTGGTCAACAGAGAGTCAACAAATGGGATTAACTAGTTAAATGAGTCAACAAATGGGATTATCAGTTCGTTTTCACGTGTTAAACTTGTCTAAATATTGGTCAAACCAAGGATTTGACCAAGATTCAAATGGGCAGAAAATTTAAAAAACAGAAAAATGAAAAACCAAAGCACATAGTCTTCTTATGTCATATAGTAAGCATTAAAGGTGATAAACAAGGTCTAGACATATTCAAACCATACAAATCATGTATCTACTCCCTAACCCCTAAACTCTGTCTTATGAAGTCAAGCATGAAGAGAAGTGGTTTTGGGTTTCAAACATGGAAATTTCAAAAACCTCCCAAAAACTTCATTTTAGAGTGACTAAGAAGGATACATGCTTCCCTTTTCATTTTCATGTTTTAAACTTGTTTAAATCTTGGTCAAACCTAGGATTTGACCAAGATTCAAATGGGCATTAAAATTTAAAAATCGAAAAATGAAAAACCAAAGCACATAGTGTTCTTATGTCATATAGTAAGCATTAAAGTTGATAAACAAGGTCTAGACATATTCAAACCATACAAATTATGTATCTACCCCCTAACCCCTAAACCTTGTCTTATGAAGTCAAGCATGAAGAGAACTGGTTTTGGGTTTCAAACATGGAAATTTCAAAAACCTCCCAAAAACTTCATTTTAGAGTGACTAAGAAGGATACATGCTTCCCTTTTCATTTTCATGTTTTAAACTTGTTTAAATCTTGGTCAAACCTAGGATTTGACCAAGATTCGATGGGCATCAAAATTTAAAAAAATCAGAAAAATGAAAAACCAAAGCACATAGTTTTCTTATGCCATATAGTAAGCATTCAAGTTGATAAACAAGGTCTATACATATTTAAACCAGACAAATCATGTATCTATAACCCTAAACCTTAAACTCTGTCTTATGAAGTCTAGCATGAAGAGAAGTCGTTTTGGGTTTTAAACATGGAAATTTCAAGAACAACCCAAAAGCTTCATTTTAGTGTGACTAAGAAGGATCAAGGCTTACCTTTTCATTTTCATGTTTTAAACTTGTTTAAATCCTGGTCAAATATAGGTTTGACCAAGATTCAAATGGGCATAAAATAAAAATATAGAAAAATGAAAAACCAAAGCACATAGTCTTCTTATGTCATATAGTAAGCATTAAAGTTGATAAACAAGGTCTAGTCTTATTCAAACTAGACAAGTCATGTATCTACCCGCTAACCCCTAAACTCTGTCTTATGAAGTCTAGCATGAAGAGAAGTCGTTTTGGGTTCAAACATGGAAATTTCAAGAACATCCCAAAAGCTTCATTTTAGTGTGACTAAGAAGGATCAAGGCTTACCTTTTCATTTTCATGTTTTAAACTTGTTTAAATCCTGGTTAAATCTAGGATTTGACCAAGATTCAAATGGGCATAAAATAAAAAAAAAGAAAAATGAAAAACCAAAGCACATAGTCTTCTTATGTCATATAGTAAGCATTAAAGTTGATAAACAAGGTCTAGACTTATTCAAACTAGACAAATCATGTATCTATCCGCAAAACCCTAAACTCTATCTTATGAAGTCAAGCATGAAGAGAAGTGCATGGTTTTGGGTTTCAAGCATGGAAATTTCAAAAAACTCCCAAAAAATTCATTTTAGAGTGACTAAGAAGGATACATGCTTCCCTTTTCATTTTCATGTTATATACTTGTTTAAATCTTGGTCAAACCTAGGATTTTACCAAGATTCAAATGTGCATCAAAATTCCAAAAAATCAAAAAAAAAAAGCACATATAGTTTCTTATGTCATATAGTAAGCATTAAAGTTGATAAACAAGGTCTATACATATTCAAACAAGAAAAATCATGTCTCTACCCCCTAACCCTAAACTCTGTCTTATGTAGTCAAGCATGAAGAGAGTGCTTTTGGGTTTCAAACATGGAAATTTCAAAAACCACCCAAAAGCTTTATTTTAGAGTGAATAAGAAGGATCCATGCTTATCTTTTCATTTTCATATTTTAAACTTGATTAAATCATTGTCAAACCTAGGATTTGACCAAGATTCAAATGGGCATAAAATTAAAAAATCAGAAAATTGAAAAACTAAAGCACATAGTCTTCTTATGTCATATATATAGTAAGCATTTAAAAGATGATAAATAAGGTCAAGACAATTCAAATAATACAAATCATGTATCTACCCCTAACCCTAAACTCTATCTTATGAAGTCAAGCATGAAGAGAAGTGGTTTTTGGTTTCAAACACAAAAATTTCAAAAACCTCCCAAAAGCTTCATTTTAATTAGACTAACTTATTAATTATGAAGGATCCAGGATTGATTACCTTTTCATTGTCATGTTTTAAACTTGTTTAAATCTTGGTCAAACCTGGGATTTGACCAAGATTCGAATGGGCATAAAAATTAAGAAAAAAATCGTAAGAATGAAAAACCAAACACAGCCTTCTTATGTCATATAGTAAGCATTCAAATTGATAAACAAGGTCTAGACATGTTCAAACCAGAAAAATCATGTATCTACCCCTAACCCTAAACTATGTCTTATGAAGTCAAGCATGCATGAAGAGAAGTGGTTTTGGGTTTCAAACATGAAAATTTCCTCCCAAAAGCTTCATTTAGAGCGACTAATAAGGATCGATGCTTACCTTTTCATTTTCATGTTTTTACTTATTTGAATCTTGGTCAAATCCTAGGTTTGACCAAGATTTAAACAAGTTTAAAACATGAAAATGAAATGGGAAGTGTGTATCCTTCTTAGTCACTCTAAAATGAAGCTTTTGGGATGTTCTTGAAATTTCCATGTTTGAAACCCAAAACCACTTAAGACAGTTTTGGTTGGGTGTAGATACATGATTTTCTTGTTTGAATATGTCTAGACCTTGTTTATCAACTTGAATGTTTATGACATAAGAAGGCTATATATGTGCTTTGGTTTTCCATTTTTTTTTTTTAATTTTTTATGCCCATTTAAATATTGGTCAAATCCTAGGTTTGACCAAGGTTTAATCAAGTTTAAAACATGACAATGAAAAGGTAAGCATGAATCCTTTCTCAGTCACTCTAAAATGAAGGTACTTGAAATTTTTATGTTTGAAACACAAAACCCCCTCTTCATATGTTTGACTTCATAAGACGAGTTTAGGGTTAGGGGTAGATATGATACATGATATTTCTTTGAATATGCCTAGACCTTGTTTATCAACTTAGCTTACTATATGACATAAGAAGGCTATATATGTGCTTTGGTTTTTCATTTTTTTTTTTTTGAATTTTACGCCCGTTTGAATCTTGGTCAAATCCTAGGTTTGACCAAGGTTAAAACAAGTTTAAAAAATGGCAATGAAAAGGTAAGCATGAATCCTTCTTAGTCACTCTAAAATGAAGCTTTTGGGACGTTTGTGAAATTTCCATGTTTGAAACCCAAAACCACTTCTCCTCATACTTAACTTCATAAGATAGAGTTTAGGGTTAGGGGTAGATACATGTTTTGTGTGGTTTGAATATGTCTAGACCTTGTTTATCAACTTGAATGCTTACTATATGACATAAGAATACTATGTGCTTTGGTTTTTCATTTTTCTGATTTTTTTAATTGTTAAACCCATTTGAATCTTGGTCAAATCTTAGGTTTGAGCAAGATTTAAACAAGTTTAAAACATGAAAATGGAAAGCTAAGCATGAATCATTCTTAGTCACTCTAAAAATCTTTCGGTCTGCAGAAGAGTCGAATCTGCAATCAGTAGTTACAAAAGCGACCCACCTTAGGGATGGATAATAAGACTTGGGCAATATAAACGTTGATACTTACTTTGTGATACTAAAATATATGTATCTAGACATATTTCAGTTGTAGATACATCCATTTTAACATCAAGTAATATGGATCGGAGGACTAGCTAAAGAACAATGAGAGGCAGTGTTTCTCTCCCCCAGCCTACTTGGCGGAGTGGCCCTTTGTGACGCCCCGAAACCGGTACCATGAGGATTCTAGCGATCCCGCCGAGATCCGCATGATATCGACTCAGAGATGCCCTCCGACACGACGTGCGCGAAGAATCACACACGTGATGCCAGAGGAATTAACACGAGCGGTAACATTACAACAGGATTACAATAGAGCCCACAAGAAACATATATTACAACAACGACTCCAACGAGTCAAGATACAAATATACAATACAAAGATCCAAATCATACAGAAGATCAAATACGTCCGAGTACGGACAAGATACAAATTGGACTAAGAGTCCTGAAGATAACCAATGGCGTCCATAACCCTGCCCAGGCCAAGCCGGAAGGGTAACCTTGCTAACGTCGTCTTCTCGTACCTGCAAAGTCGGGCCATCGGTTGCCGACAAAAGGGAGGAAGCAAAAGAGAAGGGGAAAGGCGAGAGTAAGTACCAAGGAACGAACTCCGGCACGTACTTAGCGAGACTAGAAATGGCTATGCTCGCCGGGCGAGTATAAATATATATCGCCTAGGGCTATATGGTAGGTTTAGCGGCAGCAAAACTATAACCAATAGAGACACACTACAACATCCGTCTACTCAGAGAAGATAAGAGAGCGCACAAGGTAACAGATAAATACTACACAAACATAACCCAGCCAAATACACATATCCCCTTCAACAAAGCGAAGAGGCAATGTAAAAGGCACTCAACGGTGGACAAGTTTTATTAGGTATCGGTTGTAGTAATGCTATATTACTACGCAAGTTATTACCAGATTATTAACAACAAGTAAAAGGTGTAAGTTGTTCTATGATCAAGCTATACAATTCCAAGTCGTCCATAACCGCGGACACGGCTTATCGATAAGATTTAACCCTGCAGGGGTGCCCAAATGTAGCCACACGCACGCTCAACCCACTTGCGACAGGTGGATATCACGACTCTCACTCTCCTTCACTACAACAATGTCCAGGAAGCCACCTAACTAAGTTAACCCGTATCGAAGTCCGGCCGTGCTCCGAAGCGGACTTAGCTGTTGCGAGAACGGCTAAGAGGATCAGAGCCCACTAGAGGATGACCTCTTAACAATGCGGACCGCACCTACGAGCGTGCAAGAGACAACGGGGTTACAAGGCACTCACGGCTTCCCCAAAAGTAATATCATATCATCTGACCACAAAGAAACATGCTTGCACGCCCGAGAGAAACAAACAAACATTCAAACTAATTGTGGCCACTGGACAAAGCTGTAGATTCCGGCAGTGGTCGAGGGGAGACCCGGTAAGCATACCCACGTGTGGTTAGAGCGCTCAGTCTCGGAACAGATAACAAGAACTCGGGTCCTAGGGGACATTAGTGAGTCAAAGTTCCGATGCTTTCGCAAAGGGGCTCACAGATGCCTCTGCTTACAATTTTAGTTGTTAACAATAAAGTAAAGTGTGAATATCTCCAACAACTGATATAGCATGTGATAACCTCCCAACAACCCAACATATCCCGATAACAGATCGAGATAAACAACAGAGCCTAAACACGCCTACGACTCGCAAGGCTCAAACATCAAGCAACGGCTATGGTTAAGGAATGATACATATAGGATTTTTATGGTAAACAAGTGGAATAGGAGACGTGACTCGATAAAGAAGCGCAACATAAGGATAGCAATGCGAGGGAGAGTAGGTGAAGAGAGAGGGCTCGCCTGTGAAAAGTGAGAACTTGTCGGAGAACTCGTCGTATCTCACATCACCACTTCGTGATCCTATCCGGAAGAAGCAAATGCTGGAACACACAACACATGCAAGTCTTACTACTACGGATAAAGAACCAGCATGCTCAAGATGATATGTATGACGTGGCAAGGATGGTGCAATGCACTTATTCAATTTAATCGGAGTCGAAACCCCGGACAATCAAATTAGGTTGGAGTTGCATATCTACCGCCAAATTTAAGTGTTGATTAGCATGGCATAGACATGGCAAGGGTGAGCTACTTCAATATTAAACGGAGCGGGAAAACCATAGTCGGTGTCCGAAATACTCCGCATATATGTGAGGTGGAAATGCACAACTATCAACGCGCGACATGATGCGAGATGCAAACAGGCATATGGATGGCATATTCATGTTCACGTTTGTTAAACAAACACAGCGACCAGCTATGCTGCTGATTGGATCATGTAAAAGATCGAGACGTGCTGCTCTTGATGGCTACGAAGCTGGAGGTTTGGCCATGCACGAAGGCATCGGAGATGCTGGGACGCGGCGCTGCGCTCGCCGGCGAGCAGCGCTGGCAGCCAAAGGTTCTTGGCGACGCGGACGTTGGTGCGCTGGTGATGGCGACGTTGGCATACCAAAGATAAACAGAGTGAGAGTTTAGACGCTGGTCTCGTGCAGGTATAGCAACAAGCGATCGATGGAAAACAGGACCAAGGTCGGACCTTCTGTGCAGCGGACGGAGAAGAGAACGCCTGGAACGGCGACCTTCGTTGGCGGAGGAGATCTGTCCAGGGAGCGACGTTGCGGAATCCGCGCGTCAGGGAAACGGAGGCAGAGACGAGCGCCGTAGCGGAGAAGGCCACGGCCACGGGAGACGGCCGGCGACGTGGACGCGCTCGAGAAGAAGAAGCGCGGGTGCCAGGTTCCCGCTGCAACGGACGCGCGGACGCGCGACAGAGACGAGCGGCGGAGTTTGGTCGCGTTGGCCCTGGGACGACGAAGATGTCCGGCTCGTGGAGAAGATCATGGTGGCGACGAGCCGTACCGGAAGGCTGCCGTCGAGGCGAACAACGGGATTCGAGCGGCGGACGCGCGGCCGGCGGCTGCAGCGATGCAAGCGAGCGGGACGAAGATGGTCAGAGGAAGATGAAGCGGCGGCTGCCGGGTAGACGAGGTACTGCCGGAGGTGGACGGAGACGAGTGGGCGGGCGGAAGCACACAGAGTCGAGGTGCTCTGCTAGCGAGAGGAACAAGCAGATGGCGGCGGGGACAGAGGAAAAGAAGGAAGGCTAGGGTTGCAGGGTAGGGCGCTTGGTTTTATAGGAGGGACCGAGACAGCTCGTCCGTCCCATCACGCTCAGAGGCGACGTGGAGCTCCGGATGAACTGCCGTACGAAGGAGATGAAGTTCACTGATGAAAAGGTATCCAGGAGAGGTGGCGTTGATGGTGGGCTTTGGTGTTGTGGGCTGAAACAAAGAGAGCCAGGGTTGCTACTTGAGTTTCGGTGGAGCCAAAGGTTGGCCAGGAAATGGCAAAACGCCACGAAGTGATCATGGTCCTTATTTGAATTACAGGAAGTTTTGCAAGGAGAGGTTTAGGAAGACAAACAGAAAGGAAGATAGAGATAAACAGAAGATACTATAAATTTGAAAAAGCGTTATTATTTAAACCAAAACAATTTCCAAGGTTTTAAATATTTTGTTTGGGGCTTTGTTAAATGAAAAGACAAGGGGAGGTTTTATTATAAGAACCATATGAGAGGGTAAAACAAAAAGTTTTTATTTAAAATAATTTTATTTTGTTAAAAACATGTGGATGATATGATGCATGATGCATGATGATGCATACTAAAGAACAAGCAAATCTACTAGGGTACTACGCCGGGGCCGTTACTGGGAGACCACTAACACTATCCACCTCGCCCCGAGGTTCCACGCCTCACGGGGTTCGAGAGGCTATCGGATCTACGACGGCGACACCTAGACAAGACATTGCTCCAGTTGATCGGCGACACCACTAACAAGAAGTCGTTGTTCCGCCGACGATCGCTTTGATCTCTTGTACCTAGGTATGATAATTCGCAAAGTCAATCCACGAAAAGCGAATAATAAGAGTAGTCGGTATGGTCGCGACTCCATCCCGCACTCAAAGTATTACTCTGTACATGAATAAGAGAATCGTGCAACCAACTCCAAGAATCAGATTGGCGTCCTTGACAAGCGTTGTCGACGAAGATTTGATGGGATCAAAGCACAAGATTTGAAGAAGGATCACATAAACAAAGATGATGTCAAACGGAGAATATAAAGATTAGCCGGCGGTGATGTTCTTCTGTCGGAAAGTCTTCAGAGGTCGGTCCTATTAGGTTAAGGCAGACCGTCCAACCCGCGTAGACCTAAGACTCAAAACTTGGATAAGAGAGAAAACCAAAACTCGCATAGGTAAGATGAGAAAGAATAGAGATAAGGAGAAAAATCAGAGCTAATCAGAACTATCCAACGAATTTTAGAAAATAGTTTTGACACTCTAAACTCAACGACCATTGGCAAGGTTATCCTACAGGCTGGACTAGTGGGGTACCGTCAACCTGAGCTCTGATACCAACTTGTGACGCCCCGAAACCGGTACCATGAGGATTCCAGCGATCCCGCCGAGATCCGCACGATATCGACTCAGAGACGCCCTCCGACACGACGTGCGCGAAGAATCACACACGTGATGCCAGAGGAATTAACACGAGCGGTAACATTACAACAGGATTACAATAGAGCCCACAAGAAACATATATTACAACAACGACTCCAACGAGTCAAGATACAAATATACAATACAAAGATCCAAATCATACAGAAGATCAAATACGTCCGAGTACGGACAAGATACAAATTGGACTAAGAGTCCTGAAGATAACCAATGGCGTCCATAACCCTGCCCAGGCCAAGCCGGAAGGGTAACCTTGCTAACGTCGTCTTCTCGTACCTGCCAAAGTCGGGCCATCGGTTGCCGACAAAAGGGAGGAAGCAAAAGAGAAAGGAAAGGCGAGAGTAAGTACCAAGGAACGAACTCCGGCACGTACTTAGCGAGACTAGAAATGGCTATGCTCGCCGGGCGAGTATAAATATATATCGCCTAGGGCTATATGGTAGGTTTAGCGGCAGCAAAACTATAACCAATAGAGACACACTACAACATCCGTCTACTCAGAGAAGATAAGAGAGCGCACAAGGTAACAGATAAATACTACACAAACATAACCCAGCCGATTACACATATCCCCTTCAACAAAGCGAAGAGGCAATGTAAAAGGCACTCAACGGTGGACAAGTTTTATTAGGTATCGGTTGTAGTAATGCTATATTACTACGCAAGTTATTACCAGATTATTAACAACAAGTAAAAGGTGTAAGTTGTTCTATGATCAAGCTATACAATTCCAAGTCGTCCATAACCGCGGACACGGCTTATCGATAAGATTTAACCCTGCAGGGGTGCCCAAATGTAGCCACACGCACGCTCAACCCACTTGCGACAGGTGGATATCACGACTCGCACTCTCCTTCACTACAACAATGTCCAGGAAGCCACCTAACTAAGTTAACCCGTATCGAAGTCCGGCCGTGCTCCGAAGCGGACTTAGCTGTTGCGAGAACGGCTAAGAGGATCAGAGCCCACTAGAGGATGACCTCTTAACAATGCGGACCGCACCTACGAGCGTGCAAGAGACAACGGGGTTACAAGGCACTCACGGCTTCCCCAAAAGTAATATCATATCATCTGACCACAAAGAAACATGCTTGCACGCCCGAGAGAAACAAACAAACATTCAAACTAATTGTGGCCACTGGACAAAGCTGTAGATTCCGGCAGTGGTCGAGGGGAGACCCAGTAAGCATACCCACGTGTGGTTAGAGCGCTCAGTCTCGGAACAGATAACAAGAACTCGGGTCCTAGGGGACATTAGTGAGTCAAAGTTCCGATGCTTTCGCAAAGGGGCTCACAGATGCCTCTGCTTACAATTTTAGTTGTTAACAATAGAGTAAAGTGTGAGTATCTCCAACAACTGATATAGCATGTGATAACCACCCGACAACCCAACATATCCCGATAACAGATCGAGATAAACAACAGAGCCTAAACACGCCTACGACTCGCAAGGCTCAAACATCAAGCAACGGCTATGGTTAAGGAATGATACATATAGGATTTTTATGGTAAACAAGTGGAATAGGAGACGTGACTCGATAAAGAAGCGCAACATAAGGATAGCAATGCGAGGGAGAGTAGGTGAAGAGAGAGGGCTCGCCTGTGAAAAGCTGCAGAAGAACTTGTCGGAGAACTCGTCGTATCTCACATCACCACTTCGTGATCCTATCCGGGAAGAAGCAAATGCTGGAACACACAACACATGCAAGTCTTACTACTACGGATAAAGAACCAGCATGCTCAAGATGATATGTATGACGTGGCAAGGATGGTGCAATGCACTTATTCAATTTAATCGGAGTCGAAACCCCGGACAATCAAATTAGGTTGGAGTTGCATATCTACCGCCAAATTTAAGTGTTGATTAGCATGGCATAGACATGGCAAGGGTGAGCTACTTCAATATTAAACGGAGCGGGGAAAACCATAGTCGGTGTCCGAAATACTCCGCATATATGTGAGGTGGAAATGCACAACTATCAACGCGCGACATGATGCGAGATGCAAACAGGCATATGGATGGCATATTCATGTTCCTTATATTTTTCCGATCAATTTTCATATATAAAACATTTTATTTCGAGTTGTAGTTTAGGAGATATGAATATTGCAAGATAAGAGCATTTTCTGGAATTTCGAATAAGCAGAAAGATGCTGCGACTTTTCTCACCAGTAGCTGAGCTAGCCGCAGAGGCTGACGATGGGACCCGAGGATGCTGACTGGAAGATAGACTGCTGCATGGCATTGGTGTCTCACCCAAGGAATCCTAGCCAGGGACAATGACAAACGGGACCAGAGGTCCACATGTCAGCGAGACGGATAAAAGAAAGAAAAGGATTGGCTTGTGCCTGTAGCGAATTGAACACAGGATCTCACGTTTGTTAAACAAACACAGCGACCAGCTATGCTGCTGATTGGATCATGTAAAAGATCGAGACGTGCTGCTCTTGATGGCTACGAAGCTGGAGGTTTGGCCATGCACGAAGGCATCGGAGATGCTGGGACGCGGCGCTGCGCTCGCCGGCGAGCAGCGCTGGCAGCCAAAGGTTCTTGGCGACGCGGACGTTGGTGCGCTGGTGATGGCGACGTTGGCATACCAAAGATAAACAGAGTGAGAGTTTAGACGCTGGTCTCGTGCAGGTATAGCAACAAGCGATCGATGGAAAACAGGACCAAGGTCGGACCTTCTGTGCAGCGGACGGAGAAGAGAACGCCTGGAACGGCGACCTTCGTTGGCGGAGGAGATCTGTCCAGGGAGCGACGTTGCGGAATCCGCGCGTCAGGGAAACGGAGGCAGAGACGAGCGCCGTAGCGGAGAAGGCCACGGCCACGGGAGACGGCCGGCGACGTGGACGCGCTCGAGAAGAAGAAGCGCGGGTGCCAGGTTCCCGCTGCAACGGACGCGCGGACGCGCGACAGAGACGAGCGGCGGAGTTTGGTCGCGTTGGCCCTGGGACGACGAAGATGTCCGGCTCGTGGAGAAGATCATGGTGGCGACGAGCCGTACCGGAAGGCTGCCGTCGAGGCGAACAACGGGATTCGAGCGGCGGACGCGCGGCCGGCGGCTGCAGCGATGCAAGCGAGCGGGACGAAGATGGTCAGAGGAAGATGAAGCGGCGGCTGCCGGGTAGACGAGGTACTGCCGGAGGTGGACGGAGACGAGTGGGCGGGCGGAAGCACACAGAGTCGAGGTGCTCTGCTAGCGAGAGGAACAAGCAGATGGCGGCGGGGACAGAGGAAAAGAAGGAAGGCTAGGGTTGCAGGGTAGGGCGCTTGGTTTTATAGGAGGGACCGAGACAGCTCGTCCGTCCCATCACGCTCAGAGGCGACGTGGAGCTCCGATGAACTGCCGTACGAAGGAGATGAAGTTCACTGATGAAAAGGTATCCAGGAGAGGTGGCGTTGATGGTGGGCTTTGGTGTTGTGGGCTGAAACAAAGAGAGCCAGGGTTGCTACTTGAGTTTCGGTGGAGCCAAAGGTTGGCCAGGAAATGGCAAAACGCCACGAAGTGATCATGGTCCTTATTTGAATTACAGGAAGTTTTGCAAGGAGAGGTTTAGGAAGACAAACAGAAAGGAAGATAGAGAGATAAACAGAAGATACTATAAATTTGAAAAAGCGTTATTATTTAAACCAAAACAATTTCCAAGGTTTTAAATATTTTGTTTGGGGCTTTGTTAAATGAAAAGACAAGGGGAGGTTTTATTATAAGAACCATATGAGAGGGTAAAACAAAATAGTTTTTATTTAAAATAATTTTATTTTGTTAAAAACAT
Organism: Lolium multiflorum; assembly: GCA_030979885.1. Classification (NCBI taxonomy): domain Eukaryota; kingdom Viridiplantae; phylum Streptophyta; class Magnoliopsida; order Poales; family Poaceae; genus Lolium; species Lolium multiflorum. Next base: position 134,717,817 of record CM061749.1, on the reverse strand, counting down.
GTGGATGGTATGATGCATGATGCATGATGATGCATAAAAGAAAAGAACAAGCAAATCTAATAGGGGTACTACCCGGGGCCGTTACACCCTCCATCAGGACAGGTGGTGATTCCGCTTCTCTCGTTGGAATTCCTTATCCCCCAGCCTACTCGGCGACGTGCGCTCCTCAGTGACCTGCGCGAGGGCGCCTCGGCGACCTACGCAAAGGTGGCTGGACTCGGAGCGCATCGACTTCCTTCTGCGGTGCCTGGATTGGATCGACCATCCCGCGCGTGTCCTCCACCATATTGTTTTTCTTCAAGATGCTGTCATCCATCATCTTCTTCACCGCATCATGTTGGGTGTTGAGGCTCCCGTTGAGAGCTTGAACGCACCTGTTTGATAGCTCGACGTTTTCTTCGCGAAGAAAGCCGCACTCGATCTTAAGCATCAAATTCTCGCCCTTGAGCTTCTTGATGACAGAGTTCGTTTCCTCACTTGATGGAACGCTCACATCATGCAGCTTGCCCCGGCCGGTGACCTCGTCCTTCAAAGTATCGACATCATCGCGAAAGTTGGAGGCGAGTTCCACGAGAGTTTTAAGCTCATCTCTGAAACACGCCGATGCTTCCTGCATGGCAATATCATCAGTACCGAAACAAAGTGACGAGAGGAAGACGAAAATGTCCAATCAGTGGTAACCTCTAAGCGCAGGAGACAGGGGTTGAAGTCGTCATGAGAAGATGTCAGGGTGCGTCGTGGGGCACTGAGATATGTATAAAAAGGATTAATACGGAATAAAGAGTTGGGACCTCCGGGCCAGGAAGAATCAAGAAACATGGCGATGGAAACCAACCAGGAATCTTCGACCGCACGACTGACGCCGTTCCGAGACGAGCGCGAAGCAGGGCCTTCGTTTTCTGGCGGGCCCTTTCTCGCGGCCAGCATCTGGATAGACCGCCGGCGGGAACTCTCCGCGTCCTTGGTCAACACTAGATGGTGCTTCTTCAAGCGAGATGGTGGCCTTGACTTCGGAGGCATCGCTGGAAGTGGAAGGAGACTGGAAGTGAAGCAAGAAGGGGATGGAAGAAGTACTCCCCCTATTAAAACCAGACAACCGTCTCCTGCCCTCGCTTCGAGCAACCTGGTCCGCCCATCCTAAATCAACGGCCGAGAGGGGGCTCCCTTGCGAACTGAGATCCAGTGACTTTACCCAACAGAAGTTACCATGAACTTTACCTATACGAGCCATCAGGTTAAGATCCAACGAACATGGTCGATCTAAAATTTGAAATTAAAATTTATGTAGCTCAGAAATTTTTTTTTTACATTAAGACGTATTCTCGGAAAGTTCCAGTCCATTTAAAATATTAGTTTAGTTTAAGTTCGAAATTTGGATCAACCGCGAGCGTTGGATCTTGATCGAATGGCTCACGTGTGTAAAGTCGCATGGTGACTTCTCTTAGTGAAGTCACTGGATCTCAGTCCGCGAAGGGTCAGGACGCGGGAGCAGAAGCAAATGAATCGAGAGCGGTCCGGAGTATCCTGTCCGTCCACCGTAAATCAACGGGACAGAGCGGCTACCTTCTCTTCGAAGGCTCTGGCGCGCAACCCGAGGAATGGACATCTGTCGGCTAGTATAGAATTTTATAGCACGCCATTAATCGAGCTAGCAGTACTGTACTACTGACTACAACTCTGATGGACGTCCAAAGCTCTGAATAGTCAGGGGAAACAATGAATGCGAGCCAGGGTAGTACTACTGTAGTAGTGAAGCAATGGGGATTATCTGGAGCAAGTACGGAGTACCGAGTACAGTACTACAAAAGTGCTGTTCGTTGTTTTCGCAGTTCATTTTAGCGTAACGTCCAGGTTGTTGTCGAACCAGCTGTTAGATTTTGGGTAATTATTGTTAAGTTGCTGCTTCTTAATTAAAATTTATCAAAGTCATGTAGACTAGATCGATTTGTGAGAACATCCCAAAAGCTTCATTCATTTTAGAATGACTAAGAAGGATCCATTCTTACCTTTTCTTTTCATGTTTTAAACTTGTTTAAACCTTGGTCAAACCTAGGATTTGACCAAGATTTAAATGGGCATAAAAATTCAGAAAAAATCAAAAAATGAAAAACCAAAGCACATATATAGCCTTCTTATGTCATATAGTAAGCACTCGAGTTGATAAAAACTCTGTCTTATGAAGTCAAACATATGAAGAGAACTGGTTTTGGGTTTCAAACATGGAAATTTCACAAACCTCCCAAAAGCTTCATTCTACAGTGACTAAGAAGGATCCAGGCTTACCTTTTTCATTTTCAATTTCTTAACTTGTTTAAATCTTGGTCAAACCTAGGATTTGACCAAGATTCAAATGGGTATAACAATTCAAAAAAAACGGAAAAAAACCAAAGAACATAGTCTTCTGATGTCATATAGTAAGCATTCAAGTTGATAAACAAGGTCTAGACATATTCAAACCAAACAAATCATGTATCTACCCCTAACCCTAAACTCTGCTTATGAAGTCAAGCATGAAGAGAAGTGATTTTGGGTTTCAAACATGGAAATTTCAAAAACCTCCCAAAAGCTTCATTTTAGAGTGACTAAGAAGGATCCATGCTTACCTTTTCATTGCCATGTTTTAAACTTGTTTTAACCTTGGTCAAACCTAGGAATTGACCAAGATTCAAATGGGAGTAAAAATTCAGAAAAATTCAAAAAAAATGAAAAACCAAAACACATATATAGCCTTTTTATGTCATATAGTAAGCATTCAAGTTGATAAACAAGGTCTAGACATATTCAAAGCAGAAATATCATATCTACCCCTAACCCTAAACTCTGTCTTATGAAGTCAAACATATGAAGAGAACTGGGGTTTTGGGTTTCAAACATAAAATTTTCAAGTACCTTCATTTTAGAGTGAGTAAGGAAGGATTCATGCTTACCGTTTCATTTTCATGTTTTAAACTTGTTTAAACCTAGGATTTGACCAAGATTTAAATAGGCATAAAAAATTCGAAAGAAATCAAAAAATGAAAAACCAAAGCACATATATAGCCTTCTTATATCATATAGTAAAAAATTCAAGTTGATAAACAAGGTCTAGACATATTCAAACAAGAAAAATCATGTATCTACACCTAACCATAAACTCTGTCTTAAGTGGTTTTGGGTTTCACACATGGAAATTTCACAAACCTCCCAAAAGCTTCATTTTACAGTGACTGAGGAGGATCCATGCTTACCTTTTGGCTTAAACGTTTGAAACCAAAAACCACTTCTCTTCATGCATGCTTGACTTCATAACACAGAGTTTAGCTAGGGTTAGGGTAGATACATGATTTTCTGGTTTGAATATGTCTAGACCTTGTTTATCAACTTAATTGATTGCTTACTATATGACATAAGAAGACTACGTGCCTTGGTTTTCATTTTTTGTTTTTTTTGAATTTTATGCTCATATATTTGAATCTTGGTCAAATCTTAGGTTTGACCAAGATTTAAACAAGTTTAAAACATGAAAATGAAAAGGGAAGCATGTATCCTTCTTAGTCACTCTAAAATGAAGCTTTTGGGATGTTCTTGAAATTTCCATGTTTGAAACCCAAAACGACTTCTCTTCATGCTAGACTTCATAAGATCAACAGGGGTAGATACATGATTTGTCTGGTTTGGATATACCTAGACCTCGTTTAGCTTGAATGCATACGATATGACATAAGAAGACTACGTGCTTTTGTTTTTCATTATTCTGTTTTTTTGAATTTTGTGCCCACCCATTTGTATCTTGGTCAAATCCTAGGCTTGATAATGATTTAAACAAGATTAAAATATGAAAATGCAAAGGTAAGCATGGATCCTTCTTAGTCACTCTAAAATGAAGCTTTTGGGAGCAAAACCACTTCTCTTCATATGCTTGACTTCATAAGACGGAGTTTAGGGGTTAGGGGTATAGATACATGATTTGTCTAGTTTGAATATGTCTAGACCTTGTTTATCAACTTAATTGGCTTACTATATGACATAAGAAAACTATTTGCTTTGGTTTTTCTTTTTCTGATTTTTTTCAATTTTGATGCCCATTTGAATCTTGTCAAATCCTAGGTTTGACCAAGATAATTTAAACAAGCTTAAAACATGAATATGAAAAGGGAAGCATGTATCCTTCTTTGTCACTCTAAAATGAAGTTTTTGGGAGGTTTTTCAAATTTCCACGTTTGAAACCCAAAACCACTTCTCTTCATATGCTTGACTTCATAAGACAGAGTTCAGGGGTTAGGGGGTATAGATACATGATTTGTCTAGTTTGAAGATGTCTAGACCTTGTTTATCAACTTTAATGCTTACTATATGCCATAAGAAAACTATTTGCTTTGGTTTTCTTTTTTCTGACTTTTTTTCAATTTTGATGCCCATTTGAATCTTGTCAAATCCTAGGTTTGACCAAGATAATTTAAACAAGCTTAAAACATGAATATGAAAAGAGGAGCATGTATCCTTCTTAGTCACTCTAAAATGTAGTTTTTGGGAGGTTTTTGAAATTTCCATGTTTGAAACCCCCACTTCTCTTCACATGCTTGACTTCATAAGACAAAGTTTAGGGGTTAGGGGTATAGATACATGATTTGTCTGGTTTAATATGTCTAGACCTTGTTTATCAACTTTAATGCTTACTATATGACATAAGAAGACTATGTGATTTGGTTTTTCATTTTTCTGTTTTTTTATTTTTCTGCCCATTTGAATCTTGGTCAAATCCTAGGTTTGACCAAGATTTAGACAAGTTTAACACGTAAATGAGTTAACTTGGATTTCCTACCCTTGAATCCATAGGAAACTTTGTTCTAATGCACTATTATAATCAACCGAGTTTTTACACCAACAGGTCTGTCACTTACGTGTGGTGCCCACGCTTGAGGTCCCACACTTCAGTGAGCACAAGTCACGTGCAATAGGTACGCAAACTCCCGCCATCTTCTTTGAGAAGACGCATCAGGATGCGTATTGGAAGTCTGTGGGTCCTTCTGGATCCTTCGGTTGTCCCTCTCACAAAAAAACAAATCTCTCTCATTCTCGGCCTCGCTCGCTCGCTCGCTCGCACCTCCTGCTCACTGACAAACCCTGCACAAAAGTCAACATCATCACCCGAAAAAGGGAGACACCATAATTCTCTCCCTTTCTCTCCTTCCGAGTGATCCCTCTTCCTCCGAGTTTCACTCGACGGGCAAACACCCATGTCTGCATAGTAATAATAAAAAGGTAGTACTCGTAGAAAAATCGATATACGAATCTGTAATTAAATAGGTTAAACTAGGGTTTTGCCCAGTTCTACAGATCAAGGGTTCAAAAAATCCAACTACGGGGTTCGAACAACACGATTCTAATCCAAGAATTTTTTCGACCTAGGTCACCCAAATGGCCTCAAACTATAGGGTTAGCATCTAGTGCAGTATGTGTGAAAATGTATGCACTATGTGTGCTATAACTTGTATGTCTTTCATATTTGAACCAAATTTGAATAAGTTTGAAATATTTGAAAAGGGGCTTTTGGCTTAAACGTTTGAAACCAAAAACCACTTCTCTTCATGCATGCTTGACTTCATAAGACAGAGTTTAGCTAGGGTTAGGGGGTAGATGCATGATTTTCCTGGTTTGAATATGTCTAGACCTTGTTTATCAACTTAATTGAATGCTTACTATATGACATAAGAATACTATGTGCCTTGTTTTTTATTTTTTGATTTTTTTAAAATTTTATGCCCATTTGAATCTTGGTCAAATCCTAGGTTTGAACATGGTTTAAACAAGTTTAAATCATGAATATGAAAAATTAAGCATCTATATATCCTTCTTCGTCACTCCAAAATGTAGCTCTTCGGAGGTTTTTTCGAAATTTCCATGTTTGAAACCAAAACCACTTCTCTTCATGCATGCTTGACTTCATAAGACAGAGTTTAGGGTTAGGGGTAGATATATACATGATTTTCTGGGTTGAATATGTCTAGGCCTTGTTTATCAACTTGAATGCTTACTATATATATATGACATAAGAATGTTATGTCCTTTGTTTTTTCATTCTTTTGGTTTTTTATGAATTTCCATGCCCATTTGAATCTTTTGGTCAAATCCTAGAGGTTTGACCAAGATTGAAACAAGTTTAAAACATGAAAATGAAAAGGGAAGCTTGTATATCCTTCTTAATTAGTCACTCTAAAATGAAGTTTTTGGAGGTTTTTGAAATTTCCATGTCTGAAACCCAAAACCACTTCTCTTCATGCTAGACTTCATAAGACAATTTAATTAGGGGTTAGGGGTAGATACATGATTTGTCTGGTTTGAATATGTCCAAACCTTGCTTGTTTATCAACTTGAATGCTTACGATATGACATAAGAATGCTTACCATATGTTTGAATTTTAAAAGCATATAGTCTTCTTATGTCATATAGTAAGCATTCAAAAGTTTTTCTTTGAGAGAGTAGCATGCATTCAAAAGTTGATAAATAAGATTTGTACATATTCAAACCAGACAAATCATGTATCTACACCCCCTAACCCTAAACTCTGTCTTATGAAGTCAAGCATGAAGAGAAGTGCTTTTGGGTTTCAAACATGGAAATTTCACAAACCTCCCAAAAGCTTCATTTTACAGTGACTAAGGGCTCCTTTGATTCATAGGATTTGCATAGGAATTGTGTAGGATTTGGTTCCTATGGGAAAATTTCCTATACATGTTGTTTGATTCATAGAAACATATCCTATAGGAAAAATTCCTATAGGAATCTTGTAGCGTAATTCCTATAGGAAAAAACATTGGCTCATACCTCATGAAAAAATTCCTTTGCTACAATCAAACACACTTCATCTTTCTATAGGATTCAAGTAGACATGTGTCATTCCAATCCTATGCCTTTCCTATTCCTATACTTTTCCTATCCTTTAAATCAAAGGAGCCCTAAGAAGGATCCAGGCTTACCTTTTCATTTTCATTTTTAAACTGCTTGTTTAAATCTTGATCAAACCTAGGATTTGACCAAGATTCAAATGGGCATAAAAAATCAGGAAAAAATGAAAAATGAAAAAACAAAACACATATATAGCCTTCTTATGTCATATATATAGTAAGCATTCAATTAAGTTGATAATTTTAAACAAGGTCTATACATATTCAAACCAGAAAAAAGCATGTATCTACCCATGCATATATATATAACCCTATACTTTTGTCTTATGAAGACGTCAAGGATGAAGAGAAGTGGATTTGGGTTTCAAACATGGAAATTTCAAAAACCTCCCAAAACATGTATATATCTACCCCTAAACCCTAATCTTTGTCTTATGAAGCCAAGCATATGAAGAGAAGTGATTTTGGGTTTCAAACATGGAAACTTCAAAAACCTCCCAAAAGCTTCATTTTAGAGAGACTAAGAATGATCCATATGCTTACCTTTTCATTGCCATGTTTTAAACTTGTTTTAACCTTGGTCAAACCTAGGATTTGACCAAGATTCAAATGGGAGTAAAAATTCAGAAAAATTCAAAAAAAAAAATGAAAAACCAAAGCACATATATATATATAGCCTTCTTATGTCATATAGTAAGCATTCAAGTTGATAAACAAGGTCTAGACATATTCAAAGCAGAAATATCATGTATCATATCTACCCCTAACCCTAAACTCTGTCTTATGAAGTCAAACATATGAAGAGAACTGGGGTTTTGGGTTTCAAACATAAAATTTTCAAGTACCTTCATTTTAGAGTGAGTAAGGAAGGATTCATGCTTACCGTTTCATTTTCATGTTTTAAACTTGTTTAAACCTAGGATTTGACCAAGATTTAAATAGGCATAAAAATTCAAAAGAAATCAAAAAATGAAAAACCAAAGCACATATATATAGCCTTCTTATATCATATAGTAAAAAATTCAAGTTGATAAACAAGGTCTAGACATATTCAAACAAGAAAAATCATGTATCTACACACCTAACCATAAACTCTGTCTTAAGTGGTTTTGGGTTTCAAACATGGAAATTTCACAAACCTCCCAAAAGCTTCATTTTACAGTGACTAAGGAGGATCCATGCTTACCTTTTGGCTTAAACGTTTGAAACCAAAAACCACTTCTCTTCATGCATGCTTGACTTCATAAGACAGAGTTTAGCTAGGGTACGTTAGGGGGTGTAGATACATGATTTCCTGGTTTGAATATGTCTAGAGACCTTGTTTATCAACTTAATTGATTGCTTACTATATGACATAAGAAGACTACGTGCCTTGGTTTTTTTTTTGAATTTTATGCTCATATATTTGAATCTTGGTCAAATCCTAGGTTTGACCAAGATTTAAACAAGTTTAAACATGAAAATGAAAAGGAAGCATGTATCCTTCTTAGTCACTCTAAAATGAAGCTTTTGGGATGTTCTTGAAATTTCCATGTTTGAAACCCAAAACGACTTCTCTTCATGCTAGACTTCATAAGATCAACATGGGGTAGATACATGATTTGTCTGGTTTGGATATACCTAGACCTCGTTTAACTTGAATGCATACGATATGACATAAGAAGACTACGTGCTTTTGTTTTTCATTATTCTGATTTTTTTGAATTTTGTGCCCACCCATTTGTATCTTGGTCAAATCCTAGGCTTGATAATGATTTAACAAGATTAAAATATGAAAATGCAAAGGTAAGCATGGATCCTTCTTAGTCACTCTAAAATGAAGCTTTTGGGAGCAAAACCACTTCTCTTCATATGCTTGACTTCATAAGACGGAGTTTAGGGGTTAGGGGGTATAGATACATGATTTGTCTAGTTTGAATATGTCTAGACCTTGTTTATCAACTTAATTGGCTTACTATATGACATAAGAAAACTATTTGCTTTGGTTTTTCTTTTTCCTGATTTTTTTCAATTTTGATGCCCATTTGAATCTTGTCAAATCCTAGGTTTGACCGAGATAATTTAAACAAGCTTAAAACATGAATATGAAAAGGGAAGCATGTATCCTTCTTTGTCACTCTAAAATGAAGTTTTTGGGAGGTTTTTCAAATTTCCATGTTTGAAACCCAAAACCACTTCTCTTCATATGCTTGACTTCATAAGACAGAGTTCAGGGGTTAGGGGGTATAGATACATGATTTGTCTAGTTTGAATATGTCTAGACCTTGTTTATCAACTTAATTAATTGGCTTACTATATGACATAAGAAAACTATTTGCTTTGGTTTTTCTTTTTCCTGATTTTTTTCGATGCCCATTTGAATCTTTGTCAAATCCTAGGTTTGACCGAGATAATTTAAACAAGCTTAAAACATGAATATGAAAAGGGAAGCATGCATCCTTCTTAGTCACTCTAAAATGTAGTTTTTGGGAGGTTTTTGAAATTTCCATGTTTGAAACCCAAAACCACATCTCTTCATGCTTGACTTAATTTATAAGACATAGTTTAGGGGTTAGGGGTAGATACATGATTTGTATGGTTTGATATTTCTAGTCCTTGTTTATCAACTTTAATGCTTACTATATGACATAAGATGACTATGTGATTTGGTTTTTCATTTTTCTGTTTTTTATTTTATTTTTCTGCCCATTTGAATCTTGGTCAAATCCTAGGTTTGACCAAGATTTAGACAAGTTTAACACGTGAAAACGAATAAGTAAGCCTGGATCCTTCTTAGTCACTCAAAAATGTACCAATCGATAGATGTGTTAACTTTGCTTCATGGAAATAATAATGTCATGTAAATGAGTTAACTTGGATTTCCTACCCTTGAATCCATAGGAAACTTTGTTCTAATGCACTATTATAATCAACCGAGTTTTTACACCAACAGGTCCGTCACTTACGTGTGGTGCCCACGCTTGAGGTCCCACACTTCAGTGAGCACAAGTCACGTGCAATAGGTACGCAAACTCCCAGCCATCTTCTTTGTCAAGAGAAGACGCATCAGGATGCGTTTGGAAGTCTGTGGGTCCTTCTGGATCCTTCGGTTGTCCCTCTCACAAAAAAACAAATTTCTCTCATTCTCGGCCTCGCTCGACTCGCTCGCTCGCTCGCTCGCTCGCACCTCCTGCTCACTGACAAACCTTGCACAAAAGTCAACATCATCACCCGAAAAAGGGGAGACACCATAATTCTCTCCATTCTTCTCTCCTTCCGAGTGATCCCTCTTCCTCCGAGTTTCACTCGACGGGCAAACACCCATGTGCTGCATAGTAATAATAAAAAGGTAGTACTCGTAGAAAAATCGATATACGAATCTGTAATTAAATAGGTTAAACTAGGGTTTTGCCCAGTTCTACAGATCAAGGGTTCAAAAAAATCCAACTACGGGGTTCGAACAACACGATTCTAATCCAAGAATTTTTTCGACCTAGGTCACCCAAATGGCCTCAAACTATAGGGTTAGCATCTAGTGCAGTATGTGTGAAAATGTATGCACTATGTGTGCTATAACTTGTATGTCTTTCAAATTTGAACCAAATTTGAATAAGTTTGAAATATTTGAAAATGGGCTTTTGGCTTAAACGTTTGAAACCAAAAACCACTTCTCTTCGTGCATGCTTGACTTCATAAGACAGAGTTTAGCTAGGGTTAGGGGGTAGATGCATGATTTTCCTGGTTTGATTATGTCTAGACCTTGTTTATCAACTTAATTGAATGCTTACTATATGACATAAGAATACTATGTGCCTTGTTTTTTTATTTTTTTATTTTTTTAAAATTTTATGCCCATTTGAATCTTGGTCAAATCCTAGGTTTGAACATGGTTTAAACAAGTTTAAATCATGAATATGAAAAATTAAGCATCTATATATCCTTCTTAGTCACTCCAAAATGTAGCTCGGTCTTGGGAGGGTTTTCGAAATTTCCATGTTTGAAACCAAAAACCACTTCTCTTCATGCATGCTTGACTTCATAAGACAGAGTTTAGGGTTAGGGGTAGATATATACATTATTTTCTGGTTTGAATATGTCTAGACCTTGTTTATCAACTTGAATGCTTAATTACTATATATATATGACATAAGAATGTTATGTCCTTTGGTTTTTCATTCTTTTGATTTTTTATGAATTTCTATGCCCATTTGAATCTTTTGGTCAAATCCTAGAGGTTTGACCAAGATTTAAACAAGTTTAAAACATGAAAATGAAAAGGGAAGCTTGTATATCCTTCTTAGTCACTCTAAAATGAAGTTTTTGGGAGGTTTTTGAAATTTCCATGTTTGAAACCCAAAACCACTTCTCTTCATGCTAGACTTCATAAGACAATTTAATTAGGGGTTAGGGGTAGATACATGATTTGTCTGGTTTGAATATGTCCAAACCTTGCTTGTGTATCAACTTGAATGCTTACTATATGACATAAGAATGCTTACCATATGTTTGAATTTTAAAAGCATATAGTCTTCTTATGTCATATATATAGTAAGCATTCAAAAGTTTTTCTTTGAGAGAGTAGCATGCATTCAAAAGTTGATAAATAAGATTTGGACATATTCAAACCAGACAAATCATGTATCTACACCCCCTAACCCTAAACTCTGTCTTATGAAGTCAAGCATGAAGAGAAGTGCTTTTGGGTTTCAAACATGGAAATTTCACAAACCTCCCAAAAGCTTCATTTTACAGTGACTAATTAAGGAGGATCCATGCTTACCTTTTGGCTTAAACGTTTGAAACCAAAAACCACTTCTCTTCATGCATGCTTGACTTCATAAGACAGAGTTTAGCTAGGGCGTTAGGGGGTAGATACATGATTTTCCTGGTTTGAATATGTCTAGACCTGGTTTATCAACTTAATTAATTGATTGTTTACTATATGACATAAGAAGACTATGTGCCTTGGTTTTAAATTTTTCTGTTTTTTTTAATTTTATGCCCATATATTTGAATCTTGGTCAAATCCTAGGTTTGACCAAGATTTAAACAAGTTTAAACATAAAAATGAAAAGGGAAGCATGTATCCTTCTTAGTCACTCTAAAATGAAGCTTTTGGGATGTTCTTGAAATTTCCATTTTTGAAACCAAAAACGACTTCTCTCTTCATGCTAGACTTCATAAGATCGACAGGGGGTATAGATACATGATTTGTCTGGTTTGGATATACCTAGACCTCGTTTATCAACTTGAATTCATACGATATGACATATGAAGACTATGTGCTTTAATTTGTTTTCATTTTTCTGATTTTTTTGAATTTTGTGCCCACCCATTTGTATATTGGTCAAATGCTAGGCTTGATAATGATTTAAACAAGTTTAAAATATGAATATGCAAAGTTAAGCATGGATCCTTCTTAGAAACTCTAAAATGAAGTTTTTCGGAGGTTTTTGAAATTTCCATGTTTGCAACCCAAAACCACTTCCTCTTCACATGCTTGACTTCATAAGACAGAGTTTAGGGGTTAGGGGGTATAGATACATGATTTGTCTAGTTTGAATATGTCTAGACCTTGTTTATCAACTTTAATGCTTACTATAAGACATAAGAAAACTATTTCCTTTGGTTTTTCTTTTTTTTTTTGATTTTTTTCAATATTGATGCCCATTTGAATCTTGTCAAATCCTAGGTTTGACCAAGATAATTTAAACAAGCTTAGAACATGAATATGAAAAGGGAAGCGTGTATCCTTCTTAGTCACACTAAAATGAAGTTTTTGGGAGGTTTTTGAAATTTCCATGTTTGAAACCCAAAACCACATCTCTTCATGCTTGACTTAATTTATAAGACATAGTTTAGGGGTTAGTGGGTAGATACATGATTTGTATGGTTTGATATTTCTAGACCTTGTTTATCAACTTTAATGCTTACTATATGACATAAGATGACTATGTGATTTGGTTTTTCATTTTTCTGTTTTTTATTTTATTTTTCTGCCCATTTGAATCTTGGTCAAATCCTAGGTTTGACCAAGATTTAGACAAGTTTAACACGTGAAAACGAATAAGTAAGCATGGATCCTTCTTAGTCACTCAAAAATGTACCAATCGATAGATGTGTTAACTTTGCTTCATGGAAATAATAATGTCATGTAAATGAGTTAACTTGGATTTCCTACCCTTGAATCCATAGGAAACTTTGTTCTAATGCAGTATAATAATCAATCGAGTTTTTACACCAACAGGTCTGTCACTTACGTGTGGTGCCCACGCGTGAGGTCCCACACTTCAGTGAGCACAAGTCACGTGCAATAGGTACGCAAACTCCCAGCCATCTTCTTTGTCAAGAGAAGACGCATCGGGATGCGTATTGGAAGTCTGTGGGTCCTGGATCCTTCTTAGTCACTCTAAAATGAAGCTTTTGGGAGGTTCTTGAAATTTCCATGTTTGAAACCCAAAACCACTTCTCTTCATGATTTACTTCATAAAACATAGTTTAATTAGAGTTTTAGGGGTAGATATATACATGAATATATATGTCTCTAGACCTTTGTTTATCAACTTGAATGCTTACTATACATATGACATAAGAATGCTATGTGCTTTGGTTTTTCATTCTTTTGATTTTTTTTCTGAATTTTTAGGGCCATTTGAATCTTGGTCAAATCCTTGGTTTGACCAAGATTTAAACAAGTTTAAAACATAAAAATGAAAAGGGAAGTCTGTATCCTTCTTAGTCACTCTAAAATGAAGCTTTTGGGAGGTTTTTAAAATTTCAATGTTTGAAACCCAAAACCACTTCTCTTCACATGCTTGACTTCATAAGACAGAGTTAATTAATTTAGGGGTTAATTAGGGGTATAGATACATGATTTGTGTGGTTTGAATATGTATGGACCTTATTTATCAACAACTTTAATGCTTACTATATGACATAAGAAAACTATTTGCTTTGGTTTTTCTTTTTCATTTTTTTTTTCAATTTTGATGCCCATTTGAATCTTGTCAAATCCTAGGTTTGACCAAGATAATTTAAACAAGTTTAAAACATGAAAATGAAAAGGGAAGCATGGATCCTTCTTAGTCACTCTAAAATGAAGCTTTTGGGAGGTTTTTGAAATTTCCATGTTTGAAACCCAAAACCACTTCTCTTCACATGCTTGACTTCATAAGACAGAGTTTAGGGGTTAGGGGTATAGCTACATGATTTGTCTGGTTTGAATATGTCTACACCTTGTTTATCAACTTTAATGCTTACTATATGACATAAGAAAACTATGTGATTTGGTTTTTCATTTTTCTGTTTTTTTTTATTTTCTGCCCATTTGAATCTTGGTCAAATCCTAGGTTTGACCAAGATTTAGACAGGTTTAACACATGAAAACGAATAAGTAAGGCTGGATCCTTCTTAGTCACTCCAAAATGTACCAATTGATAGATGTGTTACTTTGCTTCATGGAAAAAATAATGTCATGTAAATGAGTTAACTTGGATTTCCTACCCTTGAATCCATAGGAAACTTTGTTCTAATGCACTATTATAATCAACCGAGTTTTTACACCAACAGGTCTGTCACTTACGTGTGGTGCCCACGCTTGAGGTCCCACACTTCAGTGAGCACAAGTCACGTGCAATAGGTACGCAAACTCCCAACCATCTTCTTTGTCAAGAGAAGACGCATCAGGATGCGTTTTGGAAGTCTGTGGGTCCTTCTGGATCCTTCGGTTGTCCCTCTCACAAAAAAAACAAATCTCTCTCATTCTCGGCCTCGCTCCTCGCTCGCTCGCTCGCGCACCCTGCACAAACAAACCTGCACAAAACAAAATCAGAACAAAACCATTTCTCTTTTCTCTCCTTCCGAGTGATCCTTTCCTCGAGTTTCAAACGGCAAACACACATTGTAAAATAAAAAGGTAGTACTCGTAGAAAAATCGATATACGAATCTGTAATTAAATAGGTTAAACAAAATAGTTTTTATTTAAAATAATTTTATTTTGTTAAAAACATGTGGATGGTATGATGCATGATGCATGATGATGCATAAAAGAAAAGAACAAGCAAATCTAATAGGGGTACTACCCGGGGCCGTTACAATCGACACCACTAACAAGGAACCTCGCCCCGAGGTTCCACGCCATGGTACGGGGGAGAGAGGTGGAACTATCGAATCTTCAGGAGACGTGTCGATCTCCTCGACACCACTAACAAGAGTTCTTGCTCCACGTTGATCGGCGACACCACTAACAAGAAGTCGTTGCTCCGCCGATAATGATGAAGTGCTGTCTTGCAGATGAGCAGGCGCTGTACATCAAAGATGGAAGGAGTCACAATCACACTGATCCACCCATTCAAGTATCAAGAGCGAATAATAAGAGTAGTCGGTATGGTCGCGACTCCATCCCGCACTCAAAGTATTACTCTGTACATGAATAAGAGAATCGTGCAACCAACTCCAAGAGATCAGATTGGCGTCCTTGACAAGCGTTGTCGACGAAGATTTGATGGGATCAAAGCACAAGATTTGAAGAAGGATCACATAAACAAAGATGATGTCAAACGGAGAATATAAAGATTAGCCGGCGGTGATGTTCTTCTGTCGGAAAGTCTTCAGAGGTCGGTCCTATTAGGTTAAGGCAGAGACCGTCCAACCCGCGTAGAGACCTAAGACTCAGAAAACTTGGATAAGAGAGAAGACCAAAACTCGCATAGGTAAGATGAGAAAGAATAGAGATAAGGAGAAAAATCAGAGCTAATCAGAACTATCCAACGAATTTTTGAAAATAGTTTTGACACGCTAAACTTAACGACCATTGGCAAGGTTATCCTACAGGCTGGACTAGTGGGGTACAACCGAGCTCGATACCAACTTGTGACGCCCAACCGGTACCATGAGGATTCCACGATCCCGCCGAGATCCGCACGATATCGACTCGAGACGCCCTCCGACACGACGTGCGCGAAGAATCACACACGTGATGCCAGAGGAATTAACACGAGCGGTAACATTACAACAGGATTACAATAGAGCCCACAAGAAACATATATTACAACAACGACTCCAACGAGTCAAGATACAAATATACAATACAAAGATCCAAATCATACAGAAGATCAAATACGTCCGAGTACGGACAAGATACAAATTGGACTAAGAGTCCTGAAGATAACCAATGGCGTCCATAACCCTGCCCAGGCCAAGCCGGAAGGGTAACCTTGCTAACGTCGTCTTCGTACCTGCCAAAGTCGGGCCATCGGTTGCCGACAAAAGGGAGGAAGCAAAAGAGAAAGGGGAAAGGCGAGAGTAAGTACCAAGGAACGAACTCCGGCACGTACTTAGCGAGACTAGAAATGGCTATGCTCGCCGGGCGAGTATAAATATATATCGCCTAGGGCTATATGGTAGGTTTAGCGGCAGCAAAACTATAACCAATAGAGACACACTACAACATCCGTCTACTCAGAGAAGATAAGAGAGCGCACAAGGTAACAGATAAATACTACACAAACATAACCCAGCCAAATACACATATCCCCTTCAACAAAGCGAAGAGGCAATGTAAAAGGCACTCAACGGTGGACAAGTTTTATTAGGTATCGGTTGTAGTAATGCTATATTACTACGCAAGTTATTACCAGATTATTAACAACAAGTAAAAGGTGTAAGTTGTTCTATGATCAAGCTATACAATTCCAAGTCGTCCATAACCGCGGACACGGCTTATCGATAAGATTTAACCCTGCAGGGGTGCCCAAATGTAGCCACACGCACGCTCAACCCACTTGCGACAGGTGGATATCACGACTCGCACTCTCCTTCACTACAACAATGTCCAGGAAGCCACCTAACTAAGTTAACCCGTATCGAAGTCCGGCCGTGCTCCCGAGCTGTTGCGAGAACGGCTAAGAGGATCAGAGCCCACTAGAGGATGACCTCTTAACAATGCGGACCGCACCTACGAGCGTGCAAGAGACAACGGGGTTACAAGGCACTCACGGCTTCCCCAAAAGTAATATCATATCATCTGACCACAAAGAAACATGCTTGCACGCCCGAGAGAAACAAACAAACATTCAAACTAATTGTGGCCACTGGACAAAGCTGTAGATTCCGGCAGTGGTCGAGGGGAGACCCGGTAAGCATACCCACGTGTGGTTAGAGCGCTCAGTCTCGGAACAGATAACAAGAACTCGGGTCCTAGGGGACATTAGTGAGTCAAAGTTCCGATGCTTTCGCAAAGGGGCTCACAGATGCCTCTGCTTACAATTTTAGTTGTTAACAATAAAGTAAAGTGTGAATATCTCCAACAACTGATATAGCATGTGATAACCACCCAACAACCCAACATATCCCGATAACAGATCGAGATAAACAACAGAGCCTAAACACGCCTACGACTCGCAAGGCTCAAACATCAAGCAACGGCTATGGTTAAGGAATGATACATATAGGATTTTTATGGTAAACAAGTGGAATAGGAGACGTGACTCGATAAAGAAGCGCAACATAAGGATAGCAATGCGAGGGAGAGTAGGTGAAGAGAGAGGGCTCGCCTGTGAAAAGCTGCAGGAGAACTTGTCGGAGAACTCGTCGTATCTCACATCACCACTTCGTGATCCTATCCGGGAAGAAGCAAATGCTGGAACACACAACACATGCAAGTCTTACTACTACGGATAAAGAACCAGCATGCTCAAGATGATATGCATGACGTGGCAAGGATGGTGCAATGCACTTATTCAATTTAATCGGAGTCGAAACCCCGGACAATCAAATTAGGTTGGAGTTGCATATCCACCGCCAAATTTAAGTGTTGATTAGCATGGCATAGACATGGCAAGGGTGAGCTACTTCAATATTAAACGGAGCGGGGAAAACCATAGTCGGTGTCCGAAATACTCCGCATATATGTGAGGTGGAAATGCACAACTATCAACGCGCGACATGATGCGAGATGCAAACAGGCATATGGATGGCATATTCATGTTCCTTATATTTTTCCGATCAATTTTCATATATAAAACATTTTATTTCGAGTTGTAGTTTAGGAGATATGAATATTGCAAGATAAGAGCATTTTCTGGAATTTCGAATAAGCAGAAAGATGCTGCGACTTTTCTCACCAGTAGCTGAGCTAGCCGCAGAGGCTGACGATGGGACCCGAGGATGCTGACTGGAAGATAGACTGCTGCATGGCATTGGTGTCTCACCCAAGGAATCCTAGCCAGGGACAATGACAAACGGGACCAGAGGTCCACATGTCAGCGAGACGGATAAAAGAAAGAAAAAGGATTGGCTTGTGCCTGTAGCGAATTGAACACAGGATCTCACGTTTGTTAAACAAACACAGCGACCAGCTATGCTGCTGATTGGATCATGTAAAAGATCGAGACGTGCTGCTCTTGATGGCTACGAAGCTGGAGGTTTGGCCATGCACGAAGGCATCGGAGATGCTGGGACGCGGCGCTGCGCTCGCCGGCGAGCAGCGCTGGCAGCCAAAGGTTCTTGGCGACGCGGACGTTGGTGCGCTGGTGATGGCGACGTTGGCATACCAAAGATAAACAGAGTGAGAGTTTAGACGCTGGTCTCGTGCAGGTATAGCAACAAGCGATCGATGGAAAACAGGACCAAGGTCGGACCTTCTGTGCAGCGGACGGAGAAGAGAACGCCTGGAACGGCGACCTTCGTTGGCGGAGGAGATCTGTCCAGGGAGCGACGTTGCGGAATCCGCGCGTCAGGGAAACGGAGGCAGAGACGAGCGCCGTAGCGGAGAAGGCCACGGCCACGGGAGACGGCCGGCGACGTGGACGCGCTCGAGAAGAAGAAGCGCGGGTGCCAGGTTCCCGCTGCAACGGACGCGCGGACGCGCGACAGAGACGAGCGGCGGAGTTTGGTCGCGTTGGCCCTGGGACGACGAAGATGTCCGGCTCGTGGAGAAGATCATGGTGGCGACGAGCCGTACCGGAAGGCTGCCGTCGAGGCGAACAACGGGATTCGAGCGGCGGACGCGCGGCCGGCGGCTGCAGCGATGCAAGCGAGCGGGACGAAGATGGTCAGAGGAAGATGAAGCGGCGGCTGCCGGGTAGACGAGGTACTGCCGGAGGTGGACGGAGACGAGTGGGCGGGCGGAAGCACACAGAGTCGAGGTGCTCTGCTAGCGAGAGGAACAAGCAGATGGCGGCGGGGACAGAGGAAAAGAAGGAAGGCTAGGGTTGCAGGGTAGGGCGCTTGGTTTTATAGGAGGGACCGAGACAGCTCGTCCGTCCCATCACGCTCAGAGGCGACGTGGAGCTCCGGATGAACTGCCGTACGAAGGAGATGAAGTTCACTGATGAAAAGGTATCCAGGAGAGGTGGCGTTGATGGTGGGCTTTGGTGTTGTGGGCTGAAACAAAGAGAGCCAGGGTTGCTACTTGAGTTTCGGTGGAGCCAAAGGTTGGCCAGGAAATGGCAAAACGCCACGAAGTGATCATGGTCCTTATTTGAATTACAGGAAGTTTTGCAAGGAGAGGTTTAGGAAGACAAACAGAAAGGAAGATAGAGAGATAAACAGAAGATACTATAAATTTGAAAAAGCGTTATTATTTAAACCAAAACAATTTCCAAGGTTTTAAATATTTTGTTTGGGGCTTTGTTAAATGAAAAGACAAGGGGAGGTTTTATTATAAGAACCATATGAGAGGGTAAAACAAAATAGTTTTTATTTAAAATAATTTTATTTTGTTAAAAACATGTGGATGATATGATGCATGATGCATGATGATGCATAAAAGAAAAGAACAAGCAAATCTAATAGGGGTACTACCCGGGGTGGCACCTCCATCGGACAGGTGGTGATTCCGCTTCGTTGACGTGCGCTCCTCAGTGACCTGCGCGAGGGCGCCTCGGCGACCTACGCAAAGGTGGCTGGACTCGGAGCGCATCGACTTCCTTCTGCGGTGCCTGGATTGGATCGACCATCCCGCGCGTGTCCTCCACCATATTGTTTTTCTTCAAGATGCTGTCATCCATCATCTTCTTCACCGCATCATGTTGGGTGTTGAGGCTCCCGTTGAGAGCTTGAACGCACCTGTTTGATAGCTCGACGTTTTCTTCGCGAAGAAAGCCGCACTCGATCTTAAGCATCAAATTCTCGCCCTTGAGCTTCTTGATGACAGAGTTCGTTTCCTCACTTGATGGAACGCTCACATCATGCAGCTTGCCCCGGCCGGTGACCTCGTCCTTCAAAGTATCGACATCATCGCGAAAGTTGGAGGCGAGTTCCACGAGAGTTTTAAGCTCATCTCTGAAACACGCCGATGCTTCCTGCATGGCAATATCATCAGTACCGAAACAAAGTGACGAGAGGAAGACGAAAATGTCCAATCAGTGGTAACCTCTAAGCGCAGGAGACAGGGGTTGAAGTCGTCATGAGAAGATGTCAGGGTGCGTCGTGGGGCACTGAGATATGTATAAAAAGGATTAATACGGAATAAAGAGTTGGGACCTCCGGGCCAGGAAGAATCAAGAAACATGGCGATGGAAACCAACCAGGAATCTTCGACCGCACGACTGACGCCGTTCCGAGACGAGCGCGAAGCAGGGCCTTCGTTTTCTGGCGGGCCCTTTCTCGCGGCCAGCATCTGGATAGACCGCCGGCGGGAACTCTCCGCGTCCTTGGTCAACACTAGATGGTGCTTCTTCAAGCGAGATGGTGGCCTTGACTTCGGAGGCATCGCTGGAAGTGGAAGGAGACTGGAAGTGAAGCAAGAAGGGGATGGAAGAAGTACTCCCCCTATTAAAACCAGACAACCGTCTCCTGCCCTCGCTTCGAGCAACCTGGTCCGCCCATCCTAAATCAACGGCCGAGAGGGGGCTCCCTTGCGAACTGAGATCCAGTGACTTTACCCAACAGAAGTTACCATGAACTTTACCTATACGAGCCATCAGGTTAAGATCCAACGAACATGGTCGATCTAAAATTTGAAATTAAAATTTATGTAGCTCAGAAAAAACAGAAAAACTTTACATTAAGACGTATTCTCGGAAAGTTCCAGTCCATTTAAAATATTAGTTTAGTTTAAGTTCGAAATTTGGATCAACCGCGAGCGTTGGATCTTGATCGAATGGCTCACGTGTGTAAAGTCGCATGGTGACTTCTCTTAGTGAAGTCACTGGATCTCAGTCCGCGAAGGGTCAGGACGCGGGAGCAGAAGCAAATGAATCGAGAGCGGTCCGGAGTATCCTGTCCGTCCACCGTAAATCAACGGGACAGAGCGGCTACCTTCTCTTCGAAGGCTCTGGCGCGCAACCCGAGGAATGGACATCTGTCGGCTAGTATAGAATTTTATAGCACGCCATTAATCGAGCTAGCAGTACTGTACTACTGACTACAACTCTGATGGACGTCCAAAGCTCTGAATAGTCAGGGGAAACAATGAATGCGAGCCAGGGTAGTACTACTGTAGTAGTGAAGCAATGGGGATTATCTGGAGCAAGTACGGAGTACCGAGTACAGTACTACAAAAGTGCTGTTCGTTGTTTTCGCAGTTCATTTTAGCGTAACGTCCAGGTTGTTGTCGAACCAGCTGTTAGATTTTGGGTAATTATTGTTAAGTTGCTGCTTCTTAATTAAAATTTATCAAAGTCATGTAGACTAGATCGATTTGTGAGAACATCCCAAAAGCTTCATTCATTTTAGAATGACTAAGAAGGATCCATTCTTACCTTTTCTTTTCATGTTTTAAACTTGTTTAAACCTTGGTCAAACCTAGGATTTGACCAAGATTTAAATGGGCATAAAAATTCATAAAAAATCAAAAAATGAAAAACCAAAGCACATATATAGCCTTCTTATATATGTCATATAGTAAGCACTCGAGTTGATAAAAACTCTGTCTTATGAAGTCAAACATATGAAGAGAACTGGTTTTGGGTTTCAAACATGGAAATTTCACAAACCTCCCAAAAGCTTCATTCTACAGTGACTAAGAAGGATCCAGGCTTACCTTTTTCATTTTCAATTTCTTAACTTGTTTAAATCTTGGTCAAACCTAGGATTTGACCAAGATTCAAATGGGTATAACAATTCAAAAAAAATGGAAAAAAACCAAAGAACATAGTCTTCAGATGTCATATAGTAAGCATTCAAGTTGATAAACAAGGTCTAGACATATTCAAACCAAACAAATCATGTATCTACCCCCTAACCCTAAACTCTGCCTTATGAAGTCAAGCATGAAGAGAAGTGATTTTGGGTTTCAAACATGGAAATTTCAAAAACCTCCCAAAAGCTTCATTTTAGAGTGACTAAGAAGGATCCATGCTTACCTTTTCATTGCCATGTTTTAAACTTGTTTAAATTATCTTGGTCAAACCTAGGAATTGACCAAGATTCAAATGGGAGTAAAAATTCAGAAAAATTCAAAAAAATGAAAAACCAAAACACATATATAGCCTTTTTATGTCATATAGTAAGCATTCAAGTTGATAAACAAGGTCTAGACATATTCAAAGCAGAAATATCATGTATCATATCTACCCCTAACCCTAAACTCTGTCTTATGAAGTCAAACATATGAAGAGAACTGGGGTTTTGGGTTTCAAACATAAAATTTTCAAGTACCTTCATTTTAGAGTGAGTAAGGAAGGATTCATGCTTACCGTTTCATTTTCATGTTTTAAACTTGTTTAAACCTAGGATTTGACCAAGATTTAAATAGGCATAAAAAATTCGAAAGAAATCAAAAAATGAAAAACCAAAGCACATATATAGCCTTCTTATATCATATAGTAAAAATTCAAGTTGATAAACAAGGTCTAGACATATTCAAACAAGAAAATCATGTATCTACACCTAACCATAAACTCTGTCTTAAGTGGTTTTGGGTTTCACACATGGAAATTTCACAAACCTCCCAAAAGCTTCATTTTAGTGACTAAGGAGGATCCATGCTTACCTTTTGGCTTAAACGTTTGAAACCAAAAACCACTTCTCTTCATGCATGCTTGACTTCATAACACAGAGTTTAGCTAGGGTTAGGGGTAGATACATGATTTTCTGGTTTGAATATGTCTAGACCTTGTTTATCAACTTAATTGATTGCTTACTATATGACATAAGAAGACTACGTGCCTTGGTTTTCATTTTTTGTTTTTTTGAATTTTATGCTCATATATTTGAATCTTGGTCAAATCTTAGGTTTGACCAAGATTTAAACAAGTTTAAAACATGAAAATGAAAAGGGAAGCATGTATCCTTCTTAGTCACTCTATAATGAAGCTTTTGGGATGTTCTTGAAATTTCCATGTTTGAAACCCAAAACGACTTCTCTTCATGCTAGACTTCATAAGATCAACAGGGGGTAGATACATGATTTGTCTGGTTTGGATATACCTAGACCTCGTTTAACTTGAATGCATACGATATGACATAAGAAGACTACGTGCTTTTGTTTTTCATTATTCTGTTTTTTTGAATTTTGTGCCCACCCATTTGTATCTTGGTCAAATCCTAGGCTTGATAATGATTTAAACAAGATTAAAATATGAAAATGCAAAGCTAAGCATGGATCCTTCTTAGTCACTCTAAAATGAAGCTTTTGGGAGCAAAACCACTTCTCTTCATATGCTTGACTTCATAAGACGGAGTTTAGGGTTAGGGGGTATAGATACATGATTTGTCTAGTTTGAATATGTCTAGACCTTGTTTATCAACTTAATTGGCTTACTATATGACATAAGAAAACTATTTGCTTTGGTTTTTCTTTTTCCTGATTTTTTCAATTTTGATGCCCATTTGAATCTTGTCAAATCCTAGGTTTGACCAAGATAATTTAAACAAGCTTAAAACATGAATATGAAAAGGGAAGCATGTATCCTTCTTTGTCACTCTAAAATGAAGTTTTTGGGAGGTTTTTCAAATTTCCACGTTTGAAACCCAAAACCACTTCTCTTCATATGCTTGACTTTATAAGACAGAGTTCAGGGTTAGGGGGTAGATACATGATTTGTCTAGTTTGAAGATGTCTAGACCTTGTTTATCAACTTTAATGCTTACTATATGCCATAAGAAAACTATTTGCTTTGGTTTTCTTTTTTCTGACTTTTTTTCAATTTTGATGCCCATTTGAATCTTGTCAAATCCTAGGTTTGACCAAGATAATTTAAACAAGCTTAAAACATGAATATGAAAAGAGGAGCATGTATCCTTCTTAGTCACTCTAAAATGTAGTTTTTGGGAGGTTTTTGAAATTTCCATGTTTGAAACCCAAAACCACTTCTCTTCATGCTTGACTTCATAAGACAAAGTTTAGGGGTTAGGGGTAGATACATGATTTGTATGGTTTGATATTTCTAGACCTTGTTTATCAACTTTAATGCTTACTATATGACATAAGATGACTATGTGATTTGGTTTTTCATTTTTCTGTTTTTTATTTTATTTTTCTGCCCATTTGAATCTTGGTCAAATCCTAGGTTTGACCAAGATTTAGACAAGTTTAACACGTGAAAACGAATAAGTAAGCATGGATCCTTCTTAGTCACTCAAAAATGTACCAATCGATAGATGTGTTAACTTTGCTTCATGGAAATAATAATGTCATGTAAATGAGTTAACTTGGATTTCCTACCCTTGAATCCATAGGAAACTTTGTTCTAATGCACTATAATAATCAATCGAGTTTTTACACCAACAGGTCTGTCACTTACGTGTGGTGCCCACGCGTGAGGTCCCACACTTCAGTGAGCACAAGTCACGGTGCAATAGGTACGCAAACTCCCAGCCATCTTCTTTGTCAAGAGAAGACGCATGCGTATGGAAGGAAGCCTGGATCCTTCTTAGTCACTCTAAAATGAAGCTTTTGGGAGGTTCTTGAAATTTCCATGTTTGAAACCCAAAACCACTTCTCTTCATGATTTACTTCATAAAACATAGTTTAATTAGAGTTTTAGGGGTAGATATATACATGAATATATATGTCTCTAGACCTTGTTTATCAACTTGAATGCTTACTATACATATGACATAAGAATGCTATGTGCTTTGGTTTTTCATTCTTTTGATTTTTTTTGAATTTTTAGGGCCATTTGAATCTTGGTCAAATCCTTGGTTTGACCAAGATTTAAACAAGTTTAAAACATAAAAATGAAAAGGGAAGTCTGTATCCTTCTTAGTCACTCTAAAATGAAGCTTTTGGGAGGTTTTTAAAATTTCAATGTTTGAAACCCAAAACCACTTCTCTTCACATGCTTGACTTCATAAGACAGAGTTAATTAATTTAGGGGTTAATTAGGGGGTATAGATACATGATTTGTGTGGTTTGAATATGTATGGACCTTATTTATCAACAACTTTAATGCTTACTATATGACATAAGAAAACTATTTGCTTTGGTTTTTCTTTTTCATTTTTTTCAATTTTGATGCCCATTTGAATCTTGTCAAATCCTAGGTTTGACCAAGATAATTTAAACAAGTTTAAAACATGAAAATGAAAAGGGAAGCATGGATCCTTCTTAGTCACTCTAAAATGAAGCTTTTGGGAGGTTTTTGAAATTTCCATGTTTGAAACCCAAAACCACTTCTCTTCACATGCTTGACTTCATAAGACAGAGTTTAGGGGTTAGGGGGTATAGCTACATGATTTGTCTGGTTTGAATATTTCTACACCTTGTTTATCAACTTTAATGCTTACTATATGACATAAGAAAACTATGTGATTTGGTTTTTCATTTTTCTGTTTTTTTATTTTCTGCCCATTTGAATCTTGGTCAAATCCTAGGTTTGACCAAGATTTAGACAGGTTTAACACGTGAAAACGAATAAGTAAGGCTGGATCCTTCTTAGTCACTCCAAAATGTACCAATTGATAGATGTGTTACTTTGCTTCATGGAAAAAATAATGTCATGTAAATGAGTTAACTTGGATTTCCTACCCTTGAATCCATAGGAAACTTTGTTCTAATGCACTATTATAATCAACCGAGTTTTTACACCAACAGGTCTGTCACTTACGTGTGGTGCCCACGCTTGAGGTCCCACACTTCAGTGAGCACAAGTCACGTGCAATAGGTACGCAAACTCCCAACCATCTTCTTTGTCAAGAGAAGACGCATCAGGATGCGTATTGGAAGTCTGTGGGTCCTTCTGGATCCTTCGGTTGTCCCTCTCACAAAAAAAAACAAATCTCTCTCATTCTCGGCCTCGCTCGACTCGCTCGCTCGCTCGCTCGCACCTCCTGCTCACTGACAAACCCTGCACAAAAGTCAATATCATCACCCGAAAAAGGGGAGACACCATAATTCTCTCCCTTCTTCTCTCCTTCCGAGTGATCCCTCTTCCTCCGAGTTTCACTCGACGGGCAAACACCCATGTGCTGCATAGTAATAATAAAAAGGTAGTACTCGTAGAAAAATCGATATACGAATCTGTAATTAAATAGGTTAAACTAGGTTTTTGCCCAGTTCTACAGATCAAGGGTTCAAAAAAATCCAACTACGGGGTTCGAACAACACGATTCTAATCCAAGAATTTTTTCGACCTAGGTCACCCAAATGGCCTCATGTTGACGTCAGAAACCCACCGGCGGGCAGCGACTGGCCAACACCGTAGAGCCGGGAATGACTAGGGCTGCGGCTGGCCCTGCCCCCAGCGACGGCCCGCAGCCTCCTGGTCGCGCGCCGATGCGGGTCGCAAGCGCGTGCCACCTGACCTATACCTGGTCAGGAAGGTGTGGATGATGCCTCGCTTAGTTTCCTGCAGGGCACACACGTACACGTTAAATACGAGCCTCGATCGGCTCTCAGGTTGTCCCGTGAATCGGCTCATGGAGCCGATCCACCCATGATTCGTCCAAGGTGGCCGAATATATGGTGGTCCTGCTTGATCAAGATAAAGCATATGAGATCCACGACGATCTAGGGTTTTCACCGCATAATCGGATCATCCTACTCACGATTGGGCCTCGCGCTCACGCACGGTAAACGTAAGCCAGCCCTAGACAAGGCCTAAAAACCAACACTAGGTTGATCCTCGGAACGTCCTGTCTAGGGGCAGCAAACTACACCCTGCATGCCGCTGGATCCTCCAACCCTTTGTAAGGCCTAACTATTGCAGATATTAAACTAATCCTTGATGGATCAAGGAGCGACCATAACGGATCAGATCTACTAAATAAAGATCAAGCGGGGTGCCGCCCCTGCACCCATGATGAGGCACAAGGACGGCTAGACGCGCAAGGGTTGCACTACGCGAGCATATGATGCTAAGAACGATGCTAACCCTAACGCGTCTACGATAACTACGTTGCTCGCCATCAAAAAGGCTTCAGTACGAGCAACGCATGAACAACTAGGCAGGCTCGTGCTGCCTAGATCGCGAGATGCGATCTAGGCAGCATGGTGCTTACCGGAGGAACCCTCGAGACGAAGGAGTTGGCGATGCGCCGAGATTGGTTTGTGTTGAACGTTGGTTGTTGTTTATTCCATAAACCCTAGGTACATATTTATAGTCCAGCGGACTTTCTAATGTGGGCGTGCACTAAACCGTGCACGAGATAAACTCTAATTTCTAAACTAAGATACACGGGCTAGCCAGCCCAAACTTGGTAAATAAGGCCGATTCACATATCTCTTCTATATGTATATCTTCAAGTCCATCTTGATCGCGGCCCACCTCTGACTCGGTCAAATTCTGGTGATAACACATGCCCCCTGGTTTTGGAAATGACATTTCCAAAATCATTACGCTTTTCCGTCGGGTCATGTCATGGCAGAGCAGAACTGTCGTAGTACACTTTATGATGACGTCTTGCCTCCTCGCCTTCTCTGCGCGATTTGACGGTTCTGGCACCACGTCCTCGGAAACTGCTTGGGCATTAAATTGCTTCGCACCTTTCATTTGGCCACTCCCATTCACCCCCTTGCTCCACAGTAGCCATCGGCACACCCAAAAACCCTCATTAGTCCCATGGATTCTTCCTCTTCCACTGCTTCCTCTGGCCTGTCCCTCCAGTCCTCCTCCTCCAGCGAGCTCGAGCAGGAGGTCGATCTGATGGCCATCTACGAGGCCCGCGCCCCAGAATATTGGGACGCGCGGGACTGGGACTTCTCCAAAGAGTCGGAAGACGACGAACCCCTCACCGATGGGGAAGAAGACCTTCGGTTCCTTCTTGACGGAGAGCTGGAAGCAACAAGTGACGACGACCTCTTCCCCTGTGAAGGGGGCTTCTCCTCCGACGAGGAGGAAGAGGAGGAAGAAGACGACGACGACTCCCTCGAGGGCTACCCACCAGCGAAGCGCCTCCGCATGTGGTGGGACGACGACGACAGCGATGACGAAGAAGAGGATGAAGCCCCCGCAAAGGGCTTCGGGAGCAGCGACGAGGAGCCCGTCGGCAGCAGCGCCGATGGGAACTCCGGGGATGATGATGAAGGCAGTGACGGCCCGTAGATTAGGATCTACTAGTGTAGGTCTAGTAGTAGTGGCCCCTCCTTTTGTTCTTCTCTTCTTAAGCAATCGGTTCCTCCCTTGTAAGAAATCTAGTTATCAATGGAAAATTCCCCACCTTGATTTCACTGATTCTTTTTTATGCTAACTTATCCGATTGACAACTCGATCGATTTTTAATAAGCCGATCTCCCTTCTCCCATTGTCAGCCATTACTTTAGGCGATCACCCCTGACTTAAGGAACAATAGGCTGTTTTGGGATGCCAACGTCTTCAGCATTGCCAAACCGGTAATGAGGCAACTTTGAGTGCTTGTACTAGAGCCGATAGCTGCGCATCGGCTTTGCGCAGGCTGATGATTTGATCTCGAGCAAGTGCCCTCAATCGGAGCTCCAGGCTTGTCTCCCAATTGATGTGGGAACTGATATACTTTAGTGACACCAGCGCGAGCCGATTCCAAAAATAAATCGGCTTTTGATAGCAAAGGATCCTCCAGGGCAAAGAAACCTCCACGGTCAGCTGCCCCCCGAGCCTTTGACCAAGGTGAGCATGAAAGTGAACCGGTAGTATCGGGCCACTATCCACCTCTCAGCTGCGGTGTAGCATCAACCGATCCCGACCAACTCGACCGTCAACAACAGAGAACCTTCAGACTAATGGGGCAACCTCTGGTGGAAATGAGTCCAATCTAGCCGGATGACCGTCGGTTGCTCTCTTGATCCTAGCCTGATTGGGTATGGCTGCAATCCTTGAATTCGCCAGCAGCGTTACACCTGAAGGCTTGCAAACGACGCCAGAGGCCCTCGCGGAGAAGACCTGAGTCGCCAAACAGTTGGAGAAACCTTCATAGAGCCCCATCCTGTAACAGGTGCAGCACCAACCGATTCTAGCCAAATCGGCTTTCAAAAGCAGAGGACCATCAACGAGAACTGCCCTCCGAGCTTCTTCAGCTTTCATCAATGTAGCAGAAAAACTTTTATCCAAATAGCCGATGCAGTCAACCTCCCCCTCGAACTAAGAGGCCCCCAAATGTAGCGGCTCTAATGAACTAAAAGTGGCCCTGGATGCCCACACTAATTTTCTTGCTCACCCCACCGAATCCGCCAACTAAAGTAGCCCTGGGCTTCCATTTGCAACAGTTGTATTCCTTGAGTCGATGGCCATGCATCGGCTGTGCTCAAAAATTTCTGTATTTTGGATTTTTTTTATTAGCCGATCGATTCACGAATCGGCTCCCCCTGGGTACATCCTTTGTGGCTTTGTACCTTCTCCGTGTATATGCCCCCCGAGCCGAATCCTTCACGTGATTGAAGATATCGGCTTTCCAGCCAATTCAAGATTTTCTCGCCACTCACCCATGCGAAATAGCACATCAGTACACAAGGGTGGTGCGAGTAATCGTAGCCGATCGCTGGAATCGTCTCACCTTGCAGTGGTCGATCCGACTATTCACAGAATGTTGAGATTTCGAAAATCTATGGAAACGCGCCACCGGCCATCCTTTTTCTCCACAGGTATTACATTGGAAATCCTTTCAGCGTGCCTGCATGGCCTGATGAACCCGGCGTCCAACAACTTCTTGATCTCTTCCTTGACTTTCTTAATCTCTTCTAGCCCGTTAGCCGATGTAAACCCATACCCCAGCTTTCCATCGCCTTCTAGGTCAACGCTTGCCATCATTTTGGGCCGATCGTGTGGATCGGCCTCCTTTTCGCCTTTCTCGCGGGAGCGACTGCTCTCGGGCTCATCCTCGTGATGGCGATCTTCGAGCCCTGCTCCATTGACATCGGATGAGCCATCTCGCTCGTGATTTAAGCAGTTGCTGAGATTGACCATGTTGACCTCCGGAGCCGGCTGCGTGTCAACTTTCCTGGCGAACTGGTCGAAGAGTAACCGGCCTTGTTCTATTGCCACCTGAATCTGTCCGCGCAAGGCTTCGCAGTCGTTGGTGGCATGGGTGAACGTGTCATGCCATTTGCAGTATGGTTGGCCGGTAATTTCTTGTAACGTGGGGATTTTGTGGCCGTCGGGTAACTTCAGCTGTTTTTCCTTCAGGAGCCAATCAAAAATTTGCTCCGTTTTGCTCAAGTCGAAGTCGAATCCCTTTGCTGGTCCTGGCTGCTTTGCCCCCTTGCAGGACACGGGTTTTGCCCCCCGGGTCCACTCAACATTGGTAAACTCCTGATCTCTTGCTGGGCCTTCATCTTCGTCCTTCTCGATCAGGGTGACGCGCCTGCACTTGTCCTGGTACGATTCTGGATGGCGCTGTTCATATGTTGTCCATTCCTGGGCCACGTCTGTGTCTACCGATGCGTCTGCACCGGCATCAGTTGATGCCTGTGCATCGTCTTCAGCCTGTTTGAGGCGCCACACTTTCTTTGGTGGGCGCGCCTTTGTCTCCACCATTCGTTGGATTTTCGTGGCCAGATCGGGTCGTGATATCCTCAACATGTATAAGTACCGTGCCTCGGCCTCTTCCAAACTTCGCGGCCGCTGCACCCGGCGCTCCCGAGACTGGCTGAGTCCATCAGGGCACCGCCTTGGTTGGCGGTACCTATCTTCTTCTCTACCCGACTCCTCGAAGTCTTCTTCTTGAGACGACTCAGTCCGTTTGCTCTGAGGTGGGAGGGGTCCTAGACGTTTGAACACTGCAACTCGGTTCGTCCTTCCCCTTTGTTGTGTGCATCTTGGGCAGTTGCCGATTGTTGGTAATCGGCTCATTCCTGAGTCCCAGCAGTGTCTGAAGAAGGGACAGTTCCAGTGCTCGTCCATGTTGTATTGCTCTTCTGACCTCCCCCTGGCGCGCCGTTCATACCCGTCGTTGTTCCGACGATACCTCCCGTTTGCATCAGACCGATGATTTCTTTGATCGCCTCCGCCGTAGCGGTGGCGTCGGTCGTATGGCTGATCGTATTTGCTGAGGAGATGCACGGATAATGAGCGTGGATACCGCATGCTTCTCACCTCCTCCTCGGCCAGGTACCGTTTATCGTCGTCCTGGGGCCGGTCACGTGGAACGGCCTCGTCCTTCTCTTTGCCACGAGCGTGGCTGCCCTCTGCTTTGTCTGCGTCGTGGCGAATCACGAACCCTGCCATATTGGCATCGAAAGAGAACCCTGGTTCCCTTATGGAGTGGCTGAGATCGACCGTGTTGACGCCATGGGAGCGGGCGTCGTGGGAAGAGCCGATGAGGTCGGCTTCACGGAGGGCCCTGACTTTGCCATTCCGATCCTCGTACTCGACCGGGGTGCTTTTCGCCATCTCTGATGTGGATGGCGAGATGGTTGTCGTTGGAGATTGTCCCACCGGGCGTGCCAGAATGTGTTGACGTCGAAACCCACCGGCGGGCAGCGACTGGCCAACACCGTAGAGCCGGGAATGACTAGGGCTGCGGCTGGCCCCGTCCCTCGAGCGACGGCCCGCAAAGCCTCCTGGTCGCGCGCCGATGCGGGTCGCAAGGGCGTGCCACCTGACCTATACCTGGTCGGAAGGTGTGGATGATGCCTCGCTTAGTTTCCTGCAGGGCACACACGTACACGTTAAATACGAGCCTCGATCGGCTCTCAGGTTGTCCGTGAATCGGCTCATGGAGCCGATCCACCCATGATTCGTCCAAGGTGGCCGAATATATGGTGGTCCTGCTTGATCAAGATAAAGCATATGAGATCCACGACGATCTAGGGTTTTCACCGCATAATCGGATCATCCTACTCACGATTGGGCCTCGCGCTCACGCACGGTAAACGTAAGCCAGCCCTAGACAAGGCCTAAAAACCAACACTAGGTTGATCCTCGGAACGTCCTGTCTAGGGGCAGCAAACTACACCCTGCATGCCGCTGGATCCTCCAACCCTTTGTAAGGCCTAACTATTGCAGATATTAAACTAATCCTTGATGAATCAAGGAGCGACCATAACGGATCAGATCTACTAAATAAAGATCAAGCGGGGTGCCGCCCCTGCACCCATGATGAGGCACAAGGACGGCTAGACGCGCAAGGGTTGCACTACGCGAGCATATGATGCTAAGAACGATGCTAACCCTAACGCGTCTACGATAACTACGTTGCTCGCCATCAAAAAGGCTTCAGTACGAGCAACGCATGAACAACTAGGCAGGCTCGTGCTGCCTAGATCGCGAGATGCGATCTAGGCAGCATGGTGCTTACCGGAGGAACCCTCGAGACGAAGGAGTTGGCGATGCGCCGAGATTGGTTTGTGTTGAACGTTGGTTGTTGTTTATTCCATAAACCCTAGGTACATATTTATAGTCCAGCGGACTTTCTAATGTGGGCGTGCACTAAACCGTGCACGAGATAAACTCTAATTTCTAAACTAAGATACACGGGCTAGCCAGCCCAAACCTGGTAAATAAGGCCGATTCACATATCTCTTCTATATGTATATCTTCAAGTCCATCTTGATCGCGGCCCACCTCTGACTTTCAAATTCATAAATGGCCTCAAACTATAGGGTTAGCATCTAGTGCAGTATGTGTGAAAATGTATGCACTATGTGTGCTATAACTTGTATGTCTTTCATATTTGAACCAAATTTGAATAAGTTTGAAATATTTGAAAAGGGGCTTTTGGCTTAAACGTTTGAAACCAAAAACCACTTCTCTTCATGCATGCTTGACTTCATAAGACAGAGTTTAGCTAGGGTTAGGGGATAGATGCATGATTTTCCTGGTTTGAATATGTCTAGACCTTGTTTATCAACTTAATTGAATGCTTACTATATGACATAAGAATACTATGTGACTTGTTTTTTATTTTTTTTTTTTTTTAAAATTTTATGCCCATTTTAATCTTGGTCAAATCCTAGGTTTGAACATGGTTTAAACAAGTTTAAATCATGAATATGAAAAATTAAGCATCTATATATCCTTCTTACTCACTCCAAAATGTAGCTCTTGGGAGGGTTTTTTGAAATTTCCATGTTTGAAACCAAAACCACTTCTCTTCATGCATGCTTGACTTCATAAGACAGAGTTTAGGGTTAGGGGTAGATATATACATGATTTTCTGGTTTGAATATGTATAGACCTTGTTTATCAACTTGAATGCTTACTATATATATATGACATAATAATGTTATGTCCTTTGGTTTTTCATTCTTTTGATTTTTTATGAATTTCCATGCCCATTTGAATCTTTTGGTCAAATCCTAGAGGTTTGACCAAGATTTAAACAAGTTTAAAACATGAAAATGAAAAGGGAAGCTTGTATATCCTTCTTAGTCACTCTAAAATGAAGTTTTTGGAGGTTTTTGAAATTTCCATGTTTGAAACCCAAAACCACTTCTCTTCATGCTAGACTTCATAAGACAATTTAATTAGGGGTTAGGGGTAGATACATGATTTGTCTGGTTTGAATATGTCCAAACCTTGCTTGTTTATCAACTTGAATGCTTACTATATGACATAAGAATGCTTACAATATGTTTGAATTTTAAAAGCATATAGTCTTCTTATGTCATATATTAAGCATTCAAAAGGTTTTCTTTGAGAGAGTAGCATGCATTCAAAAGTTGATAAATAAGATTTGGACATATTCAAACCAGACAAATCATGTATCTACACCCCTAACCCTAAACTCTGTCTTATGAAGTCAAGCATGAAGAGAAGTGCTTTTGGGTTTCAAACATGGAAATTTCACAAACCTCCCAAAAGCTTCATTTTACAGTGATTAAGAAGGATCCAGGCTTACCTTTTCATTTTCATGTTTTAAACTTGTTTAAATCTTAGTCAAACCTAGGATTTGACCAAGATTTAAATGGGCATAAAAAATCAGAAAAAAAGAAAAAAATGAAAAACCAAATAACATAGCCTTCTTATGTCATATAGTAAGCATTCAAGGTGATAAACAAGGTCTAGACATATTCAAACCAGAAAAAGCATGTATCTACCCCTAACCCTAAACTCGTCTTAGTCAAGCATGAAGAGAAGTGGTTTTGGGTTTCAAACATGGAAATTTCAAAAACCTCGCGAAAGCTTCATTTTAGAGTGACTAAGAAGGATCCATGCTTACCTATTCATTTTCATGTTTTAAACTTGTTTAAACCTTGATAAAACCCAGGATTTTACCTATTTAATCATAGATTCATAGGTCGATTTTTTACTTTTTTATTTTTACTATGCAGCACATGTGTGTTTGCCCGTCCAGTGAAACTCGGAGGAAGAGGGATCACACGGAAGGAGAAGAAGGGATAGCAGTCACGGGGCCCCTCTTATTATTTATGGTGTATATCTTTTTTCTGGTGATGTTGACTGTTGTGCAGCGTTTGTCAGTGCGCAGGAGGTGCGAGGCTGCGAGCGAGCGAGTCGAGCGAGGCCGAGAATGAGAGAGATGTTTTTTTCTTTTTCTTTTCCGTGAGAGGGACAACAGAAGGATCCAGAGACGACTTCCACTACGCATCCTGGTGCGCGTCTTCTCTTGACAAAGAAGATGGATGGGAGTTTGCGTACCTACTAATCTACTATAGTACTACTACACAAGAACCATATACATGTCAAACTTTTCAATCATGACCCACATGCATTTTATGTATATATTCACAACTTTTAATGCATGCATGAAAACTCAGCAAAATATGTGCATTTTGGGTTGTCGCACATAAATGTGCTTTTACTTGTCTGCCACCAATCCAATTTTCATGTGAGGGGGAAACATGACACACGATGGACATTTCCAATGTTTCACGAATTAATTATCTCAATTTGCATCCATATATATATGCGCCTGGTTACTGAAAGATCGAACCAAAGGTGAACTTGAAACGTTTTCATTTTCATGTTTTAAACTTGTTTAAATCTTGGTCAACCCTTGGATTTGACCAAGATTCATAAAAAATTCAAAAACATAGTCTTCTTATGTCATACAGTCAACATTCAAGTTGATAAAACAAGATCTAAACATATTAAAAGAAGAATCATGTATCTACCCCTAACCCTAAACTCTGTCTTTTGAAGTCAAACATGAAGATACGTGGTTTTGGGTTTACAAAATGGAAATTTCAAAAACCTCCGAAAAGCTTAATTTTGGAGTGACTAAGAAGGATACATGCTTAATTTTTCATTTTCATGTTTTAAACTTGTTTAAAGCTTGGTCAAACCTAGCTAGCTTGGATTTGACCAAGATTCAAGTGCGCATAAAAAATTCGAAAAAACCCCCAAAAATGAAAAACCATAACACATAGTCTTCTTGCGTCACATATATTGTAAGCATTCAAGTGTTGATAAACAATATCTAGACATATCAAACAAGAAAAATCATGTATCTATACCCCTAACCCTAAATTTGTCTTATGAAGTCAAGCATGAAGAGAAGTGGTTTGGGTTTTCAAACATGGAAATTTCGAAAACCGCCCAAAAGCTTCATTTCGGACTGACTAAGAAGGATCCATGCTTACCTTTTCATTTTCATGTTTTAAACTTGTTTAAATTCTTGTTCAAACCTAGGATTTGACCAAGATTCAAATGGGCATAAAAACAATCGAAAAAATCAAAAATGAAAAACCAAAGCACATAGTCTTCT
Organism: Lolium multiflorum; assembly: GCA_030979885.1. NCBI lineage: Eukaryota > Viridiplantae > Streptophyta > Magnoliopsida > Poales > Poaceae > Lolium > Lolium multiflorum. Next base: position 134,681,987 of record CM061749.1, on the reverse strand, counting down.
TATGTCACATAGTAAGCCATTCAACTTGATAACAAGGTCTAGACCTATTCAAACCAGAAAAATCATGTATCTACCCCTAACCCTAAACTCATCTGTCTTATGAAGTCAAGCATGAAGAGAAGTGGTTTTGGGTTTCAAACATAGACATTTCAAAAGCCTCCCAAAAGCTTCATTTTGGAGTGACTGAGAAGGATCCATGCTTAATTTTTCATTTTAATGTTTTAAACTTGTTTAAATCTTGGTTAAACCTATGATTTGACCAAAATTTGATTCGGCATGAAAATTCAAAACAAATCAAATAAATAAAAAACCAATGCACATAGTACATCTTCTTATGTCATATACTAAGCATTCAAGTTGATAAGCCAGGTCTAGACATATTCAAACTAGAAAAATCATGTATCTACCCCTAACCCTAAACTCGATTTGTCTTATGAAGTCAATCATGAAGAGGTGTTTTGGGTTTCAGACATGGAAATTTCAAAAACCTTCCAAAAGCTTCATTTTGAAGTTACTAATTAAGAAGGATCACTACAAGAAAAGTTTGGCAACTTTTCTTGTAGTGGATCCAGGCTTAATTTTTCATCTTCATGTTTTAAATTTTGGTCAAACCTAGGATTTGACCAAGATACAAATGGGCATAAAAATTCAGGGTAGCATCATACCCCCTCCTTCCCGCGTAGAAAAAGTGTTAGGCGAGTAGTAGAATGGCATGACCAACAAGTTTCAAGTAAAATTTTGAATATGACCAAAATATACCAATTGATAGATGTGTGTGACCCAAGATTGAGCCATGGTACATTTTGCCAACAAAGTAGCAATTGAGTTGGCTTTCTACCTTAGTAGGCGTGCATTGGAAGGATGCATTATGCCGGCAAAGTTTTCAAACGTTCAAACTTTTCCGGTTTCTCATACAGTATTTGGCTCCTTGAGAAGCATTGATGTGATCATATAAGGTTATCCAAAACTTCGCCTTTCCCGTATTTGCCCGAGCACTCGACACCCCTCGTCCCATGGCGACTCCTCCAGCCATAGCCCCGTGCACCCAGGCTCCACGACTCAGCCTCGGAGGGGTGTGCGCTAAAAGCTCGCAAATGTCTGTGTGCCATTGGTGTGCGATGAAGCAGGCGGCTCTGTGTCTTGCTGTGGCTAGACTCCTGGCGCCCTTTGATCTAGGAGAGGGAGAGGAGGGAGGGGGGTCAAAGGAAGCGGCGGTGCCCAGGTATTGGCGACAGGGTTTTGTTAGAAGTAGAGGGCAAGTAGATCTCGAAGGTTTCAGCCGAAAAGTACTCGACGATTATGAAAACTAGGGTTACGTTGACAGAGACGATCCTTTCTTTGTCCCTCGACTCCCCCTTATATAGGAGGTGGAGCCGAGGGTTTCGTAATACACAAGTTACAGAGTTCGGGAGGGTTTCGTACCCAACCCGTAAGATTACAAATCTCTATCTTTCCTAATACAAACTATCTTTCCTAATCACTAAATGGGCTTCCGAGTCTTCTTATTCTTCGAGTTCTGGGCCTTCAGTAAACCCCGGGTACCATCTTTGGCAGGCCCATTGGGGATGCCTATGTCAGTAGCCCCCGAGATTTTTCTTGAATCGAAGAATCAGGGAAAATCTCCAACTTTACTCATCACATAATCTTTCGATATGCAAACACTATTTTGTACAGGGATAACGGTAGTTGGGGCTAGTTCATCTGACGGATCAGGTACTAGTTAACTGCTCTAGTGGCAATCCGCAAAAACCTACTTCAAGATCACGTCCCTGGACATGATCTCGGGATACTGGTGTAAACTTCGACAGGTGCCGCTTAAGGTCTTACCATTCTGTCGAGTCCCAGTCATATTTTATCGGGTACCTAACGCGTCCGTTAGGATTTTTCTTCGTATCTGTTGATACGGAAAATAGTAGCAATCCGCCGTCAGAGACGGTGCCACGCCGCCGAACGGATCTGGGGTCTTACCTTCGCAAAGTTTTGCGGCATTCAGAGATTTATTCGCGACTTTTAGCGCTCTGAGAATATATTGTCGAGTGCTTTTCGGCTGTTGGAATAGCACATTTTATCGAGTCATATTTGATGACTTATTTTGTCTTCCCGATGGGAGTATATGTAGAGTTATTTGTGTAACTCGAAATATACTCACTTCTAAATTTCATCACGCGAACAGCGTTCCCGATGGGAGTAGCCCCCGAGGCTATAGCCAAGAACTTGTGCTTGGGTGTAGGCTCCACAGATTAGTATCCTTTGCCGCTATATTTATAATCCTTCTCGATATTTTTATATCTATCGGGTGCGCGACCAGCGCTCCCGATGGGAGTAGCCCCCGAGGCTATGAACAAATGCTTGTATTTGATCATAGGCTCTCGCCATTTCTATCTTGTCATACTCGAAATTTTCTATTTTTCCAAAGTAGCCCCCGAGCATTTGGGCAAGAACTTGTGTTTGATCAAAGGCTCCCGAAATAATCTTGCGTTGTCGATAAACTTTTCCGAGCTTCATAGTCGAGCTTTTCTTTTACCTTGATGACGTAGTTGCTGATGATAGCCACGATTTCTGTGTTGGAAATACGCGAAAACCGCTATGTGTCACTGTCATGTGGGTCCCTTTTTCCTATCCAGTTGACACGTCGTGCAAGTGGGGGACACACGTCCTCCGCTTTTTCTGGCACTATTACTGTATCTCCTGCCTGTTCACTTCTCGGTAAAAATACACTTTTACCCCTTGTCCACGTGGTTGCCATCTGCATCCTTACTTTTGCCAATCCAACGGTTGCGACGATCTGGCACACTGCTATATAAAGCCATCGTCTTCCTCCTTGAGCACTTTCGCTCACGCCGCACCTCTGCTTCTCCGCTGCAACTGCCCCCTTGCTCCCATTAGCTCTAGCGCTCGAGCACTTTTCTCCCTTCTCTGCTAGCTCCGTTGATGCCGCCGCGCGCTCGTTTGACTAGACACAGCACACCAGAATCGAAGATGACATCAACAGATCTGGGAAGTGCCGAGTGGGAGAGATCCAAGATCTCAGGCCAAGACATCAACATGCTGAAGAAGATGGGATTCAGCAAGAAAGAGAACGCGCTCCAGTTCCCCAAGGAGGAGAGCTACCCAAAGCCTCCAATCAACTACCGGGTCAGTTTCGTTGACCACCTCATCCGAGGACTTTCTCCCCCAATCCACGAATTTCTGCGTGGTCTCCTTTTTGTCTATGGGCTTCAGTTGCATCATCTGACGCCCAACTCTCTCCTCCACATTTCGATTTTTATCACACTCTGTGAGTGCTTTCTCGGGGTCCAACCCAATTGGGCCCTGTGGAAACGCATCTTTTGCATTCGCCGCAATAGCCACCACAACGTCGCCTACAATATTGGCGGCGTTGTTATATGTGTTCGGTCGGAAGTCGACTATTTTGATGTCAAATTTCCCGACTCCGTCCAAGGCTGGCGGAAAAAGTGGCTGTACGTCCATGAAGAAAGCTCCAACCCGGCGGAAGAGAACATCGCCCCTTTTGACGGAGAAGCTAAAATCTTTCGTCGCCGTTCTTGGGATGCTGAAGCTACTGAAGCGGAGAAATTGGCGACAGAGGCGCTGATGACTCGCATTCACGAGCTACAGAACACCCGCGGGAAAGAACTTTCGGGTATTGAGATTACCGCCTATTTCCTTAGGACTAGAGTGCAGCCTCTCCAGGCTCGCAAAAACCCCTTCTGGAAATACGCTGGTGAAGAAGATGCTGACAGGCTCTCAAAGGATCTTCCCTTGAAGGACTTTGAGAAACTTATCCGCAAAATCTCATCGCTGAACAAGAAGGATTTAATTCCTACTTCTTGCCGTGTCGCGCCATATAGTAGCGCCAACCCCCTCCCCGAGGTAATTTCTTTTTTGTAGCTGTATTTGTTTCCTCGGGCTTTGTTATTTTGTCGATTACTATTTTGTTAACGCCTTTTTCTCGACATTTTTTCTTTTCTCAGGGCCACCTCGTTCTTTCTTCTCTTCCTCCTCTTCCTGAAGGTGGAGAAGTGGAGGAGCGTGCCGTTGTCGACGATGACAACCAAAGCACCACTCGCCCTGCCACTGAAATCGCGGGTTCTCACAAATCCGCGGCTTCTGCTGAGTCAGAGGCCACTGCCTCGACACACTCTCTTCCTCATGCTTCAAAGAGGAAGAGAGATGACGTAAAAGATTCCGGCACTTCCAAAGCCGAAGAAGCTGAGCCTTCACATAAAAAGGCAGCTTTTAACCCATACACTGATGCCCTCGTCAGCTCGTGAGTTACTCCTTACTCTTTACTATTCCTGTTTTGATGTTTCTTGTCTCTTGCTTCTTATACTGCCGCCATTTTATTGTAGTGATGAGGAGGAAGAACAAGCTGTTGATGCTACTGCACGAACGAGTACATCGCGTACTTTGATTGTGTCGGAAGCTCAACATGATGGAGATGAATCTTCTCCTCCCCAACAAGACATCGTGCAACCATCGCTAGTGGAGAGCCCCCGAGCCTCTCCATTAAAAGGAGCGAGAATTGAGCCATCGAGAGATTCTATCCAATTCCCTGGTGGATCTTCGACACCTTCATTGGATGATGTAAACCTTAAATCTTTCAATACTTCAATCATACTGAATGTTTGCCGAATATATATTGGTTATATTGACTTCGTTTTCCTCCTTGATCGTTTCTTCAGCCTTTGATGAAGGAATTTATTCGCCTTGGTACCCAATTTGTCGGGTATCGTGACTACACCAAGAAGCTCGAAGGTATTATTGTCTTGTTCTTTTGCTGCATGTATACCATGATTTCATCATAGTATTTATCTGCCGCAATTTTTCCAGGAGATCTTGCGGAAAGCAACAAACGTGCGGACGCTCTTGCTGTTAAGTTGAAGCAGAGCGAAGAAAATCGCCAAAAAGCTGAAAAGGATGCTGCCACCATTGAAGATCTTCGAAAGAGGCTTCATAAAGCTGAAACTTCATTGAGTGATAACATAACTCAGCAATCAGCTCGAGAGGCAGAGATTCTTTCCCGCTTGGAATCGCAATGTCGGCGTTTTGTTAGTAAGTTCTCGAATCTTTGCTTTTCCTCGGATTATCTTGCGTTTCACCTGTAGTCTTTATTTTTTATACGGCTGTCTGATTGTTTGTAGGGCGGACGCATCAAGAATATGAGGTTGACGGTCCTGTGGGTGACGAGCTTCTCGACGCGCTGACCCTTGTCGAAATTCATGGGGATGAAGCACGCGACGGGCTTGAAAATGCTGAAGCTGGCTTGCTGAAGCTTTTCCCCTACTTCTTTCCGAAGAAAGAGACCCCCTCTACCTTTGTGGAGCTCGCAAAAACCTTCAATGGACCCGAAGATCTTGGGCTGAAACTTCGCCAAGAAGGCCTGAAAATTGGCGTTGAAGGCACCATCGCGCTAACTGCTGATAGTCAACAAGACGTCGACTGGGCCAAGGTTGGCAACATAGGGGAGATGGAGACAAAGAAATGGCAATCTCTAATTAGAGCTGCCAAACCTTCTGCAAGACCCATCCTCTCCTTCCTTGGTGTTAAACCAGCACCTGCTCCAAGCGCATCCAAGCCGGAGGTCAAGTAGACCACCTTGTCTTTTTTTATTTCTATCTTTTGATGCTATCGCCTTAGTCCTCCTGGCGGTGATTAGGTCTTCTAGGGGTCCTTCTTTTGTAACAGACATGTATATATTATGAGAATCAATGGAAATCTATCTTTGTCTCAATGATTGATGTCGACGTTTTTCTATTTTTTCAGTTAATTTTTGACAACTATACGTCCATTCCTGGTCCTTCCGAAGTTTTTCCTTCGTCCCTTCCGAAGAAGTCCTCTGTCCCTGTTAATTTTGTTGATGATTCTGCGAGTAAGGATCTGACAGAAGAATTGAAAGAACTTCGAGGACAACTCCAATCCGTGAAGAAGCAATCGCTTATGCTCATGGAACAATCTCGAGAGTCTTCTGAAAGGGAAAAAATTGCACTCCAACAAGCTCAAACTGCCATCGCTGAAAAGGACTCTGCTGTTGCTGAAGCTGCTGCAGCTACGTCTCGAGAAAATTCTATGCTCCAACTGCTGATAGATGCTAGCTTGGATATGGCAGGTATGTTTCATTATCTTTGTCGTGCTTCTTCTTTTTCTTTGCTGCTTATCTCCTTATTACCCACTGACTTGTTTTAAGAAACAATAGGTGCTTTTTTGGATGCTGCTACTGAAGATGAACGTGTCGAGGCTCGTTCCAGTGTTCTTCTTCGGCTTGCACGTGAACATGGGTCGAATTTTTGGGATTTCAAGATCGCGCGCTTCAGGTTCGCGAGTATCTTGACTTCTGTACGAGGACTTTGTCTCTGGTCTATGGTACCATGTTTCCTCGCAATAAGATGCCAGAGACCCTTCCTGCGTTGATGGACAAATTTCGAGATGCTCCTCGCATCCATGGCTTTGTACGAGCCCAACTAGCTGCTGGCGCAAGGTTTGCGATGATCATGATAAAAATCTGCTACCCGAAGTTAGACGTGGGGCAAATTGTTCCAAAGTGCTTGGAGAAGATGTCGAAGAGGAAAAGAAACTTCGGCAAATATGATGACATTGTTACTCCTGTTGCCGAAGATATGATGGATGAACTTCTTCGGATGGATTCCGAATTCTTCGTGAAGGGTAGCTACGCTGAGCATAGCACTCGTGCTGTAAATAATGAGCGCTTAACCATAGACAATATATTGGGAAATCCTTGAAGACGAACTTGTTCCAAAGTTTGTATCCTGTGTATATGATCTATATTGTAAAGTCATTATATTTTTATTTTTGTCGCCAAGCCCCCGGGCGTTTTGATTGCAGTATTTTTGTTTATTATAATGCGAGGTTGTCCCAAGGCAAGATAATATACACTGTGTACTATTTTTTGCGGGTGCGAGCCCCCGAGCTTTTTGTTGATCGCTATTTTGTCGATATCTCTTTTTATTTTGGCGAGGTATTTTTTACCAAGGCAGGATGCTTCTTTTGCGTTTAGCGACACTGTATATATATATATTGTATCATGTAGGGGAAGACCCCTGATCTTGTCGAGAAAAAGATATATAATTCCACTATCTTTATTATATTGCAGCACCGCGAGCCCGCCTCATTAAAAACCTTCTCCGGCCCCACTCGGTGCCCCGAAAAAGGAAAAGAGTGCGTCTGAAAACTCGCGGGCGTTTCAGTACATTGTATGTTTACAAAGGAGACTATATTTTGGCATCTAAGCGTAGAAACGTCTGAGCTGCGCCACGTTCCAGGGATTTGGCTCAACGTTCCCCGTCTTCTTGTCCTTGATTCTGTATGCTCCTCCTTCGATTACTTCTGTGACGATATAGGGTCCAAGCCATGGTGACTCGAGTTTTTCATGACTTTTTTGGTTGAGTCGCAAAACTAAATCACCGACTTGGAAAGATCTTGGCCGCAACCGTCGACTGTGGTAATTCTTCAGGTCCTGTTGATATTTAGCGACTCGTGATAGGACTTCGTCTCGAGCTTCGTCAAGTGCATCGACGTCGTCCTCCAAAGCTTGTCTCGAGGTTTCTTCATCATATTCTGTGACTCTTGGAGAATCATGCTCTATTTCTATCGGCAGGACTGCTTCGGCTCCACCAGAAAAAACGGCGTCTCTTGTGTCGCCGTATTTGGTGTTGTTCGGATGCTCCACAACACACTTGGCAGCTCCTCTGGCCAAGTATGCCGAGCTTTTTCCAATGGACCTAGTAGGCGTTTCTTGATACCATTGCATATGATGCCATTGGCCTTCTCGACTTGACCGTTGGTCTGTGGATGCGCAACAGACGCAAAACTCAATTTGATGCCCACTTCTGCGCAATATGCTTTGAATTCCTTGGACGTAAAGTTACTGCCGTTGTCTGTGACAATGCTATGAGGAACTCCAAACTGAAGACGATGCTTTTGACGAACTTAATTGCCGACGCACCGTCCGGTGAATTTATCGGCTTTGCTTCGATCCACTTTGTAAATTTGTCGACAGCGACAAGCATATATTCATAACCTCCTGGCGAAGCTTTGTGTAGTTTTCCCACCATGTCGAGACCCCATTGAGCGAAGGGCCAAGATAGTGGGATTGGCATAAGTTCTGCTGCAGGAGAGTGAGGTTTGGCGGCAAATCTTTGGCACGCGTCGCAAGTTCTCACTATTTCCTTCGCGTCCTCGATTGCTGTTAACCAAAAAATCCTGCTCTGAAAGCCTTAGCCGCGATAGCCCGGCTGCTCGCGTGGTGCCCGCATATCCCTTCGTGCACATCTTTCAGGATGATTCTTCCTTCTTCGGGTGTAACGCATCTCTGTAGCACGCCCGAAATACTTCGTTTGTACAACTCCCCTTTTACCACAGTGAAGGCTTTTGATCTCCTGATTATTCGCCTTGCTTCAACTGGATCATCGGGTATTGTTTTCCTTAGGATGTATGATATGTAAGCCTGCATCCATGGAACTTGCACCATCATGACTAGCTCCTGCTCCTCGTCTTCTTCTACGGTGTTGTTGGTGATACTCGAGGGTTTCTCTTTCTTCTCCTTCTTCGTTTTTGCTGGCTTTGTTGATCTCTCGCTTATCTCTTCCCAAAACATGCCTGGAGGAATCGCGAGACATTGTGACCCGATGTTTGCAAGAACGTCGGCTTCATCGTTGCTCATCCTGCTGATGTGGTTTACCTCGCATCCATCAAATAATTTCTCCAGCTCATTGTACACCTCTTTGTATGCTATCATACTTTCGTTGACTGCATCACATTGGTTCATAACTTGCTGTGCTACCAATTGTGAGTCGCCGAAAATTTTCAATCGGGTTGCACCACAAGCTTTCGCCATCTTCATCCCGTGTATGAGAGCTTCATATTCTGCTTCATTGTTAGACGCGTTTGGGAACGTCATCCGCAAAACATATTTCAACTTATCGCCTTCAGGTGATACCAATATCACGCCTGCTCCAGCACCTTCCAACCTTTTGGACCCGTCGAAGTTCATGGTCCAAGTTCTCGATAAATCTGGAGGCCCCGTGTTTTGTAGTTCCATCCACTCTGCAATGAAATCTGGTAAAACCTGCGATTTTATTGCTTTTCTTTTTTCATACGTGATGTCCCGAGGAGAAAGTTCTATTCCCCAAAGGGAGACACGGCCCGTAGCTTCTGGGTTGTTCAGTATATTTGACAGGGGAGCTTCATTGACCACTATTATCGGGTGCGCCGAAAAATAGTGTCGCAATTTTCTTGCTGTCGTGAATACTCCATATGCCAGTTTCTGATATTGCGGGTACCGCTGTTTTGAAGGCGACAGTACTTCGCTGATGAAATATACTGGCCTTTGAACTCCATGAAGCTTGCCTTCTTCTTCTCTCTCGACTACTAGGGCTGTGCTGACCACCTGAGGTGTGGCTGCAATGTATAAGAGGAGAGGTTCTTTTTCTTTAGGCGCCACCAATATCGGTGGTGTCGAAATTGCCCGCTTGAGGTTCTCGAAGGCTCTATCTGCTTCTTCGTTCCATTGAAATTTTTCGCCCTATTTGATCAATGCGTAGAACGGCAATGCCTTCTCTCCTAGCCTGGCGACGAATCTGCTCAGAGCTGCGACTCGCCCTGTTAACTGTTGTATTTCTTTTAACTTTATTGGTTTTCTCATAGTAACGATGGCCTGGATTTTTTCGGGGTTCGCTTCAATCCCCCTTGCTGATACCAAGGACCCGAGAAGTTCTCCTGCAGGAACTCCAAAAGAGCACTTTGTCGGGTTCAGCTTGAGGCAGAATTTATCGAGGTTGTCGAAGGTTTCCTTCAGATCTTCGATCAGAGTCGACCCTTTCTTTGATGTTATTACGACATCGTCAATGTAGACTTGTACATTTTTTCCAATCTGTGTTGCTAGGCACTTCTGCATCATCCGTTGATATGTTGCTCCCGCGTTTTTCAAACCAAAGGGCATTGTTTTGTAGCAAAACACGCCGTAAGGTGTGATGAACGCTGTCTTGGCTTCATCTTCTTCTTTTAATCTGATCTGGTTATAACCAGAGTATGCGTCCAAGAAGGAAAGACGTTCGCATCCTGCCGTGGAGTCGATGATTTGATCGATCCTTGGGAGGGGAAAGTGATCCTTGGGACAATGTTTATTGAGACACGTGAAGTCGACGCACATGCGAAGGACTATTGTGTGTTTTTTCGGCACCATCACTGGGTTAGCTACCCATGTGGCTTCGGTAGATATTTCTCTGATGAATCCAGCATCTTTGAGTCGGTCTATTTCTGATAACATGGCTTTGCGGCTAGGTTCCGAAAAACGCAAAGGTTGCTTTACTGGTCTTGCGAGAGGATCCAAATTGAGGTGGTGCTCGGCAAGTTCCCTGGGTACTCCTGGCATGTCAGCTGGACACCATGCGAAGATTTTCCAGTGCTCACGGAGGAACTCGACGAGCGCGCTTTCCTATGCGACATCCATGTTTGCGGCAATGGATGTCGTTTTCTTTGGATCTGTCGGGTGGATCTGTACCTCTTTTGAATCCTTTGTTGTATTGAAAGTTGGCTCCTTGGAAGATCTCCCTACCTCTGGCAGCACATCATAATCAGTGAACCTTGGCGCCGCATATTCTGCTTGCATCCCGAAAGTTTCTGATAGTCGATGAAAATCCTTGTCGCATTTATCGGATAACGCGAAACTTCCTTTGATTGTGATAGGTCCCTTGGGTCCAGGCAACCTCCACAACAGATATGTATAATGCGGCACTGCCATGAACCTGGCATATGCTGGTCGTCCCAACAAAGCATGATATTGCGACGGGAAATCCACAACTTCGAACTCCAAATTCTCTATCCTGTAGTTTTCTCGGGTTCCAAACTGAACGTCGAGGTTGATCTTGCCCAACGGGTAACTTGGCTTCTCTGGTGTAATCCCGTGGAAACGTGTGTCAGTTGGTTTCAAGTTTGCCAGGGATATGTTCATCTTCCTCAATGTATCTGCATACATGAGGTTTAAGCTGCTGCCGCCATCTATGAAAACTCTCGACACGTCAAAACCAGCGATTACTGCGGGTAAGATGAGTGCTGATTGTCCTGGTCGAGGAACTTGCTGCGGATGGTCCGCGATTGTGAAGCCAATGTCTTGCCCCGACCAATTTAGGTACTCGACTGTTGGTGGAGGCATCTTCTCTGCCATGAACACTTGTCGTGATATTACCTTCTGCGCCCTGTTGGATGGCCTAGCTTTCTGAATCATCGAGACCGCACCGTTAGAATTAGGATCAACATATGGAGGTGGATGTGGTGCTGCCGCTATTCTGAGCTGGTGCCGATTTTCGTCAGTAATTGCGGGAGGAGGTGGAAGGTGGATCTCGCTCCTTGGCCCCTGGGGGTTTCTATTTGTTGCTTGGGCATTTGCGATTCCTGCGGCTCGCAACATTGCCTGAAAATTTCGGCAGTCTTTCTGGAGATGCCCTGACTGCCTCTTTCCGTTATTGTCAAGATAAAAGTGCATTTGACACGGACCGTTCATCATCTCTTCGGGGGACACATAAGGTCTTTGAAACCTTGGTCCACTATTTTGTCTGTTGCCGCGAGAATCGCCTCTATTGTCGCCTTGATGCTCGTTACTCCTTTGATAGTCATCTCGACTGTTTCCTCCAGGATTTCCTCGAAAACCAGCCGATATATGGCCGGGAGCATCGTTGTTGTAGAACTGGCGAGAAAATCGCCTTCTATTTTGATAATTTCGACCACGATCCTCTTCTGGCGACCTGTGTCGCTTGTTGTATATTGCGTCTTCTCCATCTGCCCATTTATTGGCTATCTCCATGAGTGCTGATATGGTCTTAGGGTTAGTTCTCCCTAAGTCCTCGACAAAATCTCCTCGCCGAATTCCTGCCACGAACGCATCTATTGCCCTCTCGTCAGATATATCTTCTGCCGAGTTTTTATGATGTTCCACCGCTGTATATATTTCCTCATCGACTCGTCGTGTTTTGTCGACACGCCCTCAACTCTTCCAATGACGCAGGTTTCTTGCAGGTGGATCGGAAGTTTTTCACGAAGATGTCCTCAAAGTTATCCCAGCTGTCGATGGAATTTGGGGGAGTTTCTTTATCCAAGATCTCGCGGCACCGCTCAAATGAACTTGGATACTTTGCATAGCTGTTGCTCTGGTTCCTCCTACCAGCTTCACCATCTCGAGATAATCCACGAGCCAATCCTCGGGATCTTGCAGGCCGTCGAATTTCTTGAAATTTTCGGGTAGCTTGAACCCTTTTGGGACTCGAGTCTTTCGAACTCTTCTCGTGAAACACGGGAGCCCACACATATCTTCGTCGGCAACTTCTGGTGAGTGCTGACGCTCCCTTCTTTCTTGTCGCGCTCTGTCCACCCTTACTTGGACTGCTGTGTCTCTTGCTCCACTTGTTCTTGGGGGTCTTGAACTGCTGCGGTGGGTCTTGGACTATTTTGCCTAGGATTTTCTTCGGGAGGCGTTGTTGCAAACGCTGTTCCCATTACTCCTACTCCAGCCATCGCCATATTGAACAATGGTTCTCTCGGGTCCCCAGGAGGTGGTCTGGACGCCAGGATGTAAGCTTGTGTTGCCATGTAACCTGCTTCTGGCGTTTTTGGGATGATATTTCCTCTTTCATCGATCGACATAAAAGACATGTCGAGATTTTGGATTATGTTTCCTCTCTCTGCTTCGGGTATGTTTTGCAACCGAGACATTGCTCTCCTCCGAGCTTCTCTGTGACTATCTCCCGAAGTTCCTGAAAGGCGACTTAACTCTGCTCGGCGTCTGCTTGATGCAGAAGCTGCTTCTTTTCTCCTATTCAGGGATGCTGTCTGTTTTTCCAACTCTCTGCACCGAGCAAGTTTATATTGATATGCTTGAAGTTCTTGTACAGTAGCAGTGGTGGTCATAGGTTCTGAACCATCCATGGCTTTTGCAGCCCTATCCCACGCTTCTTGCGGGAGCTGTACTCTTTCTCGAGGTGAAGACCCGACGTATTTAGTGCCTAGGCCATGTCTGAGATCAGCGGGATCGACGTATGGATTTCCCAAATCGTCGAAAGCCTCTGACGTTTCTGGCTCTGATCGGCCTGCCCCTTCTATCGCATAAATCTGATGATATTTTGCGCATTGATTTTTGTCAGGATTGGTGACACCATCATATAGAGTGGTGAAGACCTTTCCGATGGCAGCAGATTTGTCGATGAAGTTGAAGCTGTCGACTGTCGGAGTCGCTGCTTATAAAGGAGTCCGCAGACGACTCGAAGGATGTGTTGCTAAAGATCTTGGCGAGCTTTCCGCTTGCCTTGCTGTCGACGAAGCGTGTCGACGAAAACTCCTCGTCACTCGACGAAAAGTTAGAATCGACCGCTGAAAATTCCGACGAGATTGGAACTTCGAGACGGTAGGATCCTTCTTTGTTGACGCCAAATCGGAATTCTCCGAACGTCATGATGATGGGCTCCTCCAGATAGGCACATGCATCCATACGGGAGGGCGGGTGAGGAATAAAATTGACTAGATCAGTTTTTCCCTTGTTACCTTGATCCATCGCATTGCTTGCCACCGACGAAGTCGACGATCTTGAACGTGCCATCGAGATCAGCTCCTTGCAACCTCTAGTTCCCACAGACGGCGCCAATTGACAAAGGATTAACTTGTCAATGCCTACAGATTGTAGACTAGGGTTTTGTTAGAAGTAGAGGGCAAGTAGATCTCGAAGGTTTCAGCCGAAAAGTACTCGACGATTATGAAAATTAGGGTTATGTTGACAGTTTCGATCCTTTCTTTGTCCCTCGACTCCCCCTTATATAGGAGGTGGAGCCGAGGGTTTCGTAATACACAAGTTACAGAGTTCGGGAGGGTTTCGTACCCAACCCGTAAGATTACAAATCTCTATCTTTCCTAATACAAACTATCTTTCCTAATCACTAAATGGGCTTCCGAGTCTTCTTATTCTTCGAGTTCTGGGCCTTCAGACCCTTTGATCTAGGAGAGGGAGAGGAGGGAGGGGGGTCCCATGAAGCGGCGGTGGCCCAGGTATCGGCGGCAGCCCAGGCAGCAGCGGCAAAGTGGGCTGGTCGGAGCATAGGCATGCGCCGGGGGCGAACCTCGCCGGGTGAGGATGCTTCCATTGTGAAGAAGCACTTGCCATCCAGGGCTTCGGGTTCGCCAACAAACTCAGCGCCTCGGTCCATGGCGTTGCCGTCGTGGGGACGTCGGGGGCGGCGGCGACGTGCTGCAGCCCCAGCCTTTAGTGGGGACCAAAGTGCGACCGACCACATCACGGCGTCGGCAGCATTGGGGATGCCGATGGGCATCCACTGCCACACACAGATTTGGGAGGTTCTGGCCGGGCCGAGTTCCAAACTTCCATCATCGGAGCCGAGGGCTTGGTACTTCAAATTCCGAATCAGGCAATCCTTCGACCCCAATCAGCTTCTGCCTGTGGTCCAAATCCGAGATATCTTGGCGGCAGCTATGCTGGTTAAGCTTAGCCGGACAGCGGCAATCGACGATCTGCAAAACCTAGATGCCTTCCGAGGATTTGCAGCAGCCGTCAATGCACTCGTGGAGGCATCGCATGCTGGTAGCAGCGGCGAATGCGGGTATGTTGTTTTACTCCCTTTGTATGCTTTTGTCATAAAAATCAATTTGCTAATTCTCATTCGATTGAAAATTAGACCCATTCACCATCAACTCTCAAACAGTGGACACTAGTAATATGTAGAACTAGAAATTACACAAGATTTCTGTACTGCTAGTACTATTACTTCGACGCTACATGTTGTTTACACGAGGAAATTGCACAAACTACCGCTTATTGCTGCCTTCGTTGCGTAAAACACTTTTTAAAACTGTAATTTTTTTCCGCACAAACCACCAACTATCGTGTTCTGTTGCAGGGAATTTCAAATTTAGGATTGAGCTGTTTAAGAGCAAATCAGATGATCGGGGACCACCAACTACTATAGTTTTAATTGCAAATAGAATAGATTTTGCAAAATTATGAAACGCACATAACGTTTGAATTACTACAATTTTTTTGAAGGTTTGATATTTTCATCATTTTTGTGTGAATCTTACACCAAGTAACACAACTTTCAGACGGAATACAAAATATTTTCAAACTTCCTAGATTTGATAGCTCAAATATTTTTAATTACTAGTTTTTCAGTATTTTAAAAAGTCGAAACACTATATTTTGGCTGAATGTTAGAAAATATATTTCATGATTATCCCATATTAGTTAAGAAGTACATAAACTAGTAGTAGTAATAAAGAACAGAGGGAGTTTATGGAGATACATCCATTAAGGGCATGTTAGTGTGTGTTGGTGTATTACTTATGCCTTCTTTGGTTAATACACTTCTCAAGTGATCCCCGCAAACCCTCTATTCTTGCCTAGAATACAAAAACTCCCCATCAAAGTATTAGTGCATTTTTTGGATGAGTATTCGAGAGGATTGGGTGAACACCAAGGATTTGCATAGGGAATTGGTACAATTGAATCCTTGGCTGTTTGATTTGTAGGATTGTTTCCGATAGGAATTTTTCCTAAGGATTTCTTTGCACAGATTCCATAGAAAATTAAACATCTACTCATGCCTCTTTTTAAGAATGCTTTACTTTTCCTATGGTGGAATCAAACAAAGTTTGGATTCTATGAATTCCTATAGGATTGGAGTGGACATGACATTGCAATCCTACATTTCCCTATTCCTACATCTTTCGGTAGGCATTTGCCTAGAATAAATAACCATGTGTATTACGGAGTAGCAATAAAATATAGGTTTATTTCTCTAAAGCATCTTGCACTGTACTAGTACATGGCTTAAGAGACAATATTTTTACCATTTTTTTTGCGAGAAGACAATATTATTACCATAGTTACTAAGTACATTTTATTGGATGATGAAGTGATAGCCCTCATCAATGCATTGTGAATTATTAGGGCATGGGTCGCACGTGATTTACGAGTACACCGCACGATCGAGAGCCGCCGTCCCTCTTTGCTTTCTACCGATGCGGCGGAGCTCCTCCCCACACCCACGAATAACTGAAAGCCACAACTGCTGGGGAAAAGTCTTGCGCCGAGAAAATCTACAACCGTGGTTGAGTACATGTGTTTCTTAAGATACGAGTGCTCCAATGCATTTTTTCTTTCCTTTTACTAATTTACCTTGAAAATCCCGCACGTCCACTTATTTGTGGACGGAGGGAGTATCACGCCAAGAGGAAGTAGGACAATAGTGGGCGCTTATAGCCCGCCTACGTGGTACTTTTGCCAGCTGTTGGCTCTTCTATTGTTCTTGCTCTAAAGAAACCCCGATTGTGAAAGGCCAAGGCGTACTTCTTTTGGTCACGCAAAATTCAAAATACTGCCATGGACATTGAATTGACATGACAACACATAGCTTGGGATGTCCAAATTTGCACGTTAGACCAGTGACTTGTTCTTCACCTTTTCAGAGGGAACAGTGACTTTTTATTATGGGTCTATACACTTTCCAAGAAACAGGAGGAGATGCTGTAGAGTGTAGAGGAGCGAAGTCAAGCGCCCCGCCCCCACCTGCCCTATTTCGGTTCACCTCCATCGTCTACCTCCGCCCCCGCCCGCACCAATCGACCACCTTCCATAGCACGCGCCAGTGCCGCCGCCATGCAGCTTTAGAATCAATTCCACCGCCCAGTTTGAGAGCCTCCGTTCTTCATCTTCCCCGCCACCTGCCGCCATCGAACCCAAATTAAACTCCAATCAGTTGAACCCAAACCTCATAGACCCACCCCCTGCCCTGCGATGGCGGCATCGAACAAGGAAAATGATGACTCTGAACTGTTTCAGAAGGTCTTTTCCGAAGGTCCCCTTGAAGAACTCGTAACAAGATGCGACGTCATCACCGCCGCGAGCCTCGTCGGTTCGTCCAAACTATTTTTCGACTCTGCAAATGATAGTGCAACTCTATCTTTTTCTCTCCCGTTTGGCCTCCCATGTGTTCTTCATTCTCACCCGACGAAGGTAGCACGGGATTGCAAGCTGACGCCGCTGGACAGGTTCTCCTCCGACGCTGTGATGCCAGACGGTACGGGTAAGCAGTGGGTAGGTGCCAATGGAGATTGGGTTGCCATGGTTGACACTGGCTTTCCTGCTTGCAAATGGAAACTTGTCAACGTCTACACTCGCCGTGAAATTCCTCTCCCTGTGCCGTTTGAAACCACCCACATTCCAAATATATACCACCACAACCTTCGTGCTATTATATTTCACAAGATATATATTTGCCAAGTTCCCACAGCTGCTGGGGGGTACAAAAATTTCTCTCTTGTTGCTGTTTTTGACATCAGAGTTGCCCTCCTTTGCGGCGAAGATTCTGGATGGACAGTTCTTACAGAGCCCAAGTCCCACATCTTTTACAATTACAGCGATGCAATTCTCCACAATGGGCTTGTGTTTGCCACAACTCATACTGGCACTGTTCACGCATGGAATCCTCAGCAAGCTGGTAATTTTCCTCCGGACGTAAGTAGTGTATGATGAGCTTCATTATTCATGGCTGTAAAGATAATTTTAATGCACAAACTTATTAATTTTCGAACCTGACTGATCTGACTTGGAGGCTTGGGGCATATTTGCTTCGGATGAAATTTCATTGGTATTTAGACTTTTTATTCGAGATGATTACCATAGAAAAATTTGAGGATTGTATAATTAGGAGTTTTATTCTCAGATTGAATTATGTTGGATTTTGACCTCTACTTGAACTTCTTGAAATGAATCCTTTGGTTTCCCATGTGATGTACTCAAATACACCAATATGCTGTATTATTGAATGGAAATGCCATTATATCATCCCATCTGAATCCTAATGCGTTTTCCCAATTCTTACGTTTTCAGATTTGTGCAAACCAAACATACCCTTCTTAACAGTAATTTCGTTTTCAAGCAGGTCCTCCGCTGATCGTAGAGCCACCGCCCATTGTGTTTGAATGGCGGTGTGCACTTGATGATGCTCTTGGCCATGATCACGAGGTCGATTATGGCATGTGGTGGTTAGCAAGATCTATAGATGGTTCTAGACTTCTTCTGATCCATACACTGGGCATTGCTGATGAAAGGGAATATTCCTGTAAAGTTTGCCATACTGCTTCTGATCGTCGTGTTCATCATGGTCGCACTGTTGGCAACTATGCTTCTGGGTTTGGTTGCCTGGTGTTCACGAAGGACACTAGTAAGTTAAATGAAGGTATTCCATGGGAAAAGATTGATGACCTTGGAGAATATTCTCTTTTCCTTGGAGTGAACTATCCGATTATGCTGCCATTAGGCGGTGCAGATGTTGTCCCAGGATGTCTGACGAGAAGAAATTGTGTGTACACCTTGCCGAATGAAGCATGGCTTCGCAATTCGCAGCTGCCTGAAATATGCCGATTCAGTCTGAATCGTGAAGATTGCGCCGTTGGTTTCCAAACCAACGCCTTGGAGAAAACATGCAAAACAAAAAAAGATAGGTACCTGGTAAAGACACCGCTTTGGTTCATCCCAAACTTCGCCAACGCCCCGGATTGGAACAAGTGTGATGTTTAATTCTGAAACAGGGCCTGCAGCCATTGTAGCTACTGATAGTATGTAATTTCATAGCTAATGAACGAGGCAATTGTGGTCTACTAATTACAACTGTTTTGTAAAGAGGTGGTCTATAAGTATACCCCTCTCTTCATTGATGCATTTGTGGTCTACATGATGGTACTCTTAAATATATGGGTGTGGCTCCTCAACACATAATGTGGGGGTATTATTGTGTTAAAGTTGAAGGCTTGATCAACTATAGGTTCACTTCTCTAGTTACATTACTAGGTACTCCGGTTGGCTATGTTGTGATGAACACATTGTGTTCTGTTGTTCGGTGAAGACAAAAGTAGAACTATGGTATGCTTATGTTTAAGAGCAAGCGAGGGTTTAGCTTGAGATGTTAAAATTCAGATTTGAACTATTTTTTGATATGGAAATTTGAAATATATATGGTACTGTATATGATTATGTATAACAACAAGCGACGAAAGGGCTGATGCTCCTATTCCTTGTCGGCGGGAGGACTATGTGTGCGGCGACTTGAGCCAAATTAGAAGGCCATAGCTATGTTGATTGGTCCTTGAAGTTGGAGGGGCTAGGATTTCGGATGAGCGGAGTGGGGGAAGTTGTTGCTCATGGAACAAAAGTCCTTAAAATAGTAATGTTAGTATATAGGAGTACAAGGTATATACTTGTACTATTTTAGTACTATAATAAGTATATCGGGTTCATCAAAAAGAATTATCTCGGGTTCACAACCACGTGGGGTCAAGGTGAGGGAAAGTTGGTCAATACCTCTTACCGCTATATCCCCGCCCCAAGTTCTAATGCGCAAGTGCTGTTATTTTTTTAAAGGGAAATAGTGGTTCCTCTCCCCCGGAAACATGCCCCGCATCTCCACCTCCTAGTATCGTAGTACTACTACTGCATCTTCTCCAAAAAAAACCCTCTTCTGTCTCTTTCTCCCGTTCACCCCTCTCTCCCTTGCATTGGATTACCGACTCCAATGAAGCAGAAGCGTAAGATTGAGGAGATTCCTGATTGCTACCACCAGTCCATGGGGTGGGGCAACCTCCACTACCCACTGGTGGAGAACATAGCCGAGCGGGCGGATATCCTCAGCACTGGTCGCCTCGCTCGAGGCATGATCGGCATGCGGCATGCCATCCGCGGAGCGCATAAGGTTCCGTTCGGTTTACCGAGCCTGCTCCACTGCGACCCCGAGACATGGCCAGACGACCGCGACAATACTGTAAGAGTATTTATTTATTTACTCATCTCGTTTCAGCTTGTGTTTTTTCAATCAACTTTTCTTATTGCCAAACATCATGCATGAATTTAGACTCAACATCATCACCTGATTTGGGAGTACTGTAAGGTTTGCTGCCTTCACTATGCACATGTACTCTTCGGAATTGCTTTATTTATCCATTACATCTGTGCTTCAGTTCTGCACAATCCGCTCTTCATTCTGTCGAATACCTTGCATGCATAGACAATTTTGAAACAAATCCTATTTGCAGGGCATTCACGCGTTGCTGATGCCATTAGACAAGCCGACAGTTCCAGCATTTATCCATACCAAGGAGGAACTGGATGGACATGGACCCATGCACTGGGTGGGTTGTAACGGCGACTGGGTGGCATTTGTCCAGCAGGACGGGCACTTGACGATCCGCAACATATACATATCAGATACTATTA
The DNA here is from genome assembly GCA_030979885.1 of Lolium multiflorum. Lineage (NCBI taxonomy): Eukaryota > Viridiplantae > Streptophyta > Magnoliopsida > Poales > Poaceae > Lolium > Lolium multiflorum. Next base: position 134,661,706 of record CM061749.1, on the reverse strand, counting down.
TACCTCTTCCATCTCTGCAAGATGCAGGAATTTCTTTGGGCCCTACTAGTGAATGGTGGCATGGCAGCCCACCATTCCTGTTCAAATACAAAATAGATAAAAGTTTGGAACTGCTCAAAGTACGGATCGTCAAGAGGCCGTACAAAGATGATCTAGCAGGGCCATGGCATTACGAGGTAATCGTTGTATTTGACGAATTGATCGCTATCCTACAAGCGCCCCTAGAAAAGGAGTGGAATATCCTGAGAAACCCTGAATTCTTTGATAGAAACAGCTATGTCGATGCCATGGGCATTCCTGGATATGGTACAAGTTCACACCTACATCGTGTATACGCAGTTACATATCCGTATGGAGATGTTCTGGTTTGGGAACCATATACCTGTGGTGAGTCTTTGTTTTATGTCTTAACTAGTAAATGGCATGCTGCACATGTTGGACCAATTACGATTCACAATACTGATGTATAAAAGTTGCGTTCTAAATGTTGTTCAAACTTTCAATACAACTAATAATTTGGTTATACCATCAAAATAAGTGTGAGCATACAGTTTATAAATATGAACAAAAATTTGGAACCTTTCTTAATCACTATCAAGTGGGACGTGTGATATCGGTGTGAGACTGCTCTGATTTTTCTTCATAATGGAAACATGACGGTTCTAGAAACACGTGGACACTGGTGTGGTATTTTTTTCACGCGAATACCTCTAATCCCAACCGTTAGATTTTGGACACCAACAGTTGGAATTGCTGCTACATGTCTTGTTAAAAACTGGTGCCTTATAGTAGTAGAAAATAGAAGATAGAAGAGAAGAGATAATTTTCAGTGTAGTTCCTACTTGCTGCATTGTGGTTGATCTTTGTGCATTGCAGGGACACATGCAGCCCCGCGTCTCATTGACGCCCCTGTCATTGAAGATGAAGAAGCAGAAGTGGCTGCAATTTTCGCTCAAATCGAGGGAGATGCTGTCATGGAAGATGATGAAGCAAATGTGGCTCAAGGCGATGGAGGTGCCGATGAAGATAATGATGCTGATGAAGAAGAATTAGAAGAAGAAGAATTAGAAGAAGACGAATTCGATGATGAAGAATTAGATGATGAAGAATTAGATGATGATGGTGATAATCATAATTATGAAGATGAAGATGTATTTCTTGGATTTTCTGACCAGCGCACTTGGTTCCTGGCACCAATGAGAGCAGAGTCCATTACTGGTGAATCTGATCTCGCGTGGATTCAGGTTAAAGGTTATCGGCCCATCCTCGGTCCTCCAATATTACATATGGGTAACAAGCTGAGGTCTTATCCTTTGGTACGGTGCTACGTTTTCTTGAGATCTGCCCATACCTTGGACCCTGTAGAAGAGGCAAGGTGGGAAAGATTGAACAATTTGAAGGGGCATTCTTTATTTCTTGGACTCAATCACCCAATTTTCATGCTACCCCCGCCAATCGACGCAGAGGCTGCAGAACCAGATTTCCAATTGTTCAAACCTGACTGTGTCTTTGCTACCCACAATCGCGCCCGTGATACATGGATACGTCCAAGGCCAAATTGGTGCAGAATGCACGTCAATGGAGGTCCTGCCATAGGCTCAAGATTGCAGTACAAAAAAGAGAAGATTGAACATAGAGCCGAAGCACCCATGTGGTTCGTCCCAACACTTCCACCTGTTTTTCCTTGAGAAATAAGAGACAGATGGTGACCTTATTTTATAGAGAAAACATAGTGTTCGTGAACTTAACCTCATGAACATTCGCTGTTCGGTTTTTGCTGAAATCAAAATTTTGCAGAGATGAAGATCTTTGTTTGAATCCCGTGCTGAACATATTTTTCACAAATTAGCTACCCGTATTGTGATGAATACATGCTGGTTTGTTGTTTGGTGCAGTAGCAGACATGAAGATCTTTGTCCTGAATACCACAATGGACATCTTTTTTTCTTCAAAAATTAGCTAAGCTCACGCTATTAGGCGCAAATGCCTATTAAGAGATTTGGTGCTCTTGGGCACCAGTGCTCCTGCTATTTTAGAAAAAAATAAAAAATATATTTATTTGTTCAAAAAATTAGAAAACAAATCATGGAGTAGCTAATGAATTGTCCCATAAACGTGCAAAATTTCAGTTTCAAATACAAAAAATTCTGGGCTACACAAAAGTAACAAACGTGTGGATCTGGGTATGCATATTTCAAATCTCCAAATTTCAACAGATTTTGTCTTTTTTGTGTAGTCTACAATATAAAGAATATCATATTAAAATTTTACACGCTTGTAGGTTACTTTATTTATTATGTCTACATTCATTTTCAGATTTTTTTGAAACAAATATGTATGCTATTTGATTTTTTTTTAAACAGCAGAGCACTGGTGCCCATTAGCCAAAGACACTTTTCGCAAATGCCTACAATAAAGGAACGGATGGTGACCTTATTTTATAGAGAAACCATAGTGTTTGTGAAGTTAAAGTCATGAACACACGCTGTTCGGTTTTTGGTGAAATCAAAATTTAGCAGAGATGAAGATCTTTGTTTGAATCCCGTGATGAACACATTTTTCCTAAATTAGCTACCAGTATTGTGATGAATACATGCCGGTCTGTTTTTCGGTGGAGTAGCAGACATGCAGGGGATCGAAAGAAACGGCAAAGTAGCCAGAAATCAGGGGTCAAATATAAATTCGAGAAAGGAAACGTTTATTCAACAGTCAGGCTGACATGTGGGACGTATCTTGCAGCCGCGGCCCCAACATTTATCATTCAGAGAGGATGACATGTGGGACCCACGAACCAGCATCGTTCTCGACGTTTCTCAAAGGGGGCAGGAGATCGAAAGAAAAAGGCAAGTAGCTCGAAATCAGGTGTCCAAAAAATCCAAGAAAGGAAAGGTTTATCGCACAAAGAGGCTGACATATTGTACCCAGTTTGCAGCAGCGTCATCAACGTTTCAAAGGCGGTGGAGTTCGAAAGAAAAAGGCAAATAGCCAGAAATTAGGGGTCAAAAATAAATCCAGCAAAGGAAACTTTTATCGTACAAAGAGGCTGACATGTGGGACCCAGCCAGCAGCGTCCTCAACGTTTCTAAGGTGGCAGGCAATGGAAAAAAGGCAAATAGCCAGAAATTAGGGGTCAAAAATAAATGCAACAATAGAAACTCTTATTGTTCATAGAGGCTGACATGTTGGACCCATGAGCCAGCAGGGCCCTCAACGTTTCAAAGGCGTCACGGGATCAAAAGAAAAGAACCAAGTAGTCATTAATTAGGTGTCAAAAATAAATCCAAGAAAGTAAATGTTTTACTTTTCATAGAGGCTGTCATATGGGACCCATGAGCCAGCAGCGTCCTCAACGTTTCTAAGGCGGCTGGGGATCGAAAAAAAAGCGAAGTAGCCATTAATTAGGGGTCAACTATAAATCCAAGAAAAGAAATGTTTATTGTTCTTAGAGGCTGACATGTGGGAGCTATGCGCCAGCAGCGTCCTCATCGTTTCAAAGGCGGTCGGGGATCCAAAGAAAAAGGCAAATAGCCAGAAATCAGGGGTAAAAAAATCCAAGAAAAGAAATATTATTGTTCATAGAGGCTGGCATATGGGACCCATGAGCCAGCAGCGTCCTCAACGTTTCTAAGGCGGCTGGGGATCGAAAAAAAAGCGAAGTAGCCATTAATTAGGGGTCAACTATAAATCCAAGAAAAGAAATGTTTATTGTTCTTAGAGGCTGACATGTGGGAGCTATGCGCCAGCAGCGTCCTCATCGTTTCAAAGGCGGTCGGGGATCCAAAGAAAAAGGCAAATAGCCAGAAATCAGGGGTAAAAAAATCCAAGAAAAGAAATATTATTGTTCATAGAGGCTGGCATGTGGGACCCATGAGCCAGCAGCGTCCACAATTTCAAAGGCGGCACAGGATCGAAAGAAAAAGGCAAGTGACCAAAAATCAGGGGGTAAAAAATCCAAGAAAAAAACTTTATTGTACATAGAGGATGACATGCGGGTCCCATGAGCCAACAACTTACTCGTCGTTTCAGAGGGCCGAGGCGGCATGAGATCGAAAGAAAAAGGAAAGTGACCAAATATCAGGAGCAAAAAATAATCCATGAAAAGAAACTTTCATTGTACATAGAGGATGACATAGGGTCCCATGTTGTAGCAGCGGTCTGAACGTTTCAAGGACGGCATGAGATCGAAAGAAAAAGGCAAGTGACCAAATATCAGGAGCCAAAAATAATCCAAGAAAAGAAACTTTTATTGTACCTTTGAGAGTCGGCATGAGATTGAAAGAAAAAGGCAAGTGACCAAATATCAGGAGCCAAAAACCTAGAAAAGAAACTTTTATTGTACATAGAGTATGACATGCGGGTCCCATGACGCTGCAGCATCCTCAACGTTTCCAAGGCGGCAGGGGATCAAATGAAAAGGAAATAGCCAAAAAGCAGAGGGTGAAAAAAATCGAAGAAAAGAAACTTTTATTGTTCATAGTGGATGACATGTGGGACCCATGAGGCAGCAGCATCCTCAACGTTTCCAAGCAGCAGGGGATCGAAAGAAAAAGGAAATAGCCAAAAATCAGAGCGTGAAAAATAATCCAAGAAAAGAAACTTTTATTTTACATAGAGGATGACATGTGGGTCCCATTTTGCAGCAGCGGTCTCAATGTTTCATATGCGGCTTGAGATCAAAAGAAAACGAAAGTAGCCCGAAATTAGGGGGAATAAAACTCCAAGAAAAGAAAGTTTTTTGTACATAGAGGATGACATACGGGTCCCAAGGCGGCAGGGGAACAAAAGAAAAAGGAAATAGCCAAAAATCAGAGGGTGAAAAAAAATCCAAGAAAAAAGAAACTTTTAGAGTTCATAGTTCATAGAGGATGACATGCGGGTCCCATGAGGCAGCAGCGTCCACAACGTTTCCAAGGCGGCACACAGGACCAAAAGAAAAAGGATGTACCCCTGCTGGGCCTTTTGATCAAAAAATAATCCAAGATAAGGAAGATATAAATTGGGGCTGCCTGGCCATCTGGGCCTTCTAACCTGCTGGACGTCTTTTGACTCGTACAATTTCAGCCCACTCCAAAACAAGAAAGTCCTATGCTTCGCAAAAACAAAACAAAAACAAGGAGATTCATATTAGTTCGTTTATGTAAAAATAAAGATTTAATTTATCCGTTTGCAATAGCTCAGAGCGAAATACACTTTTTCTGCAAAATAATCAAGATATCACATGTTTCTTGTACGGGGAGGCTGACATCGGGACCCATGAGCCAGCAGCGTCGTCAAAGTTTTAAAGGCGGCAGGGGATCGAAAGAAAAAATAAATCAAAAATCAGTTGGTAAAAAAATCGAAGAAAAGAAACATTTATCGTTCTGAGAGGATGACATGCGGGACCCATGTGGCAGCAGCATCCTCAACGTTTCCAAGGCAGCACGGGATCCAAAAAAAAGGCAAAATAGCCAGAAATTAGGGGTCAAAATAACTCCAAGAAAAGAAAGGTTTATCGTCCATAGAGTCTGACATGTGGGACCCATTAGCGAGCAGATTCTTCAACGTTCAAAGGCGGCGGGGATCAAAAGAAAAAGGAAGTAGCCAGAAATGAGGGGTAAAAAATAACTCCAACAATGGAAACTTTTATTGTTCATAGAGGATGACATGCGGGACCCATGAGCCAGCAGCTTCCTCAACGTTTCAAAGGCGGCATGGGATCGAAAGAAAAAGGCAAGTGACCAAATATCAGGAGCCAAAAATAATCCAAGAAAAGAAACTTTATTGTACATAGAGGATGACATGCGGGTCCCATTTAGCAGCAGCGGTATCACCGTTTGAGATGCGGCAGGAGGTCGAAAGAAAAAGGCAAGTGACCAAATATCAGGAGCCAAAAAAAATCAAAGAAAAGAAAGTTTTCAACGTTTCAAAGGCGGCAGGGGATCAAAAGAAAAAGGAAGTAGCCAGAAATTAGGGGCAAAAATAACTCCAAGAAAGGAAACTTTTATTGTTCGTAGAGGATGACATGGGGGACCCATGAGCCAGCAGCTTACTCAACGTTTCAAAGGTGGCATGAGATCGAAAGAAAAAACGCAAGTGACCAAATATGAGGTGCCAAAAATAATCAAAGATTTATTGTACATAGAGGATGACATGCGGGTCCCATTTTGCAGCAGCGGTCTCAATGTTTGAAATGCGGCTTGAGATCAAAAGAAAAAGAAAGTAGCTAGAAATTAGGGGGTCAAAAAAATCCAAGAAAAGAAAGTTGATGGACATAGAGGTTGACATGCGGGTCCCATGTGCCAGCAGCTTACTCAACGTTTCAAAGGGGCCAGGGGATCAAAAGTAAAAGGCAAGTGACGAAATATCAGGAGCCAAAAATCAGAGGGTGAAAAAAAATCCAAGAAAACAAACTTTTATAGCACATAGAGGATGACATGCGGGTCCCATGAGCCAGCAGGTTCCTCAACGTTTCAAACGTGGCATGAGATCGAAAGAAAAAGGCAAGTGACGAAATATCAGGAGGCAAAAATAATTCAAGAAAAGAAACTTGATTGTACATAGAGGATGACATGCGGGTCCCATGTGTAAGCAGCTTACTCAACGTTTCCAAGGCGGCAGGGCATCAAAAGAAAAAGGAAATAGACAAAAATCAGAGAGTGAAAAAAACCATAGAAAATAAACTTTTATAGCACATAGAGGATGACATGCGGGTCCCACGAGCCAGCAGGTTCCTCAAAGTTTCAAACGTGGCATGAGATCGAAAGAAAAAAAGGCAAGTGACCAAATATCAGGAGCCAAAAATAATCCAAGAAAAGAAAGTTTATTGTATGTAGAGGATGACATGCGGGTCCCATTTTGCAGCAGCGGTATCACCATTTGAGAGGCTGCACGGGATCGAAAGAAAAAGGCAAGTGACCAAATATCAGGAGCCAAAAATCCAAGAAAAGAAATTTTATTGTACGTAGAGGATGACATGCGGGTCCCATTTTGCAGCAGCGGTCTCAACGTTTCCAAGGCGGCACATGACCAAAAGAAAAATGAAGTAGCCAGAAATCAGGGGGTGAAAAAATCCAAGAAGAAAGATTTCAATTGGGCTGCATCTGGACATCTGGGCTTTCGAACTATCCTGCTTGGCCTTTTGACTCGTACAATTTCAGCCCACTCCAAAACAGGAAAGTTCCGAATTTTCTAAAAAAACAGGAAAGTCCTATGCTTCGCAAAGACAAAAAAAACAAGGAGATTCAACATATAAGTTTGTTTATGTAAAAATAAAGATTTAATTATCCGTTTGAAATAGCTCAGAGCGCAATACATTGTTTATTGTCTGCAAAATAATCAAGATATCATATGTTTCTTGTACGGGGAGGCTGACATCGGGGACCCATGAGCCAACAGCGTCGTCAACGTTTTAAAGGCGGCGGGGATGGAAAGAAAAAATAAACCAAAAATCTGTTGGTAAAAAATCCAAGAAAAGAAACATTTTCGTTCTGAGAGGATGACATGCGGGACCCATGAGGCAGCAGCATCCTCAGCATTTATTGTTCATAGAGGTTGACATGTGGGACCCGTGAGCCAGCGTCCTCAACGTTTTAAAGGCTGCAGGTGATCGAAAGAAAAAATAAGCCAAAAATCATTTGGTCAACAAAATCCAAGAAAATAAACTTTTACCGTTCGAGAGGATGACATGCGGGACCCATGAGGCAGCAGCATGCTCAACGATTCCAAGGCGGCAGGGGAAATATCCAGAAATTAATGAGGGGTTCAAAATAAATCCATCAAAGGAAACTTTTATTGTTCATAGAGGATGACATGTGGGACCGACCTGCCAACAGCGTCCTCATCGTTTCAAGGGGGCAGGGAGATCAAAAGAAAAAGGCAAATAGCCAGAAATTAGGGGTAAAAAATAACTCCAAGAAAGGAAACTTTTATTGTTCGTAGAGGATGATATGCGGGACCCATGAGCCAGCAGCTTACTCAACGTTTCAAAGGCGGCATGAGATCAAAAGAAAAAGGCAAGTGACAAAATATCAGGAGCCAAAGATAATCCAAGAAAAGAAACTTTATTGTACGTAGAGGATGACATGCGGGTCCGATTTAGCAGCAGCGGTCTCAACGTTTCAAATGCGGCTTGAGATCAAAAGAAAAAGAAAGTTGATTGTACATAGAGGATGACATGCGGGTCCCATGAGTCAGCAGCTTACCATACGTTTCCAAGGCGGCAGGGGATCAAAAGAAAAAGGAAATAGCCAAAAATCAGAGGGTGAAAAAAAATAAAATAAACTTTTATAGTACATAGAGGATGACATGCGGGTCCCATGAGCCAGCAGGTTCCTCAACGTTTCAAACTTGGCATGAGATCGAAAGAAAAAGGCAAGTGACCAAATATGAGGAGCCAAAAATAATTCAAGAAAAGAAAGTTTTATAGTACATAGAGGATGACATGCGGGTCCCATTTAGCATTTCCAGAGGCGGCAGGGGATCAAAAGAAAAAGAAATTGCCAAAAATCAGATGGTGAAAAAAACCCAAGAAAATGAACTTTTATAGTACATAGAGGATGACATGCGGGACCCATGAGCAGCAGCTTACTCAACGTTTCAAAGGCGGCATGAGATCGAAAGAAAAAGGCAAGTGACCAAATATCAGGGCCAAAAATAATCCAAGATTTATTGTACATAGAGGATGACATGTGGGTCCCATTTTGCAGCAGCGGTCTCAATGTTTGTAATGCGGCTTGAGATCAAAAGAAAAAGAAAGTAGCTAGTAATTAGGGGGTGAAAAAAAATCCAAGAAAAAAAGTTGATGGACATAGAGGATGACATGCGGGTCCCTTGAACCAACAGCTTACTCAACGTTTCAAAGGGGGCAGGGGATCAAAAGAAAAAGGCAAGCCAAAAATCAGAGGGTGAAAAAATCCAACAAAGGAAACTTTTATAGCACATAGAGGATGACATGCGGGTCCCATGAGCCAGCAGGTTCCTCAATGTTTCAAACGTGGCATGAGATCGAAAGAAAAAGGCAAGTGACCAAATATGAGGTGCCAAAAAAACTCCAAGAAAAGAAAGTTGATTGCTCATAGAGGATGACATGCGGGTCGCATTTAGCTGCAGCGGTCTCACCGTTTGAGAGGCGGCAGGGGATCGAAAGAAAAAGTCAAGTGACCAAATATGAGGTGCCAAAAAATCCAAGAAAAGAAAGTTTTATAGTACATAGAGGATGACATGCGGGTCCCATTTAGCACAGCGGGATCACCGTTTGAGAGGCAGGGGATCGAAAGAAAAAGTCAAGTTACCAAATATGAGGTGCCAAAAAATCCAAGAAAAGAAAGTTTTATTGTACATAGAGGATGACATGCGGGTCCCATTTAGCAGCAGCGGTATCACCGTTTGAGAGGTAGCAAGGGATCGAAAGAAAAAGTCAAGTGACCAAATATGAGGTGCCAAAAATAATCCAAGAAAAGAAAGTTTTATAGTACATAGAGGATGACATGCGGGTCCCATTTAGCAGCAGCGGTATCACCGTTTGAGAGCGGCAGGGGATCGAAAGAAAAAGGTAAGTGACCAAATATGAGGTGCCAAAAATAATTCAAGAAAAGAAAGTTTTATAGTACATAGAGGATGACATGCGGGTCCCATTTAGCAGCAGCACCGTTTGAGAGGCGGCAGGGGATCGAAAGAAAAAGGCAAGTGACCAAATTTGAGGTGCCAAAAAAACTCCAAGAAAAGAAAGTTGATTGCACATAGAGGATGACATGCGAGTCCCATTTAGCAGCAGCGGTTTCAACGTTTCCAAGGCGGCAAGGGATCAAAAGAAAAAGGAAGTAGCCAGAAATCAGGGGGTCAAAAAAATCCAAGAATAGAAAGAATTTTGGTTCATAGAGGATGACATGCGGGACCCATGATCCTGCATCGTAAACGGCTCGATCGGAGAACGTTGAACGAGATGGCGCGATCTAGAAAAAAACAATGCCAGAGAGGCTGCCATCTGGGCCCTACATCCCTCGGCGGTGCGGATTTGCGTTGACTCGGCCGGCGAACCCGAGATTTCGAGATGCACCACGTCCCGGGCCACCATACGCCACGTTTTGGCCGCTTTCGTCGGGCTAGGTGGCCTCAAAAACGAGAAAAAAAGTTTTGACATGCACCACGGAGGGACCAAAAATCGTCGGCCATGGTACACCAGCAACCACGGCGCGACTTCAACTTCGTCGGCCATGGCAACTTTTCTTGTAGTGCTGGTTGAGGTGTTTGAACAACAAGGAGACGATGTAAAGTCTTATAATGCTTACAATATGTTTATATGTGAGTCTTGCTGCACCATTTCATACTTGAGTTTGCTTCAAATAACCTTGCTAGCCTAAACCTTGTATCGAGAGGGAATACTTCTCATGCATCCAAAATCCTTGAGCCAACCACTATGCCATTTGTGTCCACCATACCTACCTACTACATGGTATTTCTCCGCCATTCCAAAGTAAATTGCTTGAGTGCTACCTTTAAACAATTCAAAAGTTATTACCTCTTATTTGTGTCAATGTTTTATAGCTCATGCGGAAGTATGCGGTGTTTATCTCTCAATCTTGTTGGGCAACTTTGACCAATGGACTAGTGGCTTCATCCGCTTATCCAATAACTTTGCAAAAAGAGCTGGCAATGGGATTCCCAGTCCCAAATTAATTAACAAAAATAGACACTCCTCCATGGTATGTGATTGTTGGACGGCACCCGAAGGATTCGGTTAGCCATGGCTTGAGAAAGCAAAGGTGGGGAGGAGTGTCATCATAATAAAACTAAAATAAAAGGCACTCCTTCATGGTATGAGATTGTTGGCAGGCACCCGAGGATGGTTTGTGAAAGCAAAGGTTGGAAGGAGTGCCACCCAAAAATAAAATAAAATGGGAGCCGCTCTTTGAAGGTTTGTCTGGCAAGGGGGTTAGAGTGCCCACTACCATTCGTTGACAACAACAAACACTTCTCAAAACTTTACTTTTATGCTCTCTATATGTTTTCAAAATCAAAGCTCTAGCACAAATATAGCAATCGATGCTTTCCTCTTTGGAGGGCCATTCTTTTACTTTATTGTTGAGTCAGTTTACCTATTCTTTCTATCTTAGAAGCAAACACTTGTGTAAATTGTGTGCATTGATTCTTACATGTTTACCTATTGCACTTGTTATATTACTTTGTGTTGACAATTATCCATGAGATATACATGTTAAAGTTGAAAGCAACCGCTGAAACTTATATCTTCCTTTGTGTTGTTTCAAAGCTTTCTACTAAGAATGTATTGCTTATGAGTTAACTCTTATGCAAGACTTATTGATGCTTGTCTTGAAAGTACTATCCATGAAAAGTCTTTGTCATATGATTCATTTGTTTACTCATTATCTTCATCATTGCTTCGAATCTCTGCATTCATCTCATATGCTTACAATAGTATGATCAAGGTTATGATGGCATGTCACTTCAGAAATTATCTTTGTTATCGTTTTACCTGCTCGGGACGAGCAGAACTAAGCTTGGGGATGCTTGATATGTCTCAAACGTATCTATAATTTCTTATGTTCCATGCTACTTTATTGATGATACCTACATGTTTTATACACATTATATGTCATTATTATGCGTTTTCCGGAACTAACCAATTGACGAGATGCCGAAGGGCAGTTGCTGTTTTCTGCTGTTTTTGGTTTCAGAAATCCTAGAAAGGAAATATTCTCGGAATCGGACGAAATAAAGACCCAACATCCTATTTTTCCCGGACGCTTCCAGAGCACCGAAGAAGGGCCAGAGGGGAGCCAGGAGGGCCCCACCCCACAGGGCGGCGCGGCCAAGGGGTGGGCGCGCCCCCTATGAGGAGGGAGCCCCGTGGCCCCTCCGACTCCGTCTCTTCGCCTATTTAGTCGTCCCTGACCTAAAAACACCGATACGGAGGACGAAACCCACAGAAACCTTCCAGAGCCGCCGCCATCGCGAAGCCAAGATCTGGGGGACAGGAGTCTCTGTTCCGGCACCCTGCCGGGACGGGGAAGTGCCCTCGGAAGGCTTCTCCATCGACACCGCTGCCATCTCCACCGCCATCTTCATCACCGCTGCTGCTCCCATGAGGAGGGAGTAGTTCTCCATTGAGGCTCGGGGCTGTACCGGTAGCTATGTGGTTCATCTCTCTCCTATGTACTTCAATACAATAATCTCATGAGCTGCCTTACATGATTGAGATTCATATGATGATGCTTGTAATCTAGATGTCATTATGCTAGTCAAGTGAGTTTTACTTATGTGATCTCCGGAGACTCCTTGTCCCACGTGTGTAAAGGTGACAGTGTGTGCACCGTGTGGGTCTCTTAGGCTATATTTCACAGAATACTTATTCACTGTTATGAATGGCATAGTGAAGTGCTTATTTATATCTCTTTATGATTGCAATATGTTTTGTATCACAATTTATCCATGTGCTACTCTAGCAATGTTATTAAAGTAGTTTTATTCCTCCTGCACGATGTAATGGTGACAGTGTGTGCATCCGTGTTAGTACTTGGTTTATGCTATGATCATGATCTCTTGTAGATTGCGAAGTTAACTATTGCTATGATAGTATTGATGTGTATTATTCCTCCTACATAAGCATGAAGGTGACAGTGTGCATGCTATGTTAGTACTTGGTTTAGTCGTTTCGATCTTTCATGCACTCTAAGGTTATTTAAATATGAACATTTAATTGTGGAGCTTGTTAACTCCGGCATTGAGGGTTCGTGTAATCCTACGCAATGTGTTCATCATCCAACAAGAGAGTGTAGAGTATGCATTTATCTATTCTGTTATGTGATCAATGTTGAGAGTGTCCACTAGTGAAAGTCTAATCCCTAGGCCTTGTTCCTAAATACTGCTATCGCTGCTTGTTTACTATTTTACTGTGTTACTACTGCTGCGTTACTACTGCTTGTTTACTTCCTACAATATTACTACCATCAACTGCACGCCAGCAAGCTATTTTGTGGCGCCGTACTACTGCTCATATTCATTCATACCACTTGTATTTCACTATCTCTTCGTCGAACTAGTGCACCTATTAGGTGTGTTGGGGACACAAGAGACTTCTTGCTTTGTGGTTGCAGGGTTGCATGAGAGGGATATCTTTGACCTCTTCCTCCCTGAGTTCGATAAACCTTGGGTGATCCACTTAAGGAAACTTGCTGCTGTTCTACAAACCTCTGCTCTTGGAGGCCCAACACTTCTACGGAATAGAAGCAATAGACATAGCAAGATAGCAAAAGGCCTAAGAGGCCAGGAGCATAACGGCGACGTCCCAGCCCATAGATTCCAGGCTGCCACCTGGGAATCCCAAGCTACTCGTCGATGTCGACCTAGAAACCACCATTTGTTGGAGCGACTTCGTCTGAAACAAAGCATGCAAAGCTGAGTACAGGGACTCAGCAAGACTTAGTACAACCTTTTAGCAAAGCTGGTATGCGAGGCTTTATGTGGAGCTTATTTTGCGGAAAGCCAGTTTTCCTTTGTAAAACAAGAGGGAGCAGAAGCTCGTCTACTCAGATCATTTTAAAAGGGGATAAGAGAGCGATATCACTAGCTCTACTGATCATCATATTGAATCCACCGAGATCTTCATCATATGCTGAACCTATCCACTAGGAGCACCCCCTCGATACCCTGAGGAGGGATCCTTATCACACATTGACTCCAAGTTTTACGATTAGGTTAAAGTTGTCTATGATCACAGAATCCATCACCAAGTCGTCCGTAACCGTGGACACGGCTTTTCGAAAAGATTTACCCTGCAGGGGTGTACAACTTTACCCACACGCGCCGACCGACTCTTAGCGCCGTCATGTACACGCTTCCTTGGCGTGCCGGCAGAGGGTGGTCGACCAAAACCTTTCCCTTACTTCGCCTATTCCATGAGTCAATCTAACTGGGGAACTCCGTCATCGTAGGTAGCCATTCTCCGAGGCGGTCCCGGTCATTGTGCGCAGGGGATCCAGTTCAATGCCTACAGCATCCTTCACCCTAGCCACATCCCTGTATGATGCACCTTTGAAAACCTTTTCCACGCCTTCGCCATGCAGAATGCCAAATGGAACACGCAAACTAATTGACTCATGGGTAAGCTAGGCAAGTTTGGGCCAAGGGGTTCCCATGGGCCCCGTGTGGCTGTACGCTCAGTCTTGGTTCCGAAGGCGAGAACTCAGGTCCTAGTATCGGCGAGAACGAGTCAAATCACCACATCCCCATGTGGCGGCCCATCCAAGCCTTTAAGCATGTTTAATTATCATCACTGATCTTACCACGTCATCCTGCCATACTAGGTTCAATCGCAGCTCTGATTCATCAACCGGATGGATCAGAATTCGTTAACTAAGCATGGCTAAGCATATTCGGTATAACGGCTCTAGCGATGCACACATAGCTCAAACCTAGTCTTGCTGGGAGCAGTGGATCAGAGTATTTAGGCTACAAGGATGGTAAATGCAACACACATAGGATAACTATACCTGCCGATAAAACATATTGGAATCGTATGCAATATGTAGGAACTAGAAGTAAAAGCATTTCGAAATCATAATATGAACCAGGCTAGGGCTTGCCTTTGTCCCTGACAAACCAATATGGATCTTCGGAGATCCCATGCTTGAATTGTTCGTCGGTGGACAGACATTGACCTTCGGTGTTGTCGATCTTCATCGTCTCGGCACTTGCTCTATCGATCGCGAAGAAGCAAATACCGGAAAGGTAGAACAACAATCAACACATGGCATCTATGCAATGCGCATACAAGAATGATGACATGACAGGTTAAACATATTGAGATGCTCCCTATTACAAGAACATTTTAAATGAAGTTCGACGAACTAGGGTTAGTAGTTCCGGAACCTCAGAGGGGTTGATTAAGTTCTTCTAAAACAACTAGGGTTCAAAGTTGTTTAACAATGCATGATTTTGCTACCAAATTGTAGATCTCATTTTTCTGAAAATTTTGATATATTATACATATTTTTCTGATTTAAAATGAATAAGTTATGAATTTTACAAGTTTTATTCATTTTAAATCATTTCTAAAAATCCTGGAAAATAATAAAAGACTGACAGACTGGACCCACATGTCATAGGTTTAATCATTTCCTAAATATTTACGAAATTATTAAATTTCTGACGACGGGTCCCACCTGTCATGGATTTTTTCTATTTACAAAAATAATAAAAACAAAAATAGAAAAGAAAAAAGGGCGGTGGGTCCCATGGCGGTCAACCGCCGGGGTCAACCGCCGATGACCGGCGGCAGAGGGCGAGCGGCGGTGGCGCTACGCGGCTCCCTGGATGCGCCGAGGCGCGTTAGCGCGCACGGACGAAGCGGACCCTGGTGGCGGCGCTACCCGAAAGGTCGCCGGAGCGACGCCGGCGGTGATGGCGAGCGGCGGCGCGGCCAGTGCACGTCGCGGGGACGGTACGGGGAGAGGAGAGGGCCGAGAGCAGCGACGAGAAGCTCACCGCGGAGCTTTTGGAGGGGACGGCGAGGCCGGAGGAGGGCTGTAGCGCCGGCGTTGAGCCGTTGGCCGGCGGCCGGACGCGAGGAAGAAGGAGTCGAGGCGGCCGACTCGAGGCTTTCCAGGACGATTCCCTTGGCAGGGAAAAAGAGGAGGACGAGGCGGTCCCAGAGGTGGCCTCGCCGGAGCTCGCCGGGGCTCCAAACGGCGGCGATAGTCGGAGGCCGATTGGCTACTGTGGACATTTAGGGTTAGGGTTTCGTGTAGAGAGCGAGGGAGATGGGGAAAAGGGGTTCCTAGGGTTCCTGGGCGGCGGCGGAGCTCTTATAGACGCAGGGGGCGGCGGCGTTCATCTCCACGCGCCGACGACCATCGGGTGGCCGCGCGGGCGACAGCGAGGTGCTTGGCTCCGCGGGGAAGACGACGACTTTGCAGAAAACCCCCTGGGGTTTCTGCTGGGCTGGTTTGGCCGAGGTGGGCTAAGGGTTGGGCTGCAGCTGGGCTGCGCCGAGAGAGGAGAGAGAGGGATTGGGCTGAGCCCAAAACAGAGAGAGAGGGTTTTCTCTTTTTTTTTCCAAAACTGTTTTTATTTTGTTTCCAAATTCTTTTGCATTTTGAAAACTGTTTGAAACTTCAAACTTTTGTGCATATTTTCTAAGGAAAATAACATGATGCAAATGATGCACAATCAAAACCTAATTAGGTTTAGCAAAACAGGGATGTTACAGATCTATCCCCCTTAAAAGAATCTCGTCCCGAGATTCCAAGGTAGGAATAGAGAAGGTAACAAGAACTACACCGGTCTTCAACGAAATTGTCAATACCACGACAATCTTCCTTATTGATGAGGTTGATCCACAACATCACGAAGAAGTTGATCCACAACACCATGAAGAAATTGACCCACATCACCATGAAGAGCTCTTCATTTTGCTTTCTTCACCCTAAAGGAAAGAGGGAATGACACTGGACGATTGGATCTTCACGAAGATCGAGTATCTCATCGTCAACTCATGGAAGGAATGTTTAAAAACAACTCTTGAGCTGACCAACATGAAACACGTCAAGGTAACGAAGGAGACGTGAGAAGTTTCAAATTTTGGTAGGCAATTGTTCCACGCTTGACAAGATTACGAAGGGACAAGGTAGCGAGGAGTTAAACTGCCTTTAATACCATGACGAGGCACTCTTGGAGAGGGTGCCTCGTAGAAGCACAAATGTTTATGAAACCAGAGCAACTTTCGATTTCAAAATCATAGTCACTCTTCGGGCAAGGGTACATGAAATGTTGAAGTCTACTCAAAAGGCTGGGGCATAGATGACTGAGGAATTCACACAACATGTGAATTGATTGGAATTTCAGGTACAAACAGTAGGAAGAGGAGGAGCACTGGCTAGTGAAGTGCCAAGGTTCATGATATTACTTCATGTTACTTGAACGAATAGACAGCGGATATTTGGCACCCTAAGAAAAGATACTTCTCTGAGGCTTTGATCTTTGAATATGACAAGAGGATTTTCATTCGGTTAAAGCTTGCTCAAAAGTACTAGAGTCACATATGGCTGACGAATTCACACAACGTGTGAATTAAAAAGATCTTCAAGTAAAATCCAAATGAAGGGGAAAAGCATTGTCGAACGACGTAGTAGGATCACCGGGAGTGAATTTTCTCCTAACGGAGTTGTTGTCACCAAAGATATGGTTTCGAGGGATTGACCGAGAGACATTTAGCAACTCTGCTTCTAATGTTCTCCTTGATGTTCTAGACACCAATATTAGGCTTCTGAATAGCCTTCAATAGGTCATCAAGCGAAGGTCGGACTTTCGAATTGAACAGAGATCACAATGGCAACTCCTAGAATAAGTCGCACAAGATCCTTATGGAGAGTGGTTATTCTTGTTGTTTCAAGAGATTATGGCACTAGACCTTCCGACTAATTGTGTTAACCACTACATCAATCCTGCCGGATTTATAAAGAGACCTATGTCATGAATCCTTGAGAAACACTAACCATCACTGTTGCTTGAGATTCAGCTTAGGTTAGGTGTAGAGATATTTCAGACTTAGCATGTCCGAATAGAAATTTGCAATAGTTACCACCAAGGTAAAGTTGCTAGATTCTCAAGTTATGGACTATAATTTCAAGCTCCAAAAGATTGAGCTAGATTGCGTATTACATGAGGTTGCCACTGCCAGAAGCAATTGCGTGCACATGATCTTGCAATGTAGCACAATTGAGTCCTTGTGGGGACATCAAAGAAGATAATGAAGTTATTAAACTTCTTCTCTTTCTTAAACAAACCAGTCAGTGGCTTAGTGTGCATAGAGGAATGGTTCAAGCATATGGAGGTAACAACCTGCCATCTCAAGAATATTCCGCACATGCATGACCGACTTGCGATGATTCCCGAGGAAAGAAAAGGGAACTCTACTCAGATCCACGGCGACATCTTTCAACAAATGCACGTGAACCAGAGAAGGTAACTTCTAACATCCAGAACACATACTTCGTGATGGCACAAAGATGGTTCTTAAAAGTTTCCAACATTAGTGCCAATTATTCAATATGAACCTCTTTAGACATGGAGAAAATAAGGATGTCACCGATGGGCTCATCAACAAACTTATCATGATACTCCAATGAGGGGATCACATATTGCATGAACGAGGCAAAAGTATTGGTCAGACCAAAGGACATGAAGATGTACTCAAGCGAAACACCATGAGTGTAAACATCATCAAGATAGTCCTTGGAACTGAGTTTGATTTGACAATAGCCCAAACTCAAATCAAAGATTTGGGGAAGATAGCATATCCATAAAGGAGATACTTCCTTACTTCAACACAAACAAAACTAGACATCCCTTTAAGAAGGAACAAGCCTGATAGAGTGTTTGTATTTCAACTCTCCAGGTTGTTGTTTAAGCTCAACCAACTAGTCCAGGATATCCAGTATGGTTTCTTGGAGAACTAGTGATTCAGAGAACCAACTAACTCACGAACTTGACAACACGGTCATGTGTCAACATGGCGATACTTCTAGAAGACATCCAGAATATCACGTACCACCGGTATATCACTGAGTTCGAGATCTTGCTTTACAAAGCAAACCATGTGGTCTTGAGAGCTTCGGCACGAACCTAACTCTTTGACCAAGAAGGAGCACATGAACAACGGACTTGGGAGCCAGTCAAACATCGCTTAGTGATTGGTTAACCAACCATGCTAAGGATGACACAAACGTCCTTAGATTTCAAAACAATAAGAATTGCTAAGAATCTCGGATGGCCACATCAATACAAACACCCCAACATTCCCAAGCACGGACAGCTCGGAGGAAGGGCGAGTAAAGATATGTAAGAGCATCACTTCATCAATAAGGCCATGAGACTTAGCACGACCTATAGATATAAAAGAGTGTGATACTAAGGTAGAACAGAACAGAAGTTGCATAAACCTCACATTCTGCGGATTACAACACTTTGACCGGGTCCTAGAAATGGACGAGGTACTGGAGTTTGTTTCTCCTGACATCTCAAAATGAAATGTCTTGAAAAACCACAAGGGTAACATGCACTGGAAAACACCAATGCTTAGTTACAACTTGGCTGCTAACTAGCAGACAAAGGTCAAAAAGAGACTAGGAGGAGGAACATGATTAGAATTAGAAATCTCGAGATGTAGGTGTACAAGATATCACTTTGAAACTCATGCTGAAAAGGGAGGTGTGGCAGAATCACAAACATAGATTAGAGAATCACAAAGAGCACTCTTATCATGATCCATTTGATTCCATGAAAGAACCTCTACCATAGCTAATGGTAGGAAAGATCTTTTGTTGCCACAATTCAATCACGACTACAACCAAAGACTTGAGGGCTAGGTGGATTTGAAGTTAGCCATCCTGATGTATGGTTTGACCATGGACAGCATGGGTCAATGGAATGGATCTTGGGTTAAAGGCCAGCATCATGTACTGAGGTTCAAAAGAACCCAGCACAATCCGGGACCTTCGGTTCAAGTCCAAGGGTTAAAACACAGAGAAAGGAGTAACTACTATCTGAGTGACACAAAGGACACTACGAGGTAGTAATCACAAGGTAACTTTCAAGAAGCCATAGATAACTTCAGAAGTATCCAATAAAAAGGAAAGGATGCATCCAAGGTGAAAGGAAACCTTGAAGCGTAGAACAAGATGATGTGGAACCCACAAAATAGGGAGATCAGGATGGAAGGAGAATCTATCGATTGAAACGAAACAAAGAAAGAACAAAGAACACACAAGAGTTTAGAGAACACAACCCTAGGTCAACTGGTTAAGAAACGACCTGCTCTTGGAGCACCTAAGCTTTGAAAGACCAGAAGAGATAGTAACACTTTTCCAAATCAACACAAGGTAAGGTGTGACTTTGAATTAGAGCGATACCAGATAAGGAGTAAAAAGAATCCTAATCAGATTTTCGCAAATACTTTTAGCTTTCAAATAGTTTTCACAACCACTAGACTCAACATCGACCAATAGAAAGGGTTTCCTACAGGCAGTCCTGCTCTGATACCAAAACCTGTGGCGACCCCGGGGGTCGTAGGCTAGACAAACCCAGATCTCCATCTGGCATAAGCCTAACCTAGATCTCTAGGGCCTACAGGGTGAGAATCGGTAACACAACAGTGACTCTACGACTCAAAGAGTAATACAAGCTCATAACTGAGCAAAGAACCAAAGTATTACAAGCAGAGGTCACTGACCTGACATTTCATCAATCAACGGAAGCGAAGTTATGCTATTCTAAATAGCAAGATAGCAAAAGGCCTAAGAGGCCAGGAGCATAACGGCGACGTCCCAGCCCATAGATTCCAGGCTGCCACCTGGGAATCCCAAGCTACTCGTCGATGTCGACCTAGAAACCACCATTTGTTGGAGCGACTTCGTCTGAAACAAAGCATGCAAAGCTGAGTACAGGGACTCAGCAAGACTTAGTACAACCTTTTAGCAAAGCTGGTATGCGAGGCTTTATGTGGAGCTTATTTTGCAGAAAGCCAGTTTTCCTTTGTAAAACAAGAGGGAGCAGAAGCTCGTCTACTCAGATCATTTTAAAAGGGGATAAGAGAGCGATATCACTAGCTCTACTGATCATCATATTGAATCCACCGAGATCTTCATCATATGCTGAACCTATCCACTAGGAGCACCCCCTCGATACCCTGAGGAGGGATCCTTATCACACATTGACTCCAAGTTTTACGATTAGGTTAAAGTTGTCTATGATCACAGAATCCATCACCAAGTCGTCCGTAACCGTGGACACGACTTTTCGAAAAGATTTACCCTGCAGGGGTGTACAACTTTACCCACACGCGCCGACCGACTCTTAGCGCCGTCATGTACACGCTTCCTTGGCGTGCCGGCAGAGGGTGGTCGACCAAAACCTTTCCCTTACTTCGCCTATTCCATGAGTCAATCTAACTGGGGAACTCCGTCATCGTAGGTAGCCATTCTCCGAGGCGGTCCCGGTCATTGTGTGCAGGGGATCCAGTTCAATGCCTACAGCATCCTTCACCCTAGCCACATCCCTGTATGATGCACCTTTGAAAACCTTTTCCACGCCTTCGCCATGCAGAATGCCAAATGGAACACGCAAACTAATTGACTCATGGGTAAGCTAGGCAAGTTCGGGCCAAGGGGTTCCCATGGGCCCCGTGTGGCTGTACGCTCAGTCTTGGTTCCGAAGGCGAGAACTCAGGTCCTAGTATCGGCGAGAACGAGTCAAATCACCACATCCCCATGTGGCGGCCCATCCAAGCCTTTAAGCATGTTTAATTATCATCACTGATCTTACCACGTCATCCTGCCATACTAGGTTCAATCGCAGCTCTGATTCATCAACCGGATGGATCAGAATTCGTTAACTAAGCATGGCTAAGCATATTCGATATAACGGCTCTAGCGATGCACACATAGCTCAAACCTAGTCTTGCTGGGAGCAGTGGATCAGAGTATTTAGGCTACAAGGATGGTAAATACAACACACATAGGATAACTATACCTGCCGATAAAACATATTGGAATCGTATGCAATATGTAGGAACTAGAAGTAAAAGCATTTCGAAATCATAATATGAACCAGGCTAGGGCTTGCCTTTGTCCCTGACAAACCAATATGGATCTTCGGAGATCCCATGCTTGAATTGTTCGTCGGTGGACAGACATTGACCTTCGGTGCTGTCGATCTTCATCGTCTCGGCACTTGCTCTATCGATCGCGAAGAAGCAAATACCGGAAAGGTAGAACAACAATCAACACATGGCATCGATGCAATGCGCATACAAGAATGATGACATGACATGTTAAAGGTATTGAGATAACCCTATTACATCATCAATTTAAATGAAGTTGGAACGAACTAGGGTTAGCAGTTCCGAACACTCAGAGGGGTACAATTAGTTCTTCTAATACAACTAGGGTTCAAAGTTGTTTAACAATGCATGATTTTTCTACCAAATTGTAGATCTTGTTTTTTTGAAAATTTTGATATATTATACATATTTTTCTGATTTAAAATGAATAAGTTATGAATTTTACAAGTTTTATTCATTTTAAATCATTTCTAAAAATCCTGGAAAATAATAAAAGACTGACAGACTGGACCCACATGTCATAGATTTAATCATTTCCTAAATATTTACGAAATTATTAAATTTCTGACGATGGGTCCCACCTGTCATGGATTTTTTCTATTTACAAAAATAATAAAAACAAAAATAGAAAAGAAAAGGGGCGGCGGGTCCCATGGCGGTCAACCGCCGGTGACCGGCGGCAGAGAGCAAGCGGCGGTGGTGCTACGCGGCTCCCCTGGATGCGCCGAGGCGCGCGTTAGGCGCGCACGGATGGGGCAGACCACCTGGTGGCGGCGCTACCCCGAAAGGGTCGCCGGACGCGCGGTGATGGCGGCGGCGCGGCGGTGCACGTCGCGGGGACGGTACAGGGGGAGAGGGAGAGGGCCCAGAGCACCGGCAGAAGTAGAAGCTCACCGTGGAGCTTTTGGAGGGGACGGCGAGGCCGGAGGAGGGCTGTAGCGCCAGCGTTGAGCCGTTGGCCGGCGGGGGACGAAGGAAGGCGGACTCGGGCGCTTCGGCTTCCCTTTGGCGGGGAAAAAGAGGACGAGGCGGTCCCAGGGCCTCGCCGAGCTCGGGGGGCCCAACGGCGGCGAGGCGATTGGCTACGTGGGCATAGGGTTAGGGTTTCGTGTAGAGAGAGGGAGATGGGGAAAGCTTAGGGTTCTGGCGGCGGCGGAGCTCTTATAGCCGCAGGGGGCGGCGGCATTCATCTCCACGCGCCGACGACCATCGGGTGGCCGCGCGGGCGACAGCGAGGTGCTTGGCTCCGCGGGGAAGATGGCGACTTTGCAGAAAACCCCCTGGGGTTTCTGCTGGGCTGGTTTGGCCGAGGTGGGCTAAGGGTTGGGCTGCAGCTGGGCTGCGCCGAGAGAGGAGAGAGAGGGATTGGGCTGAGCCCAAAACAGAGAGAGAGGGTTTTTTTTTTCAAAACTTTTTTTATTTTGTTTCCAAATTCTTTTGCATTTTGAAAACTGTTTGAAACTTCAAACTTTTGTGCATATTTTCTAAGGAAAATAACATGATGCAAATGATGCACAATAAAACCCTAATTAGGTTTAGCAAAATAGGGATGTTACACGAAGGCTTTCTTTAAGTAGAAGTCGGAGTCACGAGGGCCCACAGGGGGCCGCGCGGCCGCGGCCGCGCCGGTCTCAGGCTCGTGGCCCACTCTCTTCTTTCTTAAGGCTTCGTGGAAAAATAGGACCACGGCGTTGATTTCGTCCAATTCCGAGAATATTTCCGTTGTAGGATTTCTGAAACCAAAAACAGCAGAAAACAGCAACTGGCGCTTCGGCATCTTGTTAATAGGTTAGTGCAGGTATTGTATAATAATGATGTAAAGTATGTATTAGAACATTCAAGTATTATCATAAAAGTAGCATGGAACATAAGAAATTATAGATACGTTTGAGACGTATCAAGCATCCCCAAGCTTAGTTCCTACTCGCCCTCGAGTAGGTAAACGATAACACAAATAATTTCTGAAGTGACATGCTACCAATCATAACCTTGATCAACATTATTGTAAAGCATATGAGATGGATGGAGTGATCTGAAGCAAAAGATTGCTAACAAAAGATAATGACTAAACAAATGAATCATATAGCAAAACTTTCATGAATAGTACTTTCAAGACAAGCATCAACAAGACTTGCATAAGAGCTAACTCATAAGCAATAAATTCTTAGTAGAATGAATTGAAGCAACGCAAAGGATGATTAAGTTTCAGCAATTGCCTTCAACTTGTAACATGTATATCTCATGGATATTTGTTAACATAGAGTAATATAACAGGTGCAATAAGTAAACATGTAAGAATCAATGCACACAGTTAACACAAGTGTTTGCTTCTAAGATAGAAAGAAGTGGGTAGACTGACTCAACATAAAGTAAAAGAATGGCCCTTCACAGAGGGAAGCATGGATTACTATTTTTGTGCTAGAGCTTTTATTTTGAAAACATAGAAACAATTTTGTCAACGGTAGTAATAATTCATATGTGCTATGCATAATACTTCCTACAAGTTGCAAGTCTCATGCATAGAGTACTAATAGTGCTCGCACCTTGTCCTAATCAGCTCGGATAACACGGATTATCATTGCATGACATATGTTTCAACCAAGTGTCACAAAGGGGTACCTCTATGCCGCCTGTACAAAGGTCTAAGGAGAAAGCACGCATTGGATTTCTCTCTTTTGATTATTCTCAACTTAGGCATCCATACCGGGACAACATAGACAACAGATAATGGACTCCTCTTTTAATGCTTAAGCATTCAACAACAGATAATATTCTCATAAGAGATTGAGGTTGTATGTCCAAACTGAAATTTCCACCATGATACATGGCTTTAGTTAGCGGCCCAATGTTCTTCTCTAACACATGCATACTCAAACCATTTGATCATGAAATCGCACTTACTTCAGACAAGACGAACATGCATAACATCTCACATGATATCCAACAAAGGTAAAAAGTTGATGGCGTCCCCAGAAACATGGTTACCGCTCAACAAGCAACTTATAAGAACTAAGACACATAACTACATATTCATCACCACAATAGTTTTTAAGCTATTTGTCCCATGAGCTATATATTGCAAAGATAAAGGAATGAAATTTTAAAGGTAGCACTCAAGTAATTTACTTTGGAATGGCAGAAAAATACCACATAGTAGGTAGATATGGTGGACACAAATGGCATGGGTTTTGGCTCAAGGTGTTTGGATGCACGAGAAGCATTTCCTCTCAGTACAAGGTTTGGGCTAGCAAGGTTGTTTGAAGCAAACACAAGTATGAACAGATACAGCAAAACTTACACAATAACATATTGCAAGCATTATAAGGCTCTACATTGTCTTCCTTGTTGTTCAAACACTTTACCAGAAAATATCTAGACTTAGAGAGACCAATCATGCAAACCAAATTTTAACAAGCTATACGGTAGTTCTCCATTAATAGATTAAACTACATGATGCAAGAGCTTAAACATGATCTAATGAGAGCTCAAAACAATTGCCCAGTTATTCCAAACCATATGCAGCATTTTCTGATTCCAACCAAATAGTAATTTAACGAAGCAATTTCAGCCTTCGCCATGAAAATTAAAGCACAATTAAGAACACAAGTGTTCCATATGAAAAAGCGGAGCGTAATATCTACAATATAAGGATGGTGGGATCCAACTTTATTTAAACCAAAACAAAAATAAAAGCAAACAGACGCTCCAAGTAAAGAACATAAGATGTGATGGAATAAAAATATAGTTTCACGAGAAGTGACCTGATAAGTTGTCGATGAAGAAGGGGATGCCTTGGGCATCCCCAAGCTTAGATGCTTGAGTCTTCTTAAAATATGCAAGGATGAACCACCGGGGCATCCCCAAGCTTAGACCTTTCACTCTTCTTGATCATAATATATCATCCTCTTCTCTTGACCCTTGAAAACTTCCTCCACACCAAACTTCAAGCAAACTCATTAGAGGGTTAGTGCATAATCAAAAAATCACATATTCAGAGGTGACATAATCATTGTTAACACTTCTGGATATTCTGAAAGTTAATGGAACAAAGAAACTCATTCAACATAGCAAAAGCGGCAATGCGAAATAAAAGGCAGAATCTGTCAAAACAGAACAGTCCGTAAAGACGAATTTTTCAGGGGCACTTAACTTGCTCAAACGGAAAAACTCATAACTAATGAACGTTGCGTACATATCTGAGGATCACGCACGTAAATTTGTAGATTTTTTTTTATTTTTTTACAGAGAGTTCTGCATGAATTCGTGACAGCCAGCAATTCGGTTTCTGCGCAGCAATCCAAATCTAGCATCAAATTTACCATAGAAACTTTACTTGGCACAAAAACATGATAAGGAGAGGTTGCTGATGACCCACAAGTATAGGGGATCGCAACAGTCTTCGAGGGAAGTATTACCCAATTTATTGATTCGACACAAGGGGAGACAAAGAATACGTGTAAGCCTTAACAGCGGAGTTGTCAATTCAGCTGCACCTGGAAATAGACTTGCTCGCAAGAGTTTATCAGTAGCAACAGTTTTATAGTAGTAGGAATAGTGAAATAACAGCAGTAGTGAAATAAAGACAGCAGTAGTGATTATAGTAAACAGCAGGATCAAAATACTGTAGGCACATGGATGGATGAACGGGCGTTGCATGGATGAGAGAATTCATATAAAAATCATGGTAGGGCATTTGCAGATAATAATAAAGCGGTATCCAAGTACTAATCAATCCATAGGCATGTGTTCCGTATATAGTCGTACGTGCTCGCAATGAGAAACTTGCACAACATCTTTTGTCCTACCAGCCGGTGGCAGCCGGGCCTCTAGGGAAACTATTGGAAATTAAGGTACTCCTTTTAATAGAGTACCGGAGCAAAGCATTAACACTCCGTGAACACATGTGATCCTCACATCACCGCCTTCCCCTCCGGTTGTCCCAATTTCTGTCACTTTGGGGCCTCGGGTTCCGGACAGCAACGTGTGTATACAACTTGCAGGTAAGATCATAAAACAATGCATATCATGATGAAACAATAACATGTTCAGATCTGAGATCATGGAACTCGGGCCCTAGTGACAAGCATTAAGCATAACAAGTTGCAACAATATCATAAAAGTAACATCTACGGATACTAGGCACCATGCCCTAACAATCTTGTGACTATTACATGATCAATCTCATCCAATCCCTACCATCCCCTTCAGCCTACAGCGGGGGAATTACTCACACATGGATGGGGGAAACATGGCTGGTCGATGGAGAGGCGTCGGTGGTGATGGCGGCGATGATCCCCTCCAATTCCCCGTCCCGGCGGAGTGCCAGAACGGAGTTTCTGGTCCCGAGGCGGAGTTTCGCGATGGCGGCGGCGTACTGGATGTCTTTTGAAAATATGGTCGAACCCCCTGGCATTTTTAGGTCGAAGGGATTTTTTAGTCGAAAGGGGAGCGTCGGGGGGCCGCCGAGGCGCCCAGACCATAGGGCGGCGCGCCCCCCCTGTAGGCCGCGCCGGCCTATGGTGTGGGGGCCACGGGCCCCCTGGCTCGCCCTTTCGGCCTCTCATCTTCACGGTGAAAATAGACCCATTGCGATTATTTCCGGGGTTTTTCCTGAAAGTCGAGTTTCTGCACAAAAACAAGACACCAATGCAATTCTGCTGAAAACAGCGTTAGTCCGTGTTAGTTGTATCCAAAATACACAAATTAGAGGAAAAAATAGCAAAAGTGTTCGGGAAAGTAGATACGTTTTGGACGTATCAACTCCCCCAAGCTTAGCTTATTGCTTGTCCTCAAGCAATTCAGTTAACAACTGAGTGCGATAAAAGAACTTTCACGAACACATTTGTTCATATGATGTAAATATTCTCATGATATGGCAAGTGCTTAAGCAATTCATAATAAAGTACATGCAAATAAAGTCATCTAGTAGCTGTGTCAATCATGAAAAAGATACCAACAAACTAATAACAAGCATCATGAAACACTTCTATAAGCAGGATTGTGATACGTCCAATTTGCATCACTATTTTGTATCATAATTTGCTGTTATTCATTGATATATTTCATATTTGGACATAATACTTATGTTATTTCATCTATTTTGCATGTTTCATCATTATTGGAGGATCGAGCACCGGAGCCAGGAAAAAGCACCGTCAGAACGCAATATTTCGGAAGATCAACTGTGGAAGGAAATTATACCAAAAATCCTATTTTTCCAGATGACGGGGGAGCCAGAAGGGGAGAAGAGGGGACCCGGGTGGGCCCACCCCATAGGCCGGCGCGGCCCAAGGCCTGGCCGCGCCGCCTATGAGGAGGGGCCCCACAGCCCCTTTCGCCTCCTTTTCTTCGCGAAATCCTTCGTCCCGAAAACCTAAGCCACAGAGGGTACCTCACGAAGAGTTACAGCCGCCTCTGCGGGGCGGAGAACACCAGAGAGAAAAGAGCTCTCCGGCGGGCAGGAATCCGCCGGGGAAATTCCCTCCCGGAGGGGGAAATCGACGCTATCGCCATCGTGATCGAGCTGGACATCATCTCCATCATCATCATCATCATCTTCATCATCTACACCGCCATCTCCACCGCTGCACCTCGTCACCGTTGTAACGATTTGGGTTGGATCTTGATTGTTTGATAGGGGAAACTCTCCCGGTGTTGATTTCTACTTGTTATTGATGCTATTGAGTGAAACCGTTGGACCAAGGTTTATGTTCAGATTGTTATTCATCACCATATCACCTCTGATTGTATTCCATATGATGTCTCGTGAGTAGTTCGTTTAGTTCTTGAGGACATGGGTGAAGTCTAAATGCTAGTAGTGAATTATGGTTGAGTAATATTCAATGTTATGATATTTAAGTTGTGGTGTCATTCTTCTAGTGGTGTCGTGTGAACGTCGACTACACGATACTTCACCATTTATGGGCCTAGGGGAGTGCATCTTGTATTCGGTTGCTAATTGCGGGGTTGCCGGAGTGACAGAAACCTGAGCCCCCGTTGGTATATCGATGCAAGAGGGATCGCAGGATCTCAGAGTTTAAGGCTGTGGTTAGATTTATCTTAATTACTTTCTTGTAGTTGCGGATGCTTGCAAGGGGTATAATCACAAGTATGTATTAGTCCTAGGAAGGGCGGTGCATTAGCATAGGTTCACCCACACAACACTTATCAAAACAATGAAGATTAATTAGCTGTATGAAGCGAAAGCACTAGACTAAAATCCCCGTGTGTCCTCAAGAACGTTTGGTCATTATAAGTAAACAAACCGGCTTGTCCTTTGTGCTAAAAAGGATTGGGCCACTCGCTACAATTATTTCTCTCGCATTTTACTTACTCGTACTTTATTCATCTGTTATATCAAAACCCCTTGAATACTTGTCTGTGAGCATTTACAGTGAATCCTTCATCGAAACTGCTTGTCAACACCTTCTGCTCCTCGTTGGGATCGACATTCTTACTTATCGAAGATACTACGATACACCCCCTATACTTGTGGGTCATCAAGACTATTTTCTGGCGCCGTTGCAGTGAAGCGCTAATTGTAAGTGGAATTGGTAAGGAAAACCTTTACTGTTTGTGCTGATTTTATTTTTGCCTGTTGCTATAAGTCATTATGGAGAGATCTTCTCTTCAATTTCTATTTGGGAAATCTACTACTACTGCAACGGTAGTGGATGAGGCGCCAGGTGAGGAAGTGATACCATATAAAATACCTATGAAAATTATTGAACGTGTTATGGATAACCGCTATGAAGGGGATGGAACTGTCCATCCTGGTGATCATTTACTGTTTTTGCATGAATTATGCGGGTTATTCAAATGTGCAGGTATTGCTATGAATGAAGTTAGAAAGAAACTATTCTCTATATCGCTGTCTGGTAAAGCGGCGCATTGGTATAAATTGCTGAAGAATGGTGATTCTCTTGATTGGGAGGACATTGTGCCTTTATTCTATTCCAAATTCTATCCTCCAAGTGAAATTCACAAAGATCGGAACCGCATATATAATTTCTGGCCTCATGATGGAGAGAGTATTGCCCAAGCTTGGGGAAGATTGAAGTCTTTAATGCTCAAATGCCCCATTCATGAGCTTCCTGGTAATGTTATTATTGATAATTTCTATGCAAGACTTTCTTTTCAAGACAAGACCTTGCTGGATACTTCTTGTTCTGGATCATTTACACGCAACAAAGAAGAGTTTAAAAGGGACCTTCTTGATCGGATCCAGGAGAATACTGAAGGATGGGAGAATGACAAAGATAGAGAGTCAGGTATAATCTTTGATTATAAATGCATTGAAGCTTTTATGGATACTGATAAATTTCGTAATATGAGTGCTATTTATGGTCTTGATTCCCAAGTTGTTGCAAATCTTTACAAAGCTTTTGCCTCTCATTATGAATTGCCTAAGAAGAATTTTGATAAGTATCATGAACCGTATAAAGATAAAATTGATTCATCTGTAAACAAATGTGTAGTGATTGAAACTGTTGATCATGTTATTCCTGAAGCTTATATTGAAAAAACTCCTTTTCCTGCTAAAATGAAAGAGTACTATGTTATATCTAGTGTGGTTAATAAAAGTGAAAAGAAACCTATAGAACCTGAAGAACAAATTAAGGTTGAACCTGCTGTTGCAATAGTTAAAGATCTTGTGACTGAAAATGTGGAGGATGGTCATATTATTTTCTGTGAAGATGCTTCTAATATTGTTTCACATCCTAATAAACCCAAACAAGTTAGTGTTCCTATGCTATCTGTTAGAATTGGTGATCATTGCTATTATGGTTTATGTGATATTGGTGCAAGTGTTAGTGCTATTCCTTATGAGCTTTACACGGAGATTATGCACGAAATTGATTCTTGTGAACTTGAAGATATTGATGTGGTTATTCAGCTGGCTAATAGAGAAACTATTTCTCCAATTGGTATTGTTCGAGATGTGGAAGTTCTATGTGGTAAGATTAAATATCCTGCTGACTTTTTGGTACTTGGTTCTGCTGCTAGTGATTATTGTCCTATCATTTTTGGTAGACCTTTTCTAAATACTTGTGGAGCTATTATAGATTGCAAGAAATAGAAAATTTTGACTAAATTTGCTGGTGAATCTTATGAGTTTAACTTCTCTAAATTTACCAAAACTCCTTATAAAGCTGATTTGCCTAGTGATGATTTTAAAATGGAGCAGTGTGCATCTATTGTTCTTGTTCCTAATAATCCTTTGCAGCAACATTTGGAGAATAGCGAGAGTGAAGTTTTTAGGAAAGAAAGAGATGAGCTTGAGGAAATTTTTCTTCGCCAACCTATTCTCAAGCATGATTTACCGGTGGAAGATTTGGGTACAACACCGCCACCAAAGGAAGATCCTGTTTTTGATTTAAAGCCTTTACCTGATAATCTTAAATATGCTCATATTGATGATAAGAAAATATATCTTGTTATTATTAGTTCTAAGCTTTCAGAGATTGAGGAAGAAAGGTTATTGGAAATATTGAAGAAACACCGAGGAGCTATTGGCTACACTCTTGATGATTTGAAGGGGATTTCTCCTTCTATTTGCCAACATGCTATTAATATGGAAGATGATGCAAAGCCTGTTGTTGAACATCAGCGTCGTCTAATTCCGAAGATGAAGGAGGTGGTAAGGAATGAGGTATTAAAACTTCTTGAAGCTGGTATTATATATCCTATTGCTGATAGTAGATGGGTTAGTCCTGTGCATTGTGTTCCTAAGAAAGGAGGAATGACTGTTGTGCCTAATGATAATGATGAGCTCATCCCTCAAAGAGTAGTTGTAGGGTATAGAATGTGCATTGATTTTCGAAAAGTTAATAAAGTTACTAAGAAAGATCATTACCCTTTACCATTTATTGATCAAATGTTAGAAAGGTTGTCTAAAAATACTCACTTTTGCTTTCTTGATGGTTATTCTGGGTTTTCACAAATTGCTGTTAAAGCTAAAGATCAAGAGAAAACCACTTTCACTTGTCCTTATGGCACTTATGCTTATAGGCGTATGCCTTTTGGTTTATGTAATGCTCCTGCTACTTTTCAAAGATGCATGTCTGCTATTTTTCATGGCTTTTGCGAGAGTATTGTAGAGGTGTTCATGGATGATTTTTCTGTCTATGGGAATTCTTTTGATAATTGCTTGCGAAACCTCGATAAAGTTTTGCAGAGATGTGAAGAAACTAACCTTGTTCTTAATTGGGAGAAATGCCACTTTATGGTTAATGAAGGAATTGTATTGGGACATAAAATTTCCGAGAGAGGTATTGAAGTTGATAGAGCTAAAGTTGAAGCAATTGAGAAGATGCCCTATCCGAGGGATGTTAAAGGTATTCGTAGTGTTCTTGGTCATGCTGGGTTTTATAGGAGATTTATTAAAGATTTCTCCAAGATTTCAAAGCCTCTTACTAATCTTCTTCAAAAAGATGTACCTTTTGTTTTTGATGATGATTGTAAGGAAGCTTTTGAAACTCTAAAGAAAGCCTTAACAACTGCTCCTGTAGTTGAACCTCCCGATTGGAATTTGCCTTTTGAAATTATGTGTGATGCTAGTGATTTTGCTGTAGGCGCTGTTCTTGGACAGCGATAGATAAAATTAAATGTTATTATGCTAGTAAGACTCTTGATGCTGCTCAAAGAAATTATGCTACAACTGAAAAAGAATTGTTAGCTGTAGTCTTTGCTTGTGACAAGTTTAGATCCTATATTGTTGATTCAAAAGTCACGATTCATACTGATCATGCTGCAATTAGATACCTTATGACAAAGAAAGATGCTAAACCCAGGCTTATTAGATGGGTACTTCTTTTGCAAGAATTTGATTTACATATTGTAGATAGGAAAGGTGCTGATAATCCTGTTGCTGATAATTTGTCTAGATTGGAAAATATTACTTATGATCCTGTTCCTGTTAATGATAGTTTTCCAAATGAACAATTGGCTGTAATAAAGGTGAGCTCGCGAGAGAGCCCTTGGTATGCTGATTATGCTAACTTTATTGTTTCGAAGTATTTGCCTCCAACCTTTTCAGCTCAGCAAAGGAGGAAATTCTTTTATGACTTGAGGCATTATTTTTGGGATGACCCACACTTATATAAAGAAGGAGTAGATGGTATTATGCGAAGATGTGTTCCTGAATATGAACAACAGGAGATATTGAGTAAATGTCATGGTAGTGTTTATGGAGGACATCACGCTGGAGATAGAACCGCACAAAAGGTTCTACAATCAGGTTTTTATTGGCCAACACTTTTCAAAGATGCAAGGAAGTTTATCTTATCTTGTGATGAATGTCAAAGAGTTGGTAATATCTCTAGACGCAATGAAATGCCTATGAATTATACTCTTGTTATTGAACCATTCGATTGTTGGGGATTCGACTTCATGGGTCCTTTCCCTTCTTCAGAAGGTAACACTCATATACTTGTCGCTGTTGATTATGTTACTAAATGGGTAGAAGCTATACCCACAAAAAGTGCTGATGGTGAGACCTCTTTAAAAATGCTTTTAGATATTATTTTTCCTAGATTTGGAGTACCTAGATATATTATGACTGATGGAGGTTCTCATTTTATTCATGGAGGTTTTAGAAAAACTCTTGCTAAGTATGGTATTAATCATAGAATTGCTTCCGCTTATCACCCTCAAACTAGTGGTCAAGTAGAATTATCAAATAGAGAGATTAAATCTATTTTGGGAAAGACTGTTAATAAATCTAGAAAGAATTGGGCTAGCAAATTGAAGGAAGCATTGTGGGCTTATCGAACTGCTTATAAAAATCCTATGGGAATGTCTCCTTATAAAATGGTTTATGGAAAAGCTTGTCATTTACCTTTAGAACTAGAGCACAAAGCTTATTGGGCTGTAAGAGAACTTAATAAAGATTTTAAACTTGCCGGTAAGAAGAGGTTGCTACAATTGAGTTCTTTAGATGAATGGAGAAGTGAAGCTTATGAAAATGCTAAACTTTTTAAGGAGAAAGTTAAGAAGTGGCATGATAGAAGAATTATCAAAAGAGAATTTAATGTTGGGGACAAAGTCCTATTGTATCGGTCTCGTCTTAGATTCTTTGCAGGGAAATTACTCTCGAAATGGGAAGGACCATATGTTGTTGAGGAGGTGTATCGTTCAGGAGCAATTAAAATTAGCTCTCTCCAAGGCAATGCTACGCAAGTGGTGAATGGACAAAGACTCAAGCATTATATCTCGGGTGATTCTTATAATGTTGATGTTGATATTATTCAAGTGGAAACACCGGAGGCTTTCATCAAAGGACAAATTGACAGTCCGCCAGAACTCGACTTTGAATAGGTAACAGTACAGGTAATAAAAGTCCGCGTTTAGCTTTCCGAACAATATTTCTGTTGTTTTTGGAAAATATGAAAAATTACGGGATCGAAACGGAGTGGAAGAGACGCGCGAGGGCCCGTCACCATAGGCCGGCGCGGGCCCCACCCTGGCCGCGCCGCCCTATGGGGACAGCCCCTCGGCGTCCCGTTTCCACTCGTTTTCGGCCTGGAACCTTCCTTTTGTCGTAAAAATATTTGCTATATAATCCCCCGGACCCCTGGAGGTCCGTATATCGTTTTCTCGTCGTGTTTTGTTTCGAGTTGTTTTCTGCCAGATTTGTTTTGATCTAGAAGCCCTATGGTCTCCAACAACAAAGACAAGGAGCCTTGGAAGGAAGAGATGGATGAAAGGATCAATAAGGAGAAGAAGAAGATAGCATCAGCAAAAGGAGAGTGGGAAACTATGGAGAGTAAGCCAATCTTGGTGGGATCGGTTAACACTGGGCGTTCTTTTTCTCATAACTTGCAGGGAGTTCTTCCGCCTGCTCTGGACCTCGACTCTTTCCCTTGTGTGGAGGAAGCAATACGGGTTGCCGATGAGTTTTGTGATCAATATCGTGCTCTAAGAAGGGAAGTGGAGATACTTCAGGAGGAGAACCAGCGACTTCGCAGAATGCTGGAATATTACTCAATTCCCAGCACAAGGCCGTCACCGCCACATTCGGATAACAATGAGTCTCTTCAAGTTTTGGTGCAGAATTGCAAAATTGAGAAGCTGAAGCTGAAAGAGATCCTTAAGAAGCGCGAGAAGAATCCATCACCATCACCACCGAAGGAGTAATTCATCATCGGTATTGGCATCCCCTTGGTTTGTTCCAAGCTTGGGGGAGTGCCGCGGTATCACATCATCACTACCTTTATCTTTTACTATCAAGTAGTGTCATATCATGAGTAGGGAAGTTATCATATGGAATAGTATGCAATGTGGAAGTATCTCTCTTAGTTGGTTATCTATGTATCCGTTGGTGTGA
The DNA here is from genome assembly GCA_030979885.1 of Lolium multiflorum. Lineage (NCBI taxonomy): Eukaryota > Viridiplantae > Streptophyta > Magnoliopsida > Poales > Poaceae > Lolium > Lolium multiflorum. The sequence continues at coordinate 134,626,766 of CM061749.1, read as the reverse complement.
GTTATTGTTATGGAATATTAATGAGAAGTCTTATCATTTACTTTTTGCACACCCTATTTTAGTTTGCAATCTCCATCATATGATTGCTCTTGACATTAGTATTGATATCACTTTGGGAGCATCAAGTAAATCTATTTGGTTTTGGCAAACTTAGCATTGGTCAATAGCAACAACATCTTGATGTTTAAATAAAAGAGAGAAATACTTAGATATATTACTCTATTATCTTTATGCTAATGAGTTTAGTATTCTGAAGTTAAAATTGCTTGTGCTTATGAGAAAGATGCATGATTGTTTCTATCATATGTATATTTGTTTGTTTCCTTCAACCTTTATGCTTGCTATCAAACCTTGCTAGCCAAAAACCTGTATTGAGAGGGATTGCTTCTCATACATCCATAATCTTAGACCAAACCTATGCCATTTGTGTCCACCTTAACTACCTACTATGTGGTATTTTGCGCCACTCCAAGTAAATACTTCATGTGCTACCTTTAAATAATTCAAACTATACTACTCCTTATTTGTGTCAATGTTTTATAGCTCATGAGGAAGTATGTGGTGTTTTATCTTTCAATCTTGTTGGGCGGACTTTCACCAATGGACTAGTGGCACATCCGCTTATCCAATAATTTTGCAATAAGAGCTGGCAACGGGGTTCCCAGCCCCAATTAATAACTTTCATTAATAATTCTCTTCACATGTTTTGCCCTGATTTATTAGTAAGCAACTTAATTTTGCAATAGACACTCCTCCATGGTATGTGAATGTTGGAAGGCACCGAGGATTCGGTTAGCCATGGATTGAGAAAGCCAAGGTTGGGGGAGTGTCATCCATAATAAAGCTAAAATACATGTGTAAACAAAAGAGAGGGGGATGATCTACCTTGCTGGTAGAGATGTCGTCCTCCATGGGAGCCGCTCTTGGAAGGTTCGTTTGGCAAGGGGGTTAGAGTGCCCGCTACCATTCGTTGACAACAACAAACACCGCTCAAAATCTTACTTTTATGCTCTTTATATGATTTCAAAACTTGAAAAGCTCTAGCACATGATTTAATCCCTGCTTCCCTCTGCGAAGGGCCTATCTTTTACTTTTATGTTAAGTCAGTAAACCTATTTCCCTCTGTCTTAAGCAAGCAATTGAGTTGTTCTGAACCAACCATTTATGCTATGATTGAGCTAATCATGTCCTTTATACTTTCTTGTTTAGTACAAATTTTATCTGAATGAATATGACTTTGAAAGTTATCAATGATTATGAGGAGATTGTTATGATTGAGAATGAAAGCCCTGCTATATAAATTCTAATATGAAAGCTTTGCTTAGAAGATAAGTACAATCCGTTAGTAGTTCTCTGACCAAGAACAAAGTTTGCCATAACCATTTATGATTTCCTTTACTTATTTCAAGTTGAGTAATATGAAGAGAATGTTTACTAGAATGTCTTGTGTGAATCAATATGATGCTTCTTGTCCGTATTTTATTTATCGACTCCTCACTCCATAAACATGTGGTCTTGTTTATTGAGCTCAGTTTCGCTTGGGGACAAGCGAGGTCTAAGCTTGGGGGGAGTTGATACGTCCAATTTGCATCACTATTTTGTATCATAATTTGCTGTTATTCATTGATATATTTCATATTTGGACATAATACTTATGTTATTTCATCTATTTTGCATGTTTCATCATTATTGGAGGATCGAGCACCGGAGCCAGGATTCTGCTGGAAAAAGCACCGTCAGAACACAATATTTCGGAAGATCAACTGTGGAAGGAAATTATACCAAAAATCCTATTTTTCCGATGACGGAGGGAGCCGGAAGGGGGAGAAGAGGGGACCCGAGGTGGGCCCACCCATAGGCGGCGCGGCCCAAGGCCGCCGCCCTTGAGAGGGGGCCCCACAGCCCCTTTCGCCTCCTTTTCTTCGCGAAATCCTTCGTCCCGAAAACCTAAGCCGCAGAGGGTACCTCACGAAGAGTTACAGCCGCCTCTGCGGGCGGAGAACACGAGAGAAAAGAGCTCTCCGGCGGGCGAGGAATCTGGGAAATTCCCTCCCGGAGGGGGAAATCGACGCTATCACCATCATCATCGAGCTGGACATCATCTCCATCATCATCATCATCATCTTCATCATCTACACCGCCATCTCCACCGCTGCACCTCGTCACCGCTGTAACGATTTGGGTTGGATCTTGATTGTTTGATAGGGGAAACTCTCCCGGTGTTGATTTCTACTTGTTATTGATGCTATTGAGTGAAACCGTTGGACCAAGGTTTATGTTCAGATTGTTATTCATCACCATATCACCTCTGATTGTATTCCATATGATGTCTCGTGAGTAGTTCGTTTAGTTCTTGAGGACATGGGTGAAGTCTAAATGTTAGTAGTGAACTATGGTTGAGTAATATTCAATGTTATGATATTTAAGTTGTGGTGTCATTCTTCTAGTGGTGTCGTGTGAACGTCGACTACACGATACTTCACCATTTATGGGCCTAGGGGAGTGCATCTTGTATTCGGTTGCTAATTGCGGGGTTGCCGGAGTGACAGAAACCTGAGCCCCCGTTGGTATATCGATGCAGGAGGGATCGCAGGATCTCAGAGTTTAAGGTTGTGGTTAGATTTATCTTAATTACTTTCTTGTAGTTGCGGATGCTTGCAAGGGGTATAATCACAAGTATGTATTAGTCCTAGGAAGGGCGGTGCATTAGCATAGGTTCACCCACACAACACTTATCAAAACAATGAAGATTAATTAGCTATATGAAGCGAAAGCACTAGACTAAAATCCCCGTGAGTCCTCAAGAACGTTTGGTCATTATAAGTAAACAAACCGGCTTGTCCTTTGTGCTAAAAAGGATTGGGCCACTCGCTGCAATTATTTCTCTCGCATTTTACTTACTCGTACTTTATTCATCTGTTATATCAAAACCCCTTGAATACTTGTCTGTGAGCATTTACAGTGAATCCTTCATCGAAACTTCTTGTCAACACCTTCTGCTCCTCGTTGGGATCGACATTCTTACTTATCGAAGATACTACGATACACCCCTATACTTGTGGGTCATCAGATTGCAATGTTCATAGAAAGATATGATAAAGTGGTATCTCGCTTGCCTGTATTTGTACAACAAAACATAAATGCCCAGGCACCTCTGAAGTTCATAGAAAGACTAGAAGTGAAATTTGTCAAAGATAAAAGCATCAAAGTTATACCACAGCTGATCATATTTTGGGACAAGCATATTATACTAAGAATGACAGTTATGCTCTCAAAAAGGTACTCAAAGAAAAGATGGTGACTCAACATAAAAGTAAAAGATTGACCCTTCGCAGAGGGAAGCAGGGATTAACATGTGCTAGAGCTTTTCATTTTTCAAAGACAGAAGTAAAATTATTTTGAGAGGTGTTTGTTGTTGTCAACGAATGATAGTGGGTACTCTAACCACCTCGCCAACCAGACTCTCAAGAGCGGCTCCCATGAAGGACGTCATCTCTACCAGCAAGGTAGATCATCCCTCTTCTCTTTTGTTTACACATGCATTTTAGTTTCATTATGGATGACACTCCCCCAACCTTTGCTTACACAAGCCATGGCTAACCGAATCCACGGGTGCCTTCCAACATTCACATACCATGGGGAAGTGTCTATTTGCAGGTTAAGTTGATTACTGATGAATCAGAACAAAACATGTGAAGAGAATTATTAATGAAGGTTAATTAATTGGGGCTGGGAACCCCGTTGCCAGCTCTTTTTGCAAAATTATTGGATAAGCGGATGTGCCACTAGTCCATTGGTGAAAGTCTGTCCGGAGTAAATGACAAGGTTGAAAGATAAAACACCACATATTTCCTCATGAGCTATAAAACATTAACAAAATTGAGAAGTAGTTTGAAGGTTTAAAGGTAGCACATGAGAATTTACTTGGAATGGTTTGAAATGACATGCATAGGTATTTATGGTGGACACTTTGGAACAACTTGGTTTTCAGGTGTTTGGAAGCACGAGCAGCGTTCCCGCTCAGTACAAGTGAAGGCTAGCAATAGACTGGGAAGCGACAATCAAGAGAGCAATAACTGTCATAATCATGCTTGCGACAAAATAAAATTAACGGAGGCATAAAAGTGATACAAGAACTCTGAAGCAAAGTAAATCATCGAGGCTTAATTGACTTTTGTTTAGTCATATGCATGCGTGAGCATGTGCCAAGTCGATTCAAGTGAATTATTCAGAGGAGGATACCACAATGTCATACCGATCTATGAATAAAACAATGCAAGCAAATATTCATGACATGCTACTCATTATTAATAGATTGGAACTAATCATGAGAGATCATAAACTACTAGACTTTCATTAAATGACATATACCTCATATGAACCAACTAAGCATGCTCACATGGATGAGTATATGTACAAAAATTAAAACAAATAGAGTTCATACCAGCCTCTCACCACAGTCAAATTGCCGTAGATCGTCATTATTGCCTTTCACTTGTGCAGCTTGAATAATAATATGGAATGAAACCAAGCTCCAACCACCGGAGACCTCTGAACTCCCTAATGAACTTTACAAAACCAAAGAAGAACAACAAATATTTTTGGTGTTTTCGGGTTAGAAACAAGAACAAAAGGAAACAAGCAAACAAAGCAAAATCTTTTTGGGTTTTCTCATAGCAAATCAACGATAGCAAATAAAGTAAAATAAGAGCAAAGAACCAAATAAACAAAGGGTGAAGAGAAACAATAGAAATATTTTTGGTCTTTTTGTGTTTTAGGAAAGAAACAAAGCAACAACAAGAGAATAAAAACTAACAGAAACACATAAAAGCAGGATGACAGAAATCTGGACAGCAGTACAGAAATCGATTTTTACAAAAATCTTACATTGCTCAGTTCGAAAAGTTTTCAACTAATGAAAGTTAGATAACAACCTCGGGAACATGCACAAAAAATTTAAACTCAAAATAACGTTCTGGCTGTGCGTACGAATTTTTTTGGTAACAGCCAAGAATCTGTTTTCGGACAGCACTTCCCCAAATATCATCTCCCTCTCATTAGAAAACCACTTTAAGAAGCTAAACAAGTATGTACAAGTATCCAGCAACCATAATATGCAAAGAATGAGTGATGCCGGTATCCCCCCAAGCTTAGGCTTTTGGCCTAAGTGGAGATCATTCCCACGGTCCCCATAAAGTGGTGTCTCCGTAGTATGACGAAGAAGGACCCTGTTCTGGGTATGTGCTGGAAGAAGCAACATGATACGTGACGGTGTAGTCGTAGGAGGGCTCGGCGTCCTCGGAGTCATGTTGCTGGTGGAAGCCTTGTATCTTCAATTGCTCATCCACCTCCTCCTTAGAGCGCGACCATGGTTCCCTGTGAACACTGAACAAATCGGTTTGGGGCAAGAGGACTTCCCTCTCATCCCCGTCAGCAAATAACATTCTATAAACAATATTATCCATACTAGAGTCAGTTGTAACAAATTGGTGACTCTTCATAGCAGCAATATCTAACCTAGCAGGGGTTAGTTCCACATCAGTAGGGTCAAGAGGAAGATCTAGATGTGCCAAAATACGCGATGCAATTATTCCTCCAAAAATAGGCCCCTTGTTAGACAAACGGCGAGCAACAAGAGCACCAAGATGATAAGGTGTCTCTCCAGTGAGTGCAGCAATTAAGAAAGCAAGATGATAACTAGAAATATTACTAGTATTCTCCCTACCAAGAATGCTAGTAGCAAGGTAATAAGCAAAATACTTAATGGCGGGGAGTTGGATGTTTCTTATCTTGCCACGCTGAATGGTGCGGCAATCATCATTGGTGATTTCTCGATAGAGCTCCAGCAAAGCCTTGGGGTTGTCCTCGATCTTCTTTGCTGTACCTACAGGGGCAATATCCAATGCAGCACAAAAATCCTTCAACTTCATAGTAATAGGATTACCATAGATCCTGAATGCAACTGTCGGGTGATAGTGCTTGTTGTTGAACTTGAAGCTCTCCACAAAGATTTTAGTGAGCATGTAGTATTGCTTCCTCTCATCCTCCATATAGGTGGTTAAACCCGCCTTACCGACGAGAGTCAAGAAATCATCCAGCAACCCTGCATTACTCAAGAAGTTATAACATGGGAAGGATGAAGCGTTAGGGACTCCATTGTCCTCTTCGAAGCTCAGTGCGATGACGTCCTCATTATAGGATCGTCTAATCCGAGTGGATGCCCTTGAGGGCCTTCCCGTGCTCGTCGTCTATCTTTCGAACACCTCTCCAAAGTTGTGGTTGTCCATTTTCCTTTTCTGAAATTTTTCAACAATCATTATAAAATTTGATTTCAAGGTATATATTTGAGGGAAACTACTATAGGAACTTGCTAGAGTACTAAACATGCATCAAAACTAGTTTCTACCACTTATAACAAGCATGCAAGCTCACTAAACATGTTACCTACAGCAGCAAAATATTCAAGATATACTCAACCAAACAAAATTCTAATTGGATAATCAAAGGAGTCACATACCGGAGAGCAAATGTGCCAAATTTCAGACAGAAATCTGGGCTGAGCAAAGAGATCGAGAAATTTTGAGCTCTTGAGCAGAAACGCGAGTGAGAGAAAGCTGGTGCGAGTTTTTTCGGGAGAGAGAGTGAGCTGGGAGGAAGAAGTGAAAAAGTGGGGCAAGGAGGGGCCCACACCACAGGGTGGCGCGCCCCCTTGCTGGCCGCGCCGACCTGTGGGGTGCCACCCTGGGGTGCCCCACTGGTCATCCCCAGGTGCTCCCAGGTGCCCCTTCGAAAAATAAGACTACCAGTATAATTTTTGTAAATTTTTGAGAACTTCAAAAAATGCACATTTCTGGGTGTTAAAGTAATTATTACAGCGCAGGAAAATGATTTCCAAAATCTTAAATAACTAAAGCATCTTGCAAAACAAAAAGTGCTACAGCAAGTAAAACAAGTTGAGGAAGAAAAAAGTGTTGTTTAGCTCTCTCATGCATTTAAAATATACTTGTTAACAAGGTTGATCAAGTCTTGCTACTAAATAAATTTTATATGACATAAGAAGAAATAAACCTCAAATCAATCATGTTACCTTATATTGAATTGATATGGATCCAATCACAAGAGTTTGATATTCTTCTTTAGGCTCATATATAGGATAATCAATGGATCCCACCTTGATAGTTTTCAAATTAAAAATTGTATTAACTCCATATACTTTATCAATCCTCTTGGGAAAATAAACAGTATGTTCCTTGTCATCAACATTGAAAGTAACTTTTCCTTTATTGCAATCAATAACAGCCCCTGCAGTATTAAGAAAGGGTCTTCCAAGAATAATAGACATATTATCATCTTCAGGCATTTCCAACACAACAAAATCAGTTAATATTAAGCAATGTTGAGTAACTTGAACAGGAACATTTTCACATACACCAAAAGGAATAGCAGTAGATTTATCAGCCATTTGCAAAGATATATCAGTTGGTATCAACTTATCTAAATCAAGTCTCTTGTAAAGAGAAAAAGGCATCACACTAACTCCTGCTCCCAAATCACATAGAGCAGTTCTAACATAATTATTCTTGATAGAACAAGGAATAGTCGGTATACCTGGGTCTCCCAGCTTCTTTGGAACCTTGCCATTGAAAGAGTAATTAGCGAGCATAGTGGAAATCTCCTCATTTGGAATTTTCCTTTTGTTAGAGACAATATCTTTCATATACTTTGAATAAGGATGCAATTTAATAGCATCAGTCAAAGGGATTTGCAAAAATAAAGGTTTCATCCAATCACAAAATTTATTATAATGTTCCTCCTCCTTTGATTTTAGTTTCTTAGCAGGAAAAGGCATTTGATTTTGAACCCAAGGTTCTCTTTCATTCCCATGTTTCTTTGTAATAAAATCTTCTTTAGTGTACTTCTTATTTTTAGCATGCTTTTCAGGTTCTTTCTCAATTTCTTCTTTATCAGGAGTATCATTCTTATCATTATCTTCATCATGTTCATTACCACTTTCAGTTTCAGCATCGAAATAGAAATACTATTAGGATCATTAACAGGTTCAGAGGATTCTACAACAGTTTTATGTTTCTTCTTCTTTTTCTTGGAAGGACTACTAGTTTCTTTAGTTCGTTGAGAATCTTGTTCAATTCTTTTGGGGTGCCCTTCAGGATATAGAGGATCCTGGGTAGAAACACCGCCTCTAGTTGTTACTTCATAAGCATGTTTTTCTTCATGAGTATTTTTTAACAAGTCATTTTGCACTTTAGTAAGTTGATCAATTTGAGTTTGAATCATATTAAAATGTTTAACAAGCATCCTAACATCATTGGAGGTTCTCTCCACAATATCATGCAATTTACTAATAGCTTGAGAATTTTCCATTAGATGATTCTCTACTCTCATATTAAAATTATTTTGCTTAACAATATAATTATCAAATTCATCTAAACATTGATCAGGAGGTTTTGAATACGGGATATCTCCTCTATCAAAGCGTTGAAGAGAATGTACCTCAATTGTAGATGAAGGGGGAATTATCTTACATAGGTCTTCTATTGGAGGCAAATTCTTCACATCTTGAGATTTAATACCTTTCTCCATAAGAGATTGCTTGGCTTCCCTCATATCTTCATCATTTAATTCAATCATACCCCTCTTCTTCAGTATTGGTGTCGGGGTTGGTTCAGGTGTAGACCAATCATCATGATTTTTTCTTATCTTAGCCAATAATTCTTCAGCTTCGTCCGGAGTTCTTTTCCTGAAAACACAATCAGCACAACTATCCAGGTATGCCCTAGACTCAATGGTTAGTCCACTATAAAATATATCAAGTAAATCATGCTTCTCCAAATCATGTCCATGCCGAGCTCTAATAAGAGAGCAAAATCTTGCCCAAGCTTCAGGCAATTTCTCTCCATCTTCTTGATCAAAACTATAAATTCTCTGCAGAGCAATATGTTGAGCACTAGCGGGAAAGTATTTCCGAAAGAAAACATCAAGCAAACAACTTGGACTATCAATAGAATCAGGAGGCAAATTATTATACCAAATCTTAGCATCATCCTTTAATGAGAAAGGAAAAATCTTAGCAACAAAATAAGTACGCATCTTAACATCATCAGAAAACAAGCTACTTAAAGTAGAAAGCTCATTCATATGTTCTACAGCACTCTCTTTTTCAGTACCACAGAAAGGTGTTTTCTCAACAATAGATATATGAGATAAATCAAGAGAAAAGTCATAATATTTATCCTTAATGTTTATAGGAGATGTGGCAAATTTAGGATCAGGAGACAGTTTATATCTAACAGCATGTTGTGCAATAAGCTTTTTAAGGTTACTTGTACTAGTAGTAGCATTGCATTTATCAATAAAATCATCATCAAGTTCCACATAATCTTCATCAAGATCATTAGTCTCAGGTGAATTAACAGGTGTAACAGTATTTTCATTAGGAGTTTCAGTATTTTCAATTTGTCTAGACCTAGCAATTGTAGCATCTAGAAAAGGACCTAATGAACCAGTATTATCAAGCACAGTAGAAGCATCATCAAAATTATCAGAGGAATTTTCAGATTCAGCAGAAATACCAACACATGAAGTTTGTGGTGGTGAAACAAGTTGACTTATCACAGATGGTGAATCAAGAGCAGCAGAGGTACTCAGAGTTGTACCTTTTCTTGTAGTGGATGGTAATATGGCGACTTTAGTATCGCGAGGTTTACCCATGATAGAGGATTTGCAGTGAGCAATATCAATCCAAGTAAACTTGCAAATAAAGCTATGCTCCCGGCAACGGCGCCGAAAATAGTCTTGATGACCCACAAGTATAGGGGATCGCAACTTCGAGGGAAGTATTACCCAATTTATTGATTCGACACAAGGGGAGACAAAGAATACTTGTAAGCCTTAACAACGGAGTTGTCAATTCAGCTGCACCTGGAAACAGACTTGCTCGCAAGAGTTTATCAGTAGCAACAGTTTTATAGCAGTAGGAATAGTGAAATAACAGTAGTGAAATAAAAACAGCGTAGTGATTATAGTAAACAGCAGGATTAAAATACTGTAGGCACAGGGATGGATGAACGGGCGTTGCATGGATGAGAGAATTCATATAACAATCATGGTAGGGCATTTGCAGATAATAATAAAGCGGTATCCAAGTACTAATCAATCCATAGGCATGTGTTCCGTATATAGTCGTACGTGCTCGCAATGAGAAACTTGCACAACATCTTTTGTCCTACCAGCCGGTGGCAGCCGGGCCTCTAGGAAAACTAAATTAAGGTACTCCTTTTAATAGAGTACCGGAGCAAAGCATTAACACTCCGTGAACACATGTGATCCTCACATCACCGCCTTCCCCTCCGGTTGTCCCAATTTCTGTCACTTTGGGGCCTCGGGTTCCGGACAACGACGTGTGTATACAACTTGCAGGTAAGATCATAAAACAATGCATATCATGATGAAACAATAACATGTTCAGATCTGAGATCATGGCACTCGGGCCCTAGTGACAAGCATTAAGCATAACAAGTTGCAACAATATCATAAAAGTAACATCTACGGATACTAGGCACCATGCCCTAACAATCTTGTGACTATTACATGATCAATCTCATCCAATCCCTACCATCCCCTTCAGCCTACAGCGGGAATTACTCACACATGGATGGGGGAAACATGGCTGGTCGATGGAGAGGCGTCGGTGGTGATGGCGGCGATGATCCCCTCCAATTCCCCGTCCCGGAGTGCCGAACGGAGTTTCGGTCCCGAGGCGGAGTTTCGCGATGGCGGCGGCGTACTGGATGTCTTTGGAAATATGGTCGAACCCCCTGGCGTTTTTAGGTCGAAGGGATTTTGTAGTCGAAAGGGGAGCGTCGGGGGGTCGCCGAGGCGCCCATACCATAGGGCGGCGCGCCCCCCTGTAGGCCGCGCCGGCCTATGGTGTGGGGGCCACGGGCCCCCTGGCTCGCCCTTTCGGCCTCTCATCTTCACGGTGAAAATAGGCCCATTGCGATTATTTCCGGGGTTTTTCCTGAAAGTCGAGTTTCTGCACAAAAACAAGACACCAATGCAATTCTGCTGAAAACAGCGTTAGTCCGTGTTAGTTGTATCCAAAATACGCAAATTAGAGGCAAAACAATAGCAAAAGTGTTCGGGAAAGTAGATACGTTTTGGACGTATCAGTTGCTACAGTAGTAAACAACTTCCAAGACTCAACAATACAGTAAATAAAATGAAACTTGGGTTATCTCCCAAGAAGTGTTTTTCTTTAACGCCTTTCAGCTAGGCGCAGAAAGTGCAAATCAAGTATTGTCTAGAGATGAAGCATCAACATCATAATTGTTCTAATAATAGAATCAAAAGGCAACTTCATTCTTTTTCTAGGGAAGTGTTCCATACCTTTCTTGAGAGGAAATTGATACTTAATATTACCTTCCTTCATATCAATAACAGCACCAACAGTTCGAAGAAAAGGTCTTCCCAACACAATAGGACAAGATGCATTGCATTCAATATCCAAGACAACAAAATCAACGGGGACAAGGTTATTGTTAACCGTAATGCGAACATTATCAATCCTCCCCAAAGGTTTCTTTTTAACATTATCAGCAAGACTAACATCCAAATAACAATTTTTCAATGGTGGCAAGTCAAGCATATCATAAATTTTCTTAGACATAACAGAAATACTTGCACCAAGATCACATAAAGCATTACATTCAAAATCATTGAATTTCTTATTAATGATGGGCTCCCAACCATCTTCTAACTTCCTAGGAATAGAAGCTTCAAGTTTTAATTTCTCTTCCCTAGCTTTAATGAGAGCATTTGTAATATGTTTTGTAAAGGCTAAATTTATAGCACTAGCATTAGGACTTCTAGCAAGTTTTTGTAAGAACTTTATAACTTCAGTAATATGACAATCATCAAAATCTAAACCATTATGATCTACAGCAATGGAATCATTTTCCCCAATATTTTGAAAAATTTCAGCAGTTTTATCACAAGCAGTTTCAGGCAATTTTGCACGCTTTGCACTAGGAGTAGAAACATTGCCAACACCAATTATTTTACCATTGATAGTAGGAGGTGTAGCAACATGTGAAGAATCAACATTACTAGTGGTGGTAATAGTCCAAACTTTAGCTACATTATTCTCTTTAGCAAGTTTTTCTTTTTCTTCTCTATCCCATCTAGCATGCAATTCAGCCAACATTCTAATATTATCATTAATTTGAACTTGGATGGCATTTGTTTTAGCAAACCTAGCATCTTTAACTTCCTCAGGCATAACTTTAAGTTTTAAAAGATCAACATCAAGAGCAAGACTATCAACCTTAGAAGCAAGAATATCAATTTTACCAAGCTTTTCCTCAACAGTTTTATTAAAAGCAGTTTGTGTACTAATAAATTCTTTAAGCATGACTTCAAGACCAGAGGGTACACTCTTATTATTGTTGTAAGAATTACCATAAGAATTACCATAAGCACTACCATTATTAGAAGGATATGGCCTATAGTTGTTGTTACCATAATTATTCCTATAAGCATTGTTGTTGAAATTATTATTCTTAATGAAATTTACATCAACATTTTCTTCTTGAGCAACCAATGAAGCTAAAGGAACATTATTAGGATCAATATGAGATCTATCATTTGCAAGCATAGACATAATAGCATCAATCTTATCACCCAAAGAAGAGGTTTCTTCAACAGAATTTACCTTCTTACCTTGAGGAGTTCTTTCAGTGTGCCATTCAGAGTAATTGATCATCATATCATCAAGAAGCTTAGTCGCGGCGCCCAAGGTGATGGACATAAAAGTACCTCCAGCAGCTGAATCCAATAGGTTCCTCGAGGAAAAATTCAATCCTGCATAAAAGGTTTGGATGATCATCCAAGTAGTCAGTCCATGGGTAGGGCAATTCTTTACCAAAGATTTCATTCTCTCCCATGCTTGAGCAACATGTTCATTATCAAATTGTTTAAACTTCATAATGCTACTTCTCAAAGATATAATCTTAGCAGGAGGATAATATTTACCAATAAAAGCATCTTTACATTTAGTCCATGAATCAATACTATTCTTAGGCAAAGAAACCAATCTTTAGCTCTTCCTCTTAATGAGAAAGGAAAAAATTTCAGTTTTATAATATCACCATCTATATCCTTATACTTTTGCATTTCACAAAGTTCAACAAAATTATTAAGATGGGCAGCAGCATCATCAGTACTAACACCAGAAAATTGCTCTCTCATAACAAGATTAAGTAAAGCAGGTTTAATTTCATAGAATTCTGCTGTAGTAGCAGGTGGAGCAATAGGAGTACTTATAAAATCATTATTATTTGTGCTAGTGAAATCACACAACTTAGTATTTTCAGGAGTACCCATTGTAGCAGTAGTAAAAGTAAACTAAGCAAATAAAGTAAAGACAAGTAACTATTTTTTTTGTGTTTTGATATACAACTAGTAAATAAGACAGTAAATAAAGTAACTAATTTTTTTTGTGTTTTTTAATATGAAGCAAACAAGACAGTAAATAAAATAAAGTAAAGCAAGACAAAAACAAAGTAAAGAGATTGGATGTGGAGACTCCCCTTGCGGCGTGTCTTGATCTCCCCGGCGGCGCCGAAATTTAGCTTGATACGCGAAGCACACGTCCGTTGGGAACCCCAAGTGGAAGGTATGATGCGTATAGAAGCAAGTTTCCCTCAGTATGAAACCAAGGTTATCGAACCAAGGAGCCAAGAAGCACGTGAAGGTTGTTGGTGGAGGAGTGTAGTGCGGCACAACACCAGTGAAACCGGCGCCAACGTGGAACCTGCACAACACAATCAAGATACTTTGCCCCAACGTAATAGTGAGGTTGTCAATCTCACCGGCTTGCTGAAAACAAAGGATTAAACGTATCGAGTGGAAGATGGTGTTTGTTTGCAAAGAAAAGTAAGAACAATGATTGCAGTAGATTGTATTCAGATGTAAAGAATGGACCGGGGTCCACAGTTCACTAGTGGTGTCTCTCCAATAAGATAACTAACATGCTGGGTGAACAAATTACAGGTGGGCAATTGACAAATAAAGATTCAATACATATCATGATGATTACTATGAGATTTAATCAGGCATTACGACAAAGTACATAGACCGCTATCCAGCATGCATCTATGCCTAAATAATCCACCTTCGGGTTAGCATCCGCACCCCCTCCAGTATTAAGTTGTAAACAACAGATAATTGCATCAAGTATGGTGCGTAATGTAATCAACACAAATATCCTTAGACAAAGCATCGATGTTTTATCCCTAGTAGCAACAGCACATCCACAACCTTAGAACTTTCTGTCACTGTCCCAGATTAAATGGAGGCATGAACCCACTATCGAGCATAAATACTCCCTCTTGGAGTTACAAGTATCAACTTGGCCAGAGCCTCTACTAGCAACGGAGAGCATGCAAGAACATAAACAACACATATATGATAGATTGATAATCAACTTGACATAGTATTCTAGATTCATCGGATCCCACCAAACACAACATGTAGCATTACAAATAGATGATCTTGATCATGTTAGGCAGCTCACAAGATCTAAACAATGATAGCACAAGCGGAGAAGACAACCATCTAGCTACTGCTATGAACCCATAGTCCAAGGATGAACTACTCACGCATCAATCCGGAGCGGGCATGATGATGTAGAGCCCCTCCGATGATTCCCCTCTCCGGGTGCCAGGCTCCTGAATCCCCGAGATGGGATTGGCGGCGGCGCGTCTGGAAGGTTTTCCGTATCGTGGCTCTCGGTACAGAGTTTCGCGACGAAGGCTTTAAGTAGGCGGAAGGGCGGAGTCGGAGGGGTCACGGGGGCCCTAGGCCGCGCGGCCAGGGCCTGGGCCGCGCCGCCCTAGTGTGTCGGCGCCTCGTGGCCCCACTTCGTTTCTCCCTCGGTCTTCTGCAAGCTTCGTGGAAAAATAGGACCATGGGCGTTGATTTCGTCCAATTCCAAGAATATTTCCTTTGTAGGATTTCTGAAACCAAAAACAGAGAAACAGCTGGCGCTTCGGCATCTTGTTAATAGGTTAGTGTCGGAAAATGTATAATAATGATGTAAAGTATGTATAAAACATTCAAGTATTGTCATAAAAGTAGCATGGAACATAAGAAATTATAGATACGTTTGAGACGTATCAGGGTGACTAAAGGAAGTAGAAGGGAAGCTAAGGATACCTGGTGGTGGAACGATGAGGTCTAGAAGGTTATTAGGGAGAAGAAGGACTGTTTCAGATGCCTATATCTGGACAGGAGCGCAGCTAACATGGAGAAGTACAAGGTGGCGAAGAAGGCTGCAAAGCGGGCGGTGAGTGAAGCAAGGGGTCGGGCGTATGAGGACCTCTACCAACGTTTAAACACGAAGGAAGGCGAAAGGGACATCTATAAGATGGCCAAGTTTAGGGAGAGGAAGACGAGGGATGTCAACGAAGTCAAATGCATCAAGGACGGAGAGGATCAGCTTCTTGTGAAGGATGAGGCGATCAAGCGTAGATGGCGGGAGTACTTTGACAACCTTTACAATGGAGAGGTTGAGAGCTCTACCATTGAGCTAGACGACTCCTTTGATGATACCAGCATGTGCTTTGTGCGACGTATCCAGGAGTCTGAGGTTAAGGAGGCGTTAAGGAGGATGAAAGGAGGCAAGGCGATGGGTCCTGATGGTATCCCCATCGAGGCGTGGAGAGGCCTTGGAGACATAGCGATAGTATGGCTAACTAAGCTTTTCAACCTCATTTTTCGGTCAAACAAGATGCCCGAAGAATGGAGGCGGAGTATTTTAGTACCAATCTTCAAGAACAAGGGGGATGTTCAAAGTTGTACTAATTACCGTGGAATCAAGCTGATGAGCCATACTATGAAGCTATGGGAGAGAGTCATTGAGCACCGCTTAAGAAGGTTGACAAGCGTGACCAAAAACCAATTTGGTTTCATGCCTGGGAGGTCTACCATGGAAGCCATCTTTTTGGTACGACAACTGATGCAGAGATACCGGGAGCAAAAGAAGGACCTTCATATAGTGTTCATTGATTTGGAGAAGGCCTATGATAAGATACCTCGGAATGTCATGTGGTGGGCCTTGGAGAAACACAAAGTCCCAATAAAGTACATTACCCTCATCAAAGATATGTATGATAATGTTGTGACAAGTGTTCGAACAAGTGATGGCAACACTGATGACTTTCCGATTAGAATAGAGCTATACCAAGGGTCAGCTTTGAGCCCTTATCTTTTTGATTTGGTGATGGATGAGGCCACAAGGGATATACAAGGAGATATCCCATGGTGTATGCTCTTAGTGGATGATGTGGTGCTAGTCGACACTACAAGAAATGTGTTAACTAGTGACCTTCTCATAGTGACCGTGGATGAATTAGTCATAAATCTATGACCATTTGGCGCTAAATGGTCCTAAGGCATTTTTGAGGGTGTAAACCCGAAATCATTACGACCATTCCAGTCACAAAGGTCCTAATTTCGTTACTTGAATCGGTCATAGAGAAAATGATACGGTCCATGACCTTATTTTTAGCTGATTAAGACCAATTTAAATGGTCGTGGCTCCTAATTCGTATGGTTTAATATTACTTGTTGGCCACCTCACCAATATCGCCTACGTGTCATGTCCACATCTTAACTTTTGCAGAGGTGGCTACTTTTAGACCAACCACTAACATGTGAGACCCACATACTGGCCTGGAGGTGCATGATCGACCAATATCTTAGCAGGCTCACACACGACCCCACCAGGCCGAGCCTTTGGACAAGTAACACACAAACACACGGCCCTACCAAGCTGATCCAAATTTACAGGCGGGGCCAAGATCAACCAGAAACCGACTAATAAAGCAAACCAAAAAATCATTTTTGGGAGGATTTGAACCCCGTGGTCCCTCAAAAGTGGTCAAAATGGCGGGCGAAACCATCCTTTGCTAGGTGTTGAATATTGCACAACTCTTTGAGGATCTCTACTACCCATGAACCTAACAAAAAAAAAATTTTGTAAAAAATCATAAGCATGCTATCAAACACATGTAGTTCAACTTTACCTCACTTCCTACTGAATCGGCATAAATTTGTCTTTTTTGTGGGCACTCCTCTATAGCCAATTGAAAATCATCGATCAGCTACCCACGGATCAGCCCGATGTCAATCGTCCAAAAAAAACTTGCATCCAACACCCGAAATATCTACCGCCCACGTGTAATCCCGCGCTGGACTTTTGCTCGCGCGCTGAAGGAGTCTAAAATTGGACCGAGCGATGTGTGGCATCCAAAATTCGAGCCCAGACGTGGGATACGAAAGTTGAGCGATGCGTGGCATCCAATAGAACTACTCTCCCACAGGTTAAAAAAAACGAACCACTCTCCCCACGACCTAGTCCCCTCCCAGGTCCCAGCGCCTCCTCCCATTTCCTCCACCTCCGCCGCCGGCCAAGATCCCGGCTAACTCCGGCGACGCCCTGGCACACTGAACCCCGCCCGTGAATCCTCTCCTCTCCCTCTATCTATTCCACCACATCGAACCTCCAAATCGTCCGCCCCAATGCAAACCCTAGCACGGGATCCGGGAACAGCTACAGGAGGTGCATGGCGACGGCGGCGCCCCGGCATCGCGCGGTGGTGTCGCGGCTCCCGATCGGCTTTACCGCGCGGGGCTTTAGATGCGGCCGGCCAGCTAGTCCCGGCCTTCACCGACGCGGGCGACCTGAGGGTCTGCAGCACGCGGACAACCGCATCCGGGCGCCACAGACTTCTCCGGCGCCGGCCACCCCTCCTCATCGTCGTTCCCCATCAAGGCAGGCTTCCACCATCCTCTCCTGAATGAGCCCCCGCGGGAGATCGACGCCGGCGCCCTCTTCCCTACACCACAAGGTCGACCCGCTGGTGGTTGCCCTCGCTGGCGTCGTGTGGCAGGCCTAGGCACGGCGAGCTGCTGCTCCTTCCTCAGGCGACGTTCACGACCACAACCTGCTGCTGGAACGCACCTCACCAACCTCATGCTGCTGGTGAGGTTCTCTACTCCTCAAAGTATTTGTCCTGGAATTTATTTCTTTCATTTATGTGGTGTAGTAGTAGGGAAATCGTGTGTGCATAGGCAGTGGGTGCATAGTAAACCAATTGTTTCAATTTGCTCTTAAAATGTGCATCAGCTCTCACATTAATTTGATCTATAGGATGGCTTGCATCTAGGATGTGCAGCAGCTCTCATAACTTTGGTTTCGAACTGCAGTCTTGCACGCATCCTATTGAAACTGTGCAATCTGATCTGGTCTTGATCATAGTTGTAACGGGCGACAGACACGAGTTGCCTCTTTTTTTATTGCAGTAGCAGAGACCTGGCAAAGAGACTCATATTTATTTCCTTGGAGTGCGTTGGTGGACCAGTATTTTGTTGTTGTGAATGCACACCGTCATCTCCCCCTTGTATCTTTCTTGATTAGAACAAACTTTGGAGAAAATCCACCGCGAGTAAAGTTGGTCCATTCTATGCATGCATGAAGCTGCATGTATGCTTTATGCCGTGAGCTGCTTTCATCAGCCCTGACCCAACAACAGCCTCTCAAGATTCTGTGCCCTCATCCCCCGTCTTTTTAAATTACTTAATGACAATGGGTAGATGTGAGGTGCCTGTGCTTGTTTCCTTGTTCGGTTTGTTATGATATGAAGTGCCTGTGCATGCTCGTATTTGTCCCTAGATGCTATGTACTTGTTCGGTTTGCTATGATCTCAATTACTGATATCTGTTTTGAATGTTTTGTATGCATATATGTGTCAATTTGTGGCCGGATATAACACAGTGACACAAAACAATAAGCTGACATTTTGAATGCCTATTTATTTTAGAATACTGACGTTGTAATGCTTATTGATAGCTTTCCAATGGAAGTGTACTTCAATTCGAATTGATGTGTGTCGCTAGTTGCTACCTAGATAATGAGCACGTCAATTACCCTACTGTATGCTGCAAAGAAAAGTATTTGTAATATTCTGTAATACTTGCTCTATTTCATAAATAGTCCATTCAACTTCATTGAGTTAGAGCAGGTCTAACAGACCCCTTAAAAGGCCCAACCCCGTAAAATAACCGTCGAATACAGGGCCAAACCCTTACTCGGCCGTCTAGCAGACCCCGTAAAACAGACCCCCATCGATTTTTTACAGTTTCGGCTACGGGGTGGCTTCTGGCCCCTTACTTGTACGGGGCGGGAGGCCGAATACAGGGCCAAACCCTCACTCTCGCGCGCTGAATTTTCAGGAAATAGTAACTGCAATTCATCTCGCTGCTGGCATGGTAGGCAACCGGCGCGGCGTGGTGGTCGGGTGGAGGAGCAAGGGCGGCGAGGGCGAGCACACGGCGCCAGCGCAGGTGTCCCGGACGGCGCGGCGCGGGCGCGCGTGCGGCGGCGCCGTGGCGGACACGACGACCGGCGGGGCAGGGAGCGGCGGCCGGCGGGAGCGCGGGCAGGCGGGGGCGGGCGGCGGCAGGGTCGCCGGCTGGGGGCCGTCCGTGCCTTCACGGACGCGATGCGGGCGTGGCGGCGCGGGAGCGGGAGGCGGGCGAGCGGCGCGGCGGCAGCGCGCGGGCGGGGCCGCGGCAGGGGGCGGCGGGGCGCGGCCGCCGGGCGGGGCAGGACCTGGGCAGGGTAGTGGCTGGAGGAAGAAGAGAAAAAAGAAAAAATTATTGATTTGGCATATTCCTAGAATATGCCCTTTTACAGTTTAGCGATACGGGGACTGCTAGCTCGGACGAGTTTTCGGCCGATCGAAATGGAATACAGGGCCATTTTTTCGTGTTATACGGGGCGAAAATTTAAGGGGTCTGTTAGACTTGCTCTTATATAGTTGTATGCTGCTTATTCCCTCGCCAAATCTTTTGATTTCTATTCAACTACATTATAACGCGTGCTACAATACACATTTCTTCTTTTCTTCCATCATATATTGCTGTCACTGTATCTTCTTTTGTTGAATTGAATGCAAGTAACCAATATATATCTATTGTTTTTTCGCCTTTCTCTAGAGCATCAAGAATTCTGAATGCCCAACTGAGCTTGCGCCTGTTGATGGGAGGTCTAAGGTGAATGTAAATCTTGTCCATAAGGAAGAAAAATGTCCTGTAAATATCTTCAAGGTAATTTTCTGCAGTCGCTTATTTTTTTTTATAGTGTTGGTGTAGCGCATGAGCACGGTGGACCACTGAGACGATGAGGCAAGATCATAGCCAAGAAGAAAAATCATGTGTCCTCAGGTGCTCTCCACGGACCAGCTTCGAGAGGACCTCAACGAGGTGCTCCAGTCCCACACTGTCTACTCTAACGTCTTCAAGGGCGTCCGACAAACTCTCCAAAGTACGCGTCAAGGTACACGACATACCACTGCTCTCTTGGGTTCTCTATCTTGTCCTGTGGATTGTAATCGATGCTACGAATTTCCTACTGATTTTCCAACTTGATTGCTTATTACTGTTGTTGTTATGTTCTACAAGATATTGGAGAAATGCGAGTTCCAAGTTTCTGGCAAGGAGAGGGAGCAGCAAGCTGCAGTCAGGGAGGAGTACGCCAGGACGGCCTCCGGAACAGAGGAGGAGAAGCAGAGCAAGGAGAGAACCATGCAAGACAAGGGGTAACTTGAGAGTAGGAGATCACCGTCCTCTATTAGAGTGGGTATCCTCAAACAAGCTAGGTAAAGTCATATTGGAGGGCACACGTAATCAATTCTCTGTAGGTTCCGTTCTCGTATTCAGATTTTGGTATCCTTACAACTACAACTTTATGTGCGTATACGAATCAGGTTTAGAGCCTGATGTTTGATAGCTAGAACATGTTTTTGGTAAAGGTTCAGATTCCAGTTAGTACCTGTGCATTTCAGTGATGTTTTAGCAAAATATAATTTGCATGTTCATCTCTGAAAATTCACTAAACATTTATTCGGCAGCTAGAACGAGGGTAGCATGGGCTGTATGTGCACTTGCTTGCTTATTGAACTGGAGCACGTCCTGTTTTGCAAGTTCTAGTGAAACTGGATCTTAGAGCATTTAGTTTACATATGACTAAAAGTATGTAGTACTCAGCTCGCTTTATGCATGATAGTTAATTTTTAGAGAAGCCCATAGTATGAGCAGTTCTGATTGCATAGCTAGCCACTATTATGTAGGGAAATGTGAATTGCTTTAAACACATGTATTCTTGCCAAATGTGTTTCAGCTAGTTTAGTTGATAGCGTACTGTTTTGTAAAATTTATGTACAACTTCTAAAATTGCAATAAGGAACTTATTCCTGATTCTTTGCAGCTTCGTGTACCTTGCTTCCTTGCCTGTTTGAGTGATTAAAGTGTGCAAATAGATGTGCAAATATAAACAACCAAACTGAACCATATTAACTCTGGCATGTGGCACTCGTTGTGCTGATATCTTACTATCTCTAAACAGCTGTGTGTTTGTTGATGATATGAGATTCCTTTAAGTGAAGGAAATAATAGTAGTACTTGGTATTTAGATAAAAATGCTTATGTTTTTCGTTAGGTAACAAAATTTTCCCAAGACCTGTATGGTCATATGAAGTTTTAGTGTTTTGTACGTATGCCAGAATGCACCCTTGATTCCAAACCAGTTTTGAACCAAATGCTCGGACAAGATCATGCACCTTTTTCCAGCTAGTATGCATGTGCAAGTTCAGATATGGACTTGCCGTTATGTTATTACTATTTTAATTTAGAAGCATTTTCATGGTATGATCTTTTTTATGTTGTATTATCATGTAGGAGTGATCAAGAGAAGTATGATAGAGCTCAAGGTTGAGGAATCTCAAAGAGAAGACTCAGCAAAGAAATGGTAGCTAGTTATTGCCCATAGTAGTTATAATTTGGTAGTTCGGACATCTATCCATGTGATACATAATGTGGAAATATTGTAATTGACTTAACTATGGCAGCAAGAGATTTTTCTTCGTATTAAAGATACGATGGTTTTCTGGTTGTGATGTGACTCGAACTACTGTGAAGTTTCATGTGCTCTCTATCTGTTATGTACGCATTACTGGCTGTTATTTTAAAATTTTCGTTTGACGTGAAAGAATTAGAAATTGATGATTAGGGCCTGATACAAAAAGGCTCAAATCGAAAATAAATGATACAAAAGGTACTGGTCGAAAATAAAAAAAGGCTGAAATGTTGGGCTCGGCCCATGCATCATAGAAACATTGTTGGGCTCGCTCATTTGAAGCACCAAACTGGACTGGGCTGATTTTGATTTAGGACCATTTGGTTTGGTCGTAGATTTTCCACGTAGGATTGGCCACGTCGGATCTGACGTGGACAAGCCAAATCGCCCATGACCAATAAATTAGTCATAGAATCTACGACCATCTATTTTGGTCGTAGTCCTCTGTGACCAATACAAAATAAAGGTCGTTGTGAGCCGTCAGTGACGCTCAACTGGCGACCAACAGTTTTTGGTCATGACGTGGTCATAAATGATGTACAATGACCTTCCCGTGACCAATATGGAGGGTCGTGAGTTAGCATATTTCTTGTAGTGCGATGATAGCCGAACGGGGATTAATAGAAAGTTAGAGTTGTGGAGGCGAACTCTAGAATCGAAAGGTTTTAGGCTTAGTAGAACTAAAACTGAATACATAAGGTGCAATTTCAGTTCTACTAGGCACGAGGAGGGAGAGGTTAGCCTTGATGGGCAGGTGGTACCGGAGAGAGACACTTTTCGATATTTGGGGTCCATGTTGTAGAAGGATGACGATATCGATGAAGATGTGGGCCACCGAATCAAGACTGGTTGGATGAAGTGGCGCCAAGCTTCTGGCGTACTCTGTGACAAGAGAGTCCCACAAAAGCTAAAATGCAAGTTTTATAGGACAGCTATCCGACCTGTGATGTTGTATGGCGCGGAGTGTTGGCCAACGAAGAGATGACATATCCAACAGTTAAGGGTAGCAGAAATGCGCATGTTGAGATGGATATGTGGCCATACAAGAAAGGATCGGGTACGGAATGACGATATACGGGAGAGAGTTGGGGTAGCACCAATTGAAGAGAAGCTGGTCCAACATCGTCTCAGATGGTTTGGACATATCCAACGGAGGCCTCCGGAAGCGCCAGTGCATAGCGGGCGGATAAAGCATGCTGAGAATGTTAAGAGGAGTCGTGGTAGACCAAACTTGACATGGAAGGAGTCCGTTAAGAGAGACCTGAAGGTTTGGAATATCGACAAAGATTTAGCCATGACAGGGGTGCGTGGAAGTTAGCTATCCACGTTCCGGAATCATGACTTGGCTTCGAGATGGGTTTCAACTCTAGCCTACCCCAATTTATTTAGAACTGAAAAGCTTGGTTGTTGTTGTTATTTTTACGGGCTCTGCTAGAGATGCTCTAACAAACAAGAAAATACATATTTATAAATAGCCTTTGAGCCGTCGCACAGCCAGAACACAGTACAAATCGCCCTAGTTTTTCCTGTGTAGAGCTCGTACGATTTGAAAAGGTTGGAAACATGTGTTTGGACAGCCGCTTGGCCCCTAGTCATGGTCGTGTAGTATGCTGCAATATGTACTTGCTGGTACAGTGATATTTTTCACAAGCTACTGTAGCTTCTCTCTCTTTCTCTTTTTTCTCTGGATGTTCTTTCATTACAGTGGAGTGGGATTTCAGCATATTCCTGATCCGATTTTCTGAAACGGAATGATTTTCTAGATATCAATACTAGTGCATCTAGGAGCAGCATTGGGCTGACTACTGTGAAGGAATAATTAAGGAATACAACTATAGTATTATACGTATTGCTGCAAAATTCGCACCGCTGCACCTGCAGACTAGCTTGCAACAATGAATGAGTAGCTTGCGTGCATGTAGTCAATCGAGGATGTGGAAAATGACTCTTGCTAGGCTAGTAGTGTAGCTAGCTGCGCGTGTTTGCTCGGATTGTGACTGGTGCTTTGCTCTACCACGCCATATCCTCCCGTCTTTCAGACGAACAGACACTACGAAGCGTGGGTGCAGTGCAAGGCGTGCGTGCGGCAGGCGCGCTGACGTACGCGCGGGTCAAGGGATTGACAATGGCGCGCCCGTGAGCGATCGCATCAAGCCTTTTTCTTGTCAGAAACGGACACCTCTGCCGTCTAGTCTTTGAACAGCATATACGTATATATGTACCGTGCTTGTAATCACCTCCCTCCGTGAAGGAAACCATCGCTCCAGCCGCGCTCCCCAACCTAGATCTTCATCCGTCCTTGGCAACTACCGAGCCATGGTCGCCAGAACCGCCGCCGTGTCCGCGCGCCTCCTCCGCTCCTCCCCGAAGCACCGTTTCTACGAGGTGCGCGTCGCCGGCTACGCCACGGTCAACACCACCGTGACCTCGAACCCGGGCGTCGCGCGCCGGTGGGTGTACTCAACACTGTGGCGCAGAACCCGTCGCCTTCGCTCCGGCGCCGGATTCACCGTCGGCATGGGCGTGCAGTGGACCCCTTCCTTCCGCCGTCTGGGCGCCGAGCCGCGGCCGGGCACGCTGCAGCTCTGCTGCGGGCGGCGGTGCCTCGTGTTCCAGATCGCGCAGGCCGGCGGTGCCGTGCCTGCCATTCTCCGACGCTTCCTCGACGACGCGCGTGTGGGCTTCGTCGCGTACAACATCGGTTCCGACTGCCGCAAGTTGAGGGACTACCACGGCCTGGAGGTGGCGCGCCCGCAAGAGCTTCGCGTCGTGACGGGCATGGGCAATGCCTCCATGGAGCGCATGGCGGATCAGGTCCTTGGGTGGTGCGGCGTGAGGAAGATGAATTGGGTGGGCATCAGCAAGTGGCACCGCCGCACGCTGTCGAAGAATCAGGTGATATACGCCTCCATCGACGCCTGCATCTCGCATTACATCGGGGTTCGGCTGGGAGTCAAGCCGGACACCCGATGTGGACAGGGACTCTGCTTCTGAATCGGACGCGTAGAAGCCAGACTCACACCATGCAGCGATCATGGTTCAAGTGATTTCACGTGTCAGAAAATCCAATTTGCAGCCCCGTCGTAATAGTTTCTCTTATGTGATGAGCATGTCTGGTTGCTAGCATTGCAGTCTAAATAGCTTTTATGTTTGTTGCGTCTGGATGCTTTCTATTTTGTTCAGTCATCCTTGTTTTACTTGATGTGCTAGATTATCCTTTTTGCAGTGACATTTGCCTTGATGGATTAATTTGGATCCTTACATACTTTTTGTCCAACATTTGATTTTCTTTTAACACATGCACTCCCTTTAATCTAAATTATTTGATATAAATTAGTTATCGTAGGTTCGATGAATCTAAATAAATTTAGGCAACTTTCATTTTGCATAACCTGAAACAATTAATTTAAATCAGAGGAAGCATATATCCAAGACAGGCATATAATACTCAGATCTCTAATGTCTAACTACGTTTTCAACGTGTCCTTTATTAGAGCATCTCCAAGGCCGCGCGGTAAAACAATTATACAACGCCGTTTTCCTAGTTTCAGCGCACGTGTTTGCGAATCGCTTCACCAGGTGACCGTTGGACAATGTTGATGTCGTTCAACGTACCGGGCAATTCGAAAACAGCATGCCAAATCCAAAATTTGTAGTCAGCTTCAAGGATTTCAAGGATTATGGTGGAATCCTTTTTGTGGCCTTTGAACTGTCAATGCCATGCGGCAGGACAATTTTTCCAACTCCAATGCATGCAATTGATGGAACCAAGCATACTTGGAAATCCGCAATTTTTGTTAAACTCAAGAAGC
Source organism: Lolium multiflorum (assembly GCA_030979885.1). NCBI lineage: Eukaryota > Viridiplantae > Streptophyta > Magnoliopsida > Poales > Poaceae > Lolium > Lolium multiflorum. The sequence goes on along the minus strand of CM061749.1, from coordinate 134,600,957 downwards.
CTTGGCGTATCAGCTTCATTGGGTGCTCGCAAATAAACCTCGCCGAACACCTTCACCACTGCAACGGCAAAGCGCTTGACACACTTGATAGCTTGGCTCTCTCCCATCGCTAAATGGTCATCAACTAGATCAGTTGGTATATCTCGTATGCCAACATATTCTAAGCAGCGGTGACTTTTTGCTCTGCACTATGTCCTAGTTCTCCGGCGGCATTCCTCCGTTGCTCAAGGAACATGTCGTACCTTGAGCTCTCCAAAAACGGCGACGAAAATAGCTCTCTAGGAATGTGGCTTTCTCCGCAAAATAGCTATGCATCAGCTTCTCGTGTCCTTCTATCCTCTCCCGCCACAGTTTTTGTCGACCAAGAACGAAACCACCATGATTCGGCCTCTTCTTTGCACTCATAGACTGTAACATCCCAAAAATTTCAAAAACCAAAACAAATGAATTTCCCTAGTTCCAAATTTTGGAACCAACAAAAACTTTTATTAAATTAAGTCTGGTAAATAAGAATCCTGCTTAATCCTTGTGCTATTGCCATGATTGCTTGTTACTAGTACTTAAAATAATCTTAAACCCTAAAAACTCACCCTTCTTTTCATCATCCCAATAAAAAAAAGAAATTAAAAATGCCATAAAGGCATATGAGAGTAAAATAGCAAATTTGGGAATTTGAGAAGATTGACCCTAGGACTTGTTGTGATGGAGGGATCACCTCCATATATCATGTCAACACTTAACAACCCCATTGTGACTCAAACCAAGTCAAATAAAAAAAATAAAATACCACCTATGCATAGAAGCCTATGTGACACATAGCCAATTCACTAAACTTTGACCTATGACTTCAAACCTTGGCTAAATGGTGTGAAACCATCTCTAAACCTAATATAACACTAAATGGACCCTAACCCATGTCCAAGTGAAGCAAGATAAACCCTTGACAAGTTTATTAAAATTTAACACCTCATCTCTTATGTAATAAGGCCAAATTAGCAAATCTTTGAACAAGGCCAATTGAATTGGTTTCAATGCTCTTAAAATGTTTCTAAACTAATAAGAACCACATTAGAGTCAACCAAAGTCAAATCCAATGGAGAGAATTCAAATGGTGAAGTATTTCCATTTTTACTCACATACACATATGCCAATTTTGCAAATCTTCAACCAAGGCCACCATTGCTTGATCCCTTGCTTGTAGAATGTTTATATATGATAAATAAACACAATTGCATCAAAGAAACCAAAATCAAATCAAAGCAAAACTCAAAATCAACATACATGTGATAATGGTCATTTGGCCATTTTATAAAATGTTCCCCACTTTACCCCTCTGTATTTCTCAATTCTCAAACCAAACTTGGTCAACTATGACCATGTCATCCAAGACCATGTCAAGTTCAACAACTTCCATGTTGACCATCCCTGCTGAAGTTGACCAGGTTGACCAGTAAAGAATTGCCAAGTGGAGACTTTGAATTAATGAGAAGATAACCTCAAATTTGAAATCTCACAAATCTTCACCAAATTGACCACCACCACCACCATTCTTTCTCTTTAATTATATCTTTGAGCTCCACTAAAAAGAAATCCAAATTTCGACCAAAATGTTCTTGCGGCCATTTCCTCGAACACCTGGCAGGCAACATTTGGAAATGGTGAGACATGCTTTTACACACCAGTTTTTCAACTAAACCCTGCATGATCAGAGCTGATCATTACTCCCCCTTGTCCCCTGCATCTTTCCCAGTACTTGCTTTGGATGATTAAAGCCTGTGGAGAGCAAAAACCGACCATGCCGTGCCCCATGCTCACCCACATACACTCATCCTCTCTACCCCTTCCCTATCCCTCTCACCATGTCAAATAAGTAGCCTACCCTCCCCTGAGCACGCCAGTACCCTTCCTAGCTCCCAGCTTGCACGGTATTGGCCGAACGAGGCGCGCCCATGCACGCCCAGTACCGTGCCAGGCACGCGGTGAGCGCGCCCAGACGACGCCCTGGACGCGCCGGTGCACGCCTTCGCCTGGACGCTCCCGTCCTTCTCTCCCTCTCTCCTCGCGCATGCTCGCTCATCACCACACCAGTACACGCCTAGACATCCTCGATAGCCCGCGCGTACACCCTAGCCGTCGCCATGATCGCACCTCTGCCGCGCCGGTACTGCCAGCCCTTGATCATTGCCAGCACGCTCCCGTCCTTCCCCTTGCTGCCCTTCGCGCGCTAGCTTCTCCTAGCAGACGCCTACACGACGCCCCCATCGCCTTGCCCCTACGCGTCCTGAATCGCCGGCACCACCGTCGACCTCGCCGCACCCCCACGGCCACCCAGCGCATCTATAAATAGAGACCCCCTCAGCCTTCTCCCTCCACACCAAACTCGCTCCACTCTTCCTTCTGAGCCTCCTCAACCCCTCTATCATCCACATTGCGTCGTAGAACTCTCCAATTGAGCCGTCAATCGCCGGAGCCCGCCGCAGATCAATCCGTTGATCCACGCCACCCCGAGCTCCGCCACGGTACCAGGGGCCTATTCGCCCTCGCCAACGACGCCTCGACCACCGCCCTCGACCGCCGGCGACCTCCAGCGCTCTCCGACCCCCTACCTCGCCGGCGCAGCAGGCTCCCCTCCCCCGTCGACGACGACGAAGCTCCACCGTAGATCCTCGATCAAATCCAACGGGCCAGGTTAGCACGTACCGATTCGGTGTTTAATAGTCGCTGACGTGTAGACCCCACCGTGTCAGCTGGCCCGCGGCGGTGAAACGTTAGCTGGGCCGGCCCAGTCCGTTTAGTCAGTTTAGCCCATTTTGTTTTCCCGCGCGGCCCAGGAATTCAAATTCGATTTAATCTATTTAGTTCAAATCCAATACTGCTGCCAACTTCAAAATTTAATAGTTTGAAATCTACCAAACCAAATCTAGCAAATTTTATATATTTAGAAAGCTCATGAAATTATCTAAACAATGTCACTGGCCTCATGTCCAAATTCGTAATTAAATTTAAATGATAAAAAAATAACAAGGCAGGGCCTTTTCTGACTTCAAATAAATATTAAAAATTATCTAGAAATGATTTTAAGTTGATTCCAACTCTAATAAATCACATTTGACATAATCTAATTGTTTATGCAAAAATATAGCATAGTTGTTTTGCATGATCATGGTCTAAAGTTAAAATAATGGCTATGGCACTATTTCTAGCCCATTTAATCCATACACATAGAATTATTTAAATAGTATGAGGGCTTCTCTCTCATTTCAATTATGATCTTGGGTAATTCAACAATAGGTACTGACCTTAGTCAAGTAAGTCTCATGCTTAATTACTTATAGATTTTAAAATCATTTAGAGGATAGTTTAACCCATATGAGGTATAGCCTCTCACTAAAATCATTAAGCCAAATAGTTAAATGAAAATTAATAACACATATATTAATAACCCATAGGCTCCATTTTGAAAATATTAAATCATTCTCATAAGTAGTATTTAAATGTTCCAAACCTAGTTATTAAATTAATATGAGATACTTGGTCTCATTTAAATCTTGCCTCCACCATATTAATATGAAGTAGATCCCATGGTCCATTTAAAACTCACATTAAATTAATTAAAAATATTTAACCATGGCAAGGTGTTATTAAAATAGTATGAGGTGCTCACCTCATTTAAATCATCTTTCTCAGATAATAGGAAGTAATGTATTGACCTTTAATTTCCTAAGCTCATACTTGCTCCTTTATAATCTTAAATCTAAATAATACTATATTTTCCAAAGATTAATTAAATCACATGAGATGATGAATCTCATTTAACTCACTTTTCTCAAATACTAAGTGTGAAGTGTTGACCTTGGTCAACATGGGATTATCCCTGATTATTTAAAAATATTAAATCACATTAATAATAGTCCCTTAACTTAGTTGCAATTATGTGTTAAATTATATGAGAGATACTCCTCTCATTTAAATATTGTTCTCAAGTAATCCAATATGAGGTAGTGATCATAGTCTAGGTAACCTCATATTGAATTATTTGGTGGCATTAAATCACTACCATGTTAGTACTAAATTGCATGAGGTATGGAACCTCATTTAAAGCATTTTCCCAAATGATAAGTATGAAGAGGTTGACTTTAGTCAACCTAGGTCATATATTATTCATAAGAGAAATTAAATCTTAAGAAGATTCAATAAGAGGAAATTATTTTCTCACAAACTAAAGAGAAACCCTAACTCCATTTTCAACGAGAGGAAATTATTTTCCTATTATTAAATAAGGAAACCCTAGCATAATCTTGTAATAAATATTAAGTAGTGATGCTAGATTATTGTGTGAGCCACTAAGGCTAATTAAGAGTACTTAAGTATTGTTTGGTGATTGTATCCTCGTATTCGTTTATAGACGCTAGTACCGGAGACTATCAAGAGGAGGAGGTATTCTACCAAGAGGAAGAAGAAGAACACTTTGATCACCTCACCAATCAAGGCAAGCTAGACTAATGCAAGCTATTTTGTTAGCAAGCTAATATTAATGCCAGCTATTACCCGTGCAAGTAATCAACTTGCTAACCATCAGGGTGCAAAGCTCTACCAGAGCAAGGCATCATTACATTTTTCTTTATGAACCTATCCCAAAGTTTTTACCCTACAAGCTTTACTTGATTTTATTTATCAAATTTACTTTTTGGTTTATGATTCACTTGGTTGAATTATAGAGTAGTATAAGAGAATCACACTTAGCCTAGCCAGCTCCAAGATACTTATCACCCCTCATGAAATAGTTGCTAGTGCTAATCAATTAAAATTTGACTACTCTAGATGGGAACATGTGACTTGAAATGAAGTTGAAACCTTGGAATGATGGTTCATTCCATTGAATGACTTTGAAGGTGAATATGACCAGGAGAAGATAGTGATTTTTGGATAATAAACTGATGGTTGGGTTCGGATGCGATACCATTCCAATTTTGAAAGTACCCCCACAATACCCAAAATGGGTACGGGCTTAACTAGAAATTTATGTGCTTTAGTATGGGTTCCCTCTAAACAAGCGTCATCGGGGTTATGCCAAGGGCTGCCTCCAAAGCAATATGAGATATTGCGAAGTGACGTGATTGAGGTGAATTGTCCGGCCCAAGCCCTGTGCAGTTCCCGGGTTAACAGTTGGTTCTCACCGGGAGGCCAAGCTCATGGGGAGAGGTGCCTGTACTAGAGTATATAAGTGAAAGGTTATGGTTGGTAGTCCGCATACGGAGTATGATAAATCAGGGCCAGCTAACCCTGACGGATTATTGCAAATATTGTGGCACAAGTGTACGACCTCTGCAGAGTGTAGAACTATTCGAATAGCCGTGTCCACGGTTACGGACGATTGGAAAGGCCATACTGTTCCGTCATCAGACCATTTTCAAAAAAAAAAGTGACATATGACTGGTGACTTGCTGTTGCAAGTTGAATGGTGAATTGGGATTTGAATCACAACAAAGTTGTGGGAATGACACTAATGTTCCCACTTGAGTTAGTCTATTTGATTCAAGCATCTTTACTAAATGTTTATGAAATAAACTCGGCTTTATGCAAATAAACCTAGAGCTTAGTATCCCCTTACCACAATTAACAATGCTTACACTAGTATTAGTTTGCGAGTACTTTAAAAGTACTCATGGCTTTGTCCGCTATTCAAATGGCCAGACTATGAAGGTGAACAGTTGTACGAGGAAGATGGACAGCGAACGTCTACGACAACTAGGACCGCTCCTGACGTCAACAGTTGCCTGGAACAGATGGACCACGACCGTTACTTCGCTTCCGCTATGTGTTTTGTAATAGGATCTCTCGATCCACTATGTTGTATTAAGACTGGATCAGGTGATCCTTTGTTGTAAGAAGATTACGTGTTGTAATAAATGATGTGTTGTGATATCAAGCTATTATGTCTCGCAAAAACAATATTCCTGGGATTGCGATGAATGGCATAATAGGCATCTGGACTTAAAAATCCGGGTGTTGACAAGTTGGTATCAGAGCCATTGTTTGACCTTAGGAGACCCTAGTTAGAGTGGACGTTCGGAAAATTTTAGTTTCTAAAAACAAAGGAAGTGAGTATTTGTGAAAAACCTATTCATTTTCTTCTCTACCAGATCTTCTTAAAAATAATAAGCCATGCACCTCCTTATAAATCCATTTAAAATTTTGCCACACTTGTTCACATCTCTAACTTACTCATCCATTTCACTTTCAGATGGAGCCCTACGTCCAGACGGAGACCTACGATCTGGAAAACGGAGGAAGTCTGGTGTTTGAGCGCGACTTGTACCTAGTGTCCGAGAAGCTCGAACGCCCACCTCCCCAGTTTCACGGAGTCCGGATCCACAACACCCCCGCTGGGGAACAGCAGTGGATGATCACCGCTTGTCGTTGCCTAATCGACAATACCATGGAGGAGGGATCCTCACGAGGGGGAGAAGAAGTAGGGGCCATAGGGCGGAGTGCACACGGGACGGTGGTACGCGAGTTACCCAGCTTCGGAACACCTGCACGATGCTGCTGCTTGTCTGGAATTATCTGGGCGCTTGCGTGTTGTTACAATGGTTGTGGTTGTCCCTCTAGGGCTCCCGGGATCCGGCTTATAAAGGCGCACGGATCTAGGGTTTACATGGAGAGTCCTAGCCGGATTACAGATTGCCTAGTCTACGTTACAATATCTTGCCGTGTACGTCAAGGATCCGCCTCCCCTATACGTCGTACTGGATCCGGGTTCCTCATGGGCCTCCACGGATCCGGGTTCCTCCAAAGGTCGATACGGATCCGGCTATCTGATCCTGGGCCGGACTTTATCCTTCATGATCAACAGCAACTGGGCCGCCCGATGGGCCACATGCCACCATCACCGTCTATGGGCCACCCGGGCTTGCCGGATCTAGGCACTGCCGATGGTACACCCATGAAGTATACCCACAACAGTAGCCCCCAGAGTTCTCCGAGTTTCTCCTGCAGTTTCCGCCACGCTTGTACCTTATGATCTCCGGCATCGATGGTAACGCGGAGAAAGTTGAAGAACTCCAACTTCGTATCTTCTTTTTTCCAACTTATAAGTCGGAAGATTCCCCATCCTGCGGGACTTCATCCATCGACAGCCTTAGAACGTGTCTCCGGGTTACTCCCCTGCTTGCGAATGTGAACTGCTTATCTTCACGCTTTTACCCGGAGTCTTAACAAACTCAAACGGTTCCGCCAATTTTGGCGCCATTTTCGCGCGGTTTGTGCGGCAACTTATCTCTAGCCATTTTTACTGTTAGGGTTTAGGACACGTGTCATGCATCCAACGGCGCGACGCTTGCGTTCCGACCACAGGATGCGGAGCACGAATCTCATCCCTCAGCCTATAAATATCCACCGTCGACCCTAACTCTCATTCACCCCCCATTCTCACCTCTCTTCACAGCGCCGCCCGCGAGCTCTTCCTCCGCCGTGCCGGAACCCGCCGGAAAGTCGCCGGAGCGTCACCGGAGCGAGTCCACCACCGTGGTGTTCTTCGTGTTCTTAACTCCGACGAGCCACCGCACGAAAAACCTCGCCGCCGGCAACTCCGACCACCGCGAACTCCATTGCGGTAAGTTCTCCGAGCTTCGACCCTCTGCCGTAGTTGGTAGGGATGATCGCTAGGTTGACGATGAGGATCCGACTAAATTACGTTTTCCGCCACTACTCTTACATCTTCAGATGTCGTCCATGACTCCGCCTCCTGCCGACGAGCCGATCAATGCGACGCCCATCACCTCCGCTCCGCCTCCCTTCATCCCAATCCAGCTGGATCCTACCAAGGATTCCGGCAAAGACGTCGAGGGTACCTCAGCTATCCCTGAAAAGACATCTGAGGCGGAGAAGAAGGCGGAAGAGATGGCTGCCAAAAAATCCAAAGCTCGCCAACGGGACTCGGAATCCAAAGGTAAATGGTGGCCTTGCACCACTACGAACATCGAGCTGCAGAACTTAGAGGGAGAAGGGTTCTTGCAACCCGGAAGCTGGAGGGCGACTCCGAGTGCCCTAGGCCCGGCCCCTCAGGACAACGAGATGGTGCTGACGAAGGCGTTGGTGGAACGAGGCTTCTCATTTCCGCCTTCAGACTTCTTCCTCGAGATTCTGAAGGCTTATGGGCTCCAACCCCACAACATATCTCCGAACAGCGTGCTTGCAATTAGCAATCACGTCACTCTCTGCGAAGGCCATCTCCGGGTAGCTCCCGAACTCTCCCTGTTTCAATACTATTTTACTGTCAAGAAGGAGAGGATCCGGCAGTCCTCCGAACTGGCGACATGCGGAACCATCACCTTTATGCTTCGCCCGGGCCGCGTCTACCCCCACACCGACCGCCATGAATCCGCGCGGTACTGGTCCGCGGGCTTCTTCTATTTGAAGGACGTCTCCGACCCCGCTAACGCAAGAAACTTGCCACCGTTCAAGAACTGCCCCGCCACCGAGCTTCCGACATGGTCGCACTGCCCCCACATCTCCGAGTCACTCCAGCTCACGCGCGCCGTCAGGCGGATCTGCAAGCTGACGGAGGAGGGGCTGACGGGGAAGGACCTGACCCTCTCCTGGTTCACCAAGCGGATCCAGCCGCTTCAACACAGGGATCGCTTGATGTTCCAGTACACAGGGCGCGATGACCCGATGCGCGTCACAAAAGACAATCTTTCCGCCGACGCCCTCGACAAGAGAATCCGGGTTCTCATCAAAGTTCCGCGTGAACTTCGCGTTCACGTGTGCAACAAAGACATCCACATGAACGGCTCCGGAACCGCGGTACGTCGGCTTGATTGTAACCTCTTGTTTCCTTTTCGCATTCAAATTTTTGTCTAAGTGTTTAACTCTGTATCAGCTCGAAGCGCTCGAAGAGAACGAACTCGGAACTCTCCTCCGAGTTCCTTCCACCGGGAACACGGATCCGGATGCCGCGTCAGAGGCGGAAGCTCGACCTCCCGCCCCGCGAAGAGGAAGAAGGCCGCTCCCTCCAGCCCCCATGCGAAACGCGCCCGCGAAGTGCCTAGCACCGCTGCTACCCGGAGGGCGGAAGCGGAAAAGAAGCGCCTCTCACTGATTGACACCAGCAACAAGGGACAGCCTGATGTCCAGCATTTCTTCAAGCCTTCCGGGTAAGCGCCTATTTCCGAGATCCAGGTTCTGGCTTTACGCTCAAACTTATACTTTTATGTTTTTTCTGAAGTTCCGGTAGCCAGCCCCCCAAGGCCCCAAGGGCCCCGAAGAAAAAGGCCAAGCCATCTCCGGCTTCTTTTCCTATTACTCCCGAGGTTGAAGTTCCGCCCAAAGCTTCATCTGCCTCCAAGCCGGATCCGAAAGATATCATCAATGTTGATGATCTTCCTGAAGACTCCGCCCACCACGGCGACTCCGCCAAGGGAACCTCCTCACCTGTTCCTCCGTCAACTCAACCAGGCTCCGCTTTCGCGGGGCCGACAGAAGAAGAAAAAGAGCAAAAGGCAAAGCTCCTTCAAGTTACCAACGCGACTCGAGTCCACCTCCAACCAACTCCGTCTCTTCAAAAGCTTACCCTCTCACAGCGCCACGCGGAAGTTTCCGACATGCTGAACAAGGTGTGGGGGAAGCCGGACGAGGAGGTGCGTGAACTCGCCGACCTGGAGGATAACCTGAAGGAATTTTTCGCCAAGCACAGGGAAGTGCGGCAGGTAATACTAGCCCCCAAGCATTGGGTGATATATTTCCGTGTAACATGTATTAACCGATGCTTTCCCAAATGTACCTGAGGCGGAAATTTAAATTTTTTATACCAAGACTTTAAATTCCTCGCTAGCCCCCAAGATTTTAAACATCCGACTAACTCCTTGCTGCTTTGCAGACCACGCGGAAGCTGCACGAAGATCTGCGCGTGCATGTGCTGGAGCAGATCACGGAGATCGAGGGGCTGCGCTAGAACGCGGAAAATGGCCAACAAGCTATCCGACTACTTGAGTCCCGCCTTCAGGGTACGAAATCTGGGTCTTGCTTTTTGTTCTGATATAATTGTTCAAAATGCATAATATGTGCAATTTTGTCTACCTTCAGAAGAGACTGCCAAGCGCTCCAAGTTTGACGAGCTATCCGCCAAGGTCCAGGTGCTTGAGGCGGAGAACGAATCCCTCAAGGAATTCGTGAAGAACTCCGCTTCTCAAGAGAATCAAGCGCGGAAAGAGCTGATCGAAAAGCATGCCCGTGACCTGGCGGAGCTGAATGAAAAACTGGAGAAAAGCCAGGGCCGCGTCATTTCCGTGATCTCCAAGAACAGAGTTCTGGAAGCGGAGGCGGAGGCCATTGACAAACTTATCTTCCGTAAGCATTTTCCGTGTCGTTGATCCGACTACCTTGTAGTTTTTCTTTCTAACAGAACTAAACCTCCTTGTTTCACAGCGAGCCTTGGCTTTGAATGGTCAAAGGAGTCAAATCTGAAGAGGACAGAGGCATACGATGAAGCGCGGATTTCAATCGACGCGCTATTCGAAGCCTGTCGCGGAATTGCCAAGACTCTGTCTTTGAAGAAGGCTAAAACCACGCTCATTGACACGATGACCAAACTTATGCAACAAGTGCCGGATTTCATCAAGGACTGGCAGAAGTCTTCAGCACGCGGAGCCGCCTCCCTAGTCCTGGCCACCTGCAAGGCTCACTTTCCCTCGCTCAACCTGGCGAATGTTGCACGCGGAGCCCCCGAGGATTCCGACATGGGTGCCCTCCTCGCGGAGACCGAAGGCTATGAGCAGTTGTTCGTCAGGCGAGTTGATCACTCGTTCTGGTACAACCAACACGATCTGCCCTCGGGATTTTCCGATGCAGAGGAGGATGCAGGTGAGCCGGAGTATTATGGGGAAGGCTCCGGGTCAAGCGGCGAGCACTCCGGAGGAGACTCAGGCGATGACTCCAAAGCCGGATCTGGCGACAGCGATGGCGGCTCCAGCTATCAGCAGTCTGAAGAAGAGGACTCCGAGTAGAGTTCCTGTTTAAAACAATGAGAAATTGCATCATTTTGGCCCCGGAGTGGGTTTGTAATATAACTTAAATTCTTAAGTAGTTAGGGACGAAACAGGCATGCATGCGTGGGCGGAAAACACTTATCCTGCAATCCGTGTTAATATTATTTGCATGTTTCGTTTTATTGGAAAGCAAGTGCTGGTTTGATAATTTCCGGCTTGCCCATTTGACCTTCCACGAGCCGGAAAACCTGTGCCGAAAACGCTCGCCAGCGGCGACGAAGCCCAATGGCAATCCGTCAATAACCGCGGAAACAAGCCCCCAACCCAAGTGCCGGAAGTCGCTACCAGGAATCCATGGGTTTGCAACAGAAAAAATTTCCGCCAGAAAACTTAAGCTTACGTCCTAAGGGACGATTTTGAAAATCACAACTTTCATACACGCCTAGGCGGAAAGATCCAGCTCTGCGGTTTTAGTCGGAAAAACATACACGATCCAGAAATGAAAAATTAAAGGAGGTAAAAGACTCTAAGAGTGAACCAAAAGCTTTATTTCATTGATCATGTATCATAGATATTACAAGGTATGTAATGCGTAAAGCGCTAAGTGTGGAAAGGACGTAGCTGTGCTATGTTCCAGGGACGATCTGTTTCATCATATATGTCACCCGGATCTTCTCGTTTTCGTTTCCGATGCCAGTTGGCAGGTCTATCCTTTAGTTCCCGGAAATCAACGAGGTAGTAGGATCCGTTGTGTAGTACTTTGCTGATGACAAAAGGTCCTTCCCATGGAGTTTGCAACTTGTGATCTTTCACTTGGCGAAGGCGGAGGACTAAGTCTCCGACCATGAACGAGCGGTTCCGAACTCGACGGCTATGATAGCGTCGGAGCTTCTGCTGGTAAATGGTGGAGCGTTGGTCGGCTAGATTCCGAGCTTCTTCGATCAGGTCCACAGATAGCTGTCGAGCCTCGTCAGCAGTTTCTTCATTGTAGGCGGAAACTCGCGGTGAATCATGGATGATGTCGGTGGGGAGCACAGCTTCGGATCCGTATACCAGGAAGAAAGGAGTAAATCCTGTTGACCTGTTAGGGGTAGTTCGTAAACTCCACAGAACAGAGTCCAGCTCATCCGCCCAAGCTCCGGCTGCGCGGCGCAGCGGTTCTTCAAGGCGAGGTTTGATTCCGGCTAGTATAAGGCCATTGGCTCGTTCGACCTGACCATTAGATTGTGGATGAGCCACAGACGCAAGGTCAAGCCGGATCCCAACTTCATCGCAGTAATCCTTGAGTTCTCCCTGCGCAAAGTTTGTGCCATTGTCTGTGATTATGCTGTGTGGGATGCCGAATCTCGTTACGAGGCTGCAAACAAATTTTAGTGCCGTAGCACCGTCGGCTTTTCTCACTGGCTTTGCCTCGATCCACTTACTGAACTTGTCAATAGCGACCAGGAGGTATTCATGACCGCCAGGAGATGATTTCTTTAACTTACCAACCATATCGAGCCCCCAGACCGCGAACGGCCAGGTGATAGGGATGGTCCTCAGCTCTTGGGCTGGAGCGTTTGGTTGGGTAGCGTAGTACTGACAACCGCGGCAAGTTTTCACCAGCTTGTCAGCATCTTCTTTAGCTGTTAGCCAGTAAAATCCTAACCGAAAAGCTTTTGCAACGAGGGACCTGGGGGCGGCATGATGCCCGCAATCCCCTGCGTGGATCTCTCTGAGGATTTCAATGCCATCTTGACTAGAGACGCATTTGAGAAAAACCCCGTTTGCACTTCGTTTGTAGAGCTGTCCATCAACAATTGTGTAGGATCTTGCTCGTCTGATGATCTGTCGTGCGTGGACCTCGTCCTCCGGCAACTTTTGATCAATGAGGTAATCCAAGAACGGCTGAGTCCAGGCCGGAATGACTGCCATCACTTCCTTAGCCGGAGAAACTGCCAGATCAGGATTTTCCGGGTTTGCACCCTTCACCGAGGGTACTCGCAGATGCTCAAGGAAAATTCCAGGCGGAATTGGTTTCCTGCCGGATCCGAGCTTGGACAGCATGTCTGCTGCTGTGTTATCATCTCTCCTGACGTACTTGACTTCGTATCCGAGGAAGCACTTGGCGATCTCGTCCACTTCGTCTCTGTAAGCCGCCATGACGGAGTTTCTGGCGTTCCAGGTTTCGGCTACTTGTTGTGCCACCAGGTCGGAATCTCCGCAGCATATGATGTGCTTGATCCCAATTTCCTTAGCGATGCGCAGACCGTGTAGTAGAGCCTCGTATTCCGCCATATTGTTGGTTGCTTCGAAGTGAATCTGCAGGACGTACTGCAGTTCTTCTCCGGTAGGTGACTTCAGGGTGACTCCAGCCCCGAGCCTTGATGTTGCTTGGATCCGTCAAAGTGCATGACCCAAGCTTCAGGTTCCGGCACAGGTGTGCCCTCCGGTGCTTCAGTCCAATCCGCGATGAAATCCGCTAGAACTTGAGACTTGATTGCAGTTCGGGCTTCGTAGTTGATGTCAAAGGCAGATAACTCGATGCCCCATTTTGCTACGCGTCCTGTTGCGTCGGAGTTGTTGATGATTGTCGCCAGGGGAGCCTTGCTCACCACTGTCATTGGGTGCTCCTGGAAGTAGTGTCTCAGCTTCCGGCTGCCTAGGAAAACTCCGTATGCTAGCTTCTGAAAGTGAGGGTATCTCTGCTTGGATTCCGTCAGGACTTCGCTAATGTAATAGACAGGCCTTTGGACTCCGTGCTCAAATCCTTCTTCCTTTCGCACCACCATGATTACGAGGCTGATAACTTTGTTGGTAGCCGCTATGTAGAGGAGCATAGGCTCTGACTCAGCTGGAGCTGCCAATATAGGTGGGGAGGAGAGTATGTTCTTCAACTCCTGAAGTGCTTTATCTGCTGCCTCATCCCAGACAAATTTGTCTGTTTTCTTCAGCAGCTTGTAGAGAGGTAGGGCTTTCTCGCAAGACGGCTAACAAATCTGCTGATTGCTGCGACGCAACCAGTTAGTCGTTGCACATCTTTGAGACAAGTTGGCCTTTTGATGTTCAGGATAGCCTTGATTTTTTCCGGGTTAACTTCAATTCCCCTGTGGGAAACAATGAAGCCAAGGAGTTTTCCGGCTGGCACGCCAAAGACGCACTTCAGCGGATTCAACATCATCTTGTACCGTCGGAGGTTATCAAAGGTTTCCTTAAGGTCGCTCAGCAGGTCGGATCCCTTTCGGGTCATGACCGCGATGTCGTCGACGTAGGCGTGCACGTTCCGGCCAATTTGGTCCTTCAGGCACCGCTGCATCGTACGTTGGTATGTGGCACCTGCGTTTTTCAAGCCAAAAGGCATGGTAACATAGCAGTATGTGCCAAAGGGTGTGATGAAAGAGGTCGCCTTTTGGTCAGACTCCTTCATCAAGATCTGATGATACCCGGAATATGCGTCAAGAAAACACAGAAGTTCCGCCCCTGCCGTCGAATCAATGACTTGGTCAATGCGCGGCAAAGGGAACGGATCTTTCGGACAATGCTTATTCACGCCGGAGTAATCGATGCACATTCTTAGTATTTCAGAATTCTTTTTGGGTACAAGGACGGGGTTTGCGACCCAATCAGTATGGATAACTTCTACTACAAAACCTGCCTCTAGTAACTTTGCTAATTCCATTCCTATGGCGCGGCGCTTCTTGTCTCCAAAGCGTCGCATAGCTTGCTTCACCGGTTTTGCACCCGGATTTATGTTGAGGTAGTGCTCGGCGAGTTCCCTTGGTACTCCGGACATGTCAGAAGGTTGCCATGCGAAGATATCCATGTTAGCTCTGAGGAACTCGACGAGCGTGCTTTCCTATTTGGGGTCCATGTTGGCTCCGACTGAAACCTGCTTGGAGTTGTCACCTTCAATGAGGTCATGCTTCTTGGTTTCTATCGCGGCCTTGAACGAGGTCTTCTGTTCGGAGATCTGCTTCTTGGTGGTCTGCATCTCAGTTGGATCCACCGCGGCTCTGTAGCCTTGCAGCTCCTCTCCAGATATGACGGATTCTGCAAAGGCGGCTTCGCCTTCCTCGCAGTCTCTAGCTTTCTTGTAGTCTCCGGACACGGTGATCCAACCGTTAGGACCCGGAATCTTGAGCTTGTTGTAGATGTAGCATGCCCTGGCGTGGAACTTGTGGTAGGTGGGCCTGCCGAAGATTACGTGGTAGGAGCTTTTGAAGGGCACCACTTCGAACGTGATCATCTCTTCGCGGTAATTGTTCACATCGCCGAAGGCCACGGGAAGTTTGATGCTGCCCAGAGAGTTTGCCTTCTTACCCGGAACCACACCATGAAATTCAGTGGTGCTGTGTTTGAGCTGTTCCTTGGTGAGGTTCATCTTCTCCAGGGTCTCCAGGTACATGATGTTCAGGCTAGCTCCTCCGTCCATAAGACACTTGGAGAAGTCATACCCGTCGATGCGAGGACTCACAACCAGAGCGTAGCACTCTTTGGGGATGACGGCCAGGTGATCCGACCTGTCAAAAGTACAGGCTTTCTCCAACCACTTGACATACTGCGGCACAGCCGGAACTGTGGCGTTCAAGATCCGGAGCGCCGATTTTTTCGCGCGGACAGTTGGGGTTCCGAGGAAAGTGTGGTAAGTTCCGACACTCTTCCTGCCAAAGGGGTTGGACTTGTTAGCTGCGGTACCCTCCTTGGGTTCCGGCGAAGCGTCATCCTCGTCCATGGCCTCGGAGCTGTCCTCCTCTTTGTCCTTGTTCTTGCCCTTGCCTCCTTTGCCGCGCGGGCGGTGCTTCCGGGCTCGCTTGTATCCTGCCTCCGGGTCGTTCTTCAGATCATTGACCCACTTGCAGTTGCGATTGGTATGGGTGGATTTGCCCGTAGCCGGATCCAGATGGGCCAGGCACGGCATATCCCTGTATTCTTCGTACGTTTGGGGAGCGCGGGATCCGGCTGCGGTGACTTCGTCGCGCGCTGCTGGCCCCTGCCTGCTCCGCCTCCACGTCCGCGGCCTCTTCCGCCTCCTGGACCTCCGCGTTGGAACGTCATGGCTACCATGTCGGATCCTCCGCCCTTCTGGTCTTCAGGGGGTTCTTCCGCTTGTTGCTGCTGCTGACGCCGTTATCACGGTTTTTCTTCTGTTGGTGCAGGGGTATGGCTGTAGCTGCGAGATCTCCGCCTGCGTCGTCATCGGCGGCAGTATGATCGCTGGCGATGTTTATCATCTCATCAAGAGTGAGCTTGTTTGCGTTCACCAGACAAGTAAGCTTGTGGCGCAGCAGCCCCCCGCGCTGCAAACCACCGATGAAGGCGTGCATTGCTGTGCGGTTATCTACGTTCTCGCACTCGTTTCTGGTTGCCAACCATCGGGTGAGGAAACTCCTAGATGTCTCACCCTTCTTCTGGATGCAAGCTTGAAGATCGCTGGTGGTGGCCGGTCTCTTGTAGGTACCCCTGAAGTGGTTCTCGAAAGCCTTCTTCAGGTCCAACCAGCAAAAGATGGTGTTCTCCTCGAGGTCGCTGAGCCAGACACGAGCTGGACCAATAAGGTACAACTGGAGCATGCGGCAGGCTATATTCGGGGTTCCTCCGGCGAAGGTTACCGCATTGTAGTAATCCTCAATCCAGGTATCCGGCCTCTCGCTGCCATCATAATGCTTCAGGTTTCCTGGTAGCTTAAGGTTCAAGCTTCTTGGCTTTGGTTCCTCTCGGATCATCTGGCCAAAGCACCTTGGACCGATGTAGTCGGATCTATACTCGTTGAGGCGATCCCGGGCATCACGGGGGGCACCACCGGGTGATTTTGAGCGGGAACGAGATCTCCGGCCTCTGCCTCCGCCTCCACCTCCGCCTCCACTGGGTGGTGGTGAGGGAGATCTGCGAGGGGGCCTGTAAGATGTTCTTCCGCCTTCAGATTCTCGGCATGGCTCCCGCGGCTGGCTCCGGCTTCGGTGGCTCCTTTCCTCTTGGTGGTGGTCACCTCCGTCGTTCCGGCTCCTGCGTGGCTCAGGTGCGTACTCCTCGTTCCGGCTCCTCCTTGGTTCCGGATCGCGTCCTTGGCTTCTGCGAGGCTCAGGGTCGCGTTCTTGATTCCGACGAGGCTCAGGCTCGCGTTCTTGATTCCGACGCGGCTCAGGCTCGCTTTTCCGCTCTGCCAGCGTACGCTGTTCCTGTCTCTAGGTGCCGGCATACTGTCGTGGATGTTGATTCCACCTGGCCCATGGGGCCTGGGGTTTCCGGCAGGGCTGCGACGTCGAGGGGGTAGCGGAGGACGCGAAGCTCGAGGTGGTGGTGATGGAACACGGTATTTGTCTCTGCCAGTATACATCGCATCCTTTCCCTTTGCCGGGTCTTTCGGGGTTGAATCCGATGGTATGGGGATTGGATTTGGATGATCTCTGACTATCCTCCTGCGCTCCGTGGATCCGGTGCGCGACTCGCCATCACGATGTTGACTTGCTATGGCGTCCTTCTGCGCGGTGGATATGCACTGTTCCGGATTGGATGCTAACCTGCGCGAAGTGTCTGCCTTGCTCTGTTGCTGCATTGCTGAAGCAACGAGCTTCCGGATGTAGTTGATGTCAATTTCCTCGTCCTTCTTTTTTAGGAGCTCTGCAGCCTTCTTCATGTTATCTTTTGGAGTTGCGAGCGGCTGCTGCTCTGTGGGTGTTGCGAAGGTAATCCTGCGGGGAGGGATGGCTTCTCGAGCGATTCTATCAGCCTCCACCTGCAGAGAGTCTAACCTTTTCTGCCACTCTATCCGGAGTCCCTTGGCTGTCGCCATCATTTCGTCGACTTCACGATCCTTCTTTAGGGAGTAGTCCACAAAATTTGCAGCCAAGGTTCTTTCTTCCGCCATTGCGGCTGCAGTCCTGGCGAACTTCTGAGCTGTTGCCAGCATCTCCTGCCGTTTGGCTTCTAAGGCCTCCGGGTCTGCAGCCTCCTCTGGAGTTATTGGTTTGTTGAGAATATCAGACTTCGCGACTAGATCCATGCGTGCTTGCTCGACTATCTCTTCTGGTGACAGGACATCCCTGTGCGGTTGTGGTCCCAAGGGAGGCCGCACGTTGGATGGTCCTGGGCTGGAGTTGGAGGCTTCGTCTTCCGTGTCCGGCTGATCCAGCGGTGCCACGGTTGCTAGAACCTGCATCGGCTGGGCGGATTCCACTTCAGCTTGCTCACCGCCTCCGAGTTCCTCGAGCTTGCGGTTGAATTCCTCTGTATTCATGGATGAAGCGCCGTCATCTTCTTCCCCGATTGCGAGCTCCTTCGTCAAGCGATTGTATTCTTCTGTGCCTATCGAGGAGGCATCATCGGAATCTGGGCTCAAGTTACCGAGGATTGATTCCTCAGGGTTTCCGGCTTCCTCTTGCCCCGGTGCGTCGCTATCTCCGACTGCTTCTGGCAGATCCGGAGCGACGTTGTTTCCGGGTCCCTCAACCTGCAAAGGGTCAGCCTCGTCCTGATGGAGGGCGTCTCCTGCGGTATGGGCCAAGAAGTGCACGAAGTGACACCTTTGCTTCTCTAACACCTGGGAGACCCAGGCGGATCTGCATTGGTCTTCCACCGTTTTCTCCTGCTCAGGGGCGGATTGGGTGGGTTTTGATTTTTCCTGATCCAAGGCGGAATCTTCCTCAAGAAGCTCCTGCTCAGATCGGATCTTCGCGACGGCGTCCAGCTCAGCGGCGGACGCGTCAGCGTTACTTACCAGTGCGTTTCCGTCGGAATCGACGGTCTCGCCGATGAAGATGTGGATGCCGCCGATTGGGACGATGGAGAGCTTGACGGGGTTTGTCCTAGCCGGAATCCAGAATTCGTCCGGACGGACGATCGGAAAATTCCCGGCGTAGAGTACGCGCCCCACAGCGATCGAGTCGTCGTAGCTTCCCATGGCGGAGCCCTCCCGGTTCCGGCCTCCAGACGCCTCAGGCCCCACGGTGGCGCCAACTGTCGTTGCCTAATCGACAATACCACGGAGGAGGGATCCTCACGAGGGGAGAAGAAGTAGGGGCCATAGGGCGGAGTGCACACGGGACGGTGGTACGCGAGTTACCCACTTCGGAACACCTGCACGATGACAGGGCCTACTCTGCTTGTGGAATTATCGGGCGCTTGCGCGTTGTTACAATGGTTGTGGTTGTCCCTCTAGGGCTCCCGGGATCCGGCTTATAAAGGCGCACGGATCTAGGGTTTACATGGAGAGTCCTAGCCGGATTACAGATTGCCTAGTCTACGTTACAATATCTTGCCGTGTACGTCGATCCGCCTCCCCTATACGTCGTACTGGATCCGGGTTCCTCATGGGCCTCCACGGATCCGGGTTCCTCCAAAGGTCGATACGGATCCGGCTATCTGATCCTGGGCCGGACTTTATCCTTCATGATCAACAGCAACTGGGCCGCCCGATGGGCCACATGCCACCATCACCGTCTATGGGCCACCCGGGCTTGCCGGATCTAGGCACTGTCGATGGTACACCCATGAAGTATACCCACAACACCGCTGACTTGAAGGGAAGCTCGGAACCTCCCATCTCGGAGAGGATCCTTTTCTCCTTCAAGGCCTACAGCTGGGTGGACGGTCTTGCTCACGCCCTTCAGGAGGGACTTGCTCGGGTGTGTGGACAGAACATCACCGCACTCCGGGGAAGCCGCTTCGCCCATTTCGCGAGGCACGACACCATGGGGGAACCCATGGCACTCTCTTCGCACCCGGTGCTCAAGATCCATGTGCAGCATTTGGACTTTATGCTTCATGAGACCCGGAAGGACCTGGAGTTGACACGTGTCCACTCCCACCGTGCCCAGATGGCTTTGGCTCATCATGCTGACGCCATCAGACTACTCGCCAAGGACCGCCGGTCACTCCGCCTGCAGCGCGCCAAGAATGTCGCTACTATCACCCGTCTTCGCGAGAAGATTCGCACCTTAGAGGTGACTGTCCGGACACAGCAGGACCAGATCCAGGAGATGGAGGAGGATGGAGAAGACATCCAAGGAGGCGATGACTTCCTGAGTGATGACAACGACTTTGAGGAGGACGAGTTCACTGATGAGGAGGATTACGAGTTTCTGGAGTCTGCAGAGGATGGGATCATTCCCATCGATGTGGATGAAGACAATGAGGAATAGTTGCACTAGCTTCACTTACGTAGGTGTGAGTTGTACCCCGCACCATGTATCGTAGATTATGGAAGAAGGGTTCTTAAAACCCTTAGTGCTTTAACTGGTAATGTGTGATGTTTGTTGTGAATAAATAAAATATGTGTTATGTTCATCCTGAAAATATCTTAAGTTTAACTTTAAATTTAACTCAAAATAAGCCATAGAAAATTTCCCTCTTACCTCATGATATATCTACATAATTAGATGGCCCCACCAAACCGCAACGCCACCCAGGATGCCATGATGCAACTACTGCAGACAATGATGGCAGACCGGGAAGCCGAAAGAGCGGCCAAGCAAACCTTGCTGCACTACAACAGATAGCTCAGAACAATCAAGGCCATGGAAACCACGATCACCCTGGGTCCAAGCTGAAGAATTTCCAGAACACTAACCCTCCAATGTTTAACAAAACCGAAGAACCGTTGGATGCTGATGACTGGCTTCAGACAATAGAGAACAACCTTGAAGTTGCGGGAGTTGAAGCCGCAGAAAAAGTACTGTTTGCCACCCACTACCTGTCAGGACCTGCAAGAGCCTGGTGGACTAGTGCCCGTGCAATGAATGCGGGACAAATGATGACATGGGAAGACTTCAAGCTGAAGTTCAGCAAGTACCATGTGCCCCAAGGATTAATCAAGAAAATGAGAGACGAGTTCCGTGAACTCAAGCAAGGAAGAATGTCCGTGGTGGAATACCGCGACAGGTTTCTCACTCTGTCAAGGTACGCCCCGGACGAGACCGACACAAATGAGAAGAGAAAGGAAAGATTTCTGAGGACTGCACGACGAGATGCAAACTGTGTTAGTGAATATTCCGTTCGCTGACCTCGAAGCCCTCGTAGACTCAGCCATACAGATGGAAGGAAAGCTGCATCAGGCCAATGAGAACCGCAAGCGCAGAATGATGAACCAGAGTGGACCCCACCATACCCAGAAGCACCGCAATAACTCCTCGGAGGATTCACCCCGAAACAACAGGCCACCTGCTCAGACTTATCGCCCCAACTACAGCAACAACAACGGAGGACCCCCGAAGCCCGGAGGAAACAACAATAACAACCGCAACCCCAACAGCCACAACAACAATGGGAACAACACCAACACCAACACTGGCCCGAGAACTGGAAGCAATGCCATCCCCGTCACCCCGAAGGACAAGTCCACTATCAACTGCTATGAATGTGGAGTTGTGGGCCACTACTCCAAGGAATGCCCCAAGAAGCTTGCCAAGATCACTGCCAACCCCGCTACACCTGCCCAGCAACAACGCCGCTTCGCAAGTAGAAGGAACCAGAACAACAACAACGGACGTTTCTACCACATGACTGCCACTGAAGTCCAGGAAGCACCCCAGACCCTGACAAGTATGCCTTCCTAAATCAAAATGCTCAATCTCTCTTAGGCACCTAACTCCTCTTAAAATCTCGGGACAAGATTTGTTTAAGGGGGAAGGGTTTGTAACATCCCAAAAATTTCAAAAACCAAAACAAATGAATTTCCCTAGTTCCAAATTTTGGAACCAACAAAAACTTTTATTAAATTAAGTCTGGTAAATAAGAATCCTGCTTAATCCTTGTGCTATTGCCATGATTGCTTGTTACTAGTACTTAAAATAATCTTAAACCCTAAAACCTCACCCTTCTTTTCATCATCCCAATAAAAAAAAAGAAATTAAAAATGCCATAAAGGCATATGAGAGTAAAATAGCAAATTTGGGAATTTGAGAAGATTGACCCTAGGACTTGTTGTGATGGAGGGATCACCTCCATATATCATGTCAACACTTAACAACACCATTGTGACTCAAACCAAGTCAAATAAAAAAAATAAAATACCACCTATGCATAGAAGCCTATGTGACACATAGCCAATTCACTAAACTTTGACCTATGACTTCAAACCTTGGCTAAATGGTGTGAAACCATCTCTAAACCTAATATAACACTAAATGGACCCTAACCCATGTCCAAGTGAAGCAAGATAAACCCTTGACAAGTTTATTAAAATTTAACACCTCATCTCTTATGTAATAAGGCCAAATTGGCAAATCTTTGAACAAGGCCAATTGAATTGGTTTCAATGCTCTTAAAATGTTTCTAAACTAATAAGAACCACATTAGAGTCAACCAAAGTCAAATACAATGGAGAGAATTCAAATGGTGAAGTATTTCCATTTTTACTCACATACACATATGCCAATTTTGCAAATCTTCAACCAAGGCCACCATTGCTTGATCCCTTGCTTGTAGAATGTTTATATATGATAAATAAACACAATTGCATCAAAGAAACCAAAATCAAATCAAAGCAAAACTCAAAATCAACATACATGTGATAATGGTCATTTGGCCATTTTATAAAATGTTCCCCACTTTACCCCTCTGTATTTCTCAATTCTCAAACCAAACTTGGTCAACTATGACCATGTCATCCAAGACCATGTCAAGGTCAACAACTTCCATGTTGACCATCCCTGCTGAAGTTGACCAGGTTGACCAGTAAAGAATTGCCAAGTGGAGACTTTGAATTAATGAGAAGATAACCTCAAATTTGAAATCTCACAAATCTTCACCAAATTGACCACCACCACCACCATTCTTTCTCTTTAATTATATCTTTGAGCTCCACTAAAAAGAAATCCAAATTTCGACCAAAATGTTCTTGCGGCCATTTCCTCGAACACCTGGCAGGCAACATTTGGAAATGGTGAGACATGCTTTTACACACCAGTTTTTCAACTAAACCCTGCATGATCAGAGCTGATCATTACTCCCCCTTGTCCCCTGCATCTTTCCCAGTACTTGCTTTGGATGATTAAAGCCTGTGGAGAGCAAAAACCGACCATGCCGTGCACCATGCTCACCCACATACACTCATCCTCTCTACCCCTTCCCTATCCCTCTCACCATGTCAAATAAGTAGCCTACCCTCCCCTGAGCACGCCAGTACCCTTCCTAGCTCCCAGCTTGCACGGTATTGGCCGAACGAGGCGCGCCCATGCACGCCCAGTACCGTGCCAGGCACGCGGTGAGCGCGCCCAGACGACGCCCTGGACGCGCCGGTGCACGCCTTCGCCTGGACGCTCCCGTCCTTCTCTCCCTCTCTCCTCGCGCATGCTCGCTCATCACCACACCAGTACACGCCTAGACATCCTCGATAGCCCGCGCGTACACCCTAGCCGTCGCCATGATCGCACCTCTGCCGCGCCGGTACTGCCAGCCCTTGATCATTGCCAGCACGCTCCCGTCCTTCCCCTTGCTGCCCTTCACGCGCGCTAGCTTCTCCTAGCAGACGCCTACACGACGCCCCCATCGCCTTGCCCCTTCGCGTCCTGAATCGCCGGCGCCACCGTCGACCTCGCCGCACCCCCACGGCCACCCAGCGCATCTATAAATAGAGACCCCCTCAGCCTTCTCCCTCCACACCAAACTCGCTCCACTCTTCCTTCTGAGCCTCCTCAACCCCTCTATCATCCACATTGCGCCGTAGAACTCTCCAATTGAGCCGTCAATCGCCGGAGCCGCCGCAGATCAATCCGTTGATCCACGCCACCCCGAGCTCCGCCACGGTACCAGGGGCCTATTCGCCCTCGCCGCGACGCCGACCACCGCCCTCGACCGCCGGCGACCTCCAGCGCTCTCCGACCCCCTACCTCGCCGCAGCAGGCTCCCCTCCCCCGTCGACGACGACGAAGCTCCACCGTAGATCCTCGATCAAATCCAACGGGCCAGGTTAGCACGTACCGATTCGGTGTTTAATAGTCGCTGATGTGTAGACCCCACC
The DNA here is from genome assembly GCA_030979885.1 of Lolium multiflorum. Classification (NCBI taxonomy): domain Eukaryota; kingdom Viridiplantae; phylum Streptophyta; class Magnoliopsida; order Poales; family Poaceae; genus Lolium; species Lolium multiflorum. Next base: position 134,577,035 of record CM061749.1, on the reverse strand, counting down.
GTGTCAGCTGGCCCGCGGCGGTGAAACGTTAGCTGGGCCGGCCTAGTCCGTTTAGTCAGTTTAGCCCATTTTGTTTTCCCGCGCGGCCCAGGAATTCAAATTCGATTTAATCTATTTAGTTCAAATCCAATACTGCCGCCAACTTCAAAATTTAATAGTTTGAAATCTACCAAACCAAATCTAGCAAATTTTATATATTTAGAAAGCTCATGAAATTATCTAAACAATTTCACTGGCCTCATGTCCAAATTCGTAATTAAATTTAAATGATAAAAAAATAACAAGGCAGGGCCTTTTCTGACTTCAAATAAATATTAAAAATTATCTAGAAATGATTTTAAGTTGATTCCAACTCTAATAAATCACATTTGACAAAATCTAATTGTTTATGCAAAAATATAGCATAGTTGTTTTGCATGATCATGGTCTAGAGTTAAAATAATGGCTATGGAACTATTTCTAGCCCATTTAATCCATACACATAGAATTATTTAAATAGTATGAGGGCTTCTCTCTCATTTCAATTATGATCTTGGGTAATTCAACAATAGGTACTGACCTTAGTCAAGTAAGTCTCATGCTTAATTACTTATAGATTTTAAAATCATTTAGAGGATAGTTTAACCTATATGAGGTATAGCCTCTCACTAAAATCATTAAGCCAAATAGTTAAATGAAAATTAATAACACATATATTAATAACCCATAGGTTCCATTTTGAAAATATTAAATCATTCTCATAAGTAGTATTTAAATGTTCCAAACCTAGTTATTAAATTAATATGAGATACTTGGTCTCATTTAAATCTTGCCTCCACCATATTAATATGAAGTAGATCCCATGGTCCATTTAAAACTCACATTAAATTAATTAATAATATTAAACCATGGCAAGGTGTTATTAAAATAGTATGAGGTGCTCACCTCATTTAAATCATCTTTCTCAAATAATAGGAAGTAATGTATTGACCTTTAATTTCCTAAGCTCATACTTGCTCCTTTATAATCTTAAATCTAAATAATACTATATTTTCCAAAGATTAATTAAATCACATGAGATGATGAATCTCATTTAACTCACTTTTCTCAAATACTAAGTGTGAAGTGTTGACCTTGGTCAACATGGGATTATCCCTGATTATTTAAAAATATTAAATCACATTAATAATAGTCCCTTAACTTAGTTGCAATTATGTGTTAAATTATATGAGAGATACTCCTCTCATTTAAATATTGTTCTCAAGTAATCCAATATGAGGTAGTGATCATAGTCTAGGTAACCTCATATTGAATTATTTGGTGGCATTAAATCACTACCATGTTAGTACTAAATTGCATGAGGTATGGAACCTCATTTAAAACATTTTCTCAAATGATAAGTATGAAGAGGTTGACTTTAGTCAACCTAGGTCATATATTATTCATAAGAGAAATTAAATCTTAAGAAGATTCAATAAGAGGAAATTATTTTCTCACAAACTAAAGAGAAACCCTAACTCCATTTTCAACGAGAGGAAATTATTTTCCTATTATTAAATAAGGAAACCCTAGCATAATCTTGTAATAAATATTAAGTAGTGATGCTAGATCATTGTGTGAGCCACTAAGGCTAATTAAGAGTACTTAAGTATTGTTTGGTGATTGTATCCTCGTATTCGTTTATAGACGCTAGTACCGGAGACTATCAAGAGGAGGAGGTATTCTACCAAGAGGAAGAAGAAGAACACTTTGATCACCTCACCAATCAAGGCAAGCTAGACTAATGCAAGCTATTTTGTTAGCAAGCTAATATTAATGCCAGCTATTACCCGTGCAAGTAATCAACTTGCTAACCATCAGGGTGCAAAGCTCTACCAGAGCAAGGCATCATTACATTTTTCTTTATGAACCTATCCCAAAGTTTTTACCCTACAAGCTTTACTTGATTTTATTTATCAAATTTACTTTTTGGTTTATGATTCACTTGGTTGAATTATAGAGTAGTATAAGAGAATCACACTTAGCCTAGCCAGCTCCAAGATACTTATCACCCCTCATGAAATAGTTGCTAGTGCTAATCAATTAAAATTTGACTACTCTAGATGGGAACATGTGACTTGAAATGAAGTTGAAACCTTGGAATGATGGTTCATTCCATTGAATGACTTTGAAGGTGAATATGACCAGGAGAAGATAGTGATTTTTGGATAATAAACTGATGGTTGGGTTCAGATGCGATACCATTCCAATTTTGAAAGTACCCCCACAATACCCAAAATGGGTACGGGCTTAACTAGAAATTTATGTGCTTTAGTATGGGTTCCCTCTAAACAAGCGTCATCGGGGTTATGCCAAGGGCTGCCTCCAAAGCAATATGAGATATTGCGAAATGACGTGATTGAGGTGAATTGTCCGGCCCAAGCCCTGTGCAGTTCCCGGGTTAACAGTTGGTTCTCACCGGGAGGCCAAGCTCATGGGGAGAGGTGCCTGTACTAGAGTATATAAGTGAAAGGTTATGGTTGGTAGTCCGCATACGGAGTATGATAAATCAGGGCCAGCTAACCCTGACGGATTATTGCAAATATTGTGGCACAAGTGTACGACCTCTGCAGAGTGTAGAACTATTCGAATAGCCGTGTCCACGGTTACGGACGATTGGAAGGCCATACTGTTCCGTCATCAGACCATTTTCAAAAAAAAAAAGTGACATATGACTGGTGACTTGCTGTTGCAAGTTGAATGGTGAATTGGGATTTGAATCACAACAAAGTTGTGGGAATAACACTAATGTTCCCACTTGAGTTAGTCTATTTGATTCAAGCATCTTTACTAAATGTTTATGAAATAAACTCGGCTTTATGCAAATAAACCTAGAGCTTAGTATCCCCTTACCACAATTAATAATGCTTACACTAGTATTAGTTTGCGAGTACTTTAAAAGTACTCATGGCTTTGTCCCTGGCTATTCAAATGGCCAGACTATGAAGGTGAACAGTTGTACGAGGAAGATGGACAGCAGAACGTCTACGACAACTAGGACCGCTCCTGACGTCAACAGTTGCCTGTGGAACAGATGGACCACGACCGTTACTTCGCTTCCGCTATGTGTTTTGTAATAGGATCTCTCGATCCACTATGTTGTATTAAGACTGGATCAGGTGATCCTTTGTTGTAAGAAGATTACGTGTTGTAATAAATGATGTGTTGTGATATCAAGCTATTATGTCTCGCAAAAACACTTTTCCTGGAATTGCGATGAATGGCATAATAGGCATCTGGACTTAAAAATCCGGGTGTTGACATAGACCATAGCATTGCCATCTCTTCTTCTTGTTGAATATCCCATTCTTCATAGGATGAATCGTATGAATACCTCAACTATCCATGAAGCGCAACAAATTCAACAAACGAACTATAATATCTAATTCAAAGAAGGCCGGCGCATACCTTCAAGCACCTTCCGGGCGCTCTGGATGCAGCGAAGTCCCGACGACGATTAGGCGATGGCGGAGCGGCGATTCGGACACCTGGATGCGCGGGGCGGCCACAGGGAAGTGGCGCCTCGTCGTTTTTCCGCGTCGAATCCGCCTGGTAGGCGCCGTGAATCCGTCGGAGGAGAAAGGGTGGAGGTTTCGGCGGCGGAGGAGCGGCGCGGGGAAGTTTCAGAGCGGCAGTTGAACTTCGCGCGATCGCATTTTCCTTTACCGCGCGCGAAGCCGCATGCGCCAAATATCCAGCACGCTAGACCACAATTTTGCATGCTGGGAAAACGCACCGCGCGTCGGTTGGAGCGAATTATTTCAACGCGCTAAACTGACGGAGACAGCTTTGGCGTGTCTATTGGAGATGCTCTTAGGTGGTTCCTGTTTGTTTGGCCTCACGGCCCTTAGAGTGGCACGTCTTCAGGTAATTGGTTCAGGCCTACTTTCATTTACTATGCTCCTGTGTTTGTTAGTTATTTTTACCATCTATGGGTACATCGGTGGCAAAAGAAATGGATGGAAAATTTTACCTCTCTACCTTCCATCAATCATTTAGCCGGCATTGATCCCAGTGGGGGCTGCATGCGTTGTCCGACGATACGTGGAGGTGGCCGGAAATGCCGGTGGATTAGGAGTAAACTTGGGTGTCCTCGCAACCTTCCTCTTCTTTTTGTTATCCTCATGCTCGTTGAGCATCTTTGCCGCTATCGTCGACTTTGTCTCCCAGTGAACACCGACTGAAACAAGGGGAGGACGAGCAACCATGCCCACGGCCAAATTGACCTTGGCCGCCGGACTTCGTCACGGACGTGTTGCTTTTCACTACACTTTTTTTTAATCCCCAACCTCTTTTTTGAAACAACCTTCAACACGGCGAACGATTCCAGCGTTGTAGAGCTGTTGGGTTGGCCTCCTCTAACCGATTTTGCAGTTTCGGCGACCTACTCTTTTAATTTTTACTCCTCTAACTATATAAGGGATTGGTTAGGTGCGGTTTCGACCGACTTTTAGTCCTCTACCCGATTATAATGAATCGGTTAGAGATGCTCTTAGAGTGGTACGTGTTGAGGTTACGTGTTCTGTATTTGTTAGTTGTTACCATCTATAGGTGTGGCTAAAATTAGCTTAATTCTCGGTCAAACAATGTCATGTTTGAAAACTCTTACGGTAGAGATAAAATATTATTTGGAAGTTCAACGGTGGTCAGCACACGTGCAATAATTTGAAGATCAAATGTAATAGAAATATACATAAATATACCGAGGCCGATCACACATGCGTGCTCTGTACTGAAAAAAAAAGTGTAACAAAACACATAGAAAACAAAAGTTAACGTGTCACACAAATACACAATTGAGTAGGAATCTTCAGAGGTAATTACATGGCTCATACATAAACTTGTCACCGGGGTGCATTTTCATACAAAAACTTGTAAAGCGTGTTCAGGCAGTACACGAACTTGTAACTTGCGTGCAAATTCATACAAAACTCTCTCAGTCCAACATTTGGTGCTGCCACGCTCACTAGTAGGAAAAGCCTCATCAATGGCGCACAAAAAAGTGATTCTGTGGCGCAAGGGTGGTGCGCCCCAGAAACATCGCTACAAAAATAAGGTTTCTGTGGCGCAGGGGCCCGTGCACCACAGAATTAAGGTTTCTGTGGCGCACATGGTTCCCCATGCGTCGACCTGGCGTGGCTCATGCACCAGAGATGGACCAGACCAGGCATCTTTCATCCCGTGGGCTGCTCCACCTCCACCACCGGCGTTCAACCCGTGGGCTACTCCACCTCCACCACCGACGGCACCGGAGTATGTTCGCTGGTTGCCAACTGCCCGTGGCAGATACCGGAATTCCACGTGCTTGACGACGACGAGAGTAGGCTAGGGTAGCACGCGGTACATGTGTCTTTTAGTATTATATTTTTTTATTTTCCTTTATTAACTAATAAAATTATGTTTATGTTGAAAGAATGCAAAATTAAAAAATTGCGTCGTGCCGCTGGGCATCCCCGGGACGCGCAGTCGATTTCGACCATTTCAGCCGACGTGCGCGCAGTTATTTTAAACTTCTGAAATACGTCGCCCCGTTGGAGATGCCCTTAGGCAGACAAAAGCACTTGTCATATGCAATTCAAATATGTCCATTTAACCGCTCAATGGTGGACAAATGGTTGGATCATCATTGTCGAGTGGTTTTTTTTTTTTGTAAAACAATGGGAAAACAAGTAAATAAAAAATATGCACTTTGATTTTGAAGAGAAATCTTTTGAATTTTGAATTTTAGATAGTGCCAAAAGAAGTTTTCAACTTTTCGTAAAAAAGGTTTCTTCATGTTCTAAGTCAAAAAAATCGTTTTTAGCTAAACAAGTACATGTTGGTAGATAATTTCAAACTTTTGCAAATTTCCATGCTTTCTAGCTACTTTTACTCCAATGAAATCCAAGTTCTAGAAAAAATTGAGTCAATTAATTTGGGAAGGAAGAGTATATCTTCATCATCCCACTAGGGCGAGGGAGATAGGCGAGAGATAAGCAATGGCTTCCGACCGGCCGTAAGCCCGTAACCGCTCGGTCTTAAACTTGCAGAGCCTCAAAGTGCCCACTCAGGCCGCGAGATGCAATACGTATATAGGGGGATCGCGCTAGAATAAAAAGAGAGAATGGGTCTCTTTGTTAATTTTCAATCCAGCGTGGAAGCACCAAATGTTGGACTATGAGCGTTTTGTATGAATTTGCACGCAAGTTACAAGTTCATGTACTGCGTAAACACGCTTTACAAGTTTTTGTATGAAAATGCACCCCAATGACAAGTTTATGTATGTGCCATGCAATTACCTCGAATCTTCATGTTATGACCGGCCTGGTGTATTCACGGAGGAAGTCCAATTAGTGGGCCGAATTAGGGGATTAGCCCAAGTTATCGTTAGTCTTTAGTCTATTTAAACAGCTGTAATCGTACATTTGTGGACAAGCAACAGATCATACAAATCGTTATTGCCGACTCCTTGAGGAGTCGGTCTTCCCTGCCCTAGCCGCCGCTCCTTCCCTTGCGCCGCGGTTCCCAACCTCGCGACGGCGGCCAGCCGCCGGCGCCGCCTTCCTCTCCCCCGTCCAGCACACTTCCACCCCTACAATGTACGTAACCGGTCTGGTAGGATCTCAGATCCTATCAATTTGGTATCAGCTCTCCCGGTTTCGATCATGTCGTCATCAACCTCCGCCGCCCTCACGCTCCCGGTGACCTCCGGGCCGCCGCCGCTGCTCAGTTCCGGGGCGCCCGCGCCGGCCCTCTCCGGGCCGCCACCCTCCGCCATCCTCACGCCGGCGGAGATGACGGCGGCCATCCGCGACCTCACCCAGGCGGTTGCGGATATCCGCGCCTTCCTCGCGAGGCCCTACGCGCCGCCACCGCCGGGACCTGTCGCCGCGGCGCTGCCATCGCAGCCGCCACCCGCGACGACCACCACCTCCTCGATCGCCGCCTCGCTCCAGAGCCTCTCGACAGGCCAAGGCGTGCCGATCAACTAGATCAGATTTTCGCCATCGCCGTCACCGCTTCCGGCCTGGCTTGCAGCGCCGGTCTACACGACGGCCACCAGCCAGCCTACCATGGTGCACCCCTCCGCGTCACCCGTGGCATCGTCCTTCGGCGGATTCGCGAGCTACGCTGACACCCCCGTTCACGGCGAGGCCAACCTATTCCAAAGGGGACCATTGATGCCGATGTACTCGACCTCTGCTGCAGCGCCGTTCCAGCACGAGGGCGCGTACTCCGTCGCCCCCTCCGGCCAGCAGCCGCTGATACGTCCAAAACGTATCTACTTTTCCGAACACTTTTGCTATTGTTTTGCCTCTAATTTGTGTATTTTGGATACAACTAACACGGACTAACGCTGTTTTCAGCAGAATTGCTCTGGTGTCTCGTTTTTGTGCAGAAATCCAACTTTCAGGAAAAACCTCGGAATTTATACAGAAGGCCCTATTTTCCTAGAATATTGGCGGAGCCAGAAGGGCAAGCCAGGTGGGGGCACGAGGGCCCCACACACTAGGCCGGCGCGGCCCAGGAGGGGCCCGCGCGGCCCTAGTGTGTGGCCCCCTCGGCTGGTCCCCGACGCCCTCCTTCGGACTACTTATCGCCCTCGACCTAAAAACGCACGGAGAGAAGTCGAAGTCGCGAGAAACCCTCCAGAGAGCCGCCACATCGCGAAACTCCGTCTCGGGAGCCAGAAGTCTCCGTTCTGGCACTTCGCCGGGATGGGGAATTGGAGGAGATCATCGCCATCATCACCACCGACGCCTCTCCGTCGACCAGCCATTTTTCCCCCATCCATGTGTGAGTAATTCCCCCGCTGTAGGCTGAAGGGGATGGTAGGGATTGGATGAGATTGGTCATGTAATAGTCATAAGTTTGTTAGGGCATAGTGCCTAGTATCCGTAGATGTCACTTTTATGATATTGTTGCAACTTGTTATGCTTAATGCTTGTCACTAGGGCCCGAGTGCCATGATCTCAGATCTGAACATGTTATTGATTCATGAAGATATTCGTTGTTTATGATCTTACCTGCAAGTTGTATACACACGTCGCTGTCCGGAACCAATGGCCCCGAAGTGACAGAAATCGGGACAACCGGAGGGAATGGTAGTGATGTGAGGATCACATGTGTTCACGGAGTGTTAATGCTTTGCTCCGGTACTCTATTAAAAGGAGTACCTTAATTTCCAGTAGTTTCCCTAGAGGCCCGGCTGCCACCGGCTGGAGGACAAAAGATGTTGTGCAAGTTTCTCATTGCGAGCACGTACGACTAAATATGGAACACATGCCTATTGATTGATTAGTACTTGGATACCGTTTTATTATTATCTGCAAATGCCTCTGCTTTGATTGTTATATGAGTTTCTCTCATCCATGCAACGCCCGTTAATCCGTCCTTGTACGTTTAATCCTGCTGTTTACTATAATCACTACTGCTGTCTTTATTTCACCGCTGTTATTTCACTATTCCTACTGCTATAAAACTGTTACTGATAAACTCTTGCGAGCAAGTCTGTTTCCAGGTGCAGCTGAATTGACAACTCCGCTGTTAAGGCTTACAAGTATTCTTTGTCTCCCCTTGTGTCGAATCAATAAATTGGGTAATACTTCCCTCGAAGACTGTTGCGATCCCCTATACTTGTGGGTCATCAAGACTATTTTCTGGCGCCGTTGCCGGGGAGCATAGCTTTATTTGGAAGTTCACTTGGATTGATATTGTTCGCTGCAAAGTCTCCATCATGGGTAAACCTCGCGATACTAAGATCGCCATATTACCATCCACTACAAGAAAAGGTACAACTCTTAGTACCTCTGCTGCTCTTGATTCACCATCTGTGATAAGTAAACTTGTTTCACCACCACAAGCTTCAAATGTACTTCTGCTGAATCTGAAAATTCCTCTTATAATTGTGATGATGCTTCTGCTGTGCTTGATAATGATGGTTCGTTAGGATCTTTTCTAGATGCTACAATTGCTAGGTCTAGGCAAATTGAAAATACTGAAACTCCTAATGAAAATGCTGCTACACCTGTTAATTCACCTGAGTCTGTTGAATATTCTAGTGATGATCTTGATGAAGATTATGTAGAACTTGATGATGATTTTATTGAAAAATGCAATGCTACTATTGATGCAAGAAAAATTAAAAAGTTGCTTGCAGAACATGTTGTTAGATATAAACTGTCTCCTGATCCTAAATTTGCCACATCTCCTATAAACATTAAGGATAAAGATTATGATTTTTCTCTTGATCTATCTCATATAGCTATTGTTGAGAAAACACCCTTTTGTGGTACTGAAAAAGAAAGTGCTGTTGAACACATGATTGAGTTATCTACTCTGAGTAGCTTGTTTTCTGATGATGTCAAGATGCGTACTTATTTTGTCGCTAAAATTTTTCCTTTCTCATTAAAGGATGATGCTAAAACTTGGTATAATAATTTGCCTCCTGGTTCTATTAGAAGTCCAATTGACTTGCGTGATGTTTTCTTTCGAAAATACTTTCCTGCTAGCGCTCAACATATTGCTTTGCAGAGAATTTATAATTTTGACCAGGAAGATGGAGAGAAATTGCCTGAGGCTTGGGCGAGATTTTGCTCTCTTATTAGAGCTCGGCCTGATCATGATTTGGAAAAGCATGATTTACTTGATATATTTTATAGTGGACTAACCATTGAGTCTAGGGCATACCTGGATAGTTGTGCTGGTTGTGTTTTCAGGAAAAGAACTCCAGACGCTGAAGAATTATTGGCTAAAATAGGCCGGAATCATGATGATTGGTCTACACCTGAACCAACCCCGACACCGATAGTGAAGAAGAGGGGTATGATTAAATTAAATGATGAAGATATGAGGGAAGCCAAGAAGTCTCTTAAAGAGAAGGGTATTAACCCTGAAGATGTGAAGAATTTACCTCCTATAGAAGATTTATGTAAGATAACTCCCCCTTCATCCATGAGTGAGGTACATTCTCTTCAAGGCTTTACTAGGGAAGATATTCCGTATTCAAAACCTCCTGCTCAATGCTTAGATGAGTTTGATAATTATATTGTTAAGCAAGAAAACTTTAATATGAGAGTAGAGAATCATTTAATGGAAAATTCTCGAGCTATTAGTGAATTGCATGATATTGTGGAGAGAACCTCCAATGATGTTAAGATACTTGTTAAACATTTTCATATGGTTCAAACTCAAATTGATCAACTCACTAAAGTGCAAAATGACTTGTTGGGAAATAATTCTAAAGAAAAACATGCTTATGAAGTAACAACTAGAGGTGGTGTTTCTACCCAGGATCCTCTATATCCTGAAGGGCATCCCAAAAGAGTTGAACAAGATTCTCAACTAACTAAAACTAGTGCTCCATCTAAGAAAAAGAAAAAGAAACATAAGAATGTTGTAGAATCCTCTGAACCTGTTAATGATCCTAATAGTATTTCTATTTCTGATGCTGAAACTGAAAGTGGTAATGAACATGATAAAGATAATGATAGGGATGATACTCCTGATAAAGAAGAGGTTGAAGAAGAACCTGAAAAGCATGCTAAAAATAAAAAGTACACTAAAGAAGATTTTATTGCTGAGAAACATGGTAATGAAAGAGAACCTTGGGTTCAAAAGCAAATGCCTTTTCCTGCTAAGAAACTAAAATCAAAGGAGGAGGAACATTATAATAAATTTTGTGATTGGATGAAACCTTTATTTTTGCAAATCCCTTTGACTGATGCTATTAAATTGCCTCCTTATTCAAAGTATATGAAAGATATTGCGTGTAACTCACACGTTCGTTGGGAACCCCAAGAGGAAGGTATGATGCGCACAGCAGCAAGTTTTCCCTCAGAAAGAAACCAAGGTTTATCGAACCAGGAGGAGCCAAGAAGCACGTTGAAGGTTGATGGTGGCGAAATGTGATGCGGCGCAACACCGGGATTCCGGCGCCAACGTGGAACCTGCACAACACAACCAAAGTATTTTGCCCCAACGAAACAGTGAGGTTGTCAATCTCACCGGCTTGCTGTAACAAAGGATTAACCGTATTGTGTGGAAGATGATTGTTTGCGAAGAAAACAGTAAAACAAGTATTGCAGTAGATTGTATGCGATGTAAAGAATAGGACCGGGGTCCACAGTTCACTAGAGGTGTCTCTCCCATAAGATAAAAGCATGTTGGGTGAACAAATTACAGTCGGGCAATTGACAAATAGAAAAGGGCATAACAATGCATATACATGATATGATAAATATAGTGAGATTTAATTGGGCATTACGACAAAGTACATAGACCGCCATCCAACTGCATCTATGCCTAAAAAGTCCACCTTCAGGTTATCATCCGAACCCCTTCCAGTATTAAGTTGCAAGCAACAGACAATTGCATTAAGTATGGTGCGTAATGTAATCAAAAACTACATCCTTAGACATAGCATCAATGTTTTATCCCTAGTGGCAACAGCACATCCACAACCTTAGAACTTTCTGTCACTGTCCCAGATTTAATGGAGGCATGAACCCACTATCGAGCATAAATACTCCCTCTTGGAGTTAAGAGCAAAAACTTGGCCAGAGCCTCTACTAATAACGGAGAGCATGCAAGATCATAAACAACACATAAATAATAGATTGATAATCACCATAACATAGTATTCTCTATCCATCGGATCCCGACAAACACAACATATAGTATTACAGATAGATGATCTTGATCATGTTAGGCAGCTCACAAGATCCAACAATGAAGCACATAAGGAGAAGACGACCATCTAGCTACTGCTATGGACCCATAGTCCAGGGGTGAACTACTCACTCATCACTCCGGAGGCGATCATGGCGATGAAGAGTCCTCCGGGAGATGATTCCCCTCTCCGGCAGGGTGCCGGAGGCGATCTCCTGAATCCCCGAGATGGGATTCGCGGCGGGCGTCTCTGGAAGGTTTTCCGTATCGTGGCTCTCGGTACTGGGGGTTTCGCGACGGAGGCTTTAAGTAGGCGAAACGCGGGGGGCCACACGAGGGCCCCACACACTAGGTCGGCCCGGCCAGGGCCTGGGCCGCGCCGCCCTAGTGTGGCGGCGCCTCGTGGCCCCACTTCCTTTCCTCTTCGGTCTTCTGGAAGCTTCGTGCAAAAATAGGACCCTGGCGTTGATTTCGTCAATTCCGAGAATATTTCCTTACTAGGATTTCTGAAACCAAAAACAGCAGAAAACAAACGGCTCTTCGGCATCTTGTTAATAGGTTAGTGCCGGAAAATGCGTAAATACGACATATAATGTGTATAAAACATTTAGATATCATCAATAATGTAGCATGGAACATAAGAAATTATCGATACGTTGGAGACGTATCAGCATCCCTAAGCTTAGTTCTGCTCGTCCCGAGCAGGTAAACGAAGGATAATTTCTGGAGTGACATGCCATCATAATCTTGATCATACTATTGTAAACATATGTAATGAATGCAGCAATCAAAACAATGGTAATGACATGAGTAAACAAATGAATCATAAAGCAAAGACTTTTCATGAATAGTACTTCAAGACAAGCATCAATAAGTCTTGCATAAGAGTTAACTCATAAAGCAATAAATCAAAGTAAAGGTGTTGAAGCAACACAAAGGAAGATTAAGTTTCAGCGGTTGCTTTCAACTTATAACATGTATATCTCATGGATCATGTCAATGTAAAGTAATATAACAAGTGCAATATGCAAGTATGTAGGAATCAATGCACAGTTCACACAAGTGTTTGCTTCTTGAGGTAGAGAGATAGGTGAACTGACTCAACAATAAAAGTAAAAGAAAGGTCCTTCAAAGAGGAAAGCATCGATTGCTATATTTGTGATAGAGCTTTTATTTTGAAAACATGAAACAATTTTGTCAACGGTAGTAATAAATCATATGAGTTATGTAAATTATATCTTACAAGTTGCAAGCCTCATGCATAGTATACTAATAGTGCCCGCACCTTGTCCTACTTAGCTTGGACTACCGGATCATCGCAATACACATGTTTCAACCAAGTGTCACAAAGGGGTACCTCCATGCCGCCTGTACAAAGGTCTAAGGAGAAAGCTCGCATTTTGGATTTCTCGCTTTTGATTATTCTCAACTTAGACATCCATACCGGGACAACATGGACAACAGATAATGGACTCCTCTTTAATGCATAAGCATGTAGCAACAATTATTATTCTCATATGAGATTGAGGATATATGTCAAAACTGAAACTTCCACCATGATTCATGGCTTTAGTTAGCGGCCCAATGTTCTTCTCTAACAATATGCATGCTCCAACCATTAAGGTGGTAGATCTCTCTTACTTCAGACAAGACGGACATGCATAGCAACTCACATGATATTCAAAGAATAGTTGATGGCGTCCCCAGAAGCATGGTTATCGCACAACAAGCAACTTAATAAGAGATAAAGTGCATAAGTACATATTCAATACCATAATAGTTTTTAAGGCTATTTTGTCCCATGAGCTATATATTGCAAAGGCGAATGATGGAATTTTAAAGGTAGCACTCAAGCAATTTACTTTGGAATGGCGGAGAAATACCATGTAGTAGGTAGGTATGGTGGACACAAATGGCATAGTGGTTGGCTAAGGATTTTGGATGCATGAGAAGTATTTCCTCTCGATACAAGGTTTAGGCTAGCAAGGTTATTTGAAGCAAACTCAAGGATGAACCGGTGCAGCAAAACTCACATAAAAGACATATTGTAAACATTATAAGACTCTACACCGTCTTCCTTGTTGTTCAAAACTCAATACTAGAAATTATCTAGACCTTAGAGAGACCAAATATGCAAACCAAATTTTAGCAAGCTCTATGTATTTCTTCATTAATGGGTGCAAAGTATATGATGCAAGAGCTTAAACATGAGCACAACAATTGTAAAGTATCACATTATCCAAGACATTTTAGAATTACTACATGTAGCATTTCCCAATTCCAACCATATAACAATTTAACGAAGAAGTTTCAACCTTTGCTTTGAATATTATGAGTAAAGCCTAAGGACATATTTGTCCATATGCAACAGCGGAGCGTGTCTCTCTCCCACACAGTGAATGCTAGGATCCATTTTATTCAAACAAAAACAAAAACAAAAACAAACGCTCCAAGTAAAGAACAAAAGATGTGACTGAATAAAAATATAGTTACAGGGGAGGAACCTGATGATGTTGTCGATGAAGAAGGGGATGCCTTGGGCATTGATACGTCTCCAACGTATCGATAATTTCTTATGTTCCATGCTACATTATTGATGATATCTACATGTTTTATACACATTATATGTCGTATTTACGCATTTTCTGGAACTAACATATTAACAAGATGCCGAAGAGCCAGTTGCTGTTTTCTGCTGTTTTTGGTTTCAGAAATCCTAGTAAGGAAATATTCTCGGAATTGGACGAAATCAACGCCCAGGGTCCTATTTTTGCACGAAGCTTCCAGAAGACCGAAGGGGAAAGGAAGTGGGGCCACGAGGCGCCGCCACAACAGGGCGGCGCGGCCTAGGGCTTGGCCGCGCGGCCCTGGTGTGTGGGGCCCTCGTGTGGCCCCCCGCGTTGCCCTTCCGCCTACTTAAAGCCTTCGTTGCGAAACCCCCAGTACCGAGAGCCACGATACGGAAAACCTTCCAGAGACGCCGCCGCCGCGAATCCCATCTCGGGGATTCAGGAGATCGCCTCCGGCACCCTGCCGGAGAGGGGAATCATCTCCCGGAGGACTCTTCATCGCCATGATCGCCTCCGGAGTGATGAGTGAGTAGTTCACCCCTGGTCTATGGGTCCATAGCAGTAGCTAGATGGTCGTCTTCTCCTTATGTGCTTCATTGTTGGATCTTGTGAGCTGCCTAACATGATCAAGATCATCTATCTGTAATACTATATGTTGTGTTTGTCGGGATCCGATGGATAGAGAATACTATGTTATGGTGATTATCAATCTATTATTTATGTGTTGTTTATGATCTTGCATGCTCTCCGTTATTAGTAGAGGCTCTGGCCAAGTTTTTGCTCTTAACTCCAAGAGGGAGTATTTATGCTCGATAGTGGGTTCATGCCTCCATTAAATCTGGGACAGTGAGAAAGTTCTAAGGTTGTGGATGTGCTGTTGCCACTAGGGATAAAACATTGATGCTATGTCTAAGGATGTAGTTGTTGATTACATTACGCACCATACTTAATGCAATTGTCTGTTGCTTGCAACTTAATACTGGAAGGATGATAACCTGAAGGTGGACTTTTTAGGCATAGATGCAGTTGGATGGCGGTCTATGTACTTTGTCGTAATGCCCAATTAAATCTCACTATATTTATCATATCATGTATATGCATTGTTATGCCCTTTTCTATTTGTCAATTGCCCGACTATAATTTGTTCACCCAACATGCTTTTATCTTATGGGAGAGACACCTCTAGTGAACTGTGGACCCCGGTGCTATTCTTTACATCGCATACAATCTACTGCAATACTTGTTTTACTGTTTTCTTCGCAAACAATCATCTTCCACACAATACGGTTAATCCTTTGTTACAGCAAGCCGGTGAGATTGACAACCTCCTGTTTCGTTGGGGCAAAGTACTTTGGTTGTGTTGTGCAGGTTCCACGTTGGCGCCGGAATCCCTGGTGTTGCGCCGCATCACATTTCGCCACCATCAACCTTCAACGTGCTTCTTGGCTCCTCCTGGTTCGATAAACCTTGGTTTCTTTCTGAGGGAAAACTTGCTGCTGTGCGCATCATACCTTCCTCTTGGGGTTCCCAACGAACGTGTGAGTTACACGCCATCAAGCACTTTTTCTGGCGCCGTTGCCGGGGAGATCAAGACACGCTGCAAGGGGAGTCTCCACTTCCCAATCTCTTTACTTTGTTTTTGTCTTGCTTTATTTTATTTACTACTTTGTTTGCTGCACCTAAACAAAACACACAAAAAATTAGTTGCTAGTTTTACTTTATTTATTGTCTTGCTCTCTATATCAAAAACACAAAAAAATTAGTTACTTGCATTTACTTTATCTAGTTTTATTTATTTACTGTTGCTAAAATGAATACCCCTGAAAATACTAAGTTGTGTGACTTCACAAACACAAATAATAATGATTTCCTATGCACACCTATTGCTCCACCTGCTACTACAGCAGAATTCTTTGAAATTAAACCTGCTTTACTGAACCTTGTTATGAGAGATCAATTTTCTGGTGTTAGTTGTGATGATGCTGCTGCCCATCTTAATAATTTTGTTGAACTTTGTGAAATGCAAAAATATAAGGATGTAGATGGTGATATTATTAAATTGAAATTGTTTCCTTTCTCATTAAGAGGAAGAGCTAAAGATTGGTTGCTATCTTTGCCTAAGAATAGTATTGATTCATGGACTAAATGTAAGGATGCTTTTATTGGTAGATATTATCCTCCCGCTAAAATTATATCTTTGAGAAGTAGCATAATGAATTTTAAGAAATTAGATACTGAACATGTTGCTCAAGCATGGGAGAGAATGAAATCTTTGGTAAAGAATTGCCCAACCCATGGACTGACTACTTGGATGATCATCCAAACCTTCTATGCAGGACTAAATTTTTCTTCACGGAATTTATTGGATTCAGCTGCTGGAGGTACCTTTATGTCCATCAATTTGGGGGGCTACAAAGCTTCTTGATGATATGATGATAAATTACTCTGAATGGCACACGGAAAGAGCTCCACAAGGTAAGAAGGTAAATTCTGTTGAAGAAGCCTCTTCCTTGAGTGATAAGATTGATGTGATTATGTCTATGCTTGTGAATGGTAGATCTAATGTTGATCCTAATAATGTTCCTTTAGCTTCATTGGTTGCTCAAGAAGAAAATGTTTATGTGAATTTCATTAAAAATAATAATTTCAACAACAATGCTTATAAGAACAACTCTGGTAATAACTATAGGCCATATCCTTCTGCTAATGGTAATGGTTATGGTAATTCTTATGGGAATTCTTACAACAATAATAGGAGTGTACCCCCTGGTCTTGAAGCTATGCTTAAAGAATTTATTAGTACACAAACTGCTTTTAACAAATCTGTTGAGGAAAAGCTTGATAAAATTGATATTATTGCTTCTAGAGTTGATAGACTTGCCTCTGATGTTGATCTATTAAAATTGAAAGTTAGGCCTAATGAGGATATTGATAATAAGATTACTACTACAGCAAATGCCATCCAAGTTAGAATTAATGAGAATATAAGATTAATGGCTGAATTGCGTGCTAGGTGGGATAGAGAAGAAAATGAAAAACTAGCTAAAGAGAATAATGTAGCTAAAGTTTGGACTATTACCACCATTAGTAATGATAATGATTCACATGTTGTTGCACCTCCTACTATCAATGGTAAAATAATTGGTGTTGGCAATGTTTCTACTCCTAGTGCAAAGCGAACAAAACTGCCTGAAATTGCTAAAACTGCTGAAACTGCTTGTGATAAAACTGCTGAAATTTTTTCCAACCTTGGGGACAATGATCCCATTGCTGTAGCTCATAATGATTTAGATTTTGATGATTGCCACATCTCTGAAGTTATAAAGTTCTTACAAAAACTTGCTAAAAGTCCTAATGCTAGTGCTATAAATTTGGCCTTTACAAAACACATTACAAATGCTCTCATAAAAGCTAGAGAAGAGAAACTAAAACTTGAAACTTCTATTCCTAGAAAGTTAGAAGATGGTTGGGAGCCCATCATTAAAATGAAATTCAATGACTTTGAATGTAATGCTTTATGTGATCTTGGTGCAAGTATTTCTGTTATGCCTAAAAAGATTTATGATATGCTTGACTTGCCACCATTGAAGAATTGTTATTTGGATGTTAATCTTGCCGATAATGTTAAAAAGAAACCTTTGGGGAGGATTGATAATGTGTGCATTACGGTTAACAATAACCTTGTCCCCGTTGATTTTGTTGTCTTGGATATCGAATGCAATGCATCTTGTCCTATTGTGTTGGGAAGACCTTTTCTTCGAACCGTTGGTGCTGTTATTGATATGAGGGAAGGTAATATTAAATATCAATTTCCTCCCAAGAAAGGTATGGAACACTTCCCTAGAAAGAGAATGAAGTTTCCTTTTGATTCTATTATTAGAACAAGTTATGATGTTGATGCTTCTACTCTTGATGTTACTTGATTTGCACTTTCTGCGCCTAGCTGAAAGGCGTTAAAAGCGCTTATGGGAGACAACCCATGTTTTTACTACAGTACTTTGTTTTATATTTGAGTCTTGGAAGTTGTTTACTACTGTAGCAACCTCTCCTTATCATGTTTTTGTGCCAAGTAAAGTTTCTATGTTAAAGTTGATGTTATATTTGGGATCGCTGCGCAGAAACAGCATTGCTGTCTGTCACGAATTCTGGCATAAGTCTCTGTAGAAAATTCGAAAAAATCTGCAAAATTACGAGCGTGATCCTCAGATATGTACGCAACTTTCATTAGTTTTGAGTTTTTCCATTTGAGCAAGTCTAGTGCACCTTTCAGGTTCGTCTTTACGGACTGTTCTGTTTTTGACAGATTCTGCCTTTTATTTCGCATTGCCGTATTTGC
Organism: Lolium multiflorum; assembly: GCA_030979885.1. Lineage (NCBI taxonomy): Eukaryota > Viridiplantae > Streptophyta > Magnoliopsida > Poales > Poaceae > Lolium > Lolium multiflorum. Next base: position 134,558,462 of record CM061749.1, on the reverse strand, counting down.
TATGTTGGATGAATTTCTTTGATCCATTAATGTCCAGTAGCCTTGTGCAATGTCCAGAAGTGTTAAGAATGATTGTGTCACCTCTGAATATGTGAATTTTTAATTGTGCACTAACCCTCTAATGAGTTTGCTTGACGTTTGGTGTGAAGGAAGTTTTCAAGGGTCAAGAGAGGAGTATGATATACTATGATCAAGAGGAGTGAAAGCTCTAAGCTTGGGGATGCCCCGTGGTTCATCCCTGCATATTTTAAGAAGACTCAAGCGTCTAAGCTTGGGGATGCCCAAGGCATCCCCTTCTTCATCGACAACATCGTCAGGTTCCTCCCCTGAAACTATATTTTTATTCAGTCACATCTTTTGTTCTTTACTTGGAGCGTCGGTTTGTTTTTGTTTTTGTTTTTGTTTTTGTTTGAATAAAATGGATCCTAGCATTCACTGTGTGGGAGAGAGACACGCTGTTGCATATGGACAAATATGTCCTTAGGCTTTACTCATAATATTCAAGGCGAAGGTTGAAACTTCTTCGTTAAATTGTTATATGGTTGGAATTGGGAAATGCTACATGTAGTAATTCTAAAATGTCTTGGATAATGTGATACTTTACAATTGTTGTGCTCATGTTTAAGCTCTTGCATCATATACTTTGCACCCATTAATGAAGAAATACATAGAGCTTGCTAAAATTTGGTTTGCATATTTGGTCTCTCTAAGGTCTAGATAATTTCTAGTATTGAGTTTTGAACAACAAGGAAGACGGTGTAGAGTCTTATAATGTTTACAATATGTCTTTTATGTGAGTTTTGCTGCACCGGTTCATCCTTGAGTTTGCTTCAAATAACCTTGCTAGCCTAAACCTTGTATCGAGAGGGAATACTTCTCATGCATCCAAAATCCTTGAGCCAACCACTATGCCATTTGTGTCCACCATACCTACCTACTACATGGTATTTCTCCGCCATTCCAAAGTAAATTGCTTGAGTGCTACCTTTAAAATTCCATCATTCGCCTTTGCAATATATAGCTCATGGGACAAAATAGTCTTAAAAACTATTGTGGTATTGAATATGTACTTATGCACTTTATCTCTTATTAAGTTGCTTGTTGTGCGATAACCATGCTTCTGGGGACGCCATCAACTATTCTTTGTTGAATATCATGTGAGTTGCTATGCATGTCCGTCTTGTCTGAAGTAAGAGAAATCTACCACCTTAATGGTTGGAGCATGCATATTGTTAGAGAAGAACATTGGGCCGCTAACTAAAGCCATGAATCATGGTGGAAGTTTCAGTTTGGACATATATCCTCAATCTCATATGAGAATAATAATTGTTGCTACATGATTATGCATTAAAGAGGAGTCCATTATCTGTTGTCCATGTTGTCCCGGTATGGATGTCTAAGTTGAGAATAATCAAAAGCAAGAAATCCAAAATGCGAGCTTTCTCCTTAGACCTTTGTACAGGCGGCATGGAGGTACCCCTTTGTGACACTTGGTTGAAACATGTGTATTGCGATGATCCGGTAGTCCAAGCTAAGTAGGACAAGGTGCCGGCACTATTAGTATACTATGCATGAGGCTTGCAACTTGTAAGATATAATTTACATAACTCATATGCTTTATTACTACCGTTGACAAAATTGTTTCATGTTTTCAAAATAAAAGCTCTAGCACAAATATAGCAATCGATGCTTTCCTCTTTGAAGGACCTTTCTTTTACTTTTATTGTTGAGTCAGTTCACCTATCTCTCTCCACCTCAAGAAGCAAACACTTGTGTGAACTGTGCATTGATTCCTACATACTTGCATATTGCACTTGTTATATTACTTTACATTGACACTATCCATGAGATATACATGTTTTAAGTTGAAAGCAACCGCTGAAACTTAATCTTCCTTTGTGTTGCTTCAACACCTTTACTTTGATTTATTGCTTTATGAGTTAACTCTTATGCAAGACTTATTGATGCTTGTCTTGAAGTACTATTCATGAAAAGTCTTTGCTTTATGATTCATTTGTTTACTCATGTCATTACCATTGTTTTGATCGCTGCATTCATTACATATGTTTACAATAGTATGATCAAGATTATGATGGCATGTCACTCCAGAAATTATCCTTGTTATCGTTTGCCTGCTCGGGACGAGCAAAACTAAACTTGGGGATGCTGATACGTCTCCAACGTATCGATAATTTCTTATGTTCCATGCTACATTATTGATGATATCTACATGTTTTATACACATTATATTTCGTATTTACGCATTTTCTGGAACTAACCTATTAACAAGATGCGAAGAGCCAGTTCTTGTTTTTCTGCTGTTTTGGTTTCAGAAATCCTAGTAAGGAAATATTCTCGGAATTAGACGAAATCAACGCCCGGGGTCCTATTTTTGCACGAAGCTTCCAGAAGACCGAATGGGAAAGGAAGTGGGGCCACGAGGCGCCGCCACAACGGGCGGCGCGGCCTAGGCTTGGCGCGGCCCTGGCGTGTGGGGCCCTCGTGTGGCCCCCGCGTTGCCCCGCCTACTTAAAGCCTTCGTCGCGAAACCCCCTGTACCGAGAGCCACGATACGGAAAACCTTCCAGAGCCGCCGCCGTCGCGAATCCCATCTCGGGGGATTCAGGAGATCGCCTCCGGCACCCTGCCGGAGAGGGGAATCATCTCCCGGAGGACTCTTCATCGCCATGATCGCCTCCGGAGTGATGAGTGAGTAGTTCACCCCTGGACTATGGGTCCATAGCAGTAGCTAGATGGTCGTCTTCTCCTTATGTGCTTCATTGTTGGATCTTGTGAGCTGCCTAACATGATCAAGATCATCTATCTGTAATACTATATGTTGTGTTTGTCGGGATCCGATGGATAGAGAATACTATGTTATGGTGATTATCAATCTATTATTTATGTGTTGTTTATGATCTTGCATGCTCTCCGTTATTAGTAGAGGCTCTGGCCAAGTTTTTGCTCTTAACTCCAAGAGGGAGTATTTATGCTCGATAGTGGGTTCATGCCTCCATTAAATCTGGGACAGTGACAGAAAGTTCTAAGGTTGTGGATGTGCTGTTGCCACTAGGTATAAAACATTGATGCTATGTCTAAGGATCTAGTTGTTGATTACATTACGCACCATACTTAATGCAATTGTCTGTTGCTTGCAACTTAATAAGGGGTTCGGATGATAACCTGAAGGTGGACTTTTTAGGCATAGATGCAGTTGGATGGCGGTCTATGTACTTTGTCGTAATGCCCAATTAAATCTCACTATATTTATCATATCATGTATATGCATTGTTATGCCCTTTTCTATTTGTCAATTGCCCGACTGTAATTTGTTCACCCAACATGCTTTTATCTTATGGGAGAGACACCTCTAGTGAACTGTGGACCCCGGTCCTATTCTTTACATCGCATACAATCTACTGCAATACTTGTTTTACTGTTTTCTTCGCAAACAATCATCTTCCACACAATACGGTTAATCCTTTGTTACAGCAAGCCGGTGAGATTGACAACCTCACTGTTTCGTTGGGGCAAAGTACTTTGGTTGTGTTGTGCAGGTTCCACGTTGGCGCCGGAATCCCTGGTGTTGCGCCGCATCACATTTCGCCACCATCAACCTTCAACGTGCTTCTTGGCTCCTCCTGGTTCGATAAACCTTGGTTTCTTTCTGAGGGAAAACTTGCTGCTGTGCGCATCATACCTTCCTCTTGGGTTCCCAACGAACATGTGAGTTACACGCCATCAGCATCCCCAAGCTTAGACGCTTGAGTCTTCTTAAAATATGCAGGGATGAACCACGGGGCATCCCCAAGCTTAGAGCTTTCACTCCTCTTGATCATAGTATATCATACTCCTCTCTTGACCCTTGAAAACTTCCTTCACACCAAACTTCAAGCAAACTCATTAGAGGGTTAGTGCACAATTAAAAATTCACATATTCAGAGGTGACACAATCATTCTTAACACTTCTGGACATTGCACAAAGCTACTGGACATTAATGGATCAAAGAAATTCATCCAACATAGCAAATACGGCAATGCGAAATAAAAGGCAGAATCTGTCAAAAACAGAACAGTCCGTAAAGACGAACCTGAAAGGTGCACTAGACTTGCTCAAATGGAAAAACTCAAAACTAATGAAAGTTGCGTACATATCTGAGGATCACGCTCGTAATTTTGCAGATTTTTTCGAATTTTCTACAGAGACTTATGCCAGAATTCGTGACAGACATCAATGCTGTTTCTGCGCAGCGATCCCAAATATAACATCAACTTTAACATAGAAACTTTACTTGGCACAAAAACATGATAAGGAGAGGTTGCTACAGTAGTAAACAACTTCCAAGACTCAAATATAAAACAAAGTACTGTAGTAAAAACATGGGTTGTCTCCCATAAGCGCTTTTCTTTAACGCCTTTCAGCTAGGCGCAGAAAGTGCAAATCAAGTAACATCAAGAGTAGAAGCATCAACATCATAACTTGTTCTAATAATAGAATCAAAAGGCAACTTCATTCTCTTTCTAGGGAAGTGTTCCATACCTTTCTTGAGAGGAAATTGATATTTAATATTACCTTCCCTCATATCAATAACAGCACCAACGGTTCGAAGAAAAGGTCTTCCCAACACAATAGGACAAGATGCATTGCATTCGATATCCAAGACAACAAAATCAACGGGGACAAGGTTATTGTTAACCGTAATGCGCACATTATCAATCCTCCCCAAAGGTTTCTTTTTAACATTATCGGCAAGATTAACATTCAAATAACAATTCTTCAATGGTGGCAAGTCAAGCATATCATAAATCTTTTTAGGCATAACAGAAATACACCAAGATCACATAAAGCATTACATTCAAAGTCATTGAATTTCATTTTAATGATGGGCTCCCAACCATCTTCTAACTTTCTAGGAATAGAAGTTTCAAGTTTTAGTTTCTCTTCTCTAGCTTTTATGAGAGCATTTGTAATGTGTTTTGTAAAGGCCAAATTTATAGCACTAGCATTAGGACTTTTAGCAAGTTTTTGTAAGAACTTTATAACTTCAGAGATGTGGCAATCATCAAAATCTAAATCATTATGAGCTACAGCAATGGGATCATTGTCCCCAAGGTTGGAAAAAATTTCAGCAGTTTTATCACAAGCAGTTTCAGCAGTTTTAGCAATTTCAGGCAGTTTTGTTCGCTTTGCACTAGGAGTAGAAACATTGCCAACACCAATTATTTTACCATTGATAGTAGGAGGTGCAGCAACATGTGAATCATTATCATTACTAATGGTGGTAATAGTCCAAACTTTAGCTACATTATTCTCTTTAGCTAGTTTTTCATTTTCTTCTCTATCCCACCTAGCACGCAATTCAGCCATTAATCTTATATTCTCATTAATTCTAACTTGGATGGCATTTGCTGTAGTAGTAATCTTATTATCAATATCCTCATTAGGCATAACTTTCAATTTTAATAGATCAACATCAGAGGCAAGTCTATCAACTCTAGAAGCAATAATATCAATTTTATCAAGCTTTTCCTCAACAGATTTGTTAAAAGCAGTTTGTGTACTAATAAATTCTTTAAGCATAGCTTCAAGACCAGGGGGTACACTCCTATTATTGTTGTAAGAATTCTCATAAGAATTACCATAACCATTACCATTAGCAGAAGGATATGGCCTATAGTTATTACCAGAGTTGTTCCTATAAGCATTGTTGTTGAAATTATTATTTTTAATGAAATTCACATCAACATTTTCTTCTTGAGCAACCAATGAAGCTAAAGGAACATTATTAGGATCAACATTAGATCTACCATTCACAAGCATAGACATAATCACATCAATCTTATCACTCAAGGAAGAGGCTTCTTCAACAGAATTTACCTTCTTACCTTGTGGAGCTCTTTCCGTGTGCCATTCAGAGTAATTTATCATCATATCATCAAGAAGCTTTGTAGCCGCCCCCAAAGTGATGGACATAAAGGTACCTCCAGCAGCTGAATCCAATAAATTCCGTGAAGAAAAATTTAGTCCTGCATAGAAGGTTTGGATGATCATCCAAGTAGTCAGTCCATGGGTTGGGCAATTCTTTACCAAAGATTTCATTCTCTCCCATGCTTGAGCAACATGTTCAGTATCTAATTTCTTAAAATTCATTATGCTACTTCTCAAAGATATAATTTTAGCGGGAGGATAATATCTACCAATAAAAGCATCCTTACATTTAGTCCATGAATCAATACTATTCTTAGGCAAAGATAGCAACCAATCTTTAGCTCTTCCTCTTAATGAGAAAGGAAACAATTTCAATTTAATAATATCACCATCTACATCCTTATATTTTTGCATTTCACAAAGTTCAACAAAATTATTAAGATGGGCAGCAGCATCATCAGAACTAACACCAGAAAATTGATCTCTCATAACAAGGTTCAGTAAAGCAGGTTTAATTTCAAAGAATTCTGCTGTAGTAGCAGGTGGAGCAATAGGTGTGCATAGGAAATCATTATTATTTGTGTTTGTGAAGTCACACAACTTAGTATTTTCAGGGGTATTCATTTTAGCAACAGTAAATAAAATAAAACTAGATAAAGTAAATGCAAGTAACTAATTTTTGTGTGTTTTGTTTAGGTGCAGCAAACAAAGTAGTAAATAAAATAAAGCAAGACAAAAACAAAGTAAAGAGATTGAGAAGTGGAGACTCCCCTTGCAGCGTGTCTTGATCTCCCGGCAACGGCGCCAGAAAAAGAGCTTGATGGCGTGTAACTCACACGTTCGTTGGGAACCCCAAGAGGAAGGTATGATGCGCACAGAGCAAGTTTTCCCTCAGAAAGAAACCAAGGTTTATCGAACCAGGAGGAGCCAAGAAGCACGTTGAAGGTTGATGGTGGCAAAATGTGATGCGGCGCAACACCAGGGATTCCGGCGCCAACGTGGAACCTGCACAACACAACCAAAGTACTTTGCCCCAACGAAATAGTGAGGTTGTCAATCTCACCGGCTTGCTGTAACAAAGGATTAACCGTATTGTGTGGAAGATGATTGTTTGCGAAGAAAACAGTAAAAAAAGTATTGCAGTAGATTGTATGCGATGTAAAGAATAGGACCGGGGTCCACAGTTCACTAGAGGTGTCTCTCCCATAAGATAAAAGCATGTTGGGTGAACAAATTACAGTCGGGCAATTGACAAATAGAAAAGGGCATAACAATGCATATACATGATATGATAAATATAGTGAGATTTAATTGGGCATTACGACAAAGTACATAGACCGCCATCCAACTGCATCTATGCCTAAAAAGTCCACCTTCAGGTTATCATCCGAACCCCTTCCAGTATTAAGTTGCAAGCAACAGACAATTGCATTAAGTATGGTGCGTAATGTAATCAACAACTACATCCTTAGACATAGCATCAATGTTTTATCCCTAGTGGCAACAGCACATCCACAACCTTAGAACTTTCTGTCACTGTCCCAGATTTAATGGAGGCATGAACCCACTATCGAGCATAAATACTCCCTCTTGGAGTTAAGAGCAAAAACTTGGCCAGAGCCTCTACTAATAACGGAGAGCATGCAAGATCATAAACAACACATAAATAATAGATTGATAATCACCATAACATAGTATTCTCTATCCATCGGATCCCGACAAACACAACATATAGTATTACAGATAGATGATCTTGATCATGTTAGGCAGCTCACAAGATCCAACAATGAAGCACATAAGGAGAAGACGACCATCTAGCTACTGCTATGGACCCATAGTCCAGGGTGAACTACTCACTCATCACTCCGGAGGCGATCATGGCGATGAAGAGTCCTCCGGAGATGATTCCCCTCTCCGGCAGGGTGCCGGAGCGATCTCCTGAATCCCCGAGATGGGATTCGCGGCGGCGGCGTCTCTGGAAGGTTTTCGTATCGTGGCTCTCGGTACTGGGGGTTTCGCGACGGAGGCTTTAAGTAGGCGAAAGGGCAACGCGGGGGGCCACACGAGGGCCCCACACACCAGGTCGGCGCGGCCAGGGCCTGGGCCGCGCCGCCTAGTGTGGGGGCCTCGTGGCCCCACTTCCTTTCCTCTTCGGTCTTCTGGAAGCTTCGTGCAAAAATAGGACCCTGGGCGTTGATTTCGTCCAATTCCGAGAATATTTCCTTACTAGGATTTCTGAAACCAAAAACAGCAGAAAACAGCAACTGGCTCTCGGCATCTTGTTAATAGGTTAGTTCCAGAAAATGCGTAAATACGACATATAATGTGTATAAAACATGTAGATATCATCAATAATGTAGCATGGAACATAAGAAATTATCGATACGTTGGAGACGTATCAAAGATATTGTCTCTAACAAAAGGAAAATTCCCAATGAGGAGATTTCCACTATGCTCGCTAATTACTCCTTCAGTGGTAAGGTTCCAAAGAAGCTTGGAGACCCAGGTATACCGACTATTCCTTGTTCCATCAAGAATAATTATGTTAGAACTGCTCTATGTGATTTGGGAGCAGGAGTTAGTGTAATGCCCTTTTCTCTTTATAAGAGACTTGATTTAGATAAGTTGATACCAACTGATATATCTTTGCAAATGGCTGATAAATCTACTGCTATTCCTGTTGGTGTATGTGAAAATGTTCCTGTTCAAGTTACTCAACATTGCTTGATATTAACTGATTTTGTTGTGTTGGAAATGCCTGAAGATGATAATATGTCCATTATTCTTGGAAGACCCTTTCTTAATACTGCAGGGGCTGTTATTGATTGCAATAAAGGCAAGGTTACTTTCAATGTTGATGACAAGGAACATACTGTCTATTTTCCCAAGAGGATTGATAAAGTATATGGAGTTAATACAATTTTTAATGTGAAAACTATCAAAGTGGGATCCATTGATTGTCCTATATATGAGCCTAAAGAAGAATATCAAACTCTTGTGATTGGATCCATATCAATTCAATATAAGGTAACATGATTGATTTGAGGTTTATTTCTTCTTATGTCATATAAAATTTATTTGGTAGCAAGACTTGATCAACCTTGTTAACAAGTATATTTTAATGCATAAGAGAGCTAAACAACATTTCTTTCTTTCTTTCTCCCTCCATTTGTTTTACTTGTTGTAGCACTTTTTGTTTTGCAATATGCTTTAGTTGTTAAGATTTTGGAAATCATTTTCCTGCGCAGTAATAATTAATTTAACACCCAGAAATGTGCATTTTTCGAAGTTCTCAAAAATTTACAAAAATTATACTGGTAGTCCTATTTTTCGAAGAGGCACCTGGGAGCACCTGGGGCTGACCAGTGGGGCACCCCAGGGTGGCACCCCACAGGCCGGCGCGGCCAGCAAGGGGGGCGCGCCACCCTGGTGTGTGGGCCCCACTTCAGCATCTCTTCCTCCCACTCTCTTCTCTCTCCCGAAAAAACTCGTACTCACTTTCTCTCACTCGCGTTTCTGCTCAAGAACTCGCGATTTCTCGATCTCTTTGCTCAGCCCAGATTTCTGTCTGAAATTTGGCACATTTGCTCCTTGGTATGTGACTCCTTTGATTGTCCAATTAGAATTTTGTTTGGTTGAGTATATCTTGAATATTTTGCTGCTGTAGATAACATGTTTAGTGAGCTTGCATGCTTGTTCTAAGTGGTAGAAATTAGTTTTGATGCATGTGTAGTACTCTAGCAAGTTCCTATAGTAGTTCCCCTCAATTATATACCTTGAAATCAAATTTTATAATGATTGTTGAAAAATTTCAGAAAATGGAAGGGAGTAGGCACCAACTAAATCAACAAGAATTGGAGGTACAACAAGTCATGAGAGTTCATCGCGAAGAGGGAGTATACCCCTCTTATTACCCATGCACGGATTTTATGCGGAATGCAGGAATCCTGCAAGATGTTCAAACACTGATTTCCAATGCAGGGTTGGAAGGTTTTACTGTTGGTGAACCTTACCAATATGCTAAACTAACGGTGTCGGTTGTGCAGGATTTCGAATTTCATCGGTCTCAAACTAACCCCATGGTCCGGTACAAGATTTATAACAAAACTATCAACTTGCCTTTCAGTGATTTTTGTGCAGCAATTAGAGTGCCGCGGTGGGGATCCTGCGAGAAGGTCAGGGGAACGCCGCGGGAGCTCTCGAATCTTTATACAATGATTTGTAATGGGAGGAGCTTCTCCGATGATGGTGGTAAGATTAGTAGCATTCAACAACCAGCTATCCGCTACTTTGCTTATTTCGTTACAAAGTGCGTTCTTGCTAGAAAGAATGCAAGTAAATTGTCTGTCCAAGATATGGCCTTCTTAGCTGCCGCTTTGCAACAGGATAGGACTTATAATTTGGGTGCTTTAATAGCTTGTAGACTTGCTACTAACCGTGAGAAAGGAGGAATTTGTGGAGGTCTTATCGCCTCTCGCTTGTTAGCTATGCATGGTGTAGAACCTCACCATCTAGATATTCCGCTTTCCATAGAGAAACTTGATGTTGTTTCCATGATTAAACATGAGTTTATTTCAGATGCATCTAATTTGAATAACCTGTATTATAGGATAACTTTGTATAAGAAAAATTGGAGAATAACTAAGAAAATTGAAAAACTAGTACGATTGCCTGCACCTGCTCTGCTTAACCTTGATGCCAGGAAAGGGTGGTCGATCACAGAAAATGAGCTGAATGCATACATAGAAAGGGAAGGCCATCGTGCAAGGGAAGGCACGGAGGAGGCCGAGGAGCACCCCGACTCTTCATCCGATGCAGCGAGCTCCTCATATCAACATTATGGTCATGTGGAACCTCCACGACATTCTTCTGCGCAGGGGCCTTATTATCACTCCATGTATGATCCACCGGCGTGGAACTCCGACCCTCGTTGGGAATGAACTCCATTTAGGCCAAAAGCCTAAGCTTGGGGGGAGGTATACCGGCATCACTCATTCTTTGCATATTATGGTTGCTGGATACTTGTACATACTTGTTTAGTTTCTTAGAGTGGTTTTCTAATGAGAAGGAGATGATATTTGGGGAAGTGCTGTCCAAAAACAGATTCTGGGCTGTTACCAAAAAAATTCGTACGCACAGCCAGAACGTTATTTTGAGTTGCCAATTTTTGAGCATGTGCCCCAGGTTGTTATCTAACTTTCATTAGTTGAACACTTTTTGAGCTGAGCAATGGAAGATTTTTGTTAATTTCGATTTCTGTACTGCTGTCAGGTTTTGGCAGATTTCTGTCATCCTGCTTTTCTGTGTTTCTGTTAGTTTGCATTCTTTTGTTTTCGCTTTGTTTCTTTCCTAAAACACAAAAAGACCAAAAATATTTCTGTTGTTTCTCTTCACCATTTGTTTATTTGGTTCCTTGCTCTTAGTTTACTTTATTTACTATCGTTGGTTTGCTATGAGAAAACCCAAAAAGATTTTGCTTTGTTTTCTTGTTTCTTTTGTTCTTGTTTCCAATTCGAAAACACCAAAAATATTTGCTGTTCTTCTTTGGTTTGTAAAGTTCATCATGAGTTCAATGGTCTTCGGTGGCTGGAGCGTGGTTTTCATTTCATATTATCCAAGCTACACAAGTGAAAGGCAATAATGACGATCTACAACAATTGGATTGTGGTGAGAGGCTGGTATGAACTCTATTTATTTTCATTTTTGTACATATACTCATCCATGTGAGCATGCTTAGTTGGTTCATGTGAGGTATATGTTATTTGAGAAAGTCTAGTAGTTCATGATCTCTCATGTTTAGCTCCAGTTTATTAATATGAGTAGCATGTCATGGATGTTCGCTTGCATTGTTTTATTCATAAGTAAGTATGGCATTGTGGTATCCTCCTCTGAATAATTCATTTATATCGACTTGGCACATGCTCACGCATGCATATGACTGAACAAAAAGTCAATTAAGCCTCGATGATTTATATTGCTTCAGAGTTCTTGTATCACTTTTATGCCTCCGTTAATTTATTTTGCCGCAAGCATGATTATGATAGTTACTGCTCTCTTGATTTGTCGCTCCCTAGTCTTTTGCTAGCCTTCACTTGTACTGAGCGGGAACGCCGCTCGTGCTTCCAAACACCTGAAAACCAAGTTGTTCCAAAGTGTCCACCATAAATACCTATGCATGGCATTTCAAACCATTCCAAGTAAATTCTCATGCGCTACCTTTAAAACTTTCAAAATGCTTCTCAATTTGTGTTAATGTTTCATAGCTCATGAGGAAGTATGTGGTGTTTAGCTTTCAACCTTGTCATTTACTTTTGACGGACTCTCATATGGACTAGTGGCACATCCGCTTATCCAATAATTTTGCAAAAAGAGCTGGCAATGGGATTCCCAGTCCCAAATTAATTAACTTAAATAGACACTCCTCCATGGTTTGTGATTGTTGGACGGCACCCGAAGGATTCGGTTAGCCATGGCTTGTGTAAGCAAAGGTTGGGGGAGTGTCATCATCATAATAAAACTTAAATAAAAAGGCACTCCTTCATGGTATGTGATTGTTGGCAGGCACCCGAGGATTCGGTTAGCCATGGTTTGTGTAAGAAAGGTTGGAAGGAGTGCCACATAAACATACAAAAAATTCATGGGAGCCGCTCTTGGGAGTCCGGTTGATGAGGTAGTTAGTGTACCCATTACCATTCGTTGACAACAACAAGCACTTCTCAAAACAATTTTACTCCTGTTTTAAAAATGAAAAGCTCTAGCGCATGTTAATCCCTGCTTCCCTCTGCGAAGGGTCAATCTTTTACTTTTATATTGTGTCTCCATTCTTTCTTTGAGCACTATCTTGAGAGCACAACTGTCATTCTTAGTATAATATGCTTGTCTCAAAATATGATTGATTGTGGTATAACTTTGATGCTTTTATCTTTGACAATCACTACTTCTAGTCTTTCTATGAACTCCAGAGGTGCCCGGCATTTATGTTTTGCCAATCAAATACATGCAAGCGAGATACCACTTTATCATACTCTCTTATGAACATTGCAATCCTGCTTATATACATGATTCATGATGCTTATTATTAATTGTTGGTACCTCTCCATGATTGACATAGCTGTTGGATGATCTTATTTGCATGTATCTCATTATGAACTGCTTAAGTATTAGCCATAGCATGAGAATATATACATCATATGAGCAAATGTGTTCGTGAAAGTTCTTTTATCGCTCAGTTGTTAACTGAATTGCTTGAGGACAAGCAATAAGCTAAGCTTGGGGGAGTTGATACGTCCAAAACGTATCTACTTTCCCGAACACTTTTGCTATTGTTTTGCCTCTAATTTGTGTATTTTGGATACAACTAACACGGACTAACGCTGTTTTCAGCAGAATTGCTCTGGTGTCTCGTTTTTGTGCAGAAATCCAACTTTCAGGAAAAACCTCGGAATTTATACGAAGGCCCTATTTTCCCAGAATATTGGCGGAGCCGAAGGGCAAGCCAGGTGGGGGCACGACGGCCCCACACAGGCCGGCGCGGCACAGGAGGGGCCCGCGCGGCCCTAGTGTGTGGCCCCCTCGGCTGGCCCCGACGCCCTCCTTCGGACTACTTATCTCCCTCGACCTAAAAACGCACGGAGAGAAGTCGAAGTCGCGAGAAACCCTCCAGAGAGCCGCCACATCGCGAAACTCCATCTCGGGAGCCAGAAGTCTCCGTTCTGGCACTTCGCCGGGAATTGGAGGAGATCATCGCCATCATCACCACCGATGCCTCTCCATCGACCAGCCATGTTTCCCCCATCCATGTGTGAGTAATTTCCCCGCTGTAGGTTGAAGGGGATGGTAGGGATTGGATGAGATTGGTCATGTAATAGTCATAAGTTTGTTAGGGCATAGTGCCTAGTATCCGTAGATGTCACTTTTATGATATTGTTGCAACTTGTTATGCTTAATGCTTGTCACTAGGGCCCGAGTGCCATGATCTCAGATCTGAACATGTTATTGATTCATGAAGATATTCGTTGTTTATGATCTTACCTGCAAGTTGTATACACACGTCGCTGTCCGGAACCAATGGCCCCGAAGTGACAGAAATCGGGACAACCGGAGGGAATGGTAGTGATGTGAGGATCACATGTGTTCACGGAGTGTTAATGCTTTGCTCCGGTACTCTATTAAAAGGAGTACCTTAATTTCCAGTAGTTTCCCTAGAGGCCCGGCTGCCACCGGCTGGTAGGACAAAAGATGTTGTGCAAGTTTCTCATTGCGAGCACGTACGACTAAATATGGAACACATGCCTATTGATTGATTAGTACTTGGATACCGTTTTATTATTATCTGCAAATGCCCTGCTTTGATTGTTATATGAGTTTCTCTCATCCATGCAACGCCCGTTAATCCGTCCTGTGCCTACAGTATTTTAATCCTGCTGTTTACTATAATCACTACTGCTGTCTTTATTTCACCGCTGCTGTTATTTCACTATTCCTACTGCTATAAAACTGTTACTACTCTCTAGCAAGCTGTTTCCAGGTGCAGCTGAATTGACAACTCCGCTGTTAAGGCTTACAAGTATTCTTTGTCTCCCCTTGTGTCGAATCAATAAATTGGGTAATACTTCCCTCGAAGACTGTTGCGATCCCCTATACTTGTGGGTCATCACCGCCGCGCTTCACCAAGCTGGAGTTCGCCACCTACGACGGCACCGTCGACCCCCTGAACTGGCTCAACCAGTGCGACCAGTTTTTCAGGGGGCAGCGGACACTGGCGTCCGATCGCACGTGGATTGCCTCCTACCACCTCCGCGGCGCCGCCCGGACGTGGTACTACGCCCTCGAGCAGGACGAGGGCGGGATGCCTCTGTGGGAGCGCTCCACGACCTTTTCCTCCTCCGATTCGGCCCCCCCGATACGCGGCAGCCGACTGGCCGAGCTCGGCCGTCTACCCTTCACCTCCTCGGTGCAGGACTTTGCGGACCGTTTCCAGACCCTGGTGTGCCACGCGCCCGGCGTTACGGCTTGTCAGCAGGCCGAACTTTTCGTGGGAGGTCTTCCCGATCACATCCGCGTGGACGTGGAGCTGCGCGATCCCCAGGACCTCCAGACGGCCATGTACTATGGCCGCGCCTTCGAGCAGCGGGCGCTGGCCATGCAGCATGCCTTTCCGGCCAGCGGCGTTCGGCCGCCCGCTCGCCCTCCACCGACACCATCCGGCCAGGCGTTCATGGCCCTGACTCCTGCGGGGCCCTCCGATCCAGCCGTGACGCGGCCGTTCCGTCGGCTGACCACGGCCGAACAGCTCGAGCGCCGTCGTAAAGGGTTGTGCTTCAACTGCGACGAGCTCTACGTACCGGGCCACGTTTGTCCACGCCTGTTCTACTTGGAGACCGTAGACGATGTTTCGGCTGATGTCGTCGCAGCTAGGCTGGCTGACGCGACCGTCTCCACGGCCGACGCCGCTCCGGGATGAGTTCCACCAGCAGTTTCCAGATATCCAGCTCGAGGACGAGCTATTTGCGCAGGCGGGGAGAAATGTTATGACCGGCCTGGTGTATTCACGGAGGAAGTCCAATTAGTGGGCCGAATTAGGGGCTTAGCCCAAGTTATCGTTGGTCCTTAGTCTGTTTAAACAGCTGTAATCGTACGATTTGTGGACAAGCAATAAACAGATCATACAGATCGTTGTTGCCGACTCCTTGAGGAGTCGGTCTTCCCTTCCCTAGCCGCTGCTCCTTCCCTTGCGCCGCCTTCCTCCAACCTCGCGACGGCGGCCAGCCGCCGGCGCCGCCTTCCTCTCCCCCGTCCAGCACACTTCCACCCCTACAATCTACGTAACCGGCCTGGTACGATCTCAGATCCTATCACTTCATAACGCAAATTATTATTTTTTAAATGTCGGCGCAACATGAGAATGTACTTTCAAAGGTAACCATATGAGGAGGACAAAAATTGAGTACAAACATACAGAGCTAACAAATGTGAATCAGAATTGTCTTGTCTATTCGTACCTGAGAATTGAACTAGGAAGCATAGGCGCGGCGGCACGCCGCGCCCGTGAGGGTACTTTTTCAATACATACATATTTGGCTTTAGTTTCTCCTAAGTGGATGCATTCTTCTACAGGCATTTAATACTACACTAAGGGGAAATACTTATTGGACATAGATCAACAACACTACTCATAATATTTCTGCTTCTAATGTGGATAGATTAGTGGCTTCATGAAAATTATCTATTTAACCAGTTGAGCAGCTTCTTTCTTTTGAATCCGTGAGCCGAGTTGATTGTATTTATGAAAATCTAGTATTTGCTGGAAAGGAAAAAAATGAGGATCAGATGACTCCTTTTTCTGTTTTCTGAAACCTGCCAATTCATCTCATATTTCCCCCCGGATTAGATCGTTTGGCTCTAACAAACTTTCATCGGCAAAGCGTGAAACAATATTGCTCACCATACTGACAGCCATATATTCAGATAGGTATTTGAACACAAATTGATACACAGAAATAGATGGGGATACGAAGCAAGATAACTCTAAAAGTGCTTTAGTTCGAGCAGTGCTTGATTAGAAGAGTGAACTTCTCTATACAGTATAACAAAAGTTTGCATGAGGAGTTAAGACTTAAGAGACATGTATCTGTCATATATATCTATGAACTTCACTAAAGTAGAAGATCAATTATGTGATGAAAGAAAACTGTGCAACTAAATCCCTCTGTGACTCTTCAAAATCCAAAACTTGATGATATGTGCTTGCATGTTAATCTTATTTGACTTCATACAAAAGGGAAGCTGTAACAAAAAAAAAGAAGGTAAAACCCATGTCAGATCACTGAAAGTTGTTCCCATTTCCCGGTACACAATACCACCGAGCTAACATAACAAAGGAAACCCCAACTGAGAGCAATGGGGGAATTTGTATTATATCCGTATAACGCTTTACTTACCCAAACCGGCACCAAACCATAGTAGGACTACATATATTCGTAAGTGCTTGCGGCAAGAAAAGGGAAAAACATATATATTCTAAGAGAGAACTATCGTAATATTACTCAAGTAGAATAAGGTCGGTAAATTATCCAAGTTACATGAGAGTTTCATATCATTCTTATCTCGAGGCTATTCTGGACATCTAAGAAACGTATGATCGGTAAAATTAGGTATTAAAGTGTATTTACAGGAAAGCAAGTAAAAAATGGACTGCTATATCATGTATTCGAGATGGAAAAAGAAGCAATAATGTAATATTGTATTATTGTTCCCTGCGATATTTTAATAATTTCTTAATAGAACATCCATACCATGGCATGTTAGCTTTAGTACTCCAAGCATGATACCTGTTTTGCATGTCGGATATTTCTGGAATGGGTATGTTGACATACCAACGTCTCAAGGATGTTTTCCTGAAAGATAAAATTATTGAAGCAGCACCAATAGTATATCAGTAGATAGACACTGTACCTAATTGGTTAATGGTGGATAATAATAAGCAACATCCATGCCCACAAGTAGTATGACAACACTCTCTTCAGAACTTCTGCTGTGAAGGGAAACATCATCACAGGCTTCTGCCTCTGCAAATTCTCCCCATAGAGTAACGATGATGCAGTTGCAGCTAAAAGAAAAAATGGTAGCATCAGCACATACAGAAAGTACTAATGGATATTGGATCTACTGGCGCATCTAAAGGTGCACAGATCATAAATTTTACCACACATCAACCATGTGAATATTTCTTCTTGGGTATTGATTCCCCTTTGATGGAATAATATCTGTCGCTACCTTCACTATGCCGACAACATCTTGCTTCATACAAAAAGATAGGGCCATATCAGCATAACATGTAAAAGAGAAGAATAAATTGAGAGAATAGGAAGTAAAAAAAGATAATAAAAGAGGTATTTCTCATATCCTTTCAATCAGTCAGGATAACATCTGAAAATTCAGTATATTTTTCGCTCTCAAGAGCCTCTTGAGAATGAAAAATGCTTTATTAGGTAGAAGAGATGTTTGCATCCACACTACATGGAAGAATGAGCTGACACATAGTAGTAATTTTCTGCTAAAGTTCTGCCCTTTACTGTACAGATGGTACTACGTATATGTATGCACGAAAGATGGACATCCGTCTGTCAATCTCTCAGCCCTAATCTAACCAAAAAAAGACTCAGCAATTGATCCACGAGCAGCAGAGGAGGCAGTTACCACTTCGGCTCGGCCGCGCACAGGTCTACTACCTAGGCAAGAAGAGGAAACAGCACGACGATGTCTTCCAAAATAGAGGCAGATGCAGCGGACGTCCAGATGCAACCTACCGACAACCAGATGCACACAGATTATCCATGACATCAATTAGCAACATGCCTACAAATATCATCATCAATCAATAAACAGTACAAAGCCAATTTGCAACCAGAGAGAGAGTCCTCAACCTCCTCGACGCAAGGATCGGGGAGATGGAGTGCCAGCGCTCCGGTGCTTAACGGCTGGCACCGGGAGTGGCCAGTTCCTGGCAAGAGCACCAGTCGTGGCACTGGTTCGGCGACCTGGGGCGCCACCCACTACTATCCTCTTGCTCTCGCAATTCCGACGCGGCCCATCCCCTGATCCCCTCCGCTGCCTGCACCGCAGTCCGCTACGTCCTGCTCCACTGGTCGTCTCCACTCCCCTGCCTGGCTGCCTTCCTGCACAATCGGTGGAGCCACACACCCCGAGCTCGTGTACCTCGTTGATACGACCGGCAAAAATCCCCGCCACCGGCGGCTCAATCCGACGCTTGGGCTGACTCGTGAACGACCACAACTCTGGCCAGCCACAGCCACGTGCGCACTGCGGCTTCCACAACTTATCCAGGATGTTGACCTCCATCTTCTGCGTGGACGGTGGGGAGACGCCAGAGCGAGCTGCTCCGGCGGCGCGCTGACGACAGCAACAGTGGGGCGAGGAGGATCTGGTTGGGATGAGGCACTCCAAGACTAGGAGCACGCGGCGGCGTTGCGGGCTGTCGAGCACCCACAGGAGGACCAGACGTCGAGGTCGAGGGCGAGCACCCAAACGACGGACCAACCAGCGAGGTGGAGGGCCGCTGCAGGTGAGGAGTTGGAACATGGAAACCGCGGCACAACCACCGGTCGGAATTCGTGGCGGCGGACCTTCACCATGGAAGATTCGAGCATATATCGCGGAACGGAAGATATGTTGTCAAGATTTGAAGATAGAGGAGGAAGAGAGGGCCAATGAATGAGCTGTGGCCGGATTTGACGCGATTCTTCCAGAGGCTTGGGAGAGGAGATAGTGGAGGTCCGTGGAGATGAAACATGTCAATCAAGTGGACATGAAACGTGCCAATCTGCTGGAAATGAACCGCTCCACCGCAATCACCGGCAACTATTACACTAATATGAAGGGAAGGCAGCGAGGAACCGGTAACCTGTAATCCTCACATGCAAGAAAAAAGAAACTGAAGCCAGATGATCGACTGATTTAATGTACCGTGAAAATTGGAAGCAACGTGTCACACACGGATATGAGGATGAAGAGGATAAATAGCCCATCTACAGTGACCAAACTAATCTGGATGCGGTAACTTGTTCAACTTTTATATAGTGTATATATTACCGGGCCACGTTTGTCCACGCTTGTTCTACTTGGAGACCGTAGACGATGTTGCGGCTGATGTCGTCGCAGCTAGGCTGGCTGACGCGACCGTCTCCACGGCCGACGCTGCTCCGGGATGAGTTCCACCAGCAGTTTCCAGATATCCAGCTCGAGGACGAGCGGTTTGCGCAGGCGCGGAGAAATGTTATGACCGGCCTGGTGTATTCACGGAGGAAGTCCAATTAGTGAGCCGAATTAGGGGCTTAGCCCAAGTTATCGTTAGTCCTTAGTCTGTTTAAACAGCGTTTGTGGACAAGCAATAAACAGATCATACAGATCGTTGTTGCCGACTCCTTGAGGAGTCGGTCTTCCCTTCCCTAGCCGCCGCTCCTTCCCTTGCGCCGCCTTCCTCCAACCTTGCGACGGTGGCCAGCTGCCGGCGCCGCCTTCCTCTCCCCCGTCCAGCACACTTCCACCCCTACAATCTACGTAACCGGCCTGGTAGGATCTCAGATCCTATCACTTCATAACGCAAATTATTATTTTTAAAATGTCGGCGCAACATGAGAATGTACTTTCAAAGGTAACCATATGAGGAGGACAAAAATTGAGTCCAAACATACAGAGCTAACAAATGTGAATCAGAATTGTCTTGTCTATTCGTACCTGAGAATTGAACTAGGAAGCATAGGCGCGGCGGCACGCCGCGCCCGTGAGGGTACTTTTTCAATACATACATATTTGGCTTTAGTTTCTCCTAAGTGGATGCATTCTTCTACAGGCATTTAATACTACACTAAGGGGAAATACTTATTGGACATAGATCAACAACACTACTCATAATGTTTCTGCTTCTAATGTGGATAGATTAGTGGCTTCATGAAAATTATTTATTTAACCAGTTGAGCAGCTTCTTTCTTTTGAATCCGTGAGCCGAGTTGATTGTATTTATGAAAATCTAGTATTTGCTGGAAAGGAAAAAAATGAGGATCAGATGACTCCTTTTTCTGTTTTCTGAAACCTGCCAATTCATCCCATATTTCCCCCCGGATTAGATCGTTTGGCTCTAGCAAACTTTCATCGGCAAAGCATGAAACAATATTACTCACCATACTGACAGCCATATATTCAGATAGGTATTTGAACACAAATTGATACACAGAAATAGATGGGGATACGAAGCAAGATAACTCTAAAAGTGCTTTAGTTCGAGCAGTGCTTGATTAGAAGAGTGAACTTCTCTATAAAGTATAACAAAAATTTGCATGAGGAGTTAAGACTTAAGAGACATGTATCTGTCATATATATCTATGAACTTCACTAAAGTAGAAGATCAATTATGTGATGAAAGAAAACTATGCAACTAAATCCCTCCGTGACTCTTCAAAATCCAAAACTTGATGATATGTGCTTGCATGTCAATCTTATTTGACTTCATACAAAAGGGAAGCTGTAACAAAAAAAGAAGAAGGTAAAACCCATGTCAGATCACTGAAAGTTGTTCCCATTTCCCGGTACACAATACCACCGAGCTAATATAACAAAGGAAACCCCAATTGAGAGCAATGGGGGAATTTGTATTATATCCGTATAACGCTTTACTTACCCAAACCGGCACCAAACCATAGTAGGACTACATATATTCGTAAGTGCTTGCGGCAAGAAAAGGGAAAAACATATATATTCTAAGAGAGAACTATCGTAATATTACTCAAGTAGAATAAGGTCGGTAAATTATCCAAGTTACATGAGAGTTTCATATCATTCTTATCTCGAGGCTATTCTGGACATCTAAGCAACGTATGGTCGGTAAAATTAGGTATTAAAGTGTATTTACAGGAAAGCAAGTAAAAAATGGAGTGCTATATCATGTATTCGAGATGGAAAAAGAAGCAATAATGTAATATTGTATTATTGTTCCCTGCGATATTTTAACAGTTTCTTAATAGAACATCCATACCATGGCATTTTAGCTTTAGTACTCCAAGCATGATACCTGTTTTGCATGTCGGATATTTCTGGAATGGGTATGTTGACATACCAACGTCTCAAGGATGTTTTCCTGAAAGATAAAATTATTGAAGCAGCACCAATAGTATATCAGTAGATAGACACTGTACCTAATTGGTTAATGGTGGATAATAATAAGCAACATCCATGCCCACAAGTAGTATGACAACACTCTCTTCGAACTTCTGCTGTGAAGGGAAACATCATCATAGGCTTCTGCCTCTGCAAATTCTCCCCATAGAGTAACGATGATGCAGTTGCAGCTAAAAGAAAAAATGGTAGCATCAGCACATACAGAAAGTACTAATGGATATTGGATCTACTGGCGCATCTAAAGGTGCACAGATCATAAATTTTACCACACATCAACCATGTGAATATTTCTTCTTGGGTATTGATTCCCCTTTGATGGAATAATATCTGTCGCTACCTTCACTGTGCCGACAACATCTTGCTTCATACAAAAAGATAGGGCCATATCAGCATAACATGTAAAAGAGAAGAATAAATTGAGAGAATAGGAAGTAAAAAAAGATAATAAAAGAGGTATTTCTCATATCCTTTCAATCAGTCAGGATAACATCTGAAAATTCAGTATATTTTTCGCTCTCAAGAGCCTCTTGAGAATGAAAAATGCTTTATTAGGTAGAAGAGATGTTTGCATCCACACTACATGGAAGAATGAGCTGACACATAGTAGTAATTTTCTGCTAAAGTTCTGCCCTTTACTGCACAGATGGTACTACGTATATGTATGCACGAAAGATGGACATCCGTCTGTCAATCTCTCAGCCCTAATCAAACCAAAAAAAGACTCAGCAATTGATCCACGAGCAGCAGAGGAGGCAGTTACCACTTCGGCTCGGCCGCGCACAGGTCTACTACCTAGGCAAGAAGAGGAAACAGCACGACGATGTCTTCCAAAATAGAGGCAGATGCAGCGGACGTCCAGATGCAACCTGCCGACAACCAGATGCACACAGATTATCCATGGCATCAATTAGCAACATGCCTACAAATATCATCATCAATCAATAAACAGTACAAAACCAATTTGCAAACAGAGAGAGAGTCCTCAACCTCCTCGACGCAAGGATCGGAGAGATGGAGTGCCAGCGCTCCGGTGCTTAACGGCTGGCACCGGGAGTGGCCAGTTCCTGGCAAGAGCACCAGTCGTGGCGCTGGTTCGGCGACCTGGGGCGCCACCCACTACTATCCTCTTGCTCTCGCAATTCCGACGCGGCCCATCCCCTGATCCCCTCCGCTGCCTGCACCGGAGTCCGCTACATCCTGCTCCACTGGTCGTCTCCACTCCCCTGCCTGGCTGCCTTCCTGCACAATCGGTGGAGCCACACACCCCGAGCTCGTGTACCTCGTTGATACCACCGGCAAAAATCCCCGCCACCGGCGGCTCGATCCGACGCTTGGGCCGACTCGTGAACGACCACAACTCTGGCCAGCCACGGCCACGTGTGCACTGCGGCTTCCACAACTTATCCAGGATGTTGACCTCCATCTTCTGCGTGGACGGTGGGGAGACGCCAGAGCGAGCTGCTCCGGCGGCGCGCTGACGACAGCAACAGTGGGGCGAGGAGGATCTGGTTGGGATGAGGCACTCCAAGACCAGGAGCACGCGGCGGCGCTGCGGGCTGTCGAGCACCCACAAGAGGACCAGACATCGAGGTCGAGGGCGAGCACCCAAACGACGGACCAACCAGCGAGGTGGAGGGCCGCTGCAGGTGAGGAGTTGGAACATGGAAACCGCGGCACAACCACCGGTCGGAATTCGTGGCGGCGGACCTTCACCATGGAAGATTCGAGCATATATCGCGGAGCGGAAGATATGTTGTCAAGATTTGAAGATAGAGGAGGAAGAGAGGGCCAATGAATGAGCTGTGGCCGGATTTGACGCGATTCTTCCAGAGGCTTGGGAGAGGAGATAGTGGAGGTCCGTGGAGATGAAACGTGTCAATCAAGTGGACATGAAACGTGCCAATCTGCTGTAAATGAACCGTTCCACCGCAATCACCGGCAACTATTACACTAATATGAAGGGAATGCAGCGAGGAACCGGTAACCGGTAATCCTCACATGCAAGAAAAAAGAAACTGAAGCCAGATGATCGACTGATTCAATGTACCGTGAAAATTGGAAGCAACGTGTCACACACGGATATGAGGATGAAGAGGATAAATAGCCCATCTACAGTGACCAAACTAATCTGGATGCAGTAACTTGTTCAACTTTTATATAGTGTATATATTACCGGGCCACGTTTGTCCACGCCTGTTCTACTTAGAGACCGTAGACGATGTTGCGGCTGATGTCGTCGCAGCTAGGCTGGCTGACGCGACCGTCTCCATGGCCGACGCTGCTCCGGGATGAGTTCCACCAGCAGTTTCCAGATATTCAGCTCGAGGACGAGCTGTTTGCGCAGGCGGGGAGAAATGTTATGACCGGCCTGGTGTATTCACGGAGGAAGTCCAATTAGTGGGCCGAATTAGGGGCTTAGCCCAAGTTATCGTTAGTCATTAGTCTGTTTAAACAACTGTAATCGTACGTTTGTGGACAAGCAATAAACAGATCATACAGATTGTTGTTGTCGACTCCTTGAGGAGTCGGTCTTCCCTTCCCTAGCTGCCGCTCCTTCCCTTGCGCCGCCTTCCTCCAACCTCGCGACGGCGGCCAGCCGCCGACGCCGCCTTCCTCTCCCCCGTCCAGCACACTTCCACCCCTACAATCTACGTAACCGGCCTGGTAGGATCTCAGATCCTATCACTTCATAACGCAAATTATTATTTTAAAATGTCGGCGCAACATGAGAATGTACTTTCAAAGGTAACCATATGAGGAGGTCAAAAATTGAGTACAAACATACAGAGCTAACAAATGTGAATCAGAATTGTCTTGTCTATTCGTACCTGAGAATTGAACTAGGAAGCATAGGCGCGGCGGCACGCCGCGCCCGTGAGGGTACTTTTTCAATACATACATATTTGGCTTTAGTTTCTCCTAAGTGGATGCATTCTTCTACAGGCATTTAATACTACACTAAGGGGAAATACTTATTGGACATAGATCAACAACACTACTCATAATATTTCTACTTCTAATGTGGATAGATTAGTGGCTTCATGAAAATTATCTATTTAACCAGTTGAGCAGCTTCTTTCTTTTGAATCCGTGAGCCGAGTTGATTGTATTTATGAAAATCTAGTATTTGCTGGAAAGGGAAAAAATAAGGATCAGATGACTCCTTTTTCTGTTTTCTGAAACCTGCCAATTCATCTCATATTTCCCCCCGGATTAGATCGTTTGGCTCTAGCAAACTTTCATCGGCAAAGCATGAAACAATATTGCTCACCATACTGACAGCCATATATTCAGATAGGTATTTGAACACAAATTGATACACAGAAATAGATGGGGATACGAAGCAAGATAACTCTAAAAGTGCTTTAGTTCGAGCAGTGCTTGATTAGAAGAGTGAACTTCTCTATACAGTATAACAAAAGTTTGCATGAGGAGTTAAGACTTAAGAGACATGTATCTGTCATATATATCTATGAACTTCACTAAAGTAGAAGATCAATTATGTGATGAAAGAAAACTGTGCAACTAAATCCCTCTGTGACTCTTCAAATCCAAAACTTGATGATATGTGCTTGCATGTTAATCTTATTTGACTTCATACAAAAGGGAAGCTGTAACAAAAAAAAAAGGTAAAACCCATGTCAGATCACTGAAAGTTGTTCCCATTTCCCGGTACACAATACCACCGAGCTAACATAACAAAGGAAACCCCAACTGAGAGCAATGGGGGAATTTGTATTATATCCGTATAACGCTTTACTTACCCAAACCGGCACCAAACCATAGTAGGACTACATATATTCGTAAGTGCTTGCGGCAAGAAAAGGGAAAAACATATATATTCTAAGAGAGAACTATCGTAATATTACTCAAGTAGAATAAGGTCGGTAAATTATCCAAGTTACATGAGAGTTTCATATCATTCTTATCTCGAGGCTATTCTGGACATCTAAGCAACGTATGATCGGTAAAATTAGGTATTAAAGTGTATTTACTGGAAAGCAAGTAAAAAATGGACTGCTATATCATGTATTCGAGATGTAAAAAGAAGCAATAATGTAATATTGTATTATTGTTCCCTGCGATATTTTAACAGTTTCTTAATAGAACATCCATACCATGGCATGTTAGCTTTAGTACTCCAAGCATGATACCTGTTTTGCATGTCGGATATTTCTGGAATGGGTATGTTGACATACCAACGTCTCAAGGATGTTTTCCTGAAAGATAAAATTATTGAAGCAGCACCAATAGTATATCAGTAGATAGACATTGTACCTAATTGGTTAATGGTGGATAATAATAAGCAACATCCATGCCCACAAGTAGTATGACAACACTCTCTTCAGAACTTCTGCTGTGAAGGGAAACATCATCACAGACTTCTGCCTCTGCAAATTCTCCCCATAGAGTAACGATGATGCAGTTGCAGCTAAAAGAAAAAATGGTAGCATCAGCACATACAGAAAGTACTAATGGATATTGGATCTACTGGCGCATCTAAAGGTGCACAGATCATAAATTTTAGCACACATCAACCATGTGAATATTTCTTCTTGGGTATTGATTCCCCTTTGATGGAATAATATCTGTCGCTACCTTCACTATGCCGACAACATCTTGCTTCATACAAAAAGATAGGGCCATATCAGCATAACATGTAAAAGAGAAGAATAAATTGAGAGAATAGGATATATCCTTTCAATCAGTCAGGATAACATCTGAAAATTCAGTATATTTTTCGCTCTCAAGAGCCTCTTGAGAATGAAAAATGCTTTATTAGGTAGAAGAGATGTTTGCATCCACACTACATGGAAGAATGAGCTGACACATAGTAGTAATTTTCTGCTAAAGTTCTGCCCTTTACTGTACAGATGGTACTATGTATATGTATGCACGAAAGATGGACATCCGTCTGTCAATCTCTCAGCCCTAATCTAACCAAAAAAAGACTCAGCAATTGATCCACGAGCAGCAGAGGAGGCAGTTACCACTTCGGCTCGGCCGCGCA
Organism: Lolium multiflorum; assembly: GCA_030979885.1. NCBI lineage: Eukaryota > Viridiplantae > Streptophyta > Magnoliopsida > Poales > Poaceae > Lolium > Lolium multiflorum. Next base: position 134,531,829 of record CM061749.1, on the reverse strand, counting down.
CAGGTCTACTACCTAGGCAAGAAGAGGAAACAGCACGACGATGTCTTCCAAAATAGAGGCAGACTAGAAGGACCCTGCGCGCTTTGCTGCGCCCGTTTATTGATACATGCATTATAGTTCTTTAGACAGTCTGTGGTTGTTTCCCCACTTATTATTAACTGTTCTCCCATGGATGCCAAGTTCCTTGCCCTTTGTCACTGTTTTCAATGCCAAAATAAAATTGCACAAGCTCAGACAGCAGATCCAGCTAGGTTGAAAGGAAATGCAACACATGAGAAAACTGGCATTGTCGGCCAAGAGAGGCCTAAAGCAAAAAAAAAATCTGATCAATTGCCAGAACAAAGATTGATTAAGTTGTAGTTTAAGCAGAAACCAGGTATATGCAAGTATGAAAAGTGGTTGCAATATCATGATCTATATGAAAAGAGTAATAAGGGCAAGTGCACGTCCAAGGACCACTGGACATAAATTCAGTTATATCAATAAAGCGCAAGTAATAAATGTTGACAGCTTATAACCGAATAACATGAAGCTGAAGTTTAAGAGTACCTGACAAAAGTAGCATTCGAAGTTACATCAGATTAACCATCTTAGACACAAGCACAGAATAAAGAAAAACACCAGATTAAGTAGCAGCGCGTACATGATAAATGTTAAGCTCAATACTCCTCCCCAATTTGGTGCATACGATGAGTAGCACAAAACCGGTCCTTTGCATTCTCATCGTGAAAATAACCAATGTGGTAAGAATGCCCTTAAGATAAAACACCTTCAAAGCCCTATGGAAATGCCTTGTTATTTTGTCAGTATAAATAAGAAATGTTCCCATGCTATAATATTGATAATAATAAGTAACATAAACATTGGATGGAAAAAATAAGAGGTAAAGAAGAGTATTCAAAACTCAAAATGAACTCTAGCAGACATACTGCATGCACAATATGAAATTTTGCATATCCTAATAGCATTGTAAGTCTATCACTATAAGATGACTACACTTGTATGTAATTCAAGTTATGGCCGATGAATACACCGTTCATACCGGAGGGATCATAAATCAATGATGCACATGATGATTCATTAGGTTGCGACAGGAACCTATGTTTTGTACTTCACTAACAGAACCAGGAAAAGTATGATGGTATCTATGTTCATTCTGGAATCGGTATCCATAGATCTTGAGGTCAAAAGAGAAAGTTTGCAACATAAATGTAGCCAAAGATGGGTAAAACAGAACACAACTATTAGTTCAACATAGAGTTTATGTGAAGGAATCCACAATAGCGCCAATAGCATCCATGTGCGCTACACATATGTTCCCATAGTTATAAAACAACCATGCATGGTCTATACATTATTCATAGGCAGGCAACTTGGTTGTTGAGCCGGTAACAACCAATGGTAGTAAGTTTAGTTTGTACAAAAATACTAAAATGTAAGGAACAAAAAGTATATACTTCATGTAACAGTAAACCTTGAAATTGATTATAGTATACGGAGTTTTGCTTGTGCAGGTATGAACAAACATATAAAGCTTTTTACATGAAGAGAAACTAAATAAATTAAGGATCGTACATCACCAAATCAAATATTAAAGTCCAAAGAAAGGATGGGAATGGAACCTCTTAGTTACGTTGACCATATGATTTTGCTATAAACTAATATCGGCCAATGCTGTTGGCAGGACCTCTCCATTCCTGAAGCACAAGATATTATTCTAAACCAATGGCTCCAACCAATAGTAAGAGTATTAAGGTGGTAACAAATAAATACAAAGAATACTGGATGGAGCTAGTAAGGGTATGAATTCAGATAGCAGAATTGTGTAGAGATACTGTTTCATTCCCGTAAACATAGCTAACCTGATGGAGATTTGGAGGCGCACAGTGCACACATTTAGAAAAAAAATTAGCTCTTATTAGGTGATGCAAGAAATCCCTCAGATCGACACAGAACTATATTGTGTTACTCTAAGACAAATCCCAACTTTATCCCCAAGGCACAAATTGGATACTCTGATCCTAAACACAAAAATAAATCCTGAGACCATACTTTCTGTGACATATGGATCTTTGAGAACACATCAATCATTGCAGAAGAATGAGCGAAACATAACTAATGGTTTATGAAGAGAACATTTCTAGTGGCAACATAGTGCGAGTGCATAGCCACACATATATGGTATGAATAAGACATACACGATTGTCTGCAAAATCGTTAATATGTTTCCTTCATTCATCAAATGTGATTTGTATGTGTAGATGAAACTATACCAGGAACACAAATGTTCGAGAAATTAATTCAAACACTTCTAAGAAAAGCCTGGAGGTTGTACACCTGATGGCTTTCACAATTAGTACTATTTTACATACTCCCTCCGATCCATATTAAGTGTTGCTGATTTAGTACAAAGAGTTTGTACTAAATCAGCGACAATTAATGTGGATCGGATGGAGTATAACATTAGAAATTGTTCAAAACCATTTTTCGAAATGGGGCATACCCCGGCCTGTGCATGAAAGTGATGCATATGACCTCTTTATTTCAAAACCAATTGTACGCTGCTACTTCTGCAGATGAACTTATTAGCTAGTATATAAGCAGCACCAAAGACATGATTCCACATTTCGAAAATAAAAAAATACTTACCCATTGATTATCCCAGCTATTTTTAATAGGATTGTTTTCAATCCTTGCAACACCATCCTGCTCCGCTGCCTTATCCGTAGTAGTGGATTAGAATGTAGTTCTTCTCACTGTTCCATCCGGAAATATACCGGAAAGTAATAAATAATTACTACCACTGAAAAAACATTTAAATCATAATAGTGATGTGTAGCAGTATTGGCATCCCTTCAGTGGGAAGCCTTGGAGAAGTGTTGGGCGAAAGTACAAAGAGGAAAAGTGAAGAAGCAATTATTAATTGGAAATTTTCACAAATCAAATATGGGGCTGAGAAAAACTCAATAGTACAGGAGCAAGTATCCACCCATGTGAAAAAAACTGAACCCTGATTCTTGCACAAACTACCTGTGCTGACAGGATGAACGTATCGGATATAGCAGGTAGAAGGGAAAAAAATATATCGATGGCTACTTCATGACATTGTATCATTGTTTGCATACACACCCAAAGATGTTCGAAACATATCTGATAGCCATACATCATATACCTTTGGACCTTTGGTAATCAGCATACAAGCTGATGGGAACAGCATATCGATTTCTTCATGGCAATGATCTAGGCAAGCGGTGCAGGTAGAGAACAACCATTGCTGTGAAGGACTAAGAATAGTCGGTGACAATACAGAAGCACCTAGCATGCTACATGATTAGGACCAAATAAAGAGGAATTAGGTGGTAAAGAACATATATCATGGAAATAAACATCTGATATATGCAACACCTAGAATATTGATGGTCAGTATTTAGCTTCAGTAACACAATCAATACTGGATTTATTAGGTTCAGCCTTTGTCTTTGAGTGCTACGCAATATGCATAACAAGACCAAGATTCTGTAGGGCTTTGTTCTAAGCTAAATTGCTTTTCTTATCGTACACACAAGGGAAAGCTTCTCTGTTTCTCCTCGTCAGCGACTTCGGCACCCAGCCTTTGAGGAAAGCATCACCGGGCCACTGCTCTGCTTCTCGTCGCCGGCGACTTCGGCACCCAGGCTCTGAGGAGGCGCATAGAGGAGGACGAAGAGTCCGTCCTGCAACCAGGAGGGGACCACAGCCAACATGGTTAGCATCATCTCCATCACCGTCGGCCTCAAGCTCGTAGGGGTCATGGGGAGCTGTGCGGAACTAAATCTACTGACTACTGAGAAAAGGGACTGCAGACCAACAGCCGACCACGGCAGTCCAAAAAGAACCGAATCAAAGAACGCCTCCGCCTCCAGACTAAAACCAAAATACACCCAAGTCGTCGGAATCCGCAGCCGCTCGAACCTTAAACCCATGCGGTAATGGTAGCAGCGTGACTGGATGGGACATGGGCGGGAAAGGAGGCCGATAGATCTCATTACCTTCATAGGAGAGGATTCGGCGGCTGATGGCGATAGTACAGCGGAGGGGAAGGCGGCGACTCAATCGATGACGGCGGAACAAAATCAGGCAAGATGCAGTCCCTCGACGAATTTCAGTCTGTGAGGCAACAATCTCAATACGGCTGGGGCACTGGCTGCCATCTCAAGCCGCGACCAATGGAGGAACCAACAACAAATGGGCGCGGGCCGCGGAGCCGCAGGCAAGAAACAACGAAAGAAGGATGAACCCGCCGCCAAAGCAACCCAACCGACCCTAGTGCTTGGCCTCGCCGACACGTCGACACATGCGACCGTAGACACGGCGTCGAACGGAGAAAAACGCGCGACCATCCTTCAGGTGGGACCCATGACAACGACAGGCAGATCAACCAGAATCGCTCCCAATACTGGGAGCTTAGAGCTCTTAGAAGATGCAGCGGACGTCCAGATGCAACATGCCGACAACCAGATGCACACAGATTATCCATGGCATCAATTAGCAACATGCCTACAAATATCATCATCAATCAATAAACACTACAAAACCAATTTGCAAACAGAGAGAGAGTCCTCAACCTCCTCGACGCAAGGATCGGGGAGATGGAGTGCCAGCGCTCCGGTGCTTAACGGCTGGCACCGGGAGTGGCCAGTTCCTGGCAAGAGCACCAGTCGTGGCGCTGGTTCGGCGACCTGGGACGCCACCCACTACTATCCTCTTGCTCTCGCAATTCCGACGCAGCCCATCCCCTGATCCCCTCCGCTGCCTGCACCGCAGTCCGCTACATCCTGCTCCACTGGTCGTCTCCACTCCCCTGCCTGGCTGCCTTCCTGCACAATCGGTGGAGCCACACACCCCGAGCTCGTGTACCTCGTTGATACCACCGGCAAAAATCCCCGCCACCGGCGGCTCGATCCGACGCTTGGGCTGACTCGTGAACGACCACAACTCTGGCCAGCCACGGCCACGTGCACACTGCGGGTTCCACAACTTATCCAGGATGTTGACCTCCATCTTCTGCGTGGACGGTGGGGAGACGCCAGAGCGAGCTGCTCCGGCGGCGCGCTGACGACAGCAACAGTGGGGCGAGGAGGATCTGGTTGGGATGAGGCACTCCAAGACCAGGAGCACGCGGCGGCGCTGCGGGCTGTCGAGCACCCACAGGAGGACCAGACGTCGAGGTCGAGGGCGAGCACCCAAACGACGGACCAACCAGCGAGGTGGAGGGCCGCTGCAGGTGAGGAGTTGGAACATGGAAACCGTGGCACAACCACCGGTGGGAATTCGTGGCGGCGGACCTTCACCATGGAAGATTCGACCATATATCGCGGAACGGAAGATATGTTGTCAAGATTTGAAGATAGAGGAGGAAGATAGGGCCAATGAATGAGCTGTGGCCGGATTTGACGCGATTCTTCCAGAGGCTTGGGAGAGGAGATAGTGGAGGTCCGTGGCGATGAAACGTGTCAATCAAGTGGACATGAAACGTGCCAATCTGCTGTAAATGAACCGCTCCACCGCAATCACCGGCAACTATTACACTAATATGAAGGGAATGCAGCGAGGAACCGGTAACCGGTAATCCTCACATGCAAGAAAAAAGAAACTGAAGCCAGATGATCGACTGATTTAATGTACCGTGAAAATTGGAAGCAACGTGTCACACACGGATATGAGGATGAAGAGGATAAATAGCCCATCTACAGTGACCAAACTAATCTGGATGCGGTAACTTGTTCAACTTTTATATAGTGTATATATTACCGGGCCACGTTTTTCCACGCCTATTCTACTTGGTGTTGGAGATATGCCCAAGAGGCAATAATAAAAGTGGTTATTATATATCTTTATGTTTATGATAAATGTTTATATACCATGCTATAATTGTATTAACCGAAACATTGATACATGTGTGATATGTAAACAACAAAGAGTCCCTAGTAAGCCTCTTAACTAGCTTGTTGATTAATAGATGATTAGTTTCATAATCATGAACATTGGATGTTATTAATAACAAGATTATATCATTATATGAATGATGTAATGGACACACCCAATTAAGCGTAGCATAAGATCACGTCATTAAGTTATTTGCTATAAGCTTTCGTTACATAGTTACCTAGTCCTTATGACCATGAGATCATGTAAATCACTTATACCGGAAAGGTACTTTGATTACATCAAACGCCACTGCGTAAATGGGTGGTTATAAAGGTGGGATTAAGTATCCGGAAAGTATGAGTTGAGGCATATGGATCAACAGTGGGATTTGTCCATCCCGATGACGGATAGATATACTCTGGGCCCTCTCGGTGGAATGTCGTCTAATGTCTTGCAAGCATATGAATAAGTTCATAAGAGACCACATACCACGGTACGAGTAAAGAGTACTTGTCAGGAGACGAGGTTGAACAAGGTATAGTGTGATACCGATAATCAAACCTCGGACAAGTAAAAAATCGCGTGACAAAGGGAATTGGTATCGTATGTGAATGGTTCATTCGATCACTAAGTCATCGTTGAATATGTGGGAGCCATTATGGATCTCCAGATCCCGCTATTGGTTATTGGTCGGAGTGAGTACTCAACCATGTCCGCATAGTTCACGAACCGTAGGGTGACACACTTAAAGTTGGATGTTGAAATGGTAGAACTTGAATATGGAATGGAGTTCGAATATTTGTTCGGAGTCCCGGATGAGATCCCGGACATCACGAGGAGTTCCGGAATGGTCCGGAGAATAAGATTCATATATAGGATGTCATTTTATGTGAATTAAAATGATGCGGAAGGTTCTATGGAAGGTTCTAGAAGGTTGTAGAAAAGTCCGGAAGAAACCACCTAGGAAGGTGGAGTCCACATGGGACTCCACCTCCATGGCCGGCCAACCCTCGAGGGGGAGGAGTCCCAAGTGGACTCCCCCTATGGGGCCGGCCACCCCCCCACATGGAAGGGGGAATCCCACCTCAAGTGGGATTCCCACCTTAGGTAGGTTTCCTATCACATGGAAGGTTTTGGGTTCGGGTCTTATTCGGAGACTTGTAGTCCAACACTTGGGGCTTCCACCTATATAATGAGGGGCCAAGGGGAGGGGCCGGCCACCCCAAGACCACAACCTGGCCGCCCCCTTGAGTGGCCGGCCACCCTCCCAAACCCTAGCCGCCCCTTCTCCTCCATAGCTCCCGCGTGCGAAGCTCCGCCGGAGTTCTCCACCGCCATCGACACCACGCCGTCGTGGATTCAAGAGGAGCTACTACTTCCGCTGCCCGCTGGAACGGGGAGGTGGACGTCGTCTTCATCAACAACCGAACATGTGATCGAGTACGGAGGTGCTGCCCGTTCGTGGCGCCGTGATCAAGATCTTCTACGCGCTTTGCAAGCGGCAAGTGATCGTCTACCGCAGCAACAAGAGCCTCATCTTGTAGGCTTTGGAATCTCTTCAAAGGTGAGACTCGATAATCCCCTCGTTGCTACCATCTTCTAGATTGCATCTTGGCTTGGATTGCGTGTTCGCGGTAGGAAATTTTTGTTTTCTATGCTACGTTATCCTACAGTGGTATCAGAGCCGTGTCTATGCATAGATGGTTGCACGAGTAGAACACAATGGTTTTGTGGGCGTTGATGCTTATGTTGTCTTTAGATTGAGTACTTTGCATCTTTGTGGCATAGTGGGATGAAGCGGTGATGTCTACGGGTGCTTCTCCTTTCCTGTAGACAGTGTTGGGCCTCCAAGAGCAGAGGTTTGTAGAACAGCAGCAGGTTTCCCTTAAGTGGATTACCCAAGGTTTATCGAACTCAGGGAGGAAGAGGTCAAAGATATCCCTCTCATGCAACCCGCAACCACAAAGCAAGAAGTCTCTTGTGTCCCCAACACACCTAATAGGTGCACTAGTTCGCGAAGAGATAGTGAAATACAGGTGGTATGAATATATATGAGCAGTAGCAACGGTGCCAGAAAATAGCTTGCTGGCGTGTAGTTGATGGTGGTAGTATTGCAGCAGTAGTAACGCAGTAAAACAGTAAACAAGCAGCGATAGCAGTATTTAGGAACAAGGCCTAGGGATTAGACTTTCACTAGTGGACACTCTCAACATTGATCACATAACAGAATAGATAAATGCATACTCTACACTCTTGTTGGATGATGAACACATTGCGTAGGATTACACGAACCCTCAATGCCGGAGTTAACAAGCTCCACAATTATGTTCATATTTTAGTAACCTTATAGTGTAAGATAGATCAAAAGACTAAACCAAGTACTAACATAGCATGCACACTGTCACCTTCATGCATATGTAGGAGGAATAGATCACATCAATATTATCATAGCAATAGTTAACTTCGCAATCTACAAGAGATCATGATCATAGCATAAACCAAGTACTAACACGGTGCACACACTGTCACCTTTACACACGTGCAGGAGGAATAGAACTACTTTAATAACTTTGCTAGAGTAGCACATAGATAGTAGTGATACAAAACTCATATGAATCTCAATCATGTAAGGCAGCTCATGAGATCATTGTATTGAAGTACATAGGAGAGAGATTAACCACATAGCTACCGGTACAGCCCCGAGCCTCGATGGAGAACTACTCCCTCCTCATGGGAGCAGCAGCGGTGATGAAGATGGCGGTGGAGATGGCAGCGGTGTCGATGGAGAAGCCTTCCGGGGCACTTCCCCGCTCCGGCAGGGTGCCGGAACAGAGACTCCTGTCCCCCAGATCTTGGCTTCGCGATGGCGGCGGCTCTGGAAGGTTTCGCGTCCCGTGGCTTCTTTCGTAAGGTTTTTTAGGTCAGGGACTTTATATAGGCGAAAGGGCAGCGTCAGAAGGTCGAAGGGGCGACGACACCATAGGGGCGCGGGCCCAGCCCTGGCCGCGCCACCCTCATCTGGGCCCACCAGGGCCCTCCTCGTGGCTCTCGGGTGTTCTGGATGCTTCGGGCAAAATAGGAACCGGCGTTGATTTCGTCCAATTCCGAGAATATTTCGTTACTAGGATTTCTGAAACCAAAAACAGCAGAAAACAGGACTGGCACTTCGGCATCTTGTTAATAGGTTAGTTCGAGAAAATGCATAAATATGACATAAAGTGTGTATAAAACATGTAGGTATTGTCATAAAACAAGCATGGAACATAAGAAATTATCGATACGTTGGAGACGTATCAGCGGCTCGAACTAACTTTACATGACCGCGTTCATGAGATTTGCTCCACGCTTGACATGCAACTTGTATTGCATAAGTGGCTTTGCGGGTGTCTGTCTCTCCTACTATAGTGAAGATTCAATTTACTCTTCTATTGACAACACTAGTATCACCGTTGTGGTTCATGTTCGTAGGTAGATTAGATCTCACTCGAAAACCCTAAACCACGTAAAATATGCAAACCAAATTAGAGAACGTCTAACTTGTTTTTGCAGGGTTTGGTGATGTGATATGGCCATAATGTGATGGTGACTATGTATGAGATGATCATTATTGTATTGTGGCAACCAGCAGGAGCCTTATGGTTGTCTTTAAATTTCATGTTGAGTAGTATTTCAAAGAAGTTGTAATAGTTGCTACATGGGAGAACAATCATGAAGACGGCGCCATTGACCTTGACGCTACGCCGACGATGATGGAGATCATGCCCGTTGATGATGGAGATCATGTCCGTGCTTTGGAGATAAAGATCAAAGGCGCAAAGACAAAAGGGCCATATCATATCACATATGAACTGCATGTGATGTTAATCCTTTTATGCATCTTATTTTGCTTAGATCGCGACGGTAGCATTATAAGATGATCCCTCTCACTAAAATTTCAAGATAATAAAGTGTTCATCCTTAGTAGCACCGTTGCCAAGACTTGTCGTTTCGAAGCATCTCGTGATGATCGGGTGTGATAGAATCAACAAGTGCATACAACGGGTGCAAGTCAGTTTTGCACATGCGGATACTAAGGTGGCCTTGACGAGCCTAGCATGTACAGACATGGTCTCGGAACACGTGATATCGAAAGGTAGATCATGAATCATATGATTGATATGATGAACAATTTTGAGTGTTCGCCATTGAAATTACATCTTGTCTCGTGATGATCGGGCATAGGTGTGATGGATTTGGTTCGTGTGATCACTAAGACAATGCGAGGGATATTGTTTTGAGTGGGAGTTCACCTAGTTTTTAATTTTGTTAAATTAAAATTTGAACTCAATTTGTCATAAACATTAGTCTAAACTATTGCAAATATGTTGTAGATATGGCGTCCCCAATCAATTTTAACCAGTTCCTAGAGAAAGAAAAGCTTAAGAGCAACGGTAGCAACTTCACCGACTGGTTCCGTAATGTGAGGATCTTCCTCAATGGCGGAAACCTGCAATATGTGCTTGATGCACCGCTAGGTGACCCTCCTGCAGAAACTGAAACCGATGAAGTAAAGAATGTTTACGCAACTCGGAAAACTCGGTACTCTCAAGTTCAGTGTGCCATCCTGTGCAGTCTGGAAGCCGATCTTCAAAAACGTTTTGAGCACCACGATCCACATGAGTTAGTCAATGAGTTGAAAACTATCTTTGAGACTCATGCGGCCGTGGAATGCTATGAAGCATCGAAACACTTCTTCAGCTGCATGATGGAAGAAGGCAGCTCCGTTAGTGAGCACATGCTCGCCATGACCGGGCATGCGAAGAAACTCAGTGACTTGGGAATAGTGATTCCTAACAGACTGGGGATTAATCGTGTCCTTCAATCACTGCCACCTAGTTATAAGAACTTTGTGATGAATTACAATATGCAGAACATGAACAAAGAGTTACCTGAACTCTTTGCCATGCTAAAATATGCTGAGATTGAAATTAAGAAAGAGCACCAAGTGTTGATGGTCAACAAGACCACCAGCTTCAACAAACAGGGCAAGTCTAAAGGCAAGAACAAGAAGAGTGGCAAGAAAGCTGCCACGCCTCCTGTGAAACCTAAGGCTGGTCCTAAGCCTGATGCTGAGTGCTATTACTGCAAGGAGAAGGGACACTGGAAGCGTAATTGCTCCAAGTATTTGGCGGATCTGAAGAGCGGCCTTGTCAAGAAGAAGAAAGAAGGTATATCTGATATACATGTTATAGATGTTTATCTCACTGGTTCTCGTACTAGTACCTGGGTATTTGATACTGGTTCGGTTGCTCATATTTGTAACTCGAAACAGGAACTAAAGAATAAACGAAGACTACTAAAGGATGAAGTGACGATGCGCGTTGGAAATGGGTCCAAAGTCGATGTGATCGATGTCGGCACACTTCCTCTACATCTACCTTCGGGATTAGTTTTAAGCCTAAATAATTGCTATTTTGTACCCGCGTTGAGCATGAACATTATATCTGGATCTTGTTTAATGCAAGACGGTTATTCATTCAAGTCTGAGAATAATGGTTGTTCTATTTTTATGAATAATATCTTTTATGGTCGAGCACCTGAAAAGAATGGCTTATTTCTGTTAGATCTCGATAGTAGTGATACACATATACATAACATTGATGCTAAGCGAATTAAATTGAATGATAATTCTACTTATATGTGGCACTGTCGTCTTGGTCATATTGGAGTGAAACGCATGAAGAAACTCCATACCGATGGATTACTTGAATCACTTGATTTTGAGTCACTTGATAGATGCGAAGCATGTCTGATGGGAAAAATGACTAAGACTCCATTCTCGGGTATGATGGAGCGAGCTACTGACTTATTGGAAATCATATATACAGATGTGTGCGGACCAATGAGTGTAGCATCGCGCGGTGGTTATCGTTATGTTCTAACCTTCACAGATGATTTGAGTAGATATGGGTATATCTATTTAATGAAACATAAATCCGAAACTTTCGAGAAGTTTAAGGAATTCCAAAGTGAAGTAGAAAATCAACGTAACAAGAAGATTAAATTTCTACGATCTGATCGCGGAGGTGAATATCTGAGTTATGAGTTTGGCATGCATTTAAAGAAATGCGAATACTTTCACAATTGACACCGCCGGGAACACCACAACGAAACGGTGTGTCCGAACGTCGTAATCGAACTCTCTTAGATATGGTTCGTTCTATGATGTCTCTTACTGATTTGCCGTTATCATTTTGGAGTTATGCATTAGAGACAGCCGCATTCACTTTAAATAGAGCACCATCAAAATCCGTTGAAACGACACCGTATGAATTATGGTTTAATAAGAAACCTAAGCTGTCGTTCCTAAAAGTTTGGGGTTGCGAAGCCTATGTAAAAAAGTTACAACCGGACAAGCTAGAACCCAAAGCGGAGAAATGCGTCTTCATAGAATACCCTAAGGAAACTATAGGGTACACTTTCTATCACAGATCCGAAGGCAAAATCTTTGTTGCTAAGAACGGAACCTTTCTTGAGAAAGAATTTCTCACTAAAGAAGTGACTGGAAGAAAAGTAGAACTCGATGAGATTGAAGAATCTCTGCTCGTTGATCAGAGTAGCGCAGCTGGAAGATGTTCCTGTGCCTCCTGCAACAGAGGAAGCTAATGATAATGATCATGAAACTTCAAATGAGATAACTACTGAACCTCGCAGATCGACAAGGGAACGTGCCACTCCAGATTGGTATGATCCTTGTCTAAATGTCATGATTGTGGATAACAATGATGAAGACCCTGCGACGTATGAAGAAGCGATGATGAGCCCAGATTCCAACAAATGGCAAGAAGCCATGAAATCCGAAATGGGATCCATGTATGATAACAAAGTATGGACTTTGGTAGACTTACCTGATAGCAGGGCTGTCGAGAATAAATGGATCTTCAAGAGAAAAACAGATGCTGATGGTAATATTACTGTCTATAAAGCTCGACTTGTCGCAAAGGGTTTCCGACAAATTCAAGGTGTTGACTACGATGAGACTTTCTCACCTGTAGCGAAGCTAAAATCTGTAAGGATTTTGTTAGCAATAGCTGCATTTTTCGATTATGAGATTTGGCAGATGGATGTCAAAACGGCGTTCCTTAATGGAGACATTGAGGAAGAGTTGTATATGGTACAACCCAAAGGTTTTGTCGATCCTAAAAATGCTGATAAAGTATGCAAACTTCAGCGTTCAATCTATGGACTGAAGCAAGCATCAAGAAGTTGGAACCGACGCTTTGATAAGGTGATCAAAGACTTCGGGTTTATACAGTGTCATGGAGAGGCCTATATTTACAAGAAAGTGAGTGGGAGCTCTGTAGCGTTCCTGATATTATATGTAGATGACATATTATTGATTGGGAATGATATAGAACTATTAAGCAGTGTAAAAGGTTATTTGAATAATAGTTTTTCAATGAAAGACCTTGGTGAAGCATCATATATATTAGGCATCAAGATTTATAGAGATAGATCAAGACGTCTAATAGGGCTATCACAGAGTACATACCTGGACAAGATTCTAAAGAAGTTTAGAATGGACGAAAGTAAGAAAGGATTCTTACCTATGTTACCAGGCAAGGTCTTGAGTAAGACTCAAGGACCGGCTACGGCAGAAGAAAGAGAAAGGATGAGTCGGATCCCCTATGCCTCGGTAGGCTCTATCATGTATGCCATGCTATGTACTAGACCGGATATAGCACATGCTGTTAGTTTGACTAGCAGATATCAAAGTGATCCAGGTATGGAACACTGGACAGCGGTCAAGAATATCCTGAAGTACTTGAAAAGAACTAAGGATATGTTTCTTTGTTATGGAGGTGACCAAGAGCTCGTTGTAACAAGTTACACCGATGCAAGTTGGAACACTGATCCTGATGACTCTAAGTCTCAGTCTGGGTACGTGTTTATATTGAATGGTGCTGTGAGCTGGGCAAGCTCGAAGCAGTGCACGGTGGCGAAATCCTCAACGAATCGAATACATAGCGGCTTCGGAGGCTTCATCGAAGCGGTATGGATGAAGAGGTTCATTGTAGAGCTCGGTGTGGTTCCTAGTGCATTGGACCCACTAGTCATCTACTGTGACAACATGGGTGCCATCGCCAATGCACATGAACCAAGGTCACACAAGAGGCTGAAGCATATCAAGCTGCGTTATCATTCGATTCGCGAGTACATCGAAGATGGAGAAGTAAAGATTTGCAAAGTACACACTGATCTGAATGTAGCAGATCCGTTGACTAAAGCTCTCCCTAGGGCAAAGCATGACCAACACCAGAATGCCATGGGTGTTAGGTACCTTACAATGTAATCTAGATTATTGACTCTAGTGCAAGTGGGAGACTGTTGGAGATATGCCCAAGAGGCAATAATAAAAGTGGTTATTATATATCTTTATGTTTATGATAAATGTTTATATACCATGCTATAATTGTATTAACCGAAACATTGATACATGTGTGATATGTAAACAACAAAGAGTCCCTAGTAAGCCTCTTAACTAACTTGTTGATTAATAGATGATTAGTTTCATAATCATGAACATTGGATGTTATTAATAACAAGATTATATCATTATATGAATGATGTAATGGACACACCCAATTAAGCGTAGCATAAGATCACGTCATTAAGTTATTTGCTATAAGCTTTCGTTACATAGTTACCTAGTCCTTATGACCATGAGATCATGTAAATCACTTATACCGGAAAGGTACTTTGATTACATCAAACGCCACCGCGTAAATGGGTGGTTATAAAGGTGGGATTAAGTATCCGGAAAGTATGAGTTGAGGCATATGGATCAACAGTGGGATTTGTCCATCCCGATGACGGATAGATATACTCTGGCCCTCTCGGTGGAATGTCGTCTAATGTCTTGCAAGCATATGAATAAGTTCATAAGAGACCACATACCACGGTACGAGTAAAGAGTACTTGTCGGAGACGAGGTTGAACAAGGTATAGTGTGATACCGATGATCAAACCTCGGACAAGTAAAAAATCGCGTGACAAAGGGAATTGGTATCGTATGTGAATGGTTCATTCGATCACTAAGTCATCGTTGAATATGTGGGAGCCATTATGGATCTCCAGATCCCGCTATTGGTTATTGGTCGGAGTGAGTACTCAACCATGTCCGCATAGTTCGCGAACCGTAGGGTGACACACTTAAAGTTGGATGTTGAAATGGTAGAACTTGAATATGGAATGGAGTTCGAATATTTGTTCGGAGTCCCGGATGAGATCCCGGACATCACGAGGAGTTCCGGAATGGTCCGGAGAATAAGATTCATATATAGGATGTCATTTTATGTGAATTAAAATGATGCGGAAGGTTCTATGGAAGGTTCTAGAAGGTTGTAGAAAAGTCCGGAAGAAACCACCTAGGAAGGTGGAGTCCACATGGGACTCCACCTCCATGGCCGGCCAACCCTAGAGGGGAGGAGTCCCAAGTGGACTCCCCTATGGGGCCGGCCAACCCCCACATGGAAGGGGGAATCCCACCTCAAGTGGGATTCCCACCTTAGGTAGGTTTCCTATCACATGGAAGGTTTTGGGTTCGGGTCTTATTCGGAGACTTGTAGTCCAACACTTGGGGCTTCCACCTATATAATGAGGGGCCAAGGGGAGGGGGCGGCCACCCCAAGACCACAACCTGGCCGCCCCCCTTGAGTGGCCGGCCACCCCCTGAGTGGCCGGCCACCCCCTCCCAAACCCTAGCCGCCCCCTTCTCCTCCATAGCTCCCGCGTGCTTTAGCGAAGCTTCGCCGGAGTTCTCCACCGCCATCGACACCACGCCGTCGTGTGTCGGATTCAAGAGGAGCTACTACTTCCGCTGCCCGCTGGAACGGGGAGGTGGACGTCGTCTTCATCAACAACCGAACGTGTGACCGAGTACGGAGGTGCTGCCCGTTCGTGGCGCCGTGATCAAGATCTTCTACGCGCTTTTGCAAGCGGCAAGTGATCGTCTACCGCAGCAACAAGAGCATCATCTTGTAGGCTTTGGAATCTCTTCAAGGGTGAGACTCGATAATCCCCTCGTTGCTACCATCTTCTAGATTGCATCTTGGCTTGGATTGCGTGTTCGCGGTAGGAAATTTTTTGTTTTCTATGCTACGTTATCCTACACTTGGAGACCGTATACGATGTTGCGGCTGATGTCGTCGCAGCTAGGCTGGCTGACGCGACCGTCTCCACGGCCGACGCCGCTCCGGGATGAGTTCCACCATCAGTTTCCAGATATCCAGCTCGAGGACGAGCTGTTTGCGCAGGCGGGGAGAAATGTTATGACCGGCCTGGTGTATTCACGGAGGAAGTCCAATTAGTGGGCCGAATTAGGGGCTTAGCCCAAGTTATCGTTAGTCCTTAGTCTGTTTAAACAACTGTAATCGTACGTTTGTGGACAAGCAATAAACAGATCATACAGATCGTTGTTGCCGACTCCTTGAGGAGTCGGTCTTCCCTTCCCTAGCCGCCGCTCCTTCCCTTGCGCCGCCTTCCTCCAACCTCGCGACGGCGGCCAGCCGCCGGCGCCGCCTTCCTCTCCCCCGTCCAGCACACTTCCACCCCTACAATCTACGTAACCGGGCTGGTAGGATCTCAGATCCTATCACTTCATAACGCAAATTATTATTTTTAAAATATCGGCGCAACATGAGAATGTACTTTCAAAGGTAACCATATGAGGAGGTCAAAAATTGAGTACAAACATACAGAGCTAACAAATGTGAATCAGAATTGTCTTGTCTATTCGTACCTGAGAATTGAACTAGGAAGCATAGGCGCGGCGGCACGCCGCGTCCGTGAGGGTACTTTTTCAATATATACATATTTGGCTTTAGTTTCTCCTAAGTGGATGCATTCTTCTACAGGCATTTAATACTACACTAAGGGGAAATACTTATTGGACATAGATCAACAACACTACTCATAATATTTCTGCTTCTAATGTGGATAGATTAGTGTCTTCATGAAAATTATCTATTTAACTAGTTGAGCAGCTTCTTTCTTTTGAATCCGTGAGCCGAGTTGATTGTATTTATGAAAATCTAGTATTTGCTGGAAAGGGAAAAAATGAGGATCAGATGACTCCTTTTTCTGTTTTCTGAAATGTCACATCCCGAAATTTTCTAAATTTTGGATTGTAAAATAAAAATATATTTTATGCTTGATTGTTTGAACTTGATTGAAAATTCACAAGAAATTAAAACTTTTTAAAGTTATTTACAAATTAATTTCAAATTAGTGTTTTCAAAGACTTTTGGTTTTAAAGTATTTTCAAAATCAAACATATAGGCCAAATGTATATAATGATTATTTTATTTTCACAAAGGGATATTAAAAAGGTTTTTGCAAAATATAGAGTTTTCATAAAACTTGGTTTTGAAAATATTTTCCAACAATGCTCTATTTTGTTCGAAGGTTTTGAAACTTATAAAAATATTTTATTTCAAAAAAAACATTAAACCCTAAAAGGGCACTATAGCCACATAGACATGTATGTCAAATTTTGGTTTTATAAAATTTATATTTTTGTTCCAAATTTATTCTCATATTGAAGAATTTTTCATAACGAATCCAACGGTATCTTATTTGCATTTTTCTGATTATTTTTGAGCTTCCAAATATGTATTTTCAATTTCTGAAAAAAAAACAAAATGAAGAAGACGCAGCCGACCGAGCGGCCCACCGCCTACGCGCGGCAGCCAGCGCGTCGTTGCCCACGCCGCGGCCCACCTGGCCAGATCGGCCCACTCGGCCGGTCGCCCCCGCCCAAGCCACCCCGCGCCCCCACCGGCCCAGCTCGCCGCCCCCTGCCCCGGCCCAGCTCGCTCTTGCCGTTTTTCTTCTTTTTCCCTTCCCAGCCCAGCACGCACGCGCCCAGCGCATCAGCTCGCGCCGCCGCCTTTTCCTTTTAGTTTTAGTCCCACATCGCCTCCGCAAATATAATTTCCCCAGCCCCAGCCTATATAAACCCCAAAACGCACACCCAGCGCTCGGCGCTCTCCCCTCTCTCGCAGCCGCACGGTGCTGCTGCTGTCCGTTGACCGACGCAGCTGTTTCGCGGCGCACACTCGCAACGCAAAGTTACCGCAAAGCTATTTGGCGAACACCGCGATCCGACGCATCCCTCGCCCGGTAATAATCATATTTCCGCTCTTTTTACGTAGATTTTTGTACGTAACTTTGCAATTTTATTTTGTTAGATCTACACATCTGTTTAGAATAGTGGTCTTCCGTTAAGTTTCTTATTAGATCCTCTACAACTTTCATGTAGGAAGTTTTTTCATCCGAGAAACTTGTTCGGACAACTTTCCGTACACCATTAGAACTGTAACCATTTAGGTTTAGTTTTGTAAAATTCATATCTTAGGTTCTATCTGTCGGATTTCGACAAACCCTATACCGTTGGAATCAGCAAATCTCGTAGATCATTGTGGACATTTTGCGTGGCAGTTTCGCCCATTTTATTTTCGCGGTACCCCTTTGTTCCGCAACATCGTCTATGAAATAAATCCTACAAACTTTTTCCGAGAGATTCTTTTGGCGATACGCTTGTAATGGAATTCTCTACAATTTCCGTGTAGAAAAGTCTTCCATCCGGAAAACTTCTTTTAATGACTTTTCGCGAAAAGTGCAGTCCTATGACTGGCTTCAACATATTTTCTTTAGCCAAATTAATCCTTATGATCATACCCATCTTCCAGGATCAGTTATAGTTCTTTATCATGTTCATAGATAATGCATCTCCTACTCTTAGTTGTCTAGTTCACCTTATTCAAATGACAATTGAGCTATTTGAGTAAATGGTGACCAATCTTAGCTATGGATTTTCCCTTGTGCAAGTGTTATGTTGAGTCACTATACTACATAGCAAATGTTTTGAACTCTTGATATCCATTATCATCCTTGACCCACGTTGTCCATATCGTTCTTACATTTTCAACCTCATGACCATTTAATCCTATTGTCTTATATTGAACTATTCAATTTACAAATGAGTTGATTGAGTAATTCAACCTATCACAAATCCATACCTAAGCCTATGTGTAACTCATACTATCTTAGTAAGTGTTGTCACACTTTACCAAATAGTATTTTGAGTTGCGTCATTGAGACTCATGTGATTTCATCACATGGATCATTTCAATTACCCAATCTTGAGTAGAAAACAACCATTGATCATAGGTTCTTATCAATCATTTTTCTTGTAAGCACTTGACTTAGATAATCATTTCCTTTTTCAAGTATTTGACCCATTCATTCAGAAACTCCAACTCATATCTTGCAAGCCAAACCTCATGCCACACCTTAGTACCATAGAGCGATTTCCGATTGTTGTCTTGTTTGATTTTGTTGTTGTTTTGAATGGTGTGTTTATGTTGTGCTACATTTTATATTATAGTTCGTACGGAGAGGCACGTATTTTGATTAAGAGAAGTGAACGCGATTCGACTACCAAAAAGGCAAGTGACACTCAAATCCTACTTGTTTTAATTATGCATTAGTGTTTTGAAACTAGTATGCATGGTAGGATTTTGATTTCAAAAGAAAAGTATTATGATATGCTTAGCAAACCCTAGTAGTGTGTAGCTACTCCTGAACCCATTGCTAGGATGCTTTAATTTTGCTTTGCAACATCAAATGCCAAATGTTGTTTCGTTATTGGTTGTGAGTGTTTGAA
The DNA here is from genome assembly GCA_030979885.1 of Lolium multiflorum. Lineage (NCBI taxonomy): Eukaryota > Viridiplantae > Streptophyta > Magnoliopsida > Poales > Poaceae > Lolium > Lolium multiflorum. The sequence goes on along the minus strand of CM061749.1, from coordinate 134,512,214 downwards.
AATTTAAAATTAACAACCCTAATGAAACACCTGGGTGGATTGTTTGATTGGTGGGCGGCTGCTCAGGTCCACGCCCCGAGTGGGCTAAAGTGGTGAATCCCTGAGAGTGCGCACGTTGTAGAGTGGTTGGCCACCCAGGATTAAAGAGATTACTATGTCGTCCATGTTTTAGTTAGCTTCCAGTGCAGCCTTATGGTATTATGGGCTCTGCGGATTAAGTAAGTTGTGAGGGTTCAACTTGTGGCTAGACAGCGGGTGGAGGCGACGGCCAAGGGAACGGGTCTAGTTTGTATGGTTGAATTCTTCTTCTGAAAGATCTTGTCTCATTCTTCTCTTGGGAAGGGTGGGTCGTAAGGTGAAAGTGCACAACCTCTCGAGAGTTAAACCTAAGATCTTAGCCGTGTCCCCGGTTATGGACAATTTGAGCTTCTAGGCAAGGAATGTACGGAAGAATCTCATCATTGTTTTCTAAATGTATTTAAAATTAGACCAACCTTGTAAAACTCATGGGAGATGTAACCATGTGATTATTCAAAAACCCATGGAGGATTAGCCATGGTGTGATTTCATAATGTCATTCAAAGATTTTCAAAATATTTTGTTTTAAATAAAGTGTAGGATAAAATTGGCTTTATGCAAATCTGCCTGAACTCCACTAGCCAAATATCATGTAGATAGTCATGCCTAAAAACTGCCACCATATAAGTGTCATTTGCCAGTACATCATTGTACTGACCTCCATTCGTGGGGCTGCATATTCAAACGTGCAGGATTTTCTAAGGAGAAGTACGTGGTAGGATCTCGAGTCTACATTCCAACATGACTGCTGTGGCACATGAAGACGATGAAGGCTCATTGATAATCTACTTTCCGATGTGTATGTTCTGAATATTGTTGAGCTAGTCCATGTGACTATGCAATTTGTAAGGTTTTATTGTACCTTTTGGATCAACGATGTAGTAATTTGATACTATTGCAATGATTACTATATTTTGTAATGTGTGTGCTATCAGTGATCCCGGAATAGCACTATACACAGGTATCTTGCCTTTATTTAAAGGTAGGGTGCTACAGAATGGTATCAGAGCATAGTGTTGCCTGTAGGATCGAGACCCTAGGTTTGGATTAGAAATAGGAAGACCCTAGGATGAAAGTTTTGTCTAATCCTATTTCAATTAAAAATATGTTTGGATTTTAAACCTCTTATATTCTCATCTACTTCATCTTCAAAATTGTTTTCCTCTCACTTTATATGACCACTTTATCAAAATTATCAACAAGGGCCGATGATGACCTTGTGCCTGAAGTGAGGGACTGCTGCTTCATGTGACATTCTTCGACTTTGCTAGAAGTGTTTCATGGAAGACCAATGAAGAACTTGAAGGAAGACTTCGATGCAGACTGTACAACACATGAAGATACACCGAAGGAGTAGAATAGAAACTTGAAACATCCAAAGCAGAAATAGACCAGACCACCATTAACTCTCTTTATATTGAAACAACGCTAGTATTAAAAAGTATTGATCTTACCAAAATGTGGTATGATCATGCTATTTTGTTTGTGTTCTGAAAACATATTTCTTGATGCTTGTTAGATGTTGTTTGCAAGATGTTTTGCCTTGATATAATGTGTTTGGGGTAGGAATCCTTTAGATCTTTCTATCTATTCTCATCTATATCCAACCCAGAGAATGTTTTCTCGACGAATCGCCATGAACACAACATTATTGAAACCAACCTAGATTGTTTCCTATCAAGATGAAGAAGCATAGAGTGTGAGATACGCAAAACCCTAGTTAGGGATAGATAGAAATGTTTTCAAAACAATTGAATATGGGGATTGAAACATTGATTCAATTCTCCATGAAATTTTTTTATCAAAATTGTGAGGTTGACCAAGTGTTAGAACACGAGATTCAATAAATCAAATACGGAGTAATGATATGGGTGCAGGATGGATTGATCACCATTCCTACTACTCTTATCATTCGCTTTCGTAATATTGACTTTGCGAATCTAGAGAGACATACCTACAAAATAGATGTCGGCGAATAAGCCTATACCATAGTGTGGATAAATATTATACCCTTATAGTAGGCAAGTGCTGCCAAACGTAGGACTACATTTAATTTCAAGATCTAGCCACTGGATGAAGATAGTGGAAGACCGTCGAAGACACCAAGAAGCAAAAGATGAGGAAAGTCATGAAGTCCTCTCATCTTGGTCTCATGATAGACCCAAGGAGTAACCCATCAATATCAAAATTAGTTCAACCAACCCTTTGGATTAGAAGCCCTGCTATGAAGGAGACCCATTTGACTCACCTTGGAGAGATATGTTGTTCACTATATGTGAATAGACATTCGCCTATTGGATATTAACTCAGAAGCCCTAAGCCATAGATGTTTTCCAAATATGACCTGTTGTCGAGTCATATCCTCGGATGTGCCAAGTCATATCCAAGATAAGCTTAGCCTAAACCCAAGACCTAAGACTACCTACAAAAGTTTCTTTTAAGGGTGGTAGAAGCCATACCCTTGGATTATGGATTTACACCAGATGCCGCGTGAGATAGTATTTGGAGAAGGTATCACAAGGAGTTTCCCATGACCAAGTGTTCTTAAGTAAAAGATAATACCCATGGGATGAGTGCCCTTATATGAATGGATATATTGGATGGTATGATGGTATATGGTTTAGTGTAACCTTTTCAAAACCCAAGGTTGACTTCCAAATCTCCTCGGAGATGTTCGAAAAAAAGCAATAGTGAGTATGAACCTTCTAGAAAACCTGAGCCCAAAACCTTTTTCTTTCTAGCCTTTCTCAAATCTCGAGGACGAGATTTCTTTTAAGGGTGGTAGTCTGTCACATCCCGAAATTTTCTAAATTTTGGATTGTAAAATAAAAATATATTTTATGCTTGATTGTTTGAACTTGATTGAAAATTCACAAGAAATTAAAACTTTTTAAAGTTATTTACAAATTAATTTCAAATTAGTGTTTTCAAAGACTTTTGGTTTTAAAGTATTTTCAAAATCAAACATATAGGCCAAATGTATATAATGATTATTTTATTTTCACAAAGGGATATTAAAAAGGTTTTTGCAAAATATAGAGTTTTCATAAAACTTGGTTTTGAAAATATTTTCCAACAATGCTCTATTTTGTTCGAAGGTTTTGAAACTTATAAAAATATTTTATTTCAAAAAAAACATTAAACCCTAAAAGGGCACTATAGCCACATAGACATGTATGTCAAATTTTGGTTTTATAAAATTTATATTTTTGTTCCAAATTTATTCTCATATTGAAGAATTTTTCATAACGAATCCAACGGTATCTTATTTGCATTTTTCTGATTATTTTTGAGCTTCCAAATATGTATTTTCAATTTCTGAAAAAAAAACAAAATGAAGAAGACGCAGCCGACCGAGCGGCCCACCGCCTACGCGCGGCAGCCAGCGCGTCGTTGCCCACGCCGCGGCCCACCTGGCCAGATCGGCCCACTCGGCCGGTCGCCCCCGCCCAAGCCACCCCGCGCCCCCACCGGCCCAGCTCGCCGCCCCCTGCCCCGGCCCAGCTCGCTCTTGCCGTTTTTCTTCTTTTTCCCTTCCCAGCCCAGCACGCACGCGCCCAGCGCATCAGCTCGCGCCGCCGCCTTTTCCTTTTAGTTTTAGTCCCACATCGCCTCCGCAAATATAATTTCCCCAGCCCCAGCCTATATAAAGAGCCCCAGGGAGCCCCAAAACGCACACCCAGCGCTCGGCGCTCTCCCCTCTCTCGCAGCCGCACGGTGCTGCTGCTGTCCGTTGACCGACGCAGCTGTTTCGCGGCGCACACTCGCAACGCAAAGTTACCGCAAAGCTATTTGGCGAACACCGCGATCCGACGCATCCCTTGCCCGGTAATAATCATATTTCCGCTCTTTTTACGTAGATTTTTGTACGTAACTTTGCAATTTTATTTTGTTAGATCTACACATCTGTTTAGAATAGTGGTCTTCCGTTAAGTTTCTTATTAGATCCTCTACAACTTTCATGTAGGAAGTTTTTTCATCCGAGAAACTTGTTCGGACAACTTTCCGTACACCATTAGAACTGTAACCATTTAGGTTTAGTTTTGTAAAATTCATATCTTAGGTTCTATCTGTCGGATTTCGACAAACCCTATACCGTTGGAATCAGCAAATCTCGTAGATCATTGTGGACATTTTGCGTGGCAGTTTCGCCTTTATTTTCGCGGTACCCCTTTGTTCCGCAACATCGTCTATGAAATAAATCCTACAAACTTTTTCCGAGAGATTCTTTTGGCGATACGCTTGTAATGGAATTCTCTACAATTTCCGTGTAGAAAAGTCTTCCATCCGGAAAACTTCTTTTAATGACTTTTCGCGAAAAGTGCAGTCCTATGACTGGCTTCAACATATTTTCTTTAGCCAAATTAATCCTTATGATCATACCCATCTTCCAGGATCAGTTATAGTTCTTTATCATGTTCATAGATAATGCATCTCCTACTCTTAGTTGTCTAGTTCACCTTATTCAAATGACAATTGAGCTATTTGAGTAAATGGTGACCAATCTTAGCTATGGATTTTCCCTTGTGCAAGTGTTATGTTGAGTCACTATACTACATAGCAAATGTTTTGAACTCTTGATATCCATTATCATCCTTGACCCACGTTGTCCATATCGTTCTTACATTTTCAACCTCATGACCATTTAATCCTATTGTCTTATATTGAACTATTCAATTTACAAATGAGTTGATTGAGTAATTCAACCTATCACAAATCCATACCTAAGCCTATGTGTAACTCATACTATCTTAGTAAGTGTTGTCACACTTTACCAAATAGTATTTTGAGTTGCGTCATTGAGACTCATGTGATTTCATCACATGGATCATTTCAATTACCCAATCTTGAGTAGAAAACAACCATTGATCATAGGTTCTTATCAATCATTTTTCTTGTAAGCACTTGACTTAGATAATCATTTCCTTTTTCAAGTATTTGACCCATTCATTCAGAAACTCCAACTCATATCTTGCAAGCCAAACCTCATGCCACACCTTAGTACCATAGAGCGATTTCCGATTGTTGTCTTGTTTGATTTTGTTGTTGTTTTGAATGGTGTGTTTATGTTGTGCTACATTTTATATTATAGTTCGTACGGAGAGGCACGTATTTTGATTAAGAGAAGTGAACGCGATTCGACTACCAAAAAGGCAAGTGACACTCAAATCCTACTTGTTTTAATTATGCATTAGTGTTTTGAAACTAGTATGCATGGTAGGATTTTGATTTCAAAAGAAAAGTATTATGATATGCTTAGCAAACCCTAGTAGTGTGTAGCTACTCCTGAACCCATTGCTAGGATGCTTTAATTTTGCTTTGCAACATCAAATGCCAAATGTTGTTTCGTTATTGGTTGTGAGTGTTTGAAAATTTAAAATTAACAACCCTAATGAAACACCTGGGTGGATTGTTTGATTGGTGGGCGGCTGCTCAGGTCCACGCCCCGAGTGGGCTAAAGTGGTGAATCCCTGAGAGTGCGCACGTTGTAGAGTGGTTGGCCACCCAGGATTAAAGAGATTACTATGTCGTCCATGTTTTAGTTAGCTTCCAGTGCAGCCTTATGGTATTATGGGCTCTGCCGGGATTAAGTAAGTTGTGAGGGTTCAACTTGTGGCTAGACAGCGGGTGGAGGCGACGGCCAAGGGAACGGGTCTAGTTTGTATGGTTGAATTCTTCTTCTGAAAGATCTTGTCTCATTCTTCTCTTGGGAAGGGTGGGTCGTAAGGTGAAAGTGCACAACCTCTCGAGAGTTAAACCTAAGATCTTAGCCGTGTCCCCGGTTATGGACAATTTGAGCTTCTAGGCAAGGAATGTACGGAAGAATCTCATCATTGTTTTCTAAATGTATTTAAAATTAGACCAACCTTGTAAAACTCATGGGAGATGTAACCATGTGATTATTCAAAAACCCATGGAGGATTAGCCATGGTGTGATTTCATAATGTCATTCAAAGATTTTCAAAATATTTTGTTTTAAATAAAGTGTAGGATAAAATTGGCTTTATGCAAATTGAAACTCCACTAGCCAAATATCATGTAGATAGTCATGCCTAAAACTGCCACCATATAAGTGTCATTTGCCAGTACATCATTGTACTGACCTCCATTCGTGGGGCTGCATATTCAAACGTGCAGGATTTTCTAAGGAGAAGTACGTGGTAGGATCTCGAGTCTACATTCCAACATGACTGCCTGTGGCACATGAAGACGATGAAGGCTCATTGATAATCTACTTTCCGATGTGTATGTTCTGAATATTGTTGAGCTAGTCCATGTGACTATGCAATTTGTAAGGTTTTATTGTACCTTTTGGATCAACGATGTAGTAATTTGATACTATTGCAATGATTACTATATTTTGTAATGTGTGTGCTATCGTGATCCCGGGAATAGCACTATACACAGGTATCTTGCCTTTATTTAAAGGTAGGGTGCTACAGAATGGTATCAGAGCATAGTGTTGCCTGTAGGATCGAGACCCTAGGTTTGGATTAGAAATAGGAAGACCCTAGGATGAAAGTTTTGTCTAATCCTATTTCAATTAAAAATATGTTTGGATTTTAAACCTCTTATATTCTCATCTACTTCATCTTCAAAATTGTTTTCCTCTCACTTTATATGACCACTTTATCAAAATTATCAACAAGGGCCGATGATGACCTTGTGCCTGAAGTGAGGGACTGCTGCTTCATGTGACATTCTTCGACTTTGCTAGAAGTGTTTCATGGAAGACCAATGAAGAACTTGAAGGAAGACTTCGATGCAGACTGTACAACACATGAAGATACACCGAAGGAGTAGAATAGAAACTTGAAACATCCAAAGCAGAAATAGACCAGACCACCATTAACTCTCTTTATATTGAAACAACGCTAGTATTAAAAAGTATTGATCTTACCAAAATGTGGTATGATCATGCTATTTTGTTTGTGTTCTGAAAACATATTTCTTGATGCTTGTTAGATGTTGTTTGCAAGATGTTTTGCCTTGATATAATGTGTTTGGGGTAGGAATCCTTTAGATCTTTCTATCTATTCTCATCTATATCCAACCCAGAGAATGTTTTCTCGACGAATCGCCATGAACACAACATTATTGAAACCAACCTAGATTGTTTCCTATCAAGATGAAGAAGCATAGAGTGTGAGATACGCAAAACCCTAGTTAGGGATAGATAGAAATGTTTTCAAAACAATTGAATATGGGGATTGAAACATTGATTCAATTCTCCATGAAATTTTTTTATCAAAATTGTGAGGTTGACCAAGTGTTAGAACACGAGATTCAATAAATCAAATACGGAGTAATGATATGGGTGCAGGATGGATTGATCACCATTCCTACTACTCTTATCATTCGCTTTCGTAATATTGACTTTGCGAATCTAGAGAGACATACCTACAAAATAGATGTCGGCGAATAAGCCTATACCATAGTGTGGATAAATATTATACCCTTATAGTAGGCAAGTGCTGCCAAACGTAGGACTACATTTAATTTCAAGATCTAGCCACTGGATGAAGATAGTGGAAGACCGTCGAAGACACCAAGAAGCAAAAGATGAGGAAAGTCATGAAGTCCTCTCATCTTGGTCTCATGATAGACCCAAGGAGTAACCCATCAATATCAAAATTAGTTCAACCAACCCTTTGGATTAGAAGCCCTGCTATGAAGGAGACCCATTTGACTCACCTTGGAGAGATATGTTGTTCACTATATGTGAATAGACATTCGCCTATTGGATATTAACTCAGAAGCCCTAAGCCATAGATGTTTTCCAAATATGACCTGTTGTCGAGTCATATCCTCGGATGTGCCAAGTCATATCCAAGATAAGCTTAGCCTAAACCCAAGACCTAAGACTGCCTACAAAAGTTTCTTTTAAGGGTGGTAGAAGCCATACCCTTGGATTATGGATTTACACCAGATGCCGCGTGAGATAGTATTTGGAGAAGGTATCACAAGGAGTTTCCCATGACCAAGTGTTCTTAAGTAAAAGATAATACCCATGGGATGAGTGCCCTTATATGAATGGATATATTGGATGGTATGATGGTATATGGTTTAGTGTAACCTTTTCAAAACCCAAGGTTGACTTCCAAATCTCCTCGGAGATGTTCGAAAAAAAGCAATAGTGAGTATGAACCTTCTAGAAAACCTGAGCCCAAAACCTTTTTCTTTCTAGCCTTTCTCAAATCTCGAGGACGAGATTTCTTTTAAGGGTGGTAGTCTGTCACATCCCGAAATTTTCTAAATTTTGGATTGTAAAATAAAAATATATTTTATGCTTGATTGTTTGAACTTGATTGAAAATTCACAAGAAATTAAAACTTTTTAAAGTTATTTACAAATTAATTTCAAATTAGTGTTTTCAAAGACTTTTGGTTTTAAAGTATTTTCAAAATCAAACATATAGGCCAAATGTATATAATGATTATTTTATTTTCACAAAGGGATATTAAAAAGGTTTTTGCAAAATATAGAGTTTTCATAAAACTTGGTTTTGAAAATATTTTCCAACAATGCTCTATTTTGTTCGAAGGTTTTGAAACTTATAAAAATATTTTATTTCAAAAAAAACATTAAACCCTAAAAGGGCACTATAGCCACATAGACATGTATGTCAAATTTTGGTTTTATAAAATTTATATTTTTGTTCCAAATTTATTCTCATATTGAAGAATTTTTCATAACGAATCCAACGGTATCTTATTTGCATTTTTCTGATTATTTTTGAGCTTCCAAATATGTATTTTCAATTTCTGAAAAAAAAACAAAATGAAGAAGACGCAGCCGACCGAGCGGCCCACCGCCTACGCGCGGCAGCCAGCGCGTCGTTGCCCACGCCGCGGCCCACCTGGCCAGATCGGCCCACTCGGCCGGTCGCCCCCGCCCAAGCCACCCCGCGCCCCCACCGGCCCAGCTCGCCGCCCCCTGCCCCGGCCCAGCTCGCTCTTGCCGTTTTTCTTCTTTTTCCCTTCCCAGCCCAGCACGCACGCGCCCAGCGCATCAGCTCGCGCCGCCGCCTTTTCCTTTTAGTTTTAGTCCCACATCGCCTCCGCAAATATAATTTCCCCAGCCCCAGCCTATATAAAGAGCCCCAGGGAGCCCCAAAACGCACACCCAGCGCTCGGCGCTCTCCCCTCTCTCGCAGCCGCACGGTGCTGCTGCTGTCCGTTGACCGACGCAGCTGTTTCGCGGCGCACACTCGCAACGCAAAGTTACCGCAAAGCTATTTGGCGAACACCGCGATCCGACGCATCCCTTGCCCGGTAATAATCATATTTCCGCTCTTTTTACGTAGATTTTTGTACGTAACTTTGCAATTTTATTTTGTTAGATCTACACATCTGTTTAGAATAGTGGTCTTCCGTTAAGTTTCTTATTAGATCCTCTACAACTTTCATGTAGGAAGTTTTTTCATCCGAGAAACTTGTTCGGACAACTTTCCGTACACCATTAGAACTGTAACCATTTAGGTTTAGTTTTGTAAAATTCATATCTTAGGTTCTATCTGTCGGATTTCGACAAACCCTATACCGTTGGAATCAGCAAATCTCGTAGATCATTGTGGACATTTTGCGTGGCAGTTTCGCCCATTTTATTTTCGCGGTACCCCTTTGTTCCGCAACATCGTCTATGAAATAAATCCTACAAACTTTTTCCGAGAGATTCTTTTGGCGATACGCTTGTAATGGAATTCTCTACAATTTCCGTGTAGAAAAGTCTTCCATCCGGAAAACTTCTTTTAATGACTTTTCGCGAAAAGTGCAGTCCTATGACTGGCTTCAACATATTTTCTTTAGCCAAATTAATCCTTATGATCATACCCATCTTCCAGGATCAGTTATAGTTCTTTATCATGTTCATAGATAATGCATCTCCTACTCTTAGTTGTCTAGTTCACCTTATTCAAATGACAATTGAGCTATTTGAGTAAATGGTGACCAATCTTAGCTATGGATTTTCCCTTGTGCAAGTGTTATGTTGAGTCACTATACTACATAGCAAATGTTTTGAACTCTTGATATCCATTATCATCCTTGACCCACGTTGTCCATATCGTTCTTACATTTTCAACCTCATGACCATTTAATCCTATTGTCTTATATTGAACTATTCAATTTACAAATGAGTTGATTGAGTAATTCAACCTATCACAAATCCATACCTAAGCCTATGTGTAACTCATACTATCTTAGTAAGTGTTGTCACACTTTACCAAATAGTATTTTGAGTTGCGTCATTGAGACTCATGTGATTTCATCACATGGATCATTTCAATTACCCAATCTTGAGTAGAAAACAACCATTGATCATAGGTTCTTATCAATCATTTTTCTTGTAAGCACTTGACTTAGATAATCATTTCCTTTTTCAAGTATTTGACCCATTCATTCAGAAACTCCAACTCATATCTTGCAAGCCAAACCTCATGCCACACCTTAGTACCATAGAGCGATTTCCGATTGCTGTCTTGTTTGATTTTGTTGTTGTTTTGAATGGTGTGTTTATGTTGTGCTACATTTTATATTATAGTTCGTACGGAGAGGCACGTATTTTGATTAAGAGAAGTGAACGCGATTCGACTACCAAAAAGGCAAGTGACACTCAAATCCTACTTGTTTTAATTATGCATTAGTGTTTTGAAACTAGTATGCATGGTAGGATTTTGATTTCAAAAGAAAAGTATTATGATATGCTTAGCAAACCCTAGTAGTGTGTAGCTACTCCTGAACCCATTGCTAGGATGCTTTAATTTTGCTTTGCAACATCAAATGCCAAATGTTGTTTCGTTATTGGTTGTGAGTGTTTGAAAATTTAAAATTAACAACCCTAATGAAACACCTGGGTGGATTGTTTGATTGGTGGGCGGCTGCTCAGGTCCACGCCCCGAGTGGGCTAAAGTGGTGAATCCCTGAGAGTGCGCACGTTGTAGAGTGGTTGGCCACCCAGGATTAAAGAGATTACTATGTCGTCCATGTTTTAGTTAGCTTCCAGTGCAGCCTTATGGTATTATGGGCTCTGCCGGGATTAAGTAAGTTGTGAGGGTTCAACTTGTGGCTAGACAGTGGGTGGAGGCGACGGCCAAGGGAACGGGTCTAGTTTGTATGGTTGAATTCTTCTTCTGAAAGATCTTGTCTCATTCTTCTCTTGGGAAGGGTGGGTCGTAAGGTGAAAGTGCACAACCTCTCGAGAGTTAAACCTAAGATCTTAGCCGTGTCCCCGGTTATGGACAATTTGAGCTTCTAGGCAAGGAATGTACGGAAGAATCTCATCATTGTTTTCTAAATGTATTTAAAATTAGACCAACCTTGTAAAACTCATGGGAGATGTAACCATGTGATTATTCAAAAACCCATGGAGGATTAGCCATGGTGTGATTTCATAATGTCATTCAAAGATTTTCAAAATATTTTGTTTTAAATAAAGTGTAGGATAAAATTGGCTTTATGCAAATCTGCCTGAACTCCACTAGCCAAATATCATGTAGATAGTCATGCCTAAAAACTGCCACCATATAAGTGTCATTTGCCAGTACATCATTGTACTGACCTCCATTCGTGGGGCTGCATATTCAAACGTGCAGGATTTTCTAAGGAGAAGTACGTGGTAGGATCTCGAGTCTACATTCCAACATGACTGCCTGTGGCACATGAAGACGATGAAGGCTCATTGATAATCTACTTTCCGATGTGTATGTTCTGAATATTGTTGAGCTAGTCCATGTGACTATGCAATTTGTAAGGTTTTATTGTACCTTTTGGATCAACGATGTAGTAATTTGATACTATTGCAATGATTACTATATTTTGTAATGTGTGTGCTATCAGTGATCCCGGGAATAGCACTATACACAGGTATCTTGCCTTTATTTAAAGGTAGGGTGCTACAGAATGGTATCAGAGCATAGTGTTGCCTGTAGGATCGAGACCCTAGGTTTGGATTAGAAATAGGAAGACCCTAGGATGAAAGTTTTGTCTAATCCTATTTCAATTAAAAATATGTTTGGATTTTAAACCTCTTATATTCTCATCTACTTCATCTTCAAAATTGTTTTCCTCTCACTTTATATGACCACTTTATCAAAATTATCAACAAGGGCCGATGATGACCTTGTGCCTGAAGTGAGGGACTGCTGCTTCATGTGACATTCTTCGACTTTGCTAGAAGTGTTTCATGGAAGACCAATGAAGAACTTGAAGGAAGACTTCGATGCAGACTGTACAACACATGAAGATACACCGAAGGAGTAGAATAGAAACTTGAAACATCCAAAGCAGAAATAGACCAGACCACCATTAACTCTCTTTATATTGAAACAACGCTAGTATTAAAAAGTATTGATCTTACCAAAATGTGGTATGATCATGCTATTTTGTTTGTGTTCTGAAAACATATTTCTTGATGCTTGTTAGATGTTGTTTGCAAGATGTTTTGCCTTGATATAATGTGTTTGGGGTAGGAATCCTTTAGATCTTTCTATCTATTCTCATCTATATCCAACCCAGAGAATGTTTTCTCGACGAATCGCCATGAACACAACATTATTGAAACCAACCTAGATTGTTTCCTATCAAGATGAAGAAGCATAGAGTGTGAGATACGCAAAACCCTAGTTAGGGATAGATAGAAATGTTTTCAAAACAATTGAATATGGGGATTGAAACATTGATTCAATTCTCCATGAAATTTTTTTATCAAAATTGTGAGGTTGACCAAGTGTTAGAACACGAGATTCAATAAATCAAATACGGAGTAATGATATGGGTGCAGGATGGATTGATCACCATTCCTACTACTCTTATCATTCGCTTTCGTAATATTGACTTTGCGAATCTAGAGAGACATACCTACAAAATAGATGTCGGCGAATAAGCCTATACCATAGTGTGGATAAATATTATACCCTTATAGTAGGCAAGTGCTGCCAAACGTAGGACTACATTTAATTTCAAGATCTAGCCACTGGATGAAGATAGTGGAAGACCGTCGAAGACACCAAGAAGCAAAAGATGAGGAAAGTCATGAAGTCCTCTCATCTTGGTCTCATGATAGACCCAAGGAGTAACCCATCAATATCAAAATTAGTTCAACCAACCCTTTGGATTAGAAGCCCTGCTATGAAGGAGACCCATTTGACTCACCTTGGAGAGATATGTTGTTCACTATATGTGAATAGACATTCGCCTATTGGATATTAACTCAGAAGCCCTAAGCCATAGATGTTTTCCAAATATGACCTGTTGTCGAGTCATATCCTCGGATGTGCCAAGTCATATCCAAGATAAGCTTAGCCTAAACCCAAGACCTAAGACTGCCTACAAAAGTTTCTTTTAAGGGTGGTAGAAGCCATACCCTTGGATTATGGATTTACACCAGATGCCGCGTGAGATAGTATTTGGAGAAGGTATCACAAGGAGTTTCCCATGACCAAGTGTTCTTAAGTAAAAGATAATACCCATGGGATGAGTGCCCTTATATGAATGGATATATTGGATGGTATGATGGTATATGGTTTAGTGTAACCTTTTCAAAACCCAAGGTTGACTTCCAAATCTCCTCGGAGATGTTCGAAAAAAAGCAATAGTGAGTATGAACCTTCTAGAAAACCTGAGCCCAAAACCTTTTTCTTTCTAGCCTTTCTCAAATCTCGAGGACGAGATTTCTTTTAAGGGTGGTAGTCTGTCACATCCCGAAATTTTCTAAATTTTGGATTGTAAAATAAAAATATATTTTATGCTTGATTGTTTGAACTTGATTGAAAATTCACAAGAAATTAAAACTTTTTAAAGTTATTTACAAATTAATTTCAAATTAGTGTTTTCAAAGACTTTTGGTTTTAAAGTATTTTCAAAATCAAACATATAGGCCAAATGTATATAATGATTATTTTATTTTCACAAAGGGATATTAAAAAGGTTTTTGCAAAATATAGAGTTTTCATAAAACTTGGTTTTGAAAATATTTTCCAACAATGCTCTATTTTGTTCGAAGGTTTTGAAACTTATAAAAATATTTTATTTCAAAAAAAACATTAAACCCTAAAAGGGCACTATAGCCACATAGACATGTATGTCAAATTTTGGTTTTATAAAATTTATATTTTTGTTCCAAATTTATTCTCATATTGAAGAATTTTTCATAACGAATCCAACGGTATCTTATTTGCATTTTTCTGATTATTTTTGAGCTTCCAAATATGTATTTTCAATTTCTGAAAAAAAAACAAAATGAAGAAGACGCAGCCGACCGAGCGGCCCACCGCCTACGCGCGGCAGCCAGCGCGTCGTTGCCCACGCCGCGGCCCACCTGGCCAGATCGGCCCACTCGGCCGGTCGCCCCCGCCCAAGCCACCCCGCGCCCCCACCGGCCCAGCTCGCCGCCCCCTGCCCCGGCCCAGCTCGCTCTTGCCGTTTTTCTTCTTTTTCCCTTCCCAGCCCAGCACGCACGCGCCCAGCGCATCAGCTCGCGCCGCCGCCTTTTCCTTTTAGTTTTAGTCCCACATCGCCTCCGCAAATATAATTTCCCCAGCCCCAGCCTATATAAACCCCAAAACGCACACCCAGCGCTCGGCGCTCTCCCCTCTCTCGCAGCCGCACGGTGCTGCTGCTGTCCGTTGACCGACGCAGCTGTTTCGCGGCGCACACTCGCAACGCAAAGTTACCGCAAAGCTATTTGGCGAACACCGCGATCCGACGCATCCCTCGCCCGGTAATAATCATATTTCCGCTCTTTTTACGTAGATTTTTGTACGTAACTTTGCAATTTTATTTTGTTAGATCTACACATCTGTTTAGAATAGTGGTCTTCCGTTAAGTTTCTTATTAGATCCTCTACAACTTTCATGTAGGAAGTTTTTTCATCCGAGAAACTTGTTCGGACAACTTTCCGTACACCATTAGAACTGTAACCATTTAGGTTTAGTTTTGTAAAATTCATATCTTAGGTTCTATCTGTCGGATTTCGACAAACCCTATACCGTTGGAATCAGCAAATCTCGTAGATCATTGTGGACATTTTGCGTGGCAGTTTCGCCCATTTTATTTTCGCGGTACCCCTTTGTTCCGCAACATCGTCTATGAAATAAATCCTACAAACTTTTTCCGAGAGATTCTTTTGGCGATACGCTTGTAATGGAATTCTCTACAATTTCCGTGTAGAAAAGTCTTCCATCCGGAAAACTTCTTTTAATGACTTTTCGCGAAAAGTGCAGTCCTATGACTGGCTTCAACATATTTTCTTTAGCCAAATTAATCCTTATGATCATACCCATCTTCCAGGATCAGTTATAGTTCTTTATCATGTTCATAGATAATGCATCTCCTACTCTTAGTTGTCTAGTTCACCTTATTCAAATGACAATTGAGCTATTTGAGTAAATGGTGACCAATCTTAGCTATGGATTTTCCCTTGTGCAAGTGTTATGTTGAGTCACTATACTACATAGCAAATGTTTTGAACTCTTGATATCCATTATCATCCTTGACCCACGTTGTCCATATCGTTCTTACATTTTCAACCTCATGACCATTTAATCCTATTGTCTTATATTGAACTATTCAATTTACAAATGAGTTGATTGAGTAATTCAACCTATCACAAATCCATACCTAAGCCTATGTGTAACTCATACTATCTTAGTAAGTGTTGTCACACTTTACCAAATAGTATTTTGAGTTGCGTCATTGAGACTCATGTGATTTCATCACATGGATCATTTCAATTACCCAATCTTGAGTAGAAAACAACCATTGATCATAGGTTCTTATCAATCATTTTAACCAGTTGAGCAGCTTCTTTCTTTTGAATCCGTGAGCCGAGTTGATTGTATTTATGAAAATCTAGTATTTGCTGGAAAGGGAAAAAATCAGGATCAGATTTCTTTTTCTGAAAACCTGCCAATTCATCTCATATTTCCCCCCGGATTAGATCGTTTGGCTCTAGCAAACTTTCATCGGCAAAGCATGAAACAATATTGCTCACCATACTGACAGCCATATATTCAGATAGGTATTTGAACACAAATTGATACACAGAAATAGATGGGGATACGAAGCAAGATAACTCTAAAAGTGCTTTAGTTCGAGCAGTGCTTGATTAGAAGAGTGAACTTCTCTATACAGTATAACATAAGTTTGCATGAGGAGTTAAGACTTAAGAGACATGTATCTGTCATATATATCTATGAACTTCACTAAAGTAGAAGATCAATTATGTGATGAAAGAAAACTGTGCAACTAAATCCCTCTATGACTCTTCAAAATCCAAAACTTGATGATATGTGCTTGCATGTTAATCTTATTTGACTTCATACAAAAGGGAAGCTGTAACCAAAAAAAAGAAGGTAAAACCCATGTCAGATCACTGAAAGTTGTTCCCATTTCCCGGTACACAATACCACCGAGCTGTAACGCCCCACTTTTGCAACCTTGTTTATTTGTCCATAATGCAAAAATTAGGGGGAATAAAAACTTTTTCTATAAATTGATTAAGATGAATTGCCTTGGTCTGTTTGTTATGATGAATTGCCTTGATCTGTTGGTAGAGGAATTGTCTTGATTTGCTTGTTGTGTTTTGTTTTGAGCTACTCAAAGAACAACATCTCTTGTGGCAAAACAAACAACTCACCTAATAAAACACATGTGTGACTTAGGAAAAATTGTTTTTCCTTCTTACTACATCAAACCCTTCTCCTGATATATGGCAACATGAGTGTGCCATCTTGATATTCTCTTTGAGTTAATCTAGCTCAAAATCATCCTTAATTCAAAACTTGGGATCATCTACCCCTTTGCTACATCTTTCTCTTATACCCAATCATCATGGTTGTTTTTGAAGCCAAGTCAACCATCTGTTTTGGTAGTCTTAAAAGTTCCAGACTTTGGCAGTGGATATCTAAGCAACCCTCAACTGTCATTGGTAATCTCAATACATGGATCCCATCTGTGCAATACCCTCTTCAACCTCCATGTCTTGCATGTCTCAGACTATCCTTGCAGCACATATATCCAACTCAATCTTATACCCTATCCAATGATTCAACACTAGATCACCTCCTTCACTTTTACCTCTTGTTTTTATTCAAGTTTAATCTTCACAAAACCAAGAGTGGGAATGATAGGTACATTTTGTAGCCACCATCTACCCTTGAGAACACTTCTCCCTAAATTAAGTTTTCTTTCTCAAAAATCCTATTGATTTTCCTTCTCTAGTTTTGATCACAAAACTACTTCTAATTTTATTAAATCTTTTCAAGATATTTCTTCAAAGGAAACAAAGAACTGAAATGGGTTTGGTTTCTCATCCCATTTCTATCAAGTACTGATTTCTAAAACATTATCTTCTATCTTGCTTTCTTTTCAGCAAAAGGCTTGTTTATGATACCTACACCATTTCTTGTTTCCCTCTTGCTTATTTTTACATTGGAGAAAAACTCTACTTTACTAGGGAAAGTAAGTAGAATATTTTGAACTCCTATGTTCCAACTAGTTTCCTCTCAATATTTTCCAATTCCATTCCACTTGAGTTCATTCTCAATTGTCCCTAGACAATTGAGGTGTTTCAAATACTTTTCCAATAAGTTCTATGTCAAATGGCAATTCTTGCACATCTTATGCACAACCCTGATCTACCACATAGTATCCCCTCATCCTCCAATTCTTGATCAAATGAATGATCATTTGATTCCTTCAAATGGACTCCCCTCAACTGAACCCTAGACTCTGGGAGTATTTCAAACCACTCCAAATTGACCTCTCATTTGTAGAGCAATTTATATTCTTTTCCATCATTACCTTGACCTCATGAATTGAAGACTTATGTCAACATATTCATCCTTGTGAGTATATGATTACATCCTTCACTATCTCTCTAAACCTTGGACCCTTTACTTGAAGGAATCTATTTTCTTTGCATGAGCACTTGAGTGCCATGTGTCTCATCTTGTTTTTGCTTAATTCAAATCTCAAATCTTGTGGAGGCTATCTCACAAATGGCATGCACATGAAACCTTGTACATCACCATCACCATCATATTCTTGGCACAAAGCCATCATGCAACAAATACCATCATGGTATATTTTACCATCACAATCTTCCTCCATCTCTATATCTCTCACATTGTTCACTTGAGTTTGGCAAGAATGGAGCCGGCCAATTAGTATGTGCATGAAAATTTCGGCCAGCCATTGTGCTTCCCAATTTCTTCTCTTGCAAGCCTTGACTCCCAACTACCCCAACAATTAAATGGGCAGCCACCCACCTTGGCCAATCAAATAAGGAGGCAGCCACCCCTCTCCCTCTATAAAAGGGGCTTGGCCGGCCACCTCCTCCCCTTTGCTTCATTTCTTCCAACTCTCCACTCTCTCACACTCTCCTCCTCCACTTACCCACGAGCTGCTGCTCCTCCTAAGCTCCATGGCCGGCCATGGCCATGGAAGGCCACCAAGAGGAAGCTCCCCTTCTCCCTCAAGCTTCCCCTCACCATGAGAGCCTCCCTCTCCTTCTTCTCCCCAACCCTAGATGGTTTTATCACCTCTTCTTCTTCCTCCATTGCTAAGGTTGGATCTTGATGCAGGTGCATGTTGGTCCAAGCATGGAGAAGGTTGAGCAATCATCAGATCTGAAGATCTTGATCCAAGTTCGTCCAAATCCTTGCAGTAATTTCTGTAATCTTGCTGTTTCAGATTCTGGTACGAACTTGTAAAATCCACCAAAACTCGTGTGCAGATCCAAATCGAGTGATTCAAAGTTCCACAGATAGGTATGGAAAACATCTACAACTTGGCGTTGGTCCCATCCTCAAATTCGTTACAGATTTTCCTTGGTAAATAAAGTTTTAAAAACATGCAGATTCACTGTTTGTTGAATATCTTCCGTTTTACAAAACCTTTTTAAGCAAACTCAACTGTGGGTGAAAGCCCTCTTCAATACCTTCATTTTGGCAGTGGTTTTAGTTCGATTGACCTTCTGAAACTAAAATGGTTCACAGATCAAGATCTGGTCAGATCTGCCTTTGTCGAATTAAATCAGGAGCTTGGGAACGAATTTTTGAATGAAACAAATTGGGTAAGAACCAGCTTTCCAATATATTTCAGATGCAACTGACCTCATATTTTTATGGTTTATGTACGATTTTTGGTGAATTAAACTTGTTCTGTGTATTCTGCAGACATGGCTGTTAGCTTTTAAATCACCAAAAATCCATATTTGAACCTAATTGAGTGATTCAAACTTTGTAGGACTGCTGGTTGTTTTCTTAATCATCTCCAACAAGTTTCAAACATTTATCTGTGATGAAAATCCAGTTATAAAGAAAATGGTAAAAACATGCAGTAATCTTGATAATCCATTTGTGAGAGTTTCAGAAACAATTTGAACCCAAATCCAATTGTGTATGCATCTCTGTTTTAATATCTTTCAAATGCCAGTGGTCTCATATTTTTAGGATTTTTCTACGATTTATGGCTTACAGATCTTGTTTTCTGTACAGTCAGATTCAAAGAAATTCCTAAAATTGTAGGTTTAATATTTTTGGGTGATTCCAATTGGGTTAGTCTTTATTAGTACTGGCCATCTAGAAAAAATATTATTAGTCTCTGTTCATACATTTTTGGTACTGTTAGTACTGTGTATGTGTGACATGGATTGTTGAACCAAAACATTTTGGTTTGTTTAAAAACTTTAACCACCTCTTTGTATTAAAATTGTTCAACCAATGTTTTATTCTTGCAAAACAAAACCTCTGCAACTTAAACTTAATTCAATTGTTTGGCTTAAGTTTTCAAATGGTGTGGCATATCTTTTACTTCCTATTCTTGTGTGGTGTTTTGTTAGCTTTATAAAATAGGGAGAATGATTTCCCGCTTTTCCAAAAATGTTTCAAATTCTAATATGAATGTTTGTGATGTCAAACTAATGCACTTGTCCTCTTGATGATGTTATCTACCAGGGGATACTTAGTTGCGCCATGGTGATAACCGAGAGAGGCAATTGCTAAGTTGTGATACTCTCATACCTTTACTAGGTGAATAAATGGGTTTTCTTTTAGTTGCTTTGTAGTACCTATAAGTCTTTTGTATGTTAGCCCTTAGTAAAGTGGTTAGCTATATACTGTTGAATGTTGCATGCTTGTTATGTTTGGAGCAATGTGATTGATTGTGTTCCTTTTATATTTTTCCGGCGATAGATGCGAACAATTCTGGAGAAGAAGAAGAAGTGGAATCGGACAAGGATTTTATTTGTTTTGTTGGAATTCTTATTTGATGGAGTTGAAGAAGTCCAGGGACAAATAAGCCAAGGCAAGCCATCTTTTGATCTCTGAATGTTGAACCACATATAGTGGTTACTTGTTGTTATTATTGTCTCTCGATCTATTTTTGTGTGGTATCTACTTATGTGTTGGAGCATGCTCACCGTGAGCATGTTGAATTCTCTTTGACACCTCACCTACCATCCCCTTTAGGAAAAATGGTGGTCATCATCATGATCTTGGTGTACCCTCTAAGTGTGATGGGTATGCCCACTTATCTTGTGTGTGTCAACCCTTTGACACCCTTCTCGAACCCCTTGTTGATATTATGCATACTTACTCTCGAGTATGTTGAACCCCTTGTTGATCATGGCTATGCCATCCTACCTTCTTGAGTTACATACTTACCTTAAGCATGTGACACTTCTTGCCAGTTCACTCCTACACCCTTGTTAGTGTAGTAGTAATAACATCATAATCTTGGTGTACTCTCATTTTGAGATGAGTATGCCTACCTACCTTAGGTATGTCAAATATCGTTGATCACCCTCATTTACTTTAGTGTTGGTTGGTTAACACCACAAATCTGAAAGTATTTTCCCTCTTATGTTGACAACATGCATGCTTACCCGAAGCATGTATGCCCCCTTGACCACCTATTTTATCATCTTCTTAGTGGTATGATGCTCAACATCATGACCCTTGTCGAACAATCCTACCTATGTTGTTCCCATGCATGCTTATCCTAAGCATGTATGATCCCCTTGACACCTCAATTATCATCTCCTTAGTGGTATGATGGCTAGCATCGTGCCATCGATATATCTTAGCTCTTACATACAACTTTAGGTTGGGAAAACCCCGATGTTTTATGTTTTGGAAAAACTTTGAAAACTTTGGGAAGATGTTGTCTTGCCCAAGTGTTGTTCAAGAGAAAGGTCTTGATGTTTCGGAAAGTGGTATGGTTGGTTGTGGACAAACAAAGGAAGTGTGGGTAAAATGTTTTGTTAAGGAGCACTGCGTATAAGTGTACGCCAGCCCAACTTTTATTGCGCAACCACTCTACCCCAACGTGGGAACGGGGCTTAGCCCTAGTTTGTTGAAGCTGGCATGAGACACCTTCACAACTCTCTAGGAGGGTCACGATGACCTCTGACGCCGGGTTGCGCTCTGAAGGAGGCAATACACTGTAGTTGTCTATAGCCGGACGATTACGAGGGTCTTCCGTCGTGGCGCCGGAGATACGCTCAAAAAGGAGGTATGCTGCCGGGGTGCCGGGAAGGGGTAAGCCCGCAGGGAAGGACTCATGTCGGTGGAGATAAGCGAAAGGTTATGTTCGGGTATCCGTCGTGGCATACGTTGTTATGCGGGGATGATGCCCACACGATAGGTATCCGGATAGTTGTGGGGAAAGTGTGCAAACTCTGCAGAGTCAAATCTATTCGAATAGCCGCGTCCGGTCATGGACGGGCAAAGGCCTACCTTAACCTGGGCTAGTTTTGTTTTAAAAAGGCTTTGAAAGAAAATGTGTTGGATGTACCGGAAGGGTACGGGAAAGTGGTTGACCATGTGAAGATGGTCGAAAAGGAAATAAAAAGGGCTACTCCCATCCTAGTGTTTTATGTTGAAGAACTCTTTTGAAGTATCTTCTTTAACATAGAGATGTCATAGGTTATCATTTGAAGTATCTACTTCAATAAAGATATAGAGATGTCATAGATATGTCTTATCACCCTCTTAGTGTCCCCTTCAACTGCGATGTTGGGATGCTACATCCACAAGAGAAACTATTTCTCTTTCACATGCTATATCCACAAGAGAAACTATTCTTCCTCTCTTGTCTCTTTTAGTTAGCACTGTTGGCACCTTTCTTGATGGTTTGCGAGTACAATTCCAAATGTACTCACGGCTTTGTCCCTGGCTATTTACTTGGCCAGACTTGGAGGACTTCGACAGATGAAGAAGGAGTTGACGACGTCTATGCGAGCTAGGAACGTCTTCCCGTCTTGCTGTAGGGTTAAGGCAGATGACTTGGGCTCTGCGCTGCTGAAGTGATTCCGCTACTCGATGATTAGATTAGGCCCTTCGAGGCTATTATGTAAAGATGGTCATGTGACCTTGTTGTAATTTTCTTATTCCGTTTTGTAAAGGATGATGTAATTTGATACCAGTTCGGTTATGTGTTCACGGAACACTGATCATGGGAACGTGAACTGTATACATAACAGGGAATTTCGGACAGCTAGTCCGGGGTCCCCACACGAGCTAACATAACAAAGGAAACCCCAACTGAGAGCAATGGGGGAATTTGTATTATATCCGTATAACGCTTTACTTACCCAAACCGGCACCAAACCATAGTAGGACTACATATATTTGTAAGTGCTTGCGGCAAGAAAAGGGAAAAACATATATATTCTAAAAGAGAACTATCGTAATATTACTCAAGTAGAATAAGGTCGGTAAATTATCCAAGTTACATGAGAGTTTCATATCATTCTTATCTCGAGGCTATTCTGGACATCTAAGCAACGTATGATCGGTAAAATTAGGTATTAAAGTGTATTTACAGGAAAGCAAGTAAAAAATGGACTGCTATATCATGTATTCGAGATGGAAAAAGAAGCAATAATGTAATATTGTATTATTGTTCCCTGCGATATTTTAACAGTTTCTTAATAGAACATCCATACCATGGCATGTTAGCTTTAGTACTCCAAGCATGATACCTGTTTTGCATGTCGGATATTTCTGGAATGGGTATGTTGACATACCAACGTCTCAAGGATGTTTTCCTGAAAGATAAAATTATTGAAGCAGCACCAATAGTATATCAGTAGATAGACACTGTACCTAATTGGTTAATGGTGGATAATAATAAGCAACATCCATGCCCACAAGTAGTATGACAACACTCTCTTCAGAACTTCTGCTGTGAAGGGAAACATCATCACAGGCTTCTGCCTCTGCAAATTCTCCCCATAGAGTAACGATGATGCAGTTGCAGCTAAAAGAAAAAATGGTAGCATCAGCACATACAGAAAGTACTAATGGATATTGGATCTACTGGCGCATCTAAAGGTGCACAGATCATAAATTTTACCACACATCAACCATGTGAATATTTCTTCTTGGGTATTGATTCTCCTTTGATGGAATAATATCTGTCGCTACCTTCACTGTGCCGACAACATCTTGCTTCATACAAAAAGATAGGGCCATATCAGCATAACATGTAAAAGAGAAGAATAAATTGAGAGAATAGGAAGTAAAAAAAGATAATAAAAGAGGTATTTCTCATATCCTTTCAATCAGTCAGGATAACATCTGAAAATTCAGTATATTTTTCGCTCTCAAGAGCCTCTTGAGAATGAAAAATGCTTTATTAGGTAGAAGAGATGTTTGCATCCACACTACATGGAAGAATGAGCTGACACATAGTAGTAATTTTCTGCTAAAGATCTGCCCTTTACTGTACAGATGGTACTACGTATATGTATGCACGAAAGATGGACATCCGTCTGTCAATCTCTCAGCCCTAATCTAACCAAAAAAAGACTCAGCAATTGATCCACGAGCAGCAGAGGAGGCAGTTACCACTTCGGCTCGGCCGCGCACAGGTCTACTACCTAGGCAAGAAGAGGAAACAGCACGACGATGTCTTCCAAAATAGAGGCAGACTAGAAGGACCCTGCGCGCTTTGCTGCGCCCGTTTATTGATACATGCATTATAGTTCTTTAGACAGTCTGTGGTTGTTTCCCCACTTATTATTAACTGTTCTCCCATGGATGCCAAGTTCCTTGCCCTTTGTCACTGTTTTCAATGCCAAAATAAAATTGCACAAGCTCAGACAGCAGATCCAGCTAGGTTGAAAGGAAATGCAACACATGAAAAAACTGGCATTGTCGGCCAAGAGAGGCCTAAAGCAAAAAAAAAATCTGATCAATTGCCAGAACAAAG
The DNA here is from genome assembly GCA_030979885.1 of Lolium multiflorum. Classification (NCBI taxonomy): domain Eukaryota; kingdom Viridiplantae; phylum Streptophyta; class Magnoliopsida; order Poales; family Poaceae; genus Lolium; species Lolium multiflorum. The sequence continues at coordinate 134,487,918 of CM061749.1, read as the reverse complement.
ATTGATTAAGTTGTAGTTTAAGCAGAAACCAGGTATATGCAAGTATGAAAAGTGGTTGCAATATCATGATCTATATGAAAAGAGTAATAAGGGCAAGTGCACGTCCAAGGACCACTGGACATAAATTCAGTTATATCAATAAAGCGCAAGTAATAAATGTTGACAGCTTATAACCGAATAACATGAAGCTGAAGTTTAAGAGTACCTGACAAAAGTAGCATTCGAAGTTACATCAGATTAACCATCTTAGACACAAGCACAGAATAAAGAAAAACACCAGATTAAGTAGCAGCGCGTACATGATGAATGTTAAGCTCAATACTCCTCCCCAATTTGGTGCATACGATGAGTAGCACAAAACCGGTCCTTTGCATTCTCATCGTGAAAATAACCAATGTGGTAAGAATGCCCTTAAGATAAAACACCTTCAAAGCCCTATGGAAATGCCTTGTTATTTTGTCAGTATAAATAAGAAATGTTCCCATGCTATAATATTGATAATAATAAGTAACATAAACATTGGATGGAAAAAATAAGAGGTAAAGAAGAGTATTCAAAACTCAAAATGAACTCTAGCAGACATACTGCATGCACAATATGAAATTTTGCATATCCTAATAGCATTGTAAGTCTATCACTATAAGATGACTACACTTGTATGTAATTCAAGTTATGGCCGATGAATACACCGGTCCGGAGGGATCATAAATCAATGATGCACATGATGATTCATTAGGTTGCGACAGGAACCTATGTTTTGTACTTCACTAACAGAACCAGGAAAAGTATGATGGTATCTATGTTCATTCTGGAATCGGTATCCATAGATCTTGAGGTCAAAAGAGAAAGTTTGCAACATAAATGTAGCCAAAGATGGGTAAAACAGAACACAACTATTAGTTCAACATAGAGTTTATGTGAAGGAATCCACAATAGCGCCAATAGCATCCATGTGCGCTACACATATGTTCCCATAGTTATAAAACAACCATGCATGGTCTATACATTATTCATAGGCAGGCAACTTGGTTGTTGAGCCGGTAACAACCAATGGTAGTAAGTTTAGTTTGTACAAAAATACTAAAATGTAAGGAACAAAAAGTATATACTTCATGTAACAGTAAACCTTGAAATTGATTATAGTATACGGAGTTTTGCTTGTGCAGGTATGAACAAACATATAAAGCTTTTTACATGAAGAGAAACTAAATAAATTAAGGATCGTACATCACCAAATCAAATATTAAAGTCCAAAGAAAGGATGGGAATGGAACCTCTTAGTTACGTTGACCATATGATTTTGCTATAAACTAATATCGGCCAATGCTGTTGGCAGGACCTCTCCATTCCTGAAGCACAAGATATTATTCTAAACCAATGGCTCCAACCAATAGTAAGAGTATTAAGGTGGTAACAAATAAATACAAAGAATATTGGATGGAGCTAGTAAGGGTATGAATTCAGATAGCAGAATTGTGTAGAGATACTGTTTCATTCCCGTAAACATAGCTAACCTGATGGAGATTTGGAGGCGCACAGTGCACACATTTAGAAAAAAAAATAGCTCTTATTAGGTGATGCAAGAAATCCCTCAGATCGACACAGAACTATATTGTGTTACTCTAAGACAAATCCCAACTTTATCCCCAAGGCACAAATTGGATACTCTGATCCTAAACACAAAAATAAATCCTGAGACCATACTTTCTGTGACATATGGATCTTTGAGAACACATCAATCATTGCAGAAGAATGAGCGAAACATAACTAATGGTTTATGAAGAGAACATTTCTAGTGGCAACATAGTGCGAGTGCATAGCCACACATATATGGTATGAATAAGACATACACGATTGTCTGCAAAATCGTTAATATGTTTCCTTCATTCATCAAATGTGATTTGTATGTGTAGATGAAACTATACCAGGAACACAAATGTTCGAGAAATTAATTCAAACACTTCTAAGAAAAGCCTGGAGGTTGTACACCTGATGGCTTTCACAATTAGTACTATTTTACATACTCCCTCCGATCCATATTAAGTGTTGCTGATTTAGTACAAAGAGTTTGTACTAAATCAGCGACAATTAATGTGGATCGGATGGAGTATAACATTAGAAATTGTTCAAAACCATTTTTCGAAATGGGGCATACCCCGGCCTGTGCATGAAAGTGATGCATATGACCTCTTTATTTCAAAACCAATTGTACGCTGCTACTTCTGCAGATGAACTTATTAGCTAGTATATAAGCAGCACCAAAGACATGATTCCACATTTCGAAAATAAAAAAATACTTACCCATTGATTATCCCAGCTATTTTTAATACGATTGTTTTCAATCCTTGCAACACCATCCTGCTCCGCTGCCTTATCCGTAGTAGTGGATTAGAATGTAGTTCTTCTCACTGTTCCATCCGGAAATATACCGGAAAGTAATAAATAATTACTACCACTGAAAAAACATTTAAATCATAATAGTGATGTGTAGCAGTATTGGCATCCCTTCAGTGGGAAGCCTTGGAGAAGTGTTGGGCGAAAGTACAAAGAGGAAAAGTGAAGAAGCAATTATTAATTGGAAATTTTCACAAATCAAATATGGGGCTGAGAAAAACTCAATAGTACAGGAGCAAGTATCCACCCATGTGAAAAAAACTGAACCCTGATTCTTGCACAAACTACCTATGCTGACAGGATGAACGTATCGGATATAGCAGGTAGAAGGGAAAAAAATATATCGATGGCTACTTCATGACATTGTATCATTGTTTGCATACACACCCAAAGATGTTCGAAACATATCTGATAGCCATACATCATATACCTTTGGACCTTTGGTAATCAGCATACAAGCTGATGGGAACAGCATATCGATTTCTTCATGGCAATGATCTAGGCAAGCGGTGCAGGTAGAGAACAACCATTGCTGTGAAGGACTAAGAATAGTCGGTGACAATACAGAAGCACCTAGCATGCTACATGATTAGGACCAAATAAAGAGGAATTAGGTGGTAAAGAACATATATCATGGAAATAAACATCTGATATATGCAACACCTAGAATATTGATGGTCAGTATTTAGCTTCAGTAACACAATCAATACTGGATTTATTAGGTTCAGCCTTTGTCTTTGAGTGCTACGCAATATGCATAACAAGACCAAGATTCTGTAGGGCTTTGTTCTAAGCTAAATTGCTTTTCTTATCGTACACACAAGGGAAAGCTTCTCTGTTTCTCCTCGTCAGCGACTTCGGCACCCAGCCTTTGAGGAAAGCATCACCGGGCCACTGCTCTGCTTCTCGTCGCCGGCGACTTCGGCACCCAGGCTCTGAGGAGGCGCATAGAGGAGGACGAAGAGTCCGTCCTGCAACCAGGAGGGGACCACAGCCAACATGGTTAGCATCATCTCCATCACCGTCGGCCTCAAGCTCGTAGGGGTCATGGGGAGCTGTGCGGAACTAAATCTACTGACTACTGAGAAAAGGGACTGCAGACCAACAGCCGACCACGGCAGTCCAAAAAGAACCGAATCAAAGAACGCCTCCGCCTCCAGACTAAAACCAAAATACACCCAAGTCGTCGGAATCCGCAGCCGCTCGAACCTTAAACCCATGCGGTAATGGTAGCAGCGTGACTGGATGGGACATGGGCGAGAAAGGAGGCCGATAGATCTCATTACCTTCATAGGAGAGGATTCGGCGGCTGATGGCGATAGTACAGCGGAGGGGAAGGCGGCGACTCAATCGATGACGGCGGAACAAAATCAGGCAAGATGCAGTCCCTCGACGAATTTCAGTCTGTGAGGCAACAATCTCAATACGGCTGGGGCACTGGCTGCCATCTCAAGCCGCGACCAATGGAGGAACCAACAACAAATGGGCGCGGGCCGCGGAGCCGCAGGCAAGAAACAACGAAAGAAGGATGAACCCGCCGCCAAAGCAACCCAACCGACCCTAGTGCTTGGCCTCGCCGACACGTCGACACATGCGACCGTAGACACGGCGTCGAACGGAGAAAAACGCGCGACCATCCTTCAGGTGGGACCCATGACAACGACAGGCAGATCAACCAGAATCGCTCCCAATACTGGGAGCTTAGAGCTCTTAGAAGATGCAGCGGACGTCCAGATGCAACATGCCGACAACCAGATGCACACAGATTATCCATGGCATCAATTAGCAACATGCCTACAAATATCATCATCAATCAATAAACACTACACAACCAATTTGCAAACAGAGAGAGAGTCCTCAACCTCCTCGACGCAAGGATCGGGGAGATGGAGTGCCAGCGCTCCGGTGCTTAACGGCTGGCACCGGGAGTGGCCAGTTCCTGGCAAGAGCACCAGTCGTGGCGCTGGTTCGGCGACCTGGGACGCCACCCACTACTATCCTCTTGCTCTCGCAATTCCGACGCAGCCCATCCCCTGATCCCCTCCGTTTCCTGCACCGAAGTCCGCTACATCCTGCTCCACTGGTCGTCTCCACTCCCCTGCCTGGATGCCTTCCTGCACAATCGGTGGAGCCACACACCCCGAGCTCGTGTACCTCGTTGATACCACCGGCAAAAATCCCCGCCACCGGCGGCTCGATCCGACGCTTGGGCTGACTCGTGAACGACCACAACTCTGGCCAGCCACGGCCACGTGCACACTGCGGCTTCCACAACTTATCCAGGATGTTGACCTCCATCTTCTGCGTGGACGGTGGGGAGACGCCAGAGCGAGCTGCTCCGGCGGCGCGCTGACGACAGCAACAGTGGGGCGAGGAGGATCTGGTTGGGATGAGGCACTCCAAGACCAGGAGCACGCGGCGGCGCTGCGGGCTGTCGAGCACCCACAGGAGGACCAGACGTCGAGGTCGAGGGCGAGCACCCAAACGACGGACCAACCAGCGAGGTGGAGGGCCGCTGCAGGTGAGGAGTTGGAACATGGAAACCGTGGCACAACCACCGGTGGGAATTCGTGGCGGCGGACCTTCACCATGGAAGATTCGACCATATATCGCGGAACGGAAGATATGTTGTCAAGATTTGAAGATAGAGGAGGAAGATAGGGCCAATGAATGAGCTGTGGCCGGATTTGACGCGATTCTTCCAGAGGCTTGGGAGAGGAGATAGTGGAGGTCCGTGGAGATGAAACGTGTCAATCAAGTGGACATGAAACGTGCCAATCTGCTGTAAATGAACCGCTCCACCGCAATCACCGGCAACTATTACACTAATATGAAGGGAATGCAGCGAGGAACCGGTAACCGGTAATCCTCACATGCAAGAAAAAAGAAACTGAAGCCAGATGATCGACTGATTTAATGTACCGTGAAAATTGGAAGCAACGTGTCACACACGGATATGAGGATGAAGAGGATAAATAGCCCATCTACAGTGACCAAACTAATCTGGATGCGGTAACTTGTTCAACTTTTATATAGTGTATATATTACCGGGCCACGTTTTTCCACACCTATTCTACTTGGTGTTGGAGATATGCCCACGAGGCAATAATAAAAGTGGTTATTATATATCTTTATGTTTATGATAAATGTTTATATACCATGCTATAATTGTATTAACCGAAACATTGATACATGTGTGATATGTAAACAACAAAGAGTCCCTAGTAAGCCTCTTAACTAGCTTGTTGATTAATAGATGATTAGTTTCATAATCATGAACATTGGATGTTATTAATAACAAGATTATATCATTATATGAATGATGTAATGGACACACCCAATTAAGCGTAGCATAAGATCACGTCATTAAGTTATTTGCTATAAGCTTTCGTTACATAGTTACCTAGTCCTTATGACCATGAGATCATGTAAATCACTTATACCGGAAAGGTACTTTGATTACATCAAACGCCACTGCGTAAATGGGTGGTTATAAAGGTGGGATTAAGTATCCGGAAAGTATGAGTTGAGGCATATGGATCAACAGTGGGATTTGTCCATCCCGATGACGGATAGATATACTCTGGGCCCTCTCGGTGGAATGTCGTCTAATGTCTTGCAAGCATATGAATAAGTTCATAAGAGACCACATACCACGGTACGAGTAAAGAGTACTTGTCGGAGACGAGGTTGAACAAGGTATAGTGTGATACCGATAATCAAACCTCGGACAAGTAAAAAATCGCGTGACAAAGGGAATTGGTATCGTATGTGAATGGTTCATTCGATCACTAAGTCATCGTTGAATATGTGGGAGCCATTATGGATCTCCAGATCCCGCTATTGGTTATTGGTCGGAGTGAGTACTCAACCATGTCCGCATAGTTCACGAACCGTAGGGTGACACACTTAAAGTTGGATGTTGAAATGGTAGAACTTGAATATGGAATGGAGTTCGAATATTTGTTCGGAGTCCCGGATGAGATCCCGGACATCACGAGGAGTTCCGGAATGGTCCGGAGAATAAGATTCATATATCGGATGTCATTTTATGTGAATTAAAATGATGCGGAAGGTTCTATGGAAGGTTCTAGAAGGTTGTAGAAAAGTCCGGAAGAAACCACCTAGGAAGGTGGAGTCCACATGGGACTCCACCTCCATGGCCGGCCAACCCTAGAGGGGGAGGAGTCCCAAGTGGACTCCCCCTATGGGGCCGCCCCCCACATGGAAGGGGGAATCCCACCTCAAGTGGGATTCCCACCTTAGGTAGGTTTCCTATCACATGGAAGGTTTTGGGTTCGGGTCTTATTCGGAGACTTGTAGTCCAACACTTGGGGCTTCCACCTATATAATGAGGGGCCAAGGGGAGGGGGCCGGCCACCCCAAGACCACAACCTGGCCGCCCCCCTTGAGTGGCCGGCCACCCCCTCCCAAACCCTAGCCGCCCCCTCCCTCCATAGCTCCCGCGTGCCTTAGCGAAGCTCCGCCGGAGTTCTCCACCGCCATCGACACCACGCCGTCGTGCTGTCGGATTCAAGAGGAGCTACTACTTCCGCTGCGCGCTGGAACGGGGAGGTGGACGTCGTCTTCATCAACAACCGAACGTGTGATCGAGTACGGAGGTGCTGCCGTTCGTGGCGCCGTGATCAAGATCTTCTACGCGCTTTTGCAAGCGGCAAGTGATCGTCTACCGCAGCAACAAGAGCCTCATCTTGTAGGCTTTGGAATCTCTTCAAGGGTGAGACTCGATAATCCCCTCGTTTCTACCATCTTCTAGATTGCATCTTGGCTTGGATTGCGTGTTCGCGGTAGGAAATTTTTGTTTTCTATGCTACGTTATCCTACAGTGGTATCAGAGCCGTGTCTATGCATAGATGGTTGCACGAGTAGAACACAATGGTTTTGTGGGCGTTGATGCTTATGTTGTCTTTGGATTGAGTACTTTGCATCTTTGTGGCATAGTGGGATGAAGCGGTGATGTCTACGGGTGCTTCTCCTTTCTGTAGACAGTGTGGGCCTCCAGAGCAGAGGTTTGTAGAACAGCACAAGTTTCCCTTAAGTGGATTACCCAAGGTTTATCGAACTCAGGAGGAAGAGGTCAAAGATATCCCTCTCATGCAACCCTGCAACCACAAAGCAAGAAGTCTCTTGTGTCCCCAACACACCTAATAGGTGCACTAGTTCGGCGAAGAGATAGTGAAATACAGGTGGTATGAATATATATGAGCAGTAGCAACGGTGCCAGAAAATAGCTTGCGGCGTGTAGTTGATGGTGGTAGTATTGCAGCAGTAGTAACGCAGTAAAACAGTAAACAAGCAGCGATAGCAGTATTTAGGAACAAGGCCTAGGGATTAGACTTTCACTAGTGGACACTCTCAACATTGATCACATAACAGAATAGATAAATGCATACTCTACACTCTTGTTGGATGATGAACACATTGCGTAGGATTACACGAACCCTCAATGCCGGAGTTAACAAGCTCCACAATTATGTTCATATTTTAGTAACCTTATAGTGTAAGATAGATCAAAAGACTAAACCAAGTACTAACATAGCATGCACACTGTCACCTTCATGCATATGTAGGAGGAATAGATCACATCAATATTATCATAGCAATAGTTAACTTCGCAATCTACAAGAGATCATGATCATAGCATAAACCAAGTACTAACACGGTGCACACACTGTCACCTTTACACACGTGCAGGAGGAATAGAACTACTTTAATAACTTTGCTAGAGTAGCACATAGATAGTAGTGATACAAAACTCATATGAATCTCAATCATGTAAGGCAGCTCATGAGATCATTGTATTGAAGTACATAGGAGAGAGATTAACCACATAGCTACCGGTACAGCCCCGAGCCTCGATGGAGAACTACTCCCTCCTCATGGGAGCAGCAGCGGTGATGAAGATGGCGGTGGAGATGTCAGCGGTGTCGATGGAGAAGCCTTCCGGGGCACTTCCCGCTCCGCGGGTGCGGGAGCAGAGACTCTGTCCCCCAGATCTTGGCTTCGCGATGGCGGCGGCTCTGGAAGGTTTCGCGTCCCGTGGCTTCTTTCGTAAGGGTTTTTAGGTCAGGGACTTTATATAGGCGAAAGGGCAGCGTCAGAAGGTCGAAGGGGCGACGACACCATAGGGTGGCGCGGGCCCAGCCCTGGCTGCGCCACCCTGTCATCTGGGCCCACCAGGGCCCTCCTCGGTGGCTCGGGTGTTGGATGCTTCCGGGCAAAATAGGAACCTGGGCGTTGATTTCGTCCAATTCCGAGAATATTTCGTTACTAGGATTTCTGAAACCAAAAACAGCGAAAAAACGGCACTTCGGCATCTTGTTAATAGGTTAGTTCCAGAAAATGCATAAATATGACATAAAGTGTGTATAAAACATGTAGGTATTGTCATAAAACAAGCATGGAACATAAGAAATTATCGATACGTTGGAGACGTATCAGCATCCCCAAGCTTAGTTCTGCTCGTCCCGAGCAGGTAAAACGATAACAAAGATAATTTCTGAAGTGACATGCTTCCAACATAATCTTGATCCAATAATGATGTAAAGCATATGAACTGAGATCAAATCACTCAAAGCAAATGTCTATATTGATATAAGAGATGATAATGCAAGAGTTAAACAAGCTAGAAGTTTTCATGAACTATTGCTTCAAAGACATGAAACCGCACAAAGTTCATTAAAGATGTGTTAAGTATTCAGCATAAAAGTTCTATCCTTCATTCCAAGCATCAAGTAAATTTTCACAACATAAGAAGGATTCAGTCAAGTAAACATAAACATGAACGTCATGAATCAACTGTTTCGAAGTCTACTCAACCGGTGAGCGCAAGCATTTGGTATTAGCACCAGGATGTTATGGCATAAAGAACGTTAATGGGGGTTTGGAAGGCCAATGAGAGAAAGTCTCACAAAGCTATAAGTGATTACTAGACAAGAGGAAGTCTTATAATCGAAGCTATGCAAGGAGTAGTGATTGCCATGCAACGGATGCACATAGAGCTATATGTGTATGAAAGCTCTCCAATGGAACTAGTGGGGGTGCATCCAACTTGGTTGCTCACGAAGACCTAGAGCACTTTTGAGGAGGCTCATCATTGGAATATACAACCCAAGTTCTATAGTGTAAATTCCCCACATAGTTATACTAGTAAAACATGAAAACTCTCTCATATGGAGTGTAGGTGCTAAACATGAGCACAAATGATGACTATGAATATGCAGGTGCTAAAACATGAGCACAAGTGTGGATAAAAGATAGTAATGCTGCCCCCTTTTTCTTTATTCTCTTTTTTTCTTTTTTTTTTTTTTTCTTTTTCTTTTCTATTTTTCTTTCTTTTCTTTTTGATGGCCTCCATGGCTCTTTTCACTTTTAGGGGCAACATCCTAATATGACAACACACTTTTTGGTACAAATAACTCATAATGAATAAAACATGAAGTATGAAACTGTATGCCTCTGCCAGTGTAGCAGGATGTGCAATGATCTAGCGTAACATGGGTAAACCACACATCAGCTGTATAGAATCATGCAAAGCAATATACAAATAATAAATGACAACATGGTGATGACCCACAAGTATAGGGGGTGTATCGTAGTATCTTCGATAAGTAAGAATGTCGATCCCAACGAGGAGCAGAAGGTGTTGGCAGCAGTTTCGATGGAGGATTCACTGTAAATGCTCACAGACAAGTATTCAGGGGGTTTTGATATTGCAGATAAATAAAATACAAGTAAATAAAATGCGAGAGAAATAATTGCAGCGAGTGGCCCAATCCTTTTTAGCACAAAGGACAAGCCGGTTTGTTTACTTATAATGACCAAACGTTCTTGAGGACACATGGGGATTTTAGTCTAGTGCTTTCGCTACATACAGCTAAATAATCTTCATTGTTTTGATAAGTGTTGTGTGGGTGAACCTATGCTAATGCACCGCCCTTCCTAGGACTAATACATACTTGTGATTATACCCCTTGCAAGCATTCGCAACTACAAGAAAGTAATTAAGATAAATCTAACCACAGCCTTAAACTCGAGATCCTGCGATCCCTCCTGCATCGATATACTAACGGGGGCTTAGGTTTCTGTCACTCCGGCAACCCCGCAATTAGCAACCGAATACAAGATGCACTCCCCTAGGCCCATAAATGGTGAAGTGTCGTGTAGTCGACGTTCACACGACACCACTAGAAGAATGACACCACAACTTAAATATCATAACATTGAATATTACTCAACCATAATTCACTACTAGCATTTAGACTTCACCCATGTCCTCAAGAACTAAACGAACTACTCACGAGACATCATATGGAATACAATCAGAGGTGATATGATGATGAATAACAATCTGAACATAAACCTTGGTTCAATGGTTTCACTCAATAGCATCTACAACAAGTATAGAATAACACCGGGAGAGTTTCCCCTATCAAACAATCAAGATTTAACCCGAATTGCTACAGCGATGACGAGGTGCAGCGGTGGTGATGGCGGTGTAGATGGTGGAGATGATGATGATGATGATGGAGATGATGTCCCGCTCGATGACGATGGCGATGGCGTCGATTTCCCCTCCGGGAGGGAATTTCCCCGCGGATTCCTGCCCGCCGGAGAGCTCTTTCTCTCTGGTGTTCTCCACCCCGCAGAGGCTTGTAACCCTCCGTGAGGTCCTCTCTGTGGCTTAGGTTTTCGGGACGAAGGAGTACGCGAAGAAAAGGAGGCGAAAGAGGCTGTGGGGCCCCCAGAGCATAGGGTGGCGCGGCCAGCCTTGGGCCGCGCCGCCCTATGGTCTGGGCCCACAGTGGCTCTTCTCTGCTCCCCCTTTTGGCTCCCTCCGTCATCTGGAAAAATAGGAATTTACGTGAAATTCCCTTCCACATTTGATCTTCCGAAATATTGCGTTCGACGGTGCTTTTTCCAGAGAATCCTGGCTCCGGTGCTTGATCCTCCAATGATGATGAAACATGCAAAATAGATGAAATAACATAAGTATTGTGTCCTAATATGAAATATATCAATGAATAACAGCAAATTATGATACAAAATAGTGATGCAAATTGGACGTATCAACTCCCCCCAAGCTTAGACCTCGCTTGTCCCCAAGCGAAACTGAGCTCGATAAACAAGACCACATGTTTATGGAGTGAAGAGTCGATAAATAAAATACGGACAAGAAGCATCATATTCATTCACACAAGACATTCTAGTAAACAACTTCCTCATATAACTCATCTTGAAATAAGTAAAGAGAAATCACAAGTAAAGGTGCATAAGAAATCATAATTGGTGATGGCAAACTTTGTTCTTGGTCAGAGAACTACTAACGGATTGTACTTCTAAGCAAAGCTTTCATATTAGAATTTATAGCTGAGCCTTCATATTTAAGCATAACAATCTCCTCATAATCATTGATAACTTCAAAGTCATATTCATTCAGATAAAATTGGTACTAAACAAGAAAGTATAAAAGACATGATTAACTAGATCACAGCATAAATGATTGGTTCACAACAACTCAATTGCTTGCTTGAGATAGAGGGAAATAGGATTGACTCAACATAAAAGTAAAAGATAGGCCCTTCGCAGAGGGAAGCAGGGATTAAATCATGTGCTAGAGCTTTTCAAGTTTTGAAATCATATAAAGAGCATAAAAGTAAGATTTTGAGAGGTGTTTGTTGTTGTCAACGAATGGTAGCGGGCACTCTAACCCCCTTGCCAAACGAACCTTCAAAGAGCGGCTCCCATGAGGGACGGTATCTCTACCAGCAAGGTAGATCATCCCCCTTCTCTTTTGTTTACACATGTGTTTTAGTTTTATTTAGGATGACACTCCCCCCAACCTTGGCTTTCTCAATCCATGGCTAACCGAATCCTCGGGTGCCTTCCAACAATCACATACCATGGAGGAGTGTCTATTGCAAAATTAAGTTGCTTACTGATGAATCAGAGCAAAACATGTGAAGAGAATTATTAATGAAGGTTATTAATTGAGGCTGGGAACCTCATTGCCAGCTCTTATTGCAAAATTATTGGATAAGCGGATGTGCCGCTAGTCCATTGGTGAAAGTCCGCCCAACAAGATTGAAAGATGAAACACCACATACTTCCTCATGAGCTATAAAACATTGACACAAATAAGGAGTAATAGTTTGAATAATTTAAAGGTAGCACATGAAGTATTTACTTGGAATGGCAGAAAATACCATGTAGTAGGTAGGTATGGTGGACACAAATGGCATAGGTTTGGTCTAAGGTTATGGATGTATGAGAAGCATTCCCTCTCGATACAGGTCTTTGGCTAGCAAGGTTTGATAGCAAGCATAAAGGTTGAGGGAAACAAACAAATATACATATGATAGAAACAATCATGCATCTTCCTCATAAGCACAAGCAATTTTAACTTAAGAATACTAAGCATAGAGATAATGGAGTAATGTATCTAAGTGTATTTCTCTCTTCTATTAAACATCAGGGTGTTGTTGCTATTGACCAATGCTAAGTTTGCCAAAACCAAATAGATTTACTTGATGCTCCCAAAGTGATATCAATACTCATGTCAAGAGTAATCATATAATGGAGATTGCAAACTAAAATAAGGTGTGCAAAAAGTAAATGATAAGACTTCTCATTAATATTCCATAACGATAACTCACACCAACGGATACATAGATAACTAACTAAGAGAGATACTTCCATATTGCATACTATTCCATATGATAACTTCCCTACTCATGATATGACACTACTTGATAGAAAAAGATAAAGGTGGTGATGATGATGATGTGATACCGCGGCACTCCCCCAAGCTTGGAACAAACCAAGGGGATGCCAATACCGATGATGAATTACTCCTTCGGTGATGATGGTGAATCTTTGTCGTCATCAGACTTCCATGGAAGAGGCCCTCCATCAACAAAAGACATCTTGGTTTCCGGAAACCTGAAACTAGCAGCATGACTTATGCGCTTAAACCTGTTTTCATACTCACAGTTTTGATTATGAACATCATAGAGTTGAGCTTGGAGTTTGTTGGTGGTGTCGTGAAGTGAGAAGATATCGTCCCACAGCTTTGCAGTCTCCTTCTTGTGTCCATCAATGAGTTCAGACACAATCTTGTGAAAGATATCCACTTCACGCTCAGCCATCTTCTTGTAGTTGAAAACCTCTTGTTCCAGCTTCTCCATCCTGTCTTCCAAGCTCCCTTCTCCCTTAGGACCCTGGACATCTTTGATCTGCAACTCTCCATCCACGAGCTGCAACTCTTTGGGGTGCATCTTCAGCTCGTTCATGTACGGGTTGACGACGTCCTCAAAGAAGCTGTCCTTCTGAGTTCCCGACGAAGACATGATGGATCTAGATCCGAACAGATCCTGGCAGAAAACAGCTCGAAACAAAACACGACGAGAAAACGATATTACGGACCTCCAGGGGTCCGGGGGATTATATAGCAAATATTTTTACGACAAAAGGAAGGTTCCAGGTCGAAAACGAGTGGAAACGGGACGCCGAGGCGGCCAGACCATAGGTCGGCGCGGCCAAGGTGGGGCCCGCGCCGGCCTATGGTGGCACGCCCTCGCGCGTCTTTTCCACTCCGTTTCGATTCCGTAATTTTTCATATTTTCCAAAAACAGCAAAAATAATGTTCGGAAAGGTAAACGCGGACTTTTTATTACCTATACTGTTACCTATTCAAAGTCCAGTTCTGGCGGACTGTCAATTTGTCCTTTGATGAAGGCCTCCGGTGTTTCCACTTGAATAATATCAACATCAACATTATAAGAATCGCCCGAGATATAATGCTTGAGTCTTTGTCCATTCACCACTTGTGTGGCATTGCCTTGGAGAGAGCTAATTTTAATTGCTCCTGAACGATACACCTCCTCAACAACATATGGTCCTTCCCACTTCGAGAGTAATTTCCCTGCAAAGAATCTGAGACGAGACCGATACAATAGAACTTGATCTCCAACATTAAATTCTCTTTTGATGATCCTTCTATCATGCCACTTCTTAACTTTTTCTTTAAAGAGTTTAGCATTTTCATAAGCTTCACTTCTCCATTCATCTAGAGAACTTAATTGCAACAACCTCTTATTACCGGCTAATTTAGGATCTTTATTTAGTTCTCTAACAGCCCAATAAGCTTTGTGCTCTAGTTCTAGAGGTAAATGACAAGCTTTTCCATAAACCATTTTATAAGGTGACATTCCCATAGGATTTTTATAAGCAGTTCTATAAGCCCATAATGCTTCTTTCAATTTGCTAGCCCAATTCCTCCTAGATTTATTAACAGTCTTTCCTAAGATAGCTTTAATCTCTCTATTTGATAATTCTACTTGACCACTAGTTTGAGGATGATAAGCAGAAGCAATTCTATGATTAATACCATACTTAGCAAGAGTTTTTCTAAAACCTCCATGAATAAAATGAGAACCTCCATCAGTCATAATATATCTAGGTACTCCAAATCTAGGAAATATAATATCTACAAGCATTTTTATAGAGGTCTCACCATCAGCACTTTTTGTAGGTATAGCTTCTACCCATTTAGTAACATAATCAACAGCGACAAGTATATGAGTGTTACCGTCTGAAGAAGGGAAAGGACCCATGAAGTCGAATCCCCAACAATCGAATGGTTCAATAACAAGAGTATAATTCATAGGCATTTCATTGCGTCTGGAGATATTACCAACTCTTTGACATTCATCACAAGATAGAATAAATTTCCTTGCATCTTTGAAGAGTGTTGGCCAATAAAAACCTGATTGTAGAACCTTTTGCGCGGTTCTATCTCCAGCGTGATGTCCTCCATAAACACTACCATGACATTTATTCAATATCTCCTGTTGTTCATATTCAGGAACACATCTTCGCATAATACCATCCACTCCTTCTTTATATAAGTGTGGGTCATCCCAAAAATAATGCCTCAAGTCATAAAAGAATTTCCTCCTTTGCTGAGCTGAAAAGGTTGGAGGCAAATACTTCGAAACAATAAAGTTAGCATAATCTGCATACCAAGGGCTCTCTCGCGAGCTCACCTTTATTACAGCCAATTGTTCATTTGGAAAACTATCATTAACAGGAACAGGATCATAAGCAATATTTTCCAATCTAGACAAATTATCAGCAACAGGATTATCAGCACCTTTCCTATCTATAATATGTAAATCAAATTCTTGCAACAGAAGTACCCATCTAATAAGCCTTGGCTTAGCATCTTTCTTTGTCATAAGGTATCTAATTGCAGCATGATCAGTATGAATTGTAACTTTCGAATCAACAATATAGGGTCTAAATTTATCACAAGCAAAGACTACAGCTAACAATTCCTTTTCAGTTGTAGCATAATTTCTTTGAGCAGCATCAAGAGTCTTACTAGCATAATGAATAACATTTAATTTTTTATCTACCCTGTCCAAGAACAGCGCCTACAGCAAAATCACTAGCATCACACATAATTTCAAAAGGCAAATTCCAATCAGGAGGTTCAACTACAGGAGCAGTTGTTAAGGCTTTCTTTAGAGTTTCAAAAGCTTCCTTACAATCATCATCAAAAACAAAAGGTACATCTTTTTGAAGAAGATTAGTAAGAGGCTTTGAAATTTTAGAGAAATCTTTAATAAATCTCCTATAAAACCCAGCATGACCAAGAACACTACGAATACCTTTAACATCCCTCGGATAGGGCATCTTCTCAATTGCTTCAACTTTAGCTCTATCAACTTCAATACCTCTCTCGGAAATTTTATGTCCCAATACAATTCCTTCATTAACCATAAAGTGGCATTTCTCCCAATTAAGAACAAGGTTAGTTTCTTCACATCTCTGCAAAACTTTATCAAGGTTTCGCAGGCAATTATCAAAAGAATTCCCATAGACAGAAAAATCATCCATGAACACCTCTACAATACTTTCACAAAAACCATGAAAAATAGCAGACATGCATCTTTGAAAAGTAGCAGGAGCATTACATAAACCAAAAGGCATACGCCTATAAGCATAAGTTCCATAAGGACAAGTAAAAGTGGTTTTCTCTTGATCTTTAGCTTTAACAGCAATTTGTGAAAACCCAGAATAACCATCAAGAAAGCAAAAATGAGTATTTTTAGATAACCTTTCTAACATTTGATCAATAAATGGTAAAGGGTAATGATCTTTCTTAGTAACTTTATTAACTTTTCGAAAATCAATGCACATTCTATAACCTACAACTATTCTTTGAGGAATAAGCTCATCATTATCATTAGGCACAACAGTCATTCCTCCTTTCTTAGGAACACAATGAACAGGACTAACCCATCTACTATCAGCAATAGGATATATAATACCAGCTTCAAGGAGTTTTAATACCTCGTTTCTTACCACTTCCTTCATCTTCGGAATTAGACGACGTTGATGTTCAACAACAGGCTTTGCATCATCTTCCATATTAATAGCATGTTGGCAAATAGAAGGAGAAATCCCTTTCAAATCATCAAGAGTATAGCCAATAGCTCCTCGGTGTTTCTTCAATATTTCCAATAACCTTTCTTCCTCAATCTCTGAAAGCTTAGAACTAATAATAACAGGATATATTTTCTTATCATCAATATGAGCATATTTAAGATTATCAGGTAAAGGCTTTAAATCAAAAACAGGATCTTCCTTTGGTGGCGGTGTTGTACCCAAATCTTCCACCGGTAAATCATGCTTGAGAATAGGTTGGCGAAGAAAAATTTCCTCAAGCTCATCTCTTTCTTTCCTAAAAGCTTCACTTTCACTATTCTCCAAATGTTGCTGCAAAGGATTATTAGGAACAAGAACAATAGATGCACACTGCTCCATTTTAAAATCATTACTAGGCAAGTCAGCTTTATAAGGAGTTTTGGTAAATTTAGAAAAGTTAAATTCATAAGGTTCACCAGCAAATCTAGTCAAAATTTTCTCTTTCTTACAATCTATAATAGCTCCACAAGTATTTAGAAAAGGTCTACCAAAAATGATAGGACAATGATCACTAGCAGCAGAACCAAGTACCAAAAAGTCAGCAGGATATTTAATCTTACCACATAGAACTTCCACATCTCGAACAATACCAATTGGAGAAATAGTTTCTCTATTAGCCAAATGAATAACCACATCAATATCTTCAAGTTCACAAGAACCAATTTCGTGCATAATCTCCGTGTAAAGCTCATAAGGTATAGCACTAACACTTGCACCAATATCACATAAACCATAATAGCAATGATCACCAATTCTAACAGATAGCATAGGAACACTAACTTGTTTGGATTTATTAGGATGTGAAACAATATTAGAAGCATCTTCACAGAAAATAATATGACCATCCTCCACATTTTCAGTCACAAGATCTTTAACTATAGCAACAGCAGGTTCAATTTTAATTTGTTCTTCAGGTTCTTTAGGTTTCTTTTCACTTTTATTAACCGCACTAGATATGACAGAGTACTCCTTCATTTTAGCAGGGAAAGGAGTTTTTTCAATATAAGCTTCAGGAATAACATTATCAACAGTTTCAACTACTACACATTTGTTTACAGATGAATCAACTTTATCTTTATATGGTTCATGATACTTATCAAAATTCTTCTTAGGCAGTTCATAATGAGAAGCAAAAGCTTTATAAAGATTTGCAACAACTTGAGAATCAAGACCATATGTAGCACTCATATTACGAAATTTATCAGTATCCATAAAAGTTTCAATGCATTTATAATCATAAATTATACCTGATTCTCTATCTTTGTCGTTCTCCCATCCTTCAGTATTTTCTTGGATCCGATCAAGAAGGTCCCTTTTAAACTCTTCATTCTTGCGTGTAAATGATCCAGAACAAGAAGTATCCAGCAAGGTCTTGTCTTGAAAAGAAAGTCTTGCATAGAAATTATCAATAATAACATTACCAGGAAGCTCATGAATGGGGCATTTGAGCATTAAAGACTTCAATCTCCCCCAAGCTTGGGCGATACTCTCTCCATCATGAGGCCAGAAATTATATATGCGGTTCCGATCTTTGTGAATTTCACTTGGAGGATAAAATTTGGAATAAAATAAAGGCACAATGTCCTCCCAATCAATAGAATCACCATTCTTCAGCAATTTATACCAGTGCGCCGCTTTACCAGACAGCGATATAGTGAATAGTTTCTTCCTAACTTCATTCATAGAAATACCTGCACATTTGAATAAACCGCATAATTCATGCAAAAACAGTAAATGATCACCAGGATGGACAGTTCCATCCCCTTCATAGCGGTTATCCATAACACGTTCAATAATTTTCATAGGTATTTTATATGGTACTACTTCCTCACCTGGCGCTTCATCCACTACCGTTGCAGTAGTAGTAGATTTCCCAAATAGAAATTGAAGAGAGGATCTCTCCATAATGATTTATAGCAGCAGGCAGAAATAAAATCAGCACAAACAGTAAATTTCCTTACCAATTCCGCTTACCAATAGCGCTTCACTCCCCGGCAACGGCGCCAGAAAATAGTCTTGATGACCCACAAGTATAGGGGTGTATCGTAGTATCTTCGATAAGTAAGAATGTCGATCCCAACGAGGAGCAGAAGGTGTTGGCAGCAGTTTCGATGGAGGATTCACTGTAAATGCTCACAGACAAGTATTCAGGGGGTTTTGATATTGCAGATAAATAAAATACAAGTAAATAAAATGCGAGAGAAATAATTGCAGCGAGTGGCCCAATCCTTTTTAGCACAAAGGACAAGCCGGTTTGTTTACTTATAATGACCAAACGTTCTCGAGGACACATGGGGATTTTAGTCTAGTGCTTTCGCTACATACGGCTAAATAATCTTCATTGTTTTGATAAGTGTTGTGTGGGTGAACCTATGCTAATGCACCGCCCTTCCTAGGACTAATACATACTTGTGATTATACCCCTTGCAAGCATCCGCAACTACAAGAAAGTAATTAAGATAAATCTAACCACATCCTTAAACTCTGAGATCCTGCGATCCCTCCTGCATCGATATACTAACGGGGGCTTAGGTTTCTGTCACTCCGGCAACCCCGCAATTAGCAACCGAATACAAGATGCACTCCCCTAGGCCCATAAATGGTGAAGTGTCGTGTAGTCGACGTTCACACGACACCACTAGAAGAATGACACCACAACTTAAATATCATAACATTGAATATTACTCAACCATAATTCACTACTAGCATTTAGACTTCACCCATGTCCTCAAGAACTAAACGAACTACTCACGAGACATCATATGGAATACAATCAGAGGTGATATGATGATGAATAACAATCTGAACATAAACCTTGGTTCAATGGTTTCACTCAATAGCATCTACAACAAGTATAGAATAACACCGGGAGAGTTTCCCCTATCAAACAATCAAGATTTAACCCGAATTGCTACAGCGATGACGAGGTGCAGCGGTGGTGATGGCGGTGTAGATGGTGGAGATGATGATGATGATGATGGAGATGATGTCCCGCTCGATGACGATGGCGATGGCGTCGATTTCCCCCTCCGGGAGGGAATTTCCCCGGCGGATTCCTGCCCGCCGGAGAGCTCTTTTCTCTCTGGTGTTCTCCGCCCCGCAGAGGCGGCTGTAACCCTCCGTGAGGTCCTCTCTGTGGCTTAGGTTTTCGGGACGAAGGAGTACGCGAAGAAAAGGAGGCGAAAGAGGTGGGGCCCCCCATAGGGTGGCGCGGCCGGGCCTTGGCCGCGCCGGTCTGGGCCCACATGGCTCTTCTCTGCTCCCCTTTTGGCTCCCTCCGTCATCTGGAAAATAGGAATTTACGTGAAATTCCCTTCCACAGTTGATCTTCCGAAATATTGCGTTCTGACGGTGCTTTTTCCAGCAGAATCCTGGCTCCGGTGCTTGATCCTCCAATGATGATGAAACATGCAAAATAGATGAAATAACATAAGTATTGTGTCCTAATATGAAATATATCAATGAATAACAGCAAATTATGATACAAAATAGTGATGCAAATTGGACGTATCACATGGCATGTAATGTAAAATGGATGTTGCATGGCAATATATCTCGGAACAGCTATGGAAATGCTGTGGTAGGTAGGTATGGTGGCTGTTTTGAGGAGATGTATGGGCTTATGTGTAGGAGAACAAGAGAAAGTCCTCCCACGGGTTTGGATGTACCGGCGAAGTATGCACAATTCTCAATGTGAGCAAAAGGCAATGCACAGTACCGAAGAGGCTAGCAAATATGGATGGTGGAAGTGCCAAAAACCGTAGCTTAACATTAGTCAAAAAGAACTCACAAGCTTATTGCAAACATCTAGCAGGTTCAACATTAAGAGCATGGTTTAAAATTTCACCGACCTTCAGCACAACTTAGTCATTACGATGAACCTTTAGACATGGAAAGCTATCAAGTCCAACTACGCCTTCAACTATTTAAATAGAGTTTGTAGTACGGCACAAGCTTAAAGACAACAATCCACTACTAATTTTAACTTATTCAACCAACAAGTTTTACCATCTAAATACCTCAAAACATTTGCAAAGAATCAAGTTATCAAAGCTCAATGATCTACAAGATTATGCAAGTGTTTCATTATACCACTACCACATGCAACATTTCCTTAACCAACCGAATAACAATGAACGAAGCAGTTTGCAACCTTCGCCATGAACATTAAAAGCTAAGAACACATGTGTTCATACGAACCAGCGGAGCGTGTCTCTCTCCCACACAAGGATGAACTTATTCAAACAAAACAAAAACAAACAGACGCTCCAAGTAAAGTACATAAGATGTGACCGAATAAAAATATAGTTTCAAGAGAAGAAACCTGATAAGTTGTCGATGAAGAAGGGGATGCCTTGTGCATCCCCAAGCTTAGATGCTTGAGTCTTCTTGAAATATGCAGGGATGAACCACCGGGGCATCCCCAGACTCTTCACTCTTCTTGATCATAGTATATCATCCTCCTCTCTTGACCCTTGAAAACTTCCTTCACACCAAACTTCAAGCAAACTCATTAGAGGGTTAGTGCATAATCAAAAATTCACATGGTCAGAGGTGACACAATCATTCTTAACACTTCTGGACATTGCACAAAACTTCTGAAAGTTAATGGAACAAAGAAACCCATTCAACAAAGCAAAAGCGGCAATGCGAAATAAAAGGCAGAATCTGTCAAAAACAGAACAGTCCGTAAAGACGAATTTAAAGATGGCACCAGACTTGCTCAAATGGAAAAACTCAAAGCTAATGAAAGTTGCATACATATCTGAGGATCACGCTCGTAAATTGGCAGATTTTTTCGAATTTTCTACAGAGAACTGTGCCCAAATTCGTGACAGACAGCAATGCTGTTTCTGCGCGCGATCCCAAATATAACATCAACTTTGACATAGAAACTTTACTTGGCACAAAAACATGATAAGGAGAGGTTGCTACAGTAGTAAACAACTTCCAAGACTCAAATATAAAACAAAGTACTGTAGTAAAAAAACACATGGGTTATCTCCCAAGAAGTTCTTTCTTTATAGCCATTAAGATGGGCTCAGCAATTTTGATGATGCACTCGCAAGAAATAGTAGTTGAAGCAAAAGAGAGCATAAAGAGGCAAATTCAAAACACATTTAAGTATAACATGCTTCCTATGCATAGGAATCTTGTAAATAAACAAGTTCATGAAGAGCAAAGTAACAAGCATAGGAAGATAAAACAAGTGTAGCTTCAAAAATTTCAGCACATAGAGAGGTGTTTTAGTAACATGAAAATTTCTACAACCATATTTTCCTCTCTCATAATAACTTTCAGTAGCATCATGAGCAAACTCAACAATATAACTATCACTTAAAGCATTCTTATCATGAGTCTCATGCATAAAATAATTACTACTCCCAACATAGGCATAGTCATTCTTATTAATTGTAGTGGGAGCAAATTCAACAAAGTAGCTATCAAATATAGGAGGTATATTGTAATCATAATCAAATTTATCCTCCATAACAGGTGGTAACAAAAGACTACTATCATTATAATCATCATAAATGGGAGGCAAAGTATCATCAAAGTAAATTTTCTCCTCAATGCTTGGGGGACTAAAAATATCATGCTCATCAAAGCCAGCTTCCCCAAGCTTAGAATTTTCCATAGCACTAGCAACAATAGTGTTCAAAGCATTCATATTAATATGTTCCATGGGTTTTTTAATTTTGGCATCAAACCATCCATGTCTTAAATCAGGAAATAGAATAAAAAGCTCATTGTTGTCCATTATGCCTAACTAGTGTAAACAAGAAACCAAATGTCGCAATTGCAGAGTCTAAAGGAAATAGCTTCGAGCACACACACAATGGCGCCAGAAAAGTACTGTTACCTGGAACCGAAGTATGAGTGCCTTTTACCTTTCCTCCCCGGCAACGGCGCCAGAAAAGTGCTTGATGTCTACGGGTGCTTCTCCTTTCCTGTAGACAGTGTTGGGCCTCCAAGAGCAGAGGTTTGTAGAACAGCAGCAAGTTTCCCTTAAGTGGATTACCCAAGGTTTATCGAACTCAGGGAGGAAGAGGTCAAAGATATCCCTCTCATGCAACCCTGCAACCACAAAGCAAGAAGTCTCTTGTGTCCCCAACACACCTAATAGGTGCACTAGTTCGGCGAAGAGATAGTGAAATACAGGTGGTATGAATATATATGAGCAGTAGCAACGGTGCCAGAAAATAGCTTGCTGGCGTGTAGTTGATGGTGGTAGTATTGCAGCAGTAGTAACGCAGTAAAACAGTAAACAAGCAGCGATAGCAGTATTTAGGAACAAGGCCTAGGGATTAGACTTTCACTAGTGGACACTCTCAACATTGATCACATAACAGAATAGATAAATGCATACTCTACACTCTTGTTGGATGATGAACACATTGCGTAGGATTACACGAACCCTCAATGCCGGAGTTAACAAGCTCCACAATTATGTTCATATTTTAGTAACCTTATAGTGTAAGATAGATCAAAAGACTAAACCAAGTACTAACATAGCATGCACACTGTCACCTTCATGCATATGTAGGAGGAATAGATCACATCAATATTATCATAGCAATAGTTAACTTCGCAATCTACAAGAGATCATGATCATAGCATAAACCAAGTACTAACACGGTGCACACACTGTCACCTTTACACACGTGCAGGAGGAATAGAACTACTTTAATAACTTTGCTAGAGTAGCACATAGATAGTAGTGATACAAAACTCATATGAATCTCAATCATGTAAGGCAGCTCATGAGATCATTGTATTGAAGTACATAGGAGAGAGATTAACCACATAGCTACCGGTACAGCCCCGAGCCTCGATGGAGAACTACTCCCTCCTCATGGGAGCAGCAGCGGTGATGAAGATGGCGGTGGAGATGGCAGCGGTGTCGATGGAGAAGCCTTCCGGGGCACTTCCCCGCTCCGGCAGGTGCCGGAACAGAGACTCTGTCCCCGGATCTTGGCTTCGCGGTGGCGGCGGCGCTGGAAGGTTTCGCGTCCTGTGGCTTCTTTCGTAAGGGTTTTTAGGTCAGGGACTTTATATAGGCGAAAGGGCAGCGCCAGAAGGTCGAAGGGCGACGACACCATAGGGGGCGGGCCCCCTGCTGCGCCACCCTCATGGGCCCACCAGGGCCCTCCTCGGTGGCTCTCGGGTGTTCTGGATGCTTCCGGCAAAATAGGAACCTGGGCGTTGATTTCGTCCAATTCGAGAATATTTCGTTACTAGGATTTCTGAAACCAAAAACAGCAAAACAGGAACTGGCACTTCGGCATCTTGTTAATAGGTTAGTTCCAGAAAATGCATAAATATGACATAAAGTGTGTATAAAACATGTAGGTATTGTCATAAAACAAGCATGGAACATAAGAAATTATCGATACGTTGGAGACGTATCAAGCGGCTCGGGCTAACTTTACATGACCGCGTTCATGAGATTTGCTCCACGCTTGACATGCAACTTGTATTGCATAAGTGGCTTTGCGGGTGTCTGTCTCTCCTACTATAGTGAAGATTCAATTTACTCTTCTATTGACAACACTAGTATCACCGTTGTGGTTCATGTTCGTAGGTAGATTAGATCTCACTCGAAAACCCTAAACCACGTAAAATATGCAAACCAAATTAGAGAACGTCTAACTTGTTTTTGCAGGGTTTGGTGATGTGATATGGCCATAATGTGATGGTGACTATGTATGAGATGATCATTATTGTATTGTGGCAACCGGCAGGAGCCTTATGGTTGTCTTTAAATTTCATGTTGAGTAGTATTTCAAAGAAGTTGTAATAGTTGCTACATGGGAGAACAATCATGAAGACGACGCCATTGACCTTGACGCTACGCCGACGATGATGGAGATCATGCCCGTTGATGATGAAGATCATGTCCGTGCTTTGGAGATAAAGATCAAAGGCGCAAAGACAAAAGGGCCATATCATATCACATATGAACTGCATGTGATGTTAATCCTTTTATGCATCTTATTTTGCTTAGATCGCGACGGTAGCATTATAAGATGATCCCTCTCACTAAAATTTCAAGATAATAAAGTGTTCATCCTTAGTAGCACCGTTGCCAAGACTTGTCGTTTCGAAGCATCTCGTGATGATCGGGTGTGATAGAATCAACAAGTGCATACAACGGGTGCAAGTCAGTTTTGCACATGCGGATACTAAGGTGGCCTTGACGAGCCTAGCATGTACAGACATGGTCTCGGAACACGTGATATCGAAAGGTAGATCATGAATCATATGATTGATATGATGAACAATTTGAGTGTTCGCCATTGAAATTACATCTTGTCTCGTGATGATCGGGCATAGGTGTGATGGATTTGGTTCGTGTGATCACTAAGACAATGCGAGGGATATTGTTTTGAGTGGGAGTTCACCTAGTTTTTAATTTTGTTAAATTAAAATTTGAACTCAATTTGTCATAAACATTAGTCTAAACTATTGCAAATATGTTGTAGATATGGCGTCCCCAATCAATTTTAACCAGTTCCTAGAGAAAGAAAAGCTTAAGAGCAACGGTAGCAACTTCACCGACTGGTTCCGTCATGTGAGGATCTTCCTCAATGGCGGAAACCTGCAATATGTGCTTGATGCACCGCTAGGTGACCCTCCTGCAGAAACTGAAACCGATGAAGTAAAGAATGTTTACGCAACTCGGAAAACTCGGTACTCTCAAGTTCAGTGTGCCATCCTGTGCAGTCTGGAAGCCGATCTTCAAAAACGTTTTGAGCACCACGATCCACATGAGTTAGTCAATGAGTTGAAAACTATCTTTGAGACTCATGCGGCCGTGGAATGCTATGAAGCATCGAAACACTTCTTCAGCTGCATGATGGAAGAAGGCAGCTCCGTTAGTGAGCACATGCTCGCCATGACCGGGCATGCGAAGAAACTCAGTGACTTGGGAATAGTGATTCCTAACAGACTGGGGATTAATCGTGTCCTTCAATCACTGCCACCTAGTTATAAGAACTTTGTGATGAATTACAATATGCAGAACATGAACAAAGAGTTACCTGAACTCTTCGCCATGCTAAAATCTGCTGAGATTGAAATTAAGAAAGAGCACCAAGTGTTGATGGTCAACAAGACCACTAGCTTCAAGAAACAGGGCAAGTCTAAAGGCAAGAACAAGAAGAGTGGCAAGAAAGCTGCCACGCCTCCTGTGAAACCTAAGGCTGGTCCTAAGCCTGATGCTGAGTGCTATTACTGCAAGGAGAAGGGACACTGGAAGCGTAATTGCTCCAAGTATTTGGCGGATCTGAAGAGCGGCCTTGTCAAGAAGAAGAAAGAAGGTATATCTGATATACATGTTATAGATGTTTATCTCACTGGTTCTCGTACTAGTACCTGGGTATTTGATACTGGTTCGGTTGCTCATATTTGTAACTCGAAACAGGAACTAAAGAATAAACGAAGACTACTAAAGGATGAAGTGACGATGCGCGTTGGAAATGGATCCAAAGTCGATGTGATCGATGTCGGCACACTTCCTCTACATCTACCTTCGGGATTAGTTTTAAGCCTAAATAATTGCTATTTTGTACCCGCGTTGAGCATGAACATTATATCTGGATCTTGTTTAATGCAAGACGGTTATTCATTCAAGTCTGAGAATAATGGTTGTTCTATTTTTATGAATAATATCTTTTATGGTCGAGCACCTGAAAAGAATGGCTTATTTCTGTTAGATCTCGATAGTAGTGATACACATATACATAACATTGATGCTAAGCGAATTAAATTGAATGATAATTCTACTTATATGTGGCACTGTCGTCTTGGTCATATTGGAGTGAAACGCATGAAGAAACTCCATACCGATGGATTACTTGAATCACTTGATTTTGAGTCACTTGATAGATGCGAAGCATGTCTGATGGGAAAAATGACTAAGACTCCATTCTCGGGTATGATGGAGCGAGCTACTGACTTATTGGAAATCATACATACAGATGTGTGCGGACCAATGAGTGTAGCATCGCGCGGTGGTTATCGTTATGTTCTAACCTTCACAGATGATTTGAGTAGATATGGGTATATCTATTTAATGAAACATAAATCCGAAACTTTCGAGAAGTTTAAGGAATTCCAAAGTGAAGTAGAAAATCAACGTAACAAGAAGATTAAATTTCTACGATCTGATCGCGGAGGTGAATATCTGAGTTATGAGTTTGGCATGCATTTAAAGAAATGCGGAATACTTTCACAATTGACACCGCCGGGAACACCACAACGAAACGGTGTGTCCGAACGTCGTAATCGAACTCTCTTAGATATGGTTCGTTCTATGATGTCTCTTACTGATTTGCCGTTATCATTTTGGAGTTATGCATTAGAGACAGCCGCATTCACTTTAAATAGAGCACCATCAAAATCCGTTGAAACGACACCGTATGAATTATGGTTTAATAAGAAACCTAAGCTGTCGTTCCTAAAAGTTTGGGGTTGCGAAGCCTATGTAAAAATGTTACAACCGGACAAGCTAGAACCCAAAGCGGAGAAATGCGTCTTCATAGGATACCCTAAGGAAACTATAGGGTACACTTTCTATCACAGATCCAAAGGCAAAATCTTTGTTGCTAAGAACGGAACCTTTCTTGAGAAAGAATTTCTCACTAAAGAAGTGACTGGAAGAAAAGTAGAACTCGATGAGATTGAAGAATCTCTGCTCGTTGATCAGAGTAGCGCAGTGCCGGAAGATGTTCCTGTGCCGCCTGCACCGGCAACAGAGGAAGCTAATGATAATGATCATGAAACTTCAAATGAGATAACTACTGAACCTCGCAGATCGACAAGGGAACGTGCCACTCCAGATTGGTATGATCCTTGTCTAAATGTCATGATTGTGGGTAACAATGATGAAGACCCTGCGACGTATGAAGAAGCGATGATGAGCCCAGGTTCCAACAAATGGCAAGAAGCCATGAAATCCGAAATGGGATCCATGTATGATAACAAAGTATGGACTTTGGTAGACTTACCTGATAGCCGCAAGGCTGTCGAGAATAAATGGATCTTCAAGAGAAAAACAGATGCTGATGGTAATATTACTGTCTATAAAGCTCGACTTGTCGCAAAGGGTTTCCGACAAATTCAAGGTGTTGACTACGATGAGACTTTCTCACCTGTAGCGAAGCTAAAATCTGTAAGGATTTTGTTAGCAATAGCTGCATTTTTCGATTATGAGATTTGGCAGATGGATGTCAAAACGGCGTTCCTTAATGGAGACATTGAGGAAGAGTTGTATATGGTACAACCCAAAGGTTTTGTCGATCCTAAAAATGCTGACAAAGTATGCAAACTTCAGCGTTCAATCTATGGACTGAAGCAAGCATCAAGAAGTTGGAACCGACGCTTTGATAAGGTGATCAAAGACTTCGGGTTTATACAGTGTCATGGAGAGGCCTGTATTTACAAGAAAGTGAGTGGGAGCTCTGTAGCGTTCCTGATATTATATGTAGATGACATATTATTGATTGGGAATGATATAGAACTATTAAGCAGTGTAAAAGGTTATTTGAATAATAGTTTTTCAATGAAAGACCTTGGTGAAGCATCATATATATTAGGCATCAAGATTTATAGAGATAGATCAAGACGTCTAATAGGGCTATCACAGAGTACATACCTGGACAAGATTCTAAAGAAGTTTAGAATGGACGAAAGTAAGAAAGGATTCTTACCTATGTTACCAGGCAAGGTCTTGAGTAAGACTCAAGGACCGGCTACGGCAGAAGAAAGAGAAAGGATGAGTCAGATCCCCTATGCCTCGGCAGTAGGCTCTATCATGTATGCCATGCTATGTACTAGACCGGATATAGCACATGCTGTTAGTTTGACTAGCAGATATCAAAGTGATCCAGGAATGGAACACTGGACAGCGGTCAAGAATATCCTGAAGTACTTGAAAAGAACTAAGGATATGTTTCTTTGTTATGGAGGTGACCAAGAGCTCGTTGTAACAAGTTACACCGATGCAAGTTGGAACACGATCCTGATGACTCTAAGTCTCATCTGGGTACGTGTTTATATTGAATGGTGCTGCAGTGAGCTGGGCAAGCTCGAAGCAGTGCACGGTGGCGAAATCCTCAACAGAATCGGAATACATAGCGGGAGGCTTCATCGAAGCGGTATGGATGAAGAGGTTCATTGTAGAGCTCGGTGTGGTTCCTAGTGCATTGGACCCACTAGTCATCTACTGTGACAACATGGGTGCCATCGCCAATGCACATGAACCAAGGTCACACAAGAGGCTGAAGCATATCAAGCTGCGTTATCATTCGATTCGCGAGTACATCGAAGATGGAGAAGTAAAGATTTGCAAAGTACACACTGATCTGAATGTAGCAGATCCGTTGACTAAAGCTCTCCCTAGGGCAAAGCATGACCAACACCAGAATGCCATGGGTGTTAGGTACCTTACAATGTAATCTAGATTATTGACTCTAGTGCAAGTGGGAGACTGTTGGAGATATGCCCAAGAGGCAATAATAAAAGTGGTTATTATATATCTTTATGTTTATGATAAATGTTTATATACCATGCTATAATTGTATTAACCGAAACATTGATACATGTGTGATATGTAAACAACAAAGAGTCCCTAGTAAGCCTCTTAACTAGCTTGTTGATTCATAGATGATTAGTTTCATAATCATGAACATTGGATGTTATTAATAACAAGATTATATCATTATATGAATGATGTAATGGACACACCCAATTAAGCGTAGCATAAGATCACGTCATTAAGTTATTTGCTATAAGCTTTCGTTACATAGTTACCTAGTCCTTATGACCATGAGATCATGTAAATCACTTATACCGGAAAGGTACTTTGATTACATCAAACGCCACTGCGTAAATGGGTGGTTATAAAGGTGGGATTAAGTATCCGGAAAGTATGAGTTGAGGCATATGGATCAACAGTGGGATTTGTCCATCCCGATGACGGATAGATATACTCTGGGCCCTCTCGGTGGAATGTCGTCTAATGTCTTGCAAGCATATGAATAAGTTCATAAGAGACCACATACCACGGTACGAGTAAAGAGTACTTGTCAGGAGACGAGGTTGAACAAGGTATAGTGTGATACCGATGATCAAACCTCGGACAAGTAAAAAATCGCGTGACAAAGGGAATTGGTATCGTATGTGAATGGTTCATTCGATCACTAAGTCATCGTTGAATATGTGGGAGCCATTATGGATCTCCAGATCCCGCTATTGGTTATTGGTCGGAGTGAGTACTCAACCATGTCCGCATAGTTCGCGAACCGTAGGGTGACACACTTAAAGTTGGATGTTGAAATGGTAGAACTTGAATATGGAATGGAGTTCGAATATTTGTTCGGAGTCCCGGATGAGATCCCGGACATCACGAGGAGTTCCGGAATGGTCCGGAGAATAAGATTCATATATAGGATGTCATTTTATGTGAATTAAAATGATGCAGAAGGTTCTATGGAAGGTTCTAGAAGGTTGTAGAAAAGTCCGGAAGAAACCACCTAGGAAGGTGGAGTCCACATGGGACTCCACCTCCATGGCCGGCCAACCCTAGAGGGGAGGAGTCCCAAGTGGACTCCCCCTATGGGGCCGGCCAACCCCACATGGAAGGGGGAATCCCACCTCAAGTGGGATTCCCACCTTAGGTAGGTTTCCTATCACATGGAAGGTTTTGGGTTCGGGTCTTATTCGGAGACTTGTAGTCCAACACTTGGGGCTTCCACCTATATAATGAGGGGCCAAGGGGAGGGGCCGGCCACCCCAAGACCACAACCTGGCCGCCCCCCTTGAGTGGCCGGCCACCCCCCTTGAGTGGCCGGCCACCCCCTCCCAAACCCTAGCCGCCCCCTTCTCCTCCATAGCTCCCGCGTGCTTTAGCGAAGCTCCACCGGAGTTCTCCACCGCCATCGACACCACGCCGTCGTGCTGTCGGATTCAAGAGGAGCTACTACTTCCGCTGCCCGCTGGAACGGGGAGGTGGACGTCGTCTTCATCAACAACTGAACGTGTGACCGAGTACGGAGGTGCTGCCCGTTCGTGGCGCCGTGATCAAGATCTTCTACGCGCTTTTGCAAGCGGCAAGTGATCGTCTACCGCAGCAACAAGAGCCTCATCTTGTAGGCTTTGGAATCTCTTCAAGGGTGAGTCTCGATAATCCCCTCGTTGCTACCATCTTCTAGATTGCATCTTGGCTTGGATTGCGTGTTCGCGGTAGGAAATTTTTTGTTTTCTATGCTACGTTATCCTACACTTGGAGACCGTATACGATGTTGCGGCTGATGTCGTCGCAGCTAGGCTGGCTGACGCGACCGTCTCCACGGCCGACGCCGCTCCGGGATGAGTTCCACCATCAGTTTCCAGATATCCAGCTCGAGGACGAGCTGTTTGCGCAGGCGGGGAGAAATGTTATGACCGGCCTGGTGTATTCACGGAGGAAGTCCAATTAGTGGGCCGAATTAGGGGCTTAGCCCAAGTTATCGTTAGTCCTTAGTCTGTTTAAACAACTGTAATCGTACGTTTGTGGACAAGCAATAAACAGATCATACAGATCGTTGTTGCCGACTCCTTGAGGAGTCGGTCTTCCCTTCCCTAGCCGCCGCTCCTTCCCTTGCGCCGCCTTCCTCCAACCTCGCGACGGCGGCCAGCCGCCGGCGCCGCCTTCCTCTCCCCCGTCCAGCACACTTCCACCCCTACAATCTACGTAACCGGGCTGGTAGGATCTCAGATCCTATCACTTCATAACGCAAATTATTATTTTTAAAATATCGGCGCAACATGAGAATGTACTTTCAAAGGTAACCATATGAGGAGGTCAAAAATTGAGTACAAACATACAGAGCTAACAAATGTGAATCAGAATTGTCTTGTCTATTCGTACCTGAGAATTGAACTAGGAAGCATAGGCGCGGCGGCACGCCGCGCCCGTGAGGGTACTTTTTCAATACATACATATTTGGCTTTAGTTTCTCCTAAGTGGATGCATTCTTCTACAGGCATTTAATACTACACTAAGGGGAAATACTTATTGGACATAGATCAACAACACTACTCATAATATTTCTGCTTCTAATGTGGATAGATTAGTGTCTTCATGAAAATTATCTATTTAACCAGTTGAGCAGCTTCTTTCTTTTGAATCCGTGAGCCGAGTTGATTGTATTTATGAAAATCTAGTATTTGCTGGAAAGGGAAAAAATGAGGATCAGATGACTTCTTTTTCTGTTTTCTGAAACCTGCCAATTCATCTCATATTTCCCCCCCGGATTAGATCGTTTGGCTCTAGCAAACTTTCATCGGCAAAGCATGAAACAATATTGCTCACCATACCCACAGCCATATATTCAGATAGGTATTTGAACACAAATTGATACACAGAAATAGATGGGGATACGAAGCAAGATAACTCTAAAAGTGCTTTAGTTCGAGCAGTGCTTGATTAGAAGAGTGAACTTCTCTATACAGTATAACAAAAGTTTGCATGAGGAGTTAAGACTTAAGAGACATGTATCTGTCATATATATCTATGAACTTCACTAAAGTAGAAGATCAATTATGTGATGAAAGAAAACTGTGCAACTAAATCCCTCTATGACTCTTCAAAATCCAAAACTTGATGATATGTGCTTGCATGTTAATCTTATTTGACTTCATACAAAAGGGAAGCTGTAACAAAAAAAAAAGGTAAAACCCATGTCAGATCACTGAAAGTTGTTCCCATTTCCCGGTACACAATACCACCGAGCTAACATAACAAAGGAAACCCCAACTGAGAGCAATGGGGGAATTTGTATTATATCCGTATAACGCTTTACTTACCCAAACCGGCACCAAACCATAGTAGGACTACATATATTTGTAAGTGCTTGCGGCAAGAAAAGGGAAAAACATATATATTCTAAGAGAGAACTATCGTAATATTACTCAAGTAGAATAAGGTCGGTAAATTATCCAAGTTACATGAGAGTTTCATATCATTCTTATCTCGAGGCTATTCTGGACATCTAAGCAACATATGATCGGTAAAATTAGGTATTAAAGTGTATTTACAGGAAAGCAAGTAAAAAATGGACTGCTATATCATGTATTCGAGATGGAAAAAGAAGCAATAATGTAATATTGTATTATTGTTCCCTGCGATATTTTAACAGTTTCTTAATAGAACATCCATACCATGGCATGTTAGCTTTAGTACTCCAAGCATGATACCTGTTTTGCATGTCGGATATTTCTGGAATGGGTATGTTGACATACCAACGTCTCAAGGATGTTTTCCTGAAAGATAAAATTATTGAAGCAGCACCAATAGTATATCAGTAGATAGACACTGTACCTAATTGGTTAATGGTGGATAATAATAAGCAACATCCATGCCCACAAGTAGTATGACAACACTCTCTTCAGAACTTCTGCTGTGAAGGGAAACATCATCACAGGCTTCTGCCTCTGCAAATTCTCCCCATAGAGTAACGATGATGCAGTTGCAGCTAAAAGAAAAAATGGTAGCATCAGCACATACAGAAAGTACTAATGGATATTGGATCTACTGGCGCATCTAAAGGTGCACAGATCATAAATTTTACCACACATCAACCATGTGAATATTTCTTCTTGGGTATTGATTCCCCTTTGATGGAATAATATCTGTCGCTACCTTCACTGTGCCGACAACATCTTGCTTCATACAAAAAGATAGGGCCATATCAGCATAACATGTAAAAGAGAAGAATAAATTGAGAGAATAGGAAGTAAAAAAAGATAATAAAAGAGGTATTTCTCATATCCTTTCAATCAGTCAGGATAACATCTGAAAATTCAGTATATTTTTCGCTCTCAAGAGCCTCTTGAGAATGAAAAATGCTTTATTAGGTAGAAGAGATGTTTGCATCCACACTACATGGAAGAATGAGCTGACACATAGTAGTAATTTTCTGCTAAAGTTCTGCCCTTTACTGTACAGATGGTACTACGTATATGTATGCACGAAAGATGGACATCCGTCTGTCAATCTCTCAGCCCTAATCTAACCAAAAAAAGACTCAGCAATTGATCCACGAGCAGCAGAGGAGGCAGTTACCACTTCGGCTCGGCCGCGCACAGGTCTACTACCTAGGCAAGAAGAGGAAACAGCACGACGATGTCTTCCAAAATAGAGGCAGATGCAGCGGACGTCCAGATGCAACATGCCGACAACCAGATGCACACAGATTATCCATGGCATCAATTAGCAACATGCCTACAAATATCATCATCAATCAATAAACACTACAAAACCAATTTGCAAACAGAGAGAGAGTCCTCAACCTCCTCGACGCAAGGATCGGGGAGATGGAGTGCCAGCGCTCCGGTGCTTAACGGCTGGCACCGGGAGTGGCCAGTTCCTGGCAAGAGCACCAGTCGTGGCGCTGGTTCGGCGACCTGGGACGCCACCCACTACTATCCTCTTGCTCTCGCAATTCCGACGCAGCCCATCCCCTGATCCCCTCCGCTGCCTGCACCGCAGTCCGCTACATCCTGCTCCACTGGCCGTCTCCACTCCCCTGCCTGGCTGCCTTCCTGCACAATCGGTGGAGCCACACACCCCGAGCTCGTGTACCTCGTTGATACCACCGGCAAAAATCCCCACCACCGGTGGCTCGATCCGACGCTTGGGCCGACTCGTGAACGACCACAACTCTGGCCAGCCACGGCCACGTGCGCACTGCGGCTTCCACAACTTATCCAGGATGTTGACCTCCATCTTCTGCGTGGACGGTGGGGAGACGCCAGAGCGAGCTGCTCCGGCGGCGCGCTGACGACAGCAACAGTGGGGCGAGGAGGATCTGGTTGGGATGAGGCACTCCAAGACCAGGAGCACGCGGCGGCGCTGCGGGCTGTCGAGCACCCACAGGAGGACCAGACGTCGAGGTCGAGGGCGAGCACCCAAACGACGGACCAACCAGTGAGGTGGAGGGCCGCTGCAGGTGAGGAGTTGGAACATGGAAACCGCGGCACAACCACCGGTGGGAATTCGTGGCGGCGGACCTTCACCATGGAAGATTCGAGCATATATCGCGTTACGGAAGATATGTTGTCAAGATTTGAAGATAGAAGAGGAAGAGAGGGCCAATGAATGAGCTGTGGCCGGATTTGACGCGATTCTTCCAGAGGCTTGGGAGAGGAGATAGTGGAGGTCCGTGGAGATGAAACGTGTCAATCAAGTGGACATGAAATGTGCCAATCTGCTGTAAATGAACCGCTCCACCGCAATCACCGGCAACTATTACAATAATATGAAGGGAAGGCAGCGAGGAACCGGTAACCGGTAATCCTCACATGCAAGAAAAAAGGAAACTGAAGCCAGATGATCGACTGATTTAATGTACCGTGAAAATTGGAAGCAACGTGTCACACACGGATATGAGGATGAAGAGGATAAATAGCCCATCTACACTGACCAAACTAATCTGGATGCGGTAACTTGTTCAACTTTTATATAGTGTATAATACATTCAACAGAAGACCATCAGATGATCCTAGAAAACATTTTAGATATTGACTGGTAACGTACTAACAACAGTTATAAGATCCTTGCATATGATTTTGACAACCGCTAAAAGTGTGTTCCACAGATTCACCACTAAAACCATTCAGTCATAAAATAGACTGAACAAAACAGCAAACCTTTGATTGGAGCCCTGTCGCGAGTGGCCGTGCAACCAATCATGTTAGCCTAAATTGCTCCTACAACGCAGGTTTGGAGTGTGACCATCAAATATCCAAGAAAGGTTGAAATATGTCTACTGATGGTGAAACCGTAAAAGAAAAACTTCCTTGATTCGACAAACTGGGAGAAGAGCCACTGCTAGGAATAGCTGGAATTTTTTTTTTCGCGGGCACGCAAAAGTCGTGCCATATCTTTATAGAAGGGAGGAACAAAAATTACAAGAGACAAAAAGAGGATGCGGACATCTGCCCTTCGCCAACCCACGCACACCACTAACAAAAACTAAAGGCCTACTCTCGCAATATGATTCTCCTCTCCACTCCTCTCGCAGCCCACCAGAGGCTGAACTCTTCTAGGATCCTATCAATAATCTGCTCCGTGGACCGCTGACTCTCTAAGTTCCCGAAAACACAGGCGTTCCTTTGCTTCCAGAGCGTCCAGACAATCAACAAAACGAAAGTGTCAAAACCTCTCCCATCCTCCTTCCGCATCCTCTTCCTCGCCTCCATCCACCACCTCTTCAGATTTGTATTCTCCTGCGGTTCTTGTAGCTGTGAACTGACCCTTCTCAAGCAGCCAAACCAGACCATCTTAGCATATAGACACTGCGTGAGAATATGGTCCACAATATCCTCCTCCTGCAGGCAAGTGGCGCAGGGATCTGGGTGATCCTGTAACCCATGCCGAGCCCTCCGATCGGAAGTCCATAGCCTACGTCTTATCGCCAACAATCCAAATATTTTGCACTTAGGGGGTGCAAATGATCTCCATATCGGCTTGGCCATGCTCCATGTGACCCTCCCCTGGCAGAGCATGTTGTAGGTTGCACTAGTGGTGTATACCCCAGATGTCGCACCTTTCCATAAGATCTGATCCGGCCTGCTGCCGTCCCTAGGCACTCTTTCCACTTCTTCCCATAGCAGGGTGCATTGCATCCAACCCTCAATGGACAGCTCACCAGAGACATCCGAGATCCAGGACTCCTAGGTCAAGGACTCGCTCACCTTCCTTACGTTCTTCCTTCTCGTTGGTACTGAAGCCACAACCTCTGGTGCTATCTCCTCCGCATTCCTTCCATTTATCCATCTGTCTTTCCAGAAGAGGATACTCCTCCCATCCCCTACTCGAAACTGTGCCAAACTCTGAAACACTTCATCAGCTTCCTGGTCTTTGAAAGCCAGCAGCCCCTGCCACGGCCTGGATGGATCTGTGCGACGCAACCAGCACCAGCGCACTCTAAGGGCCAGCCCTTGCAGCCTCATATACTTTACTCCCAGCCCTCCATACCGTGTTGGCTTGCATATGGTGTCCCACGCCACCAGACATTGTCCTCCATTAATCTCCTTCTTTCCCGCCCAGAAGAAACCTCTCATCCACTTGACCAACTCCTCAAGCACCCAAGCTGGCGCTTCGGCAACCATCAATTGATGTATGGGTCGCGCGCTTATCACCGATTTGATCAACACAAGCCTCCCAGATTTCTGGATCATCCCCCTTTGCCAAGCAGGGACACAATGCATGACCTAGTCGATCATCGGCTGCCACTCCGCCTTTGTCAGAGGCCTCAAAGTTAGTTGCATGCTAAGATATCTGATGGGGAATCCCACCACCTCGCAGCCCAGTGTCCCCGCAACTCTCTCGGCATCGCCTTCATGCTCCCTAATCAGCGTGGCTGAGGTCTTTCTATAGTTAACGCACAGCCCAGAGGCTTCGCCAACACACGCAGAATGGCCTTCACCGCTTCCAACTCAGTGGTCAGCGGTTTGCAGAAAATAACCACATCATCCGCGTAATCCGAGATTCTCTGGAGCTCCGTGATCCCCGCAAGCCTAGTGAAGAGTTGTCTCTCCGTGGCTTTCTTGACTGCCGCAGTCAGCACCTCCATAGCCGCCACAAACAGCATAGGTGATGTGGGATCACCCTGTCTAAGGCCTCTGACGTGTACTATCCTCCCTCCAGGCACTCCATTAACCAACACTCTGGTGTTTGCCGTGTTCAGCAGCAAGGAAACCCACTTTAAGAACCTCTCTCCAAACCCCATGCGCCGAAGCACCTCAAATAGAAAACTCCAAGATATCGAATCGAAGGCCCTTGTGAGGTCCAACTTGAGGAGCACACTTTCCTATCTCTGCTGGTTGATTTTCCTTGCCACTTGTCTCACTAGGATGAAGTTATCATGTAGGGACCGTCCTCTAACAAACGCCGATTGGTTGGTGCTCACAACATCTCCCAACCTTCTCTGAAGCCTATTTGCCATAATTTTGGAGAAGAGTTTAGCAAAACTATGCACCAAGCTGATGGGGCGATAGTCCTTGACCTCTGTGGCATCCTGCTTCTTGGGGATCAAAGTGATGAGGGCTCGGTTTAGACGGGCAAAGCCACGCCCATCGCCCACACTCAGTTTGAACAACCCAGCAAGGATATATCCCTTGAAGATCGGCCACGCCCTCTAATAAAAAGCTCCTATAAAACCATCCGGGCCGGTGCCCGGTCCGGGTGCAGGTCCTTGACGACCCTCCAAATCTCCTCTTCAGTAAACATGTCATCCAGGTCCTATAGCTCAGCTGTGGGGATCTCAAGCTCTTCCAGGTCAACAGAGTTCTCCCTTGGTTGCACCCTCCCCAACAGCTGGAAGTAAGCCTCAGTGAAAACCTCCACTTTCCTCTCCTGATCCGTCACAATCTCCTCCCCAACCCTCACAGAAGCAATGTGGTTTTTCGCTCTTCTTCCGTTGGCAACTGCATGGAAAAGCGCCATGTTGGCGTCCCCCTCTTTCAACCAGCGGATCCTCGACCTTTGTCTCGCCGTAGTACGCTCAAGCAAAGCAAGCCCAAGCACAGATTGCTTGAGCATTCTCCTCAGCCAAACCTCCAAGGGGGTAAGCCTACGTCTCTCATGGGCCACATCTAGGCGTAGGATCGGGGTGTTGGCGATCGCAATATTGAGCTTGATGCTCCGAACTCTTTTTTGTCCCAAGGACTGCAGGTATTCTGCTGCATTCCTGAAGAGCGCATCCAACCTCCGGAAGGGATCTACAATGCCGGGGTCGCAAACCCAAGCCTCCTTGACCGCCTCATCAAAGCCCTCCAGCTTGAGCCAAAAACTCTCAAACTTAAACCTTCTCCTAGGCCTGAAAGCCGCATTAAGGGCAAGGTGGAGCGGTGCTGTAGCGACCTCACCTTTTTAAGGGTGCCGATCTCTGTGCGTATCTGTGCTAGTCCCTGGATCAATCGCTAGCACACACAGTATAAGATGTAATACCAAGAAACAAAGGTCTTTATTACATCGTATGATCCAGAATTTACATAAAGGATTACAAATTGCATAGCACAAGGCTAGCATATCATCAGAGTTTCACAACGAATAAACATAGACAGCATGGAGTCATTCGTCTTCATGTGCCACAGGCGAGCATGTTGAGGATAGACTCGTAACCCTAACCATCGTAACTCACTCGTCTTTCAAAACATCTGCAACATGAAAAGTTACAGCCACGAATGGTCAATACATTTGAATTGTATTGGCAAGATGACACTATAGTGGACTAAAATGGCAACCTAACACTTAAGTGTACATTTGGCTGGTAGAGCTCAGGCATATTGCATAAAGCCAGTTTTCTCCTATCATTTGACAAAAACCTTTTCTTCATACTAATTAAGCGGTACCATTGATAGAAATCAATGAACCTGGAAACCACCGGTAAATCCCCGGTGAATCCTCCTACCCATGATCAACTTAGCTTGGGTGAACTACCCCTGTAGACTCAGACCATAGACATGGCACGGGACCTACTAGCCGATAGTCACTTACACCAATTGTCATTTCCCTGTTCACCCATCAAATTTTATTTAAGAAGTTGGGATGAGGAGACTTTCGAACATGTGCCTTGTCAGTTCGCTCAAATTGTCCATAACCAGGGACATGGCTAAGTACTTAGATTTAACACTCTGCAGAGGTTGTACAAATTTACCCACATGACCTAGTCTGCTCTTCTTCCATGATGCACATTTTGCTCAAATGGACAGATGTTGACTAGGACGAGACTTTTCCGAAGTGATCACCCAGACCTTTCTCTACGGACCCGCTCCAACCTACATTCCCCTACATCATCATGTCGCGTAGGGCCCAGGTTCACACAACATACTCCGTCAAGCCAGAGCCCATATAGCATGTGGCTGTACGGTAAGCTAATGAGCAAGGTTGTCTATTATCTCTTTGTTCCTGGGTGGCCGTCCACAAGTGCGATACACACGACCGCCATAGATATGACTCCGGTGTAACCACTCAACATAATCCAATCCAAGCCACATTCCACCCAGGTAGTTCATTGAATTTAGTTGTTTTTTTTCCATAATCACTACTAAAACATTTTCATAGCATAGCTAAGCATCAACTAAATTCAATGGCGACAAAATATGGTCAGGTGGAAGTAGCTATCTACTGGGATTACAAAAGCAAAGCATATCCCTAGACTTACTACAAAAATCACTACGGTGCATAGATAAAATCTAGGACATTTGTGAGGGTGTGTCACTTGCCTTTTGGTAGTTGAAGAGGGTTCACTTCTCTCAATCAAAACACGTAGCTCTCCGTACAAACTATAAGATAAAAGATGGCACAACATAAACACACAATTTATAACAACATAACACAATCAAGACAAACCATCAGAAAATGCTCTATGGTACTAAGGTGTGGCATGAGGTTTGACTTGCAAGGTATGGCTTTGGGAGATGGAATGGATGATTCAAATACTTGGAAACAAAATATATCACTGTTGATACATTTGGTATAGATCAATTTTACTAAGTCAAATATTTAGAAAGAAAAGATTATCCAAGTCAATTGCTTAGAGGGAAAAGGTTGACAAGGGCATGTGGTTAAGGGTTGTTTGCTACACAAGGATGGATAATTATAATGATGCTTGTGTTTACAAATTCTCACAAGCATCGCAAGTGCAATTCAAAATGCAACTTGACATAGTGTGAAAACACTTAGCAAAGTAGCACACATATCACACATAGTATTGGGTATGAACTAATGATATACTGAATATTGAATTACTCAAATAACTCATTTGAAATTTGAATAGTTTCATTTAGGTCAACGGTCTAATTGAGATTGGTTAGGCACGATAGGTGTTAGGATTTGGTTCGCGGATCATAATGGATAACAAAGGTTCAACACATGTGATATGAGGTGGAGTATCTCCATCTCACTAGAGCAAAGTAAAATTCTAGAATAGGACATGTCACACTTTATTAAAATAACTCAATTGTTATTTCAATATCATGGACTAGGATAATATATTGTGGAGAGATGTGATCATGGAACATGATAAATGTGTCTAAGTGACTTTCATAGTCGAAGAACGATATTGCGGATCCTAAAATACCACGGAAAATAAAGTGTGCTAAACTGAGATGCAAAAGGTCTAAAAAGATCTACGCATTTTACTGATTCCAACGATATACAATTTATCGAGAGACAATGTGTAGAACTTAAGATATGGATTTTATAATTCGCAGTTAAGTTCTAATGGTGTCCGAAAAGTTGTCTGAACAAGTTGCTTGGATGGAAAAACTTTCTACACAAAAGTTGTAGAGAATCTAATTATAAACTTAATGCAAGAACCAATATTCAAAATGGAGATCTAGATTTAAAGTTACGGAATTTCAAAGATTATCATGAGCTAGATCAAACTATTTAACATGAACGGATCGATCGGGTGTGTGCAGCTAACTCTGAACAGTTGGATGTAGATCTAACGGTCCAAAAAGGATCACCATGCATCTACTCTGAACTTAGCACTACATATTTACACTTAAGGTGAGGAATGATGGGATTACCACGGCGGCGAGGTTGAAGGACGTCGAGTGATGGCGCTGTGCGTCGTGCTGCGCGGCAGAGAGAAAGCAGCAGCGAGCTGCGAAGAAAATTAGAGAGAGAGAGAGGTCGAGGGCCTTGTGTTGTGGTGGGAGGCTCCCTAGTGTTGGGTATTTATAGGGATATGGGCTGTCCAGGTGCAACGAATTTTGGAGATCGCGGGCGGCAATCACGCGAGCGACATTCACGTGCGGAGGCGGTAGCTGGGGACGGTGCGGCGCTGGGCGGGAGATCGCGCGCGAAGCGAGCGCTGGCGTGAGCGGCCGGGTGGCCTGGCGGCGGGGAGGTGGGCTGGGGCGCGCTGGGCCGTCGGCCGGGCGGGCCGTTCGGCCTGGCCGTTTTTTTTAACCAGAAACTGAGAAAACACTTTTGGAGTATAAAAAAATAATCGGAAA
Source organism: Lolium multiflorum (assembly GCA_030979885.1). Taxonomy (NCBI): domain Eukaryota; kingdom Viridiplantae; phylum Streptophyta; class Magnoliopsida; order Poales; family Poaceae; genus Lolium; species Lolium multiflorum. The sequence continues at coordinate 134,445,990 of CM061749.1, read as the reverse complement.
AATACAAATGGGGTACCGTTGGTTTCGGTATGAAAAATATTTTTATATGAGACCAAATTTGGGACGAAGATATAAACTTTATAAAAATCAAAATTTGGCATACATGTCTATATGAGAAGAGGGGTGGTAGCACTAGATATGTTCTCATGTCTATATGGCTATAGTGCCTTTTTAGGGGTTTTCTCCAAATAATGATTTTATAAGCTCCAAAATCCTCCGAACAAAATAGAGTATTTTTGGAAAATCTTTTTAAAACCAAGGCTTATGAAAACTCTATTTTCGGAAATACCTTTTTAATAAATATGACAGTTTTAATTTCTTGTGAAATTTCAACTATGACAAACAAACAAACAAACACTCGCTTTATTTTATTTTCACATTCCGAAATTTTGGGATGTGACAGACTACCACCCTTAAAAGAAATCTCGTCCCCGAGATTTAAAGAGACTAGAAAGAAAATAGGTTTGGCATATGTCGACGTAGGCTACCACCCTTAAAAGAAACTTTTGTAGGTAGTCTTAGGTCTTGGGTTTAGGCTAAGTTCATCTTGGGTATGACTTGGCATATCCGAGGATATGACTTGACACAGGGTCGTCTCTTGAAATATCTATGGCTTCTGACCTCAAATAGAGGTTGTTTACATATGGCAAACAACATATCTCTTCAAGGTGACTTGAGTAGGTTTCCTCATAGTTGGGCTTCTAATCCAAAAAGGTTGGTCGTTAAACCACTTTTGGCACTAATGAGTCACTCTTTGGGTCAATCAGGAGAACAAGATGAGAGGACTTCATGGCATCCTTCATCTTCTTGCTTGAAGGTCTTCTACTATTTTTCATCTAGTGGTTGGCTCTGCAAACTCACCGTAGTCCTACGTTTGGCAGCACTTGCCATACTATAAGGTTATAATTTTTCTCCACCCTAAGTTTAGGCTTATTCGTCGACATCTCTTTTATAGGTATGTCTCTCTAGATTCCCAAAGTCAACATTAGAAAAGCGAATAATAAGAGTAGTAGGAATGGTGATCAATCCATCCTGCACCCAGATCATTACTTTGCATTTGATTTATTGAATCTCGAATTCTAACATTTGGTCAACCTCACCAGTTTGATAAAAATTTCCATGGAAAATTGAATCAATATTCCAATTCCCATTATTGAGCTGTTTGGAAAAAAAAATATTTCTATCGATCCTTAACTAGGGTTTTGTCCTGCACTTCTTCATCTTGATAGGAAACATTAGGGTTGGTTTTTCTAAGGTTGTCTTCATGACGATTTGTCGAGAAGACACATGTTGGGTTGGATGTAGATGAGAATAGATAGAAAGGTTCTAAAGAAGATTCCTACCATCAACATAGCAAATCAAGCCAAATCATCTTACAAACAACATCTAACAAACATCAAGCAACATGGTTCAAGCACAAACAAAATAGTATGGTCATACCACAATTTGGTAAGATCAATACTTTTTTACTATATCGTTGGTTCAACGAAAGAGAATTAATGGTGGTCTGCTCTATTACTGATTTCGATGTTTCAAGTTTCTACTCTACTCCTTTGGTGTATCTTCGTGTGTTGTGCAGTCTCCATCGAAGTTTTCCTTCAAGTTCTTCGGTGGCATTCCATGAAGCTGCATCAAGCTAAGTCGAGTAATAACATTTGAAGCATCGATCTTCACACTTAAGGGACATGGTCATCATCAGTCCTTCCTTGATAGTTTTCAAGAGTTAGGCCATCTAAGGTAAGAGGGAATACTTTTGAAGGTGAAGTAGATGAGAATACAAGAAGTTTAAAATGCAACATATTTTAATAAAAATTGGATTTGATAGATTTTTCATCCTATGGTCTTCCTATTTCTAATCCAAACCTAGGGTCGCGAATCTACGGTCAACACAATGCTCTGATACCATCTGTAGCGACCTCACCTTTTTAAGGGTGCCGATCTCTGTGCGTATCTGTGCTAGTCCCTGGATCAATCGCTAGCACACACAGTACAAGATGTAATACCAAGAAACAAAGGTCTTTATTACATCGTATGATCCAGAATTTACATAAAGGATTACAAATTGCATAGCACAAGGCTAGCAGAACATCAGAGTTTCACAACGAATAAACATAGACAGCATGGAGTCATTCGTCTTCATGTGCCACAGGCGAGCATGTTGAGGATAGACTCGTAACCCTAACCATCGTAACTCACTCGTCTTTCAAAACATCTGCAACATGAAAAGTTACAGCCACGAATGGTCAATACATTTGAATTGTATTGGCAAGATGACTGACATGGGCATACCCTTTGGGTACCCATTATTAGTATACCTGGCTCGGCCCAATATGGAGAAGACCCAATATGAAGAAGGCCCAACAAGGCAACCCGAAGAAGTAGTCGACTAGGACTCTTGTAAAACCCTAGGCTGGTTGCATATATAAAGCTAGCCAGGGCACCCAATAGAAAGAGGAAGAACAGATAGACAGAATATAGACAACATAGCTCCGCCTATGGCGGCACCCTGTAAACACATCTATGATCATATAGAGGATTGCTAGCAGCACGTAGGGATCCTCCACCGAGGGACCCGAAGCTGGGTACGTCGTGTGCCTAATCTCGCTCCCGGAATCTCCATCGTCGCTCTTCCCGAAAACCCTAGTCTACAATACGTAGGCATTGGCGAGGTGATCCCTCGTCAATTGGCGCCGTCTGTGGGAATCGCGACGACTGTATTTTGTCATCCGGGCGGGATCTTTCGTCATCAACAAATGTCCAAATTGTATCTAAGTAGAAGATCATCAACGTTTCGTATCACATATTGTCTACTGGTCCTCTGCGAGGAATTGAACCTTCAAACTCGGCGGCTCTATCTACAAGTTGGTAGATTCAATGGAAAAAGAAAAGGAATCAGCATGTCACACGCTTCGTCGAGTACTGCACACCTATCTATTCCAAGCCGCGAATTTGTTCAGCCGAGGAATCAAAAGAAGTCCTGAGAGAGTACAACTCGATTTTGTCTTCCTCCTCTACTACTTCATACCGGTCAACTCAGCTAAGTTTCCAACTCTTCTATTAGTTTTATCTTATTGAAAGAAAAAAAAAGAGTCAGCCATACGTACTTGATATAACTAGCGTACTTTGTACTACCAACTAAGTATTACTCCATCACGTGAAATCAGGGGCTAGCTATCCAGTCTACGTCTTACCAACAATTTAATTCCGTGCAAGCTATTTCCTTTTTGCTCGATCTACATCGTATGTGCAGCTTTCAATCATGACAAAGAAAACAAAGAACAAAAGTCTTCGTATCGGCGAGTTATTCAGCTGCCGGCAAACCGGCAAACTTGACATGTCGTGGACTCAACACACTCGGGCTCTTCATCGACCACGCTGGCCAGGCGCTGCACGAGTTAATCGACTACTTCCAGCCAGGCGCCGCGCGGCTACATCGATTGTGCCTGCTGCACGACCTCTTTTCACGACGGAAGGGCTGATAAAAAAGCTAAGTGTCCCTCTTTCAAGATTCAATTATTATTTGCTTCTGTTACACCCGAATACTCGAGAGCTGCACCATTACAACATTACAGAACATACACCCAACACTTGTGGTTGTGCCATTACTTTCGTTACCGCAAATATACTCGATTACTTGGCGAATTTCTTTTCTTCGGCTTAGTGGAATTATCTTCTCTGAAATATATCATTCTTCGGCTCAATGAAATATATCATTCTTCGGCTCAGTGGATATATCTTCTTTGGCTCTGGATACATCTTCCTCGGCTCATTGGATTTATTTTTCTTCGGCCTAGCGAATTTATCTTCGGCTCAATGGATTTATATTCTTCGGCTTACTGGATTTGTCTTATTCGGATTCCTCTTATAAAATTACCATTGGTTTCTTCTAATATAATATTACCCGATGTGTTTCCGGGTCAATGGATTCATCTTCTATCGATATTACTGGAACTATTTTCTTCGGCTCAATGGATTCATCCTCTATGATATCAGCGGATTCATCTTCTATGGTTATTACTGGATTTTTCGGGTCAACGGATTCATCCTCTATGATATCGGCGGATTCATCTTCAATATATGATTCATATTTGATGGTGTACTTCATCTCGGATTCATCTTCAGTATTTCATCCTTAATGGCTTTCTTTCGGCGACACGGATAATACTCGGGGGCTCGACAACGACTTCGCCTCGGGTCGCAACTGTGACATAGCATCTATTGAACAATCATGATATCAACTCAGTAGCGCTTGGGGGCTCGGCTATTTCTCCATCAATAATTTGGCGACATCTACTTTCATTATTTTATGGTTTCTACTTCGGCTCGACTTTTTCGCCGCACTCGAAGATTTCATCATGCATCAACTTCGTCGTGTCCAAAAAGCTAAGTGTTCTTTTATTTTGCACAAAGTTGATTATCATTTACTTTTGCCGCACCCGACGCTCGGGGGCTGCGCGACATATATTCACTTTACATATCATTGAATCCGAGCATCTGACACCGCATGCGAAAAAGAGAGTCAAAGAAAAGATAGAAAAAGTTTGTTCATTTGTGCAGGAGAAAGCAAATTTCAAAGTATATAAAAGAGAACCCGACGAAATTGTCTACAGGGAGCACCCAACGAAATCTTCTTCAGGGAGGAACCCGACAAAATCAAAAGAGCACCCGACGAAATCTTCTTCAAGGAGAACCCGAAAAATTGTCCTCAGTAAGGACCCGAAGAATTATCCTCAGGGAGGACCCGAAGTATTAGGGAGGACCCGAAGAAATTTTCCTGAAGGAGGGACTCGATGAAATTATCATCAAGAAAAAAAAAAAGAGGACAAGCAAATCTTCGGGTCCATTGACTCGTCATTTGTTCCGAGCAAGAGTATCGGCGATGTGCCTGCCGAAAATATAGAAGAACCCAATATATTCGGTTGTCTCATCACGCCCGAGAAAAATATAGAAGAACCCGCAAAATGGGTCATTGCATTAGCCGAACAAGGCACTCGACAATATATTCTCAGAACGCCAAAGTTGCGATCAATTTCTGAATGCCGCAAATTTGCGAAGGTAAGACCCCAGATCCGTTCTGCTGGGCGTGGCATCGCCAAAGACTGCGCTCTGCTACTTTTATCCGTATCAACAGATACGAAGAAAAATCCTAACGGACGCGTTAGGTACCCGATAAACATGACTGGGACTCGACAGAATGGTAAGACCTTAAGAGGCACCTGTCGAAGTTTACACCAGTATCCCGAGATCATGTCCAGGGACGTGATCTTGAAGTAGGTTTTTGCGGATTGCCACTAGAGCAGTTAACTAGTACCTGATCCGTCAGATGAACTAGCCCCAATTACCATTATCCCTGTACAATATAGATATGGATGTCAAATAAAAATAGCAACGGCCTGGAGTCGATAAAAAGAGGGGCTGCGCCCAGATATATAGTCATGTTCTTTATCGAGTAGTACAACTTGAGCCTATGCCTAGGTGCAAGCACCTGCCCATAGGCTCGGGGGCTACTCTTATCAAGAGCATTGTTCACCCTCTCAATAAGATACAAGAAAGAGGAAAAATTGTGGAGTCGATTAAAAGCAAGTTGAGCCTACACCCAAGTGCAAACACTTGGCTGTAGCCTCGGGGGCTACTCCCATCGGGAGCGCTGGTCGCGCACCCGATAGAAAAATAACTTCGACAACATCTACGATAATCAAGCTTTGTAGACTCAACTCGATTCTACGATTCGAGTGGAGCCTACTCCCATCGGGAGCCCATGGATTTCATCAAGTCCTCTAGAAATATAGTTAAGTTCTTCATCGAGTAGTACAACTTGAGTCTATGCCCAAGTGCAAGCACTTGCCCATAGACTCGGGGGCTACTCCCATCGGGAGCGCTGCCGCGCACCCGATAATTTCAAGAATCGTCGACATCATTTACGCTACACATGATCTACGACATGGACCTCGCCTTGTATTTCTTCGACTTCGGAGATGGTTATGCTTGGAGTTTCTACGCAAGTCTTCGACTTCCCTATAAACTCGGGGGCTACTGACATGGGCATACCCTTTGGGTACCCATTATTAGTATACCTGGCTCGGCCCAATATGGAGAAGACCCAATATGAAGAAGGTCCAACAAGGCAACCCGAAGAAGTAGTCGACTAGGACTCTTGTAAAACCCTAGGCTGGTTGCATATATAAAGCTAGCCAGGGCACCCAATAGAAAGAGGAAGAACAGATAGACAGAATATAGACAACATAGCTCCGCCTATGGCGGCACCCTGTAAACACATCTATGATCATATAGAGGATTGCTAGCAGCACGTAGGGATCCTCCACCGAGGGGACCCGAAGCTGGGTACGTCGTGTGCCTAATCTCGCTCCCGGAATCTCCATCGTCGCTCTTCCCGAAAACCCTAGTCTACAATACGTAGGCATTGGCGAGGTGATCCCTCGTCAATGACACTATAGTGGACTAAAATGGCAACCTAACACTTAAGTGTACATTTGGCTGGTAGAGCTCAGGCATATTGCATAAAGCCAGTTTTCTCCTATCATTTGACAAAACCTTTTCTTCATACTAATTAAGCGGTACCATTGATAGAAATCAATGAACCTGGAAACCACCGGTAAATCCCCGGTGAATCCTCCTACCCATGATCAACTTAGCTTGGGTGAACTACCCCTGTAGACTCAGACCATAGACATGGCACGGGACCTGATACGCGTAGATGCACACGTCCGTTGGGAACCCCAAGTGGAAGGTATGATGCGTATAGAAGCAAGTTTCCCTCAGTATGAAACCAAGGTTTAATCGAACCAGTAGGAGCCAAGAAGCACGTTGAAGGTTGATGGTGGCGAAATGTGATGCGGCGCAATACCAGGGATTCCGGCGCCAACGTGGAACCTGCACAACACAACCAAAGTACTTTTCCCCAACGAAACAGCGAGGTTGTCAATCTCACCGGCTTGCTGTAACAAAGGATTAACCGTATTGTGTGGAAGATGATTGTTTGCAAGAAAATAGTAAACAAGTATTGCAGTAGATTGTATGCGATGTAAAGAATAGGACCGGGGTCCACAGTTCACTAGAGGTGTCTCTCCCATAAGATAAAAGCATGTTGGGTGAACAAATTACAGTCGGGCAATTGACAAATAGAAAAGGGCATAACAATGCATGTACATGATATGATAAATATAGTGAGATTTAATCGGGGCATTACGACAAAGTACATAGACCGCCATCCAACTGCATCTATGCCTAAAAAGTCCACCTTCAGGTTATCATCCGAACCCCTTTCAGTATTAAGTTGCAAAGCAACAGACAATTGCATTAAGTATGGTGCGTAATGTAATCGACAACTACATCCTTAGACATAGAATCAATGTTTTATCCCTAGTGGCAACAGCACATCACAACCTTAGAACTTTCTGTCACTGTCCCAGGTATCAATGAAGGCATGAACCCACTATCGAGCATAAATACTCCCTCTTGGAGTTAAGAGTAAAAACTTGGCCAGAGCCTCTACTAATAACGGAGAGCATGCAAGATCATAAACAACACATAAACAATAGATTGATAATCACCATAACATAGTATTCTCTATTCATCGGATCCCGACAAACACAACATATAGAATTACAGATAGATGATCTTGATCATGTTAGGCAGCTCACAAGATCCAACAATGAAGCACAATTAGGAGAAGACGACCATCTAGCTACTGCTATGGACCCATAGTCCAGGGGTGAACTACTCACTCATCACTCCGGAGGCGATCATGGCGATGAAGAGTCCTCCGGAGATGAATCCCCTCTCCGGCGGAGGCGATCTCCTGAATCCCCCGAGATGGGATTCGCGGCGGCGGCGTCTGGAAGGTTTTCCGTATCGTGGCTCTCGGTGGGGTTTCGCGACGGAGGCTTTAAGTAGGCGGAAGGGCAAGTCGGGGGCCACACGAGGTGGCGACACCATAGGCCGGCGCGGCCCAGGCCCGGCCGCGCCGCCTAGCGTGTCGTCGCCTCGTGGCCCCGTTTCCTCTTCGGACTTGGAAGCTTCGTGCAAAAATAGGACCCTGGGCGTTGATTTCGTCCAATTCCGAGAATATTTCATTACTAGGATTTCTGAAACCAAAAACAGCAAACTGGCTCTTCACATCTTGTTAATAGGTTAGTTCCGAAAATGCGTAAATACGACATATAATGTGCATAAAACATGTAGATATCATCAATAATGTAGCATGGAACATAAGAAATTATCGATACGTTGGAGACGTATCAGCATCCCCAAGCTTAGTTCTGCTCGTCCCGCGCAGGTAAAACAATAACAAAAATAATTTCTGAAGTGACATGCCATCATAATCTTGATCATACTATTTGTAATCATATGTAATGAATGCAGCGATCAAAACAATGGTAATGACATGAGTAAACAAATGAATCATAAAGCAAAGACTTTTCATGAATAGTACTTCAAGACAAGCATAAATAAGTCTTGCATAAGAGTTAACTCATAAAGCAATAAATCAAAGTAAAGGTGTTGAAGCAACACAAAGGAAGATTAAGTTTCAGCGGTTGCTTTCAACTTATAACATGTATATCTCATGGATATTGTCAACATAAAGTAATATAACAAGTGCAATATGCAAGTATGTAGGAATCAATGCACAGTTCACACAAGTGTTTGCTTCTTAAGGTGGAGAGAGATAGGTGAACTGACTCAACAATAAAAGTAAAAGAAAGGTCCTTCAAAGAGGAAAGCATCGATTGCTATATTTGTGCTAGAGCTTTTATTTTGAAAACATGAAACAATTTTGTCAACAGTAGTAATAAATCATATGAGTTATGTAAATTATATCTTACAAGTTGCAAGCCTCATGTATAGTATACTAATAGTGCCCGCACCTTGTCCTACTTAGCTCGGACTACCGGATCATCACAATGCACATGTTTCAACCAAGTGTCACAAAGGGGTACCTCCATGCCGCCTGTACAAAGGTCTAAGGAGAAAGCTCGCATTTTGGATTTCTTGCTTTTGATTATTCTCAACTTAGACATCCATACCGGGACAACATGGACAACAGATAATGGACTCCTCTTAAATGCATAAGCATGTAGCAACAATTATTATTCTCATATGAGATTGAGGATATATGTCCAAACTGAAACTTCCACCATGATTCATGGCTTTAGTTAGCGGCCCAATGTTCTTCTCTAACAATATGCATGCTCCAACCATTAAGGTGGTAGATCCCTCTTACTTCAGACAAGACGGACATGCATAGCAACTCACATGATATTCAACAAAGGGTAGTTGATGGCGTCCCCAGAAGCATGGTTATCGCACAACAAGCAACTTAATAAGAGATAAAGTGCATAAGTACATATTCAATACCACGATAGTTTTTAAGGCTATTTTGTCCCATGAGCTATATATTGCAAAGGTGAATGATGGAATTTTAAAGGTAGCACTCAAGCAATTTACTTTGGAATGGCGGAGAAATACCATGTAGTAGGTAGGTATGGTGGACACAAATGGCATAGTGGTTGGCTCAAGGATTTTGGATGCATGAGAAGTATTCCCTCTCGATACAAGGTTTAGGCTAGCAAGGTTATTTGAAGCAAACTCAAGGATGAACCGGTGCAGCAAAACTCACATAAAAGACATATTGTAAACATTATAAGATTCTACACCGTCTTCCTTGTTGTTCAAAACTCAATACTAGATATTATCTAGACCTTAGAGAGACCAAATATGCAAACCAAATTTAAGCAAGCTCTATGTATTTCTTCATTAATGGGTGCAAAGTATATGATGCAAGAGCTTAAACATGAGCACAACAATTGCCAAGTATCACATTATCCAAGACATTCTAGAATTACTACATGTAGCATTTTCCAATTCCAACCATATAACAATTTAACGAAGAAGAAACTTCGCCTTGAATATTATGAGTAAAGCCTAAGGACATATTTGTCCATATGCAACAGCGGAGCGTGTCTCTCTCCCACAAAGTGAATGCTAGGATCCATTTTATTCAAACAAAAACAAAAACAAACCGACGCTCCAAGTAAAGAACACAAGATGTGACTGAATAAAAATATAGTTTCAGGGGAGGAACCTGATGATGTTGTCGATGAAGAAGGGGATGCCTTGGGCATCCCCAAGCTTAGAAGCTTGAGTCTTCTTAGAATATGCAGGGATGAACCACGGGGGCAAGCTTAGAGCTTTCACTCCTCTTGATCATAGTATATCATACTCCTCTCTTGACCCTTGAAAACTTCCTTCACACCAAACTTCAAGCAAACTCATTAGAGGGTTAGTGCACAATTAATAATTCACATGTTCAGAGGTGGCACAATCATTCTTTACACTTCTGGACATTGCATAAAGCTACTGGACATTAATGGATCAAAGAAATTCATCCAACATAGCAAAAGAGGCAATGCGAAATAAAAGGCAGAATCTGTCAAAAACAGAACAGTTCGTAAAGACGAATTTTAAAATGGCACCAGACTTGCTCAAATGGAAAAACTCAAAACTAAAGAAAGTTGCGTACATATCTGAGGATCACGCTCGTAAATTGGCAGATTTTTTCGAATTTTCTACAGAGACTTAGGCCCAGATTCGTGACAGACAGCAATGCTGTTTCTGCGCAGCGATCCCAAATATAACATCAACTTTAACATAAAAACTTTTCTTGGCACAAAAACAGGATAAGGAGAGGTTGCTACAGTAGTAAACAACTTCCAAGACTCAAATATAAAACAAAGTACTGTAGTAAAAACATGGGTTGTCTCCCATAAGCGCTTTTCTTTAACGCCTTTCAGCTAGGCGCAGAAAGTGCAAATCAAGTAACATCGAGAGATGAAGCATCAACATCATAACCAGGGGTATTGGGAATTTTCTCAACCAAGCATAGTATATTGGATACATAAGTTTTAGCGTCTCCCTTTTCATTAGTCTTGGGCTTGCTATTCTCATCGAACAAATTTTCAGGAACAAGCCAAGCATAGTTATTTTCTAGTGCATCATTCATAGCTAGGAGTTTACATGGTATTGGTGCTTTAATCTCCCCACCATCATTAATATTATTAGTGTACCTTATTCTATCCATGTCCATTTTTTCAAGGAGACCAACAAAATTAGTATGAGAACCTAGCATATTAAATTTAGCAAAGACTTTTCTAGCCTCTCTTGCTAGACCACCAAATTCTCTAAGAAGAGTTTCTAAAACAAAATCTTTCTTTTCCCCTTCTTCCATATCACCGAGTGTAAGAAACATGTGTTGGATTATAGGATTGAGATTAACAAATTTAGTTTCCAACATACGAACTAAAGCAGCAGCAGCAATTTCATAGGTAGGTGCAAGTTCTACCAAGTGTCTATCTTCAAAATCTTCAGTAATACTAACATGATTGAAAAATTCTTCTATATTATTTCTCCCAACTATAGACCCACGTCCTACCGGTATGTCTTTTGTGGTAAAATTAAAAGGAAACATGATGCAATAAGCAAAAAGTAAACTAGGCAAACAAAGTAAAGACAAGTAACTAATTTTTTGTGTTTTTGATATAGAGAGCAAAACAGTAAATAAAGTAAAACTAGCAACTAATTTTTGTGTGTTTTGTTTAGGTGCAGCAAACAAAGTAGTAAATAAAATAAAGCAAGACAAAAACAAAGTAAAGAGATTGAGAAGTGGAGACTCCCCTTGCAACGTGTCTTGATCTCCCCGACAGAAATTTAGCTTGATACGCGTAGATGCACACGTCCGTTGGGAACCCCAAGTGGAAGGTATGATGCGTATAGAAGCAAGTTTCACTCAGTATGAAACCAAGGTTTAATCGAACCAGTAGGAGCCAAGAAGCACGTTGAAGGTTGATGGTGGCGAAATGTGATGCGGCGCAACACCAGGGATTCCGGCGCCAACGTGGAACCTGCACAACACAACCAAAGTACTTTGTCCCAACGAAACAGCGAGGTTGTCAATCTCACCGGCTTGCTGTAACAAAGGATTAACCGTATTGTGTGGAAGATGATTGTTTGCAAGAAAATAGTAAACAAGTATTGCAGTAGATTGTATGCGATGTAAAGAATAGGACCGGGGTCCACAGTTCACTAGAGGTGTCTCTCCCATAAGATAAAAGCATGTTGGGTGAACAAATTACAGTCGGGCAATTGACAAATAGAAAAGGGCATAACAATGCACGTACATGATATGATAAATATAGTGAGATTTAATCAGGGCATTACGACAAAGTACATAGACCGCCATCCAAGCATCTATGCCTAAAAAGTCCACCTTCAGTTATCATCCGAACCCCTTCAGTATTAAGTTGCAAAGCAACAGACAATTGCATTAAGTATGGTGCGTAATGTAATCGACAACTACATCCTTAGACATAGAATCAATGTTTTATCCCTAGTGGCAACATCACATCACAACCTTAGAACTTTCTGTCACTGTCCGGTATCAATGAAGGCATGAACCCACTATCGAGCATAAATACTCCCTCTTGGAGTTAAGAGTAAAAACTTGGCCAGAGCCTCTACTAATAATGGAGAGCATGCAAGATCATAAACAACACATAAAGAATAGATTGATAATCACCATAACATAGTATTCTCTATTCATCGGATCCCGACAAACACAACATATATAATTACAGATAGATGATCTTGATCATGTTAGGCAGCTCACAAGATCCAACAATGAAGCACAATTAGGAGAAGACGACCATCTAGCTACTGCTATGGACCCATAGTCCAGGGGTGAACTACTCACTCATCACTCCGGAGGCGATCATGGCGATGAAGAGTCCTCCGGGAGATGAATCCCCTCTCCGGCAGGGTGCCGGAGGCGATCTCCTGATTCCCCCGAGATGGGATTCGCGGCGGCGGCGTCTGGAAGGTTTTCCGTATCGTGGCTCTCGGTACTGGGGGTTTCGCGACGGAGGCTTTAAGTAGGCGGAAGGGAAAGTCAGGGGGCCACACGAGGTGGCGACACCATAGGCCGGCGCGGCCCAGGCCCAGGCCGCGCCGCCCTAGCGTGTCGTCGCCTCGTGGCCCCTTCGTTTCTTCGGACTTCTGGCTTGCAAAAATAGGACCCTGGGCGTTGATTTCGTCCAATTCCGAGAATATTTCGTTACTAGGATTTCTGAAACCAAAAACAGCAGAAAACAGCAACTGACTCTTCGGCATCTTGTTAATAGGTTAGTTCCAGAAAATACGTAAATACGACATATAATGTGCATAAAACATGTAGATATCATCAATAATGTAGCATGGAACATAAGAAATTATCGATACGTTGGAGACGTATCAGGACCTACTAGCCGATAGTCACTTACACCAATTGTCATTTCCCTGTTCACCCATCAAATTTTATTTAAGAAGTTGGGATGAGGAGACTTTCGAACATGTGCCTTGTCAGTTCGCTCAAATTGTCCATAACCAGGGACATGGCTAAGTACTTAGATTTAACACTCTGCAGAGGTTGTACAAATTTACCCACATGACCTAGTCTGCTCTTCTTCCATGATGCACATTTTGCTCAAATGGACAGATGTTGACTAGGACGAGACTTTTCCGAAGTGATCACCCAGACCTTTCTCTACGGACCCGCTCCAACCTACATTCCCCTACATCATCATGTCGCGTAGGGCCCAGGTTCACACAACATACTCCGTCAAGCCAGAGCCCATATAGCATGTGGCTGTACGGTAAGCTAATGAGCAAGGTTGTCTATTATCTCTTTGTTCCTGGGTGGCCGTCCACAAGTGCGATACACACGACCGCCATAGATATGACTCCGGTGTAACCACTCAACATAATCCAATCCAAGCCACATTCCACCCAGGTAGTTCATTGAATTTAGTTGTTTTTTTTTCATAATCACTACTAAAACATTTTTATAGCATAGCTAAGCATCAACTAAATTCAATGACGACAAAATATGGTCAGGTGGAAGTAGCTATCTACTGGGATTACAAAAGCAAAGCATATCCCTAGACTTACTACAAAAATCACTACGGTGCATAGATAAAATCTAGGACATTTGTGAGGGTGTGTCACTTGCCTTTTGGTAGTTGAAGAGGGTTCACTTCTCTCAATCAAAACACGTAGCTCTCCATACAAACTATAAGATAAAAGATGGCACAACATAAACACACAATTTATAACAACATAACACAATCAAGACAAACCATCAGAAAATGCTCTATGGTACTAAGGTGTGGCATGAGGTTTGACTTGCAAGGTATGGCTTTGGGAGATGGAATGGATGATTCAAATACTTGGAAACAAAATATATCACTGTTGATACATTTGGTATAGATCAATTTTACTAAGTCAAATATTTAGAAAGAAAAGATTATCCAAGTCAATTGCTTAGAGGGAAAAGGTTGACAAGGGCATGTGGTTAAGGGTTGTTTGCTACACAAGGATGGATAATTATAATGATGCTTGTGTTTAGAAATTCTCACAAGCATCGCAAGTGCAATTCAAAATGCAACTTGACATAGTGTGAAAACACTTATCAAAGTAGCACACATATCACACATAGTATTGGGTATGAACTAATGATATATTGAATATTGAATTACTCAAATAACTCATTTGAAATTTGAATAGTTTCATTTAGGTCAACGGTCTAATTGAGATTGGTTAGGCACGATAGGTGTTAGGATTTGGTTCGCGGATCATAATGGATAACAAAGGTTCAACACATGTGATATGAGGTGGAGTATCTCCATCTCACTAGAGCAAAGTAAAATTCTAGAATAGGACATGTCACACTTTATTAAAATAACTCAATTGTTATTTCAATATCATGGACTAGGATAATATATTGTGGAGAGATGTGATCATGGAACATGATAAATGTGTCTAAGTGACTTTCATAGTCGAAGAACGATATTGCGGATCCTAAAATACCGCGAAAAATAAAGTGTGCTAAACTGAGATGCAAAAGGTCTAAAAAGATCTACGCATTTTACTGATTCCAACGATATACAATTTATCGAGAGACAATGTGTAGAACTTAAGATATGGATTTTACAATTCGCAGTTAAGTTCTAATGGTGTCCGAAAAGTTGTCTGAACAAGTTGCTTGGATGGAAAAACTTTCTACACAAAAGTTGTAGAGAATCTAATTATAAACTTAATGCAAGAACCAATATTGAAAATGGAGATCTAGATTTAAAGTTACGGAATTTCAAAGATTATCATGAGCTAGATCAAACTATTTAACATGAACGGATCGATCGGGTGTGTGCAGCTAACTCTGAACAGTTGGATGTAGATCTAACGGTCCAAAAAGGATCACCATGCATCTACTCTGAACTTAGCACTACATATTTACACTTAAGGTGAGGAATGATGGGATTACCACGGCGGCGAGGTTGAAGGACGTCGAGTGATGGCGCTGTGCGTCGTGCTGCGCGGCAGAGAGAAAGCAGCAGCGAGCTGCGAAGAAAATTAGAGAGAGAGAGAGGTCGAGGGCCTTGTGTTGTGGTGGGAGGCTCCCTAGTGTTGGGTATTTATAGGGATATGGGCTGTCCAGGTGCAACGAATTTTGGAGATCGCGGGCGGCAATCACGCGAGCGACATTCACGTGCGGAGGCGGTAGCTGGGGACGGTGCGGCGCTGGGCGGGAGATCGCGCGCGAAGCGAGCGCTGGCGTGAGCGGCCGGGTGGCCTGGCGGCGGGGAGGTGGGCTGGGGCGCGCTGGGCCGTCGGCCGGGCGAGCCGTTCGGCCTGGCCGTTTTTTTTAAACTGAGAAAACACTTTTGGAGTATAAAAAAATAATCGGAAAAATACAAATGGGGTACAGTTGGTTTCGGTATGAAAAATATTTTTATATGAGACCAAATTTGGGACGAAGATATAAACTTTATAAAAATCAAAATTTGGCATACATGTCTATATGAGAAGAGGGGTGGTAGCACTAGATATGTTCTCATGTCTATATGGCTATAGTGCCTTTTTAGGGGTTTTCTCCAAATAATGATTTTATAAGCTCCAAAATCCTCCGAACAAAATAGAGTATTTTTGGAAAATCTTTTTAAAACCAAGGCTTATGAAAACTCTATTTTCGGAAATACCTTTTTAATAAATACGACAGTTTTAATTTCTTGTGAAATTTCAACTATGACAAACAAACAAACACTCGCTTTATTTTATTTTCACATTCCGAAATTTTGGGATGTGACAGGTGCATGGTCCGAAACCGACGATGATAACCCCTGCAGCACAGAGTCGAAATGCTGCAAGTCCCAATCCACCGACACCAGGACCCTATCGATGTGTGTAAGGGTAGCTCTTTCCCTTTCATTTCTCCAAGTATAAGTCCTCCCATGCATGTAAAGATCTTTTAACTCATGCGGATGCTTGAACGCCCTGAATCGTTGCATCATGTTTCTGTCTAGATTCTCATTGCTCTTCTCGGAGGCACTCAGAATCATATTGAAGTCTCCAACTGTTGGAGATATGCCCAAGAAGCAATAATAAAATGGTTATTATAATATATCTTTGTGTTTATGATAAATGTTTGCATACCATGCTATAATTATATTAACCGAAACATTGATACATGTGTGTTATTTAAACAACAAGGAGTCCCCAGTAAACCTCTTGTTTAACTAGCTTGTTGGTTAATAGATGATCAAGGTTTCATGATCATGAACATTGGATGTTATTAATAACAAGGTTATGTCATTAAGTGAATGATATAATGGACATACACCCAAATAAGCGTAGCATAAGATCACGTCATTAAGTTCAAGTTGCTATTAGCTTTCCGATACATAGTTACCTAATCCTTCGACCATGAGATCATGTAAATCACTTATACCGGAAGGGTACTTTGATTACATCAAACGCCACTGCGTAAATGGGTGGTTATAAAGGTGGGATTAAGTATTCGGAAAGTATGAGTTGAGGCATATGGATCAAGAGTGGGATATTGTCCATCCCGATGACGGATAGATATACTCTGGGCCCTCTCGGTGGAATGTCATCTGATTAGCTTGCAAGCATATGAATGGTTCATAAGAGATCACATACCACGGTACGAGTAAAGAGTACTTGTCGGAGACGAGGTTGAACAAGGTATGGAGATACCGATGATCAAACCTCGGACAAGTAAAATATCGCGTGACAAAGGGAATCGGTATCGTATGTAAATGGTTCAATCGATCACTAAGTCATTGTTGAATATGTGGGAGCCATTATGGATCTCCAGATCCCGCTATTGGTTATTGGTCGGAGAGAAGTCTCAACCATGTCTGCATAGTTCACGAACCGTAGGGTGACACACTTAAGGTTTGATGTCGTTTAAGTAGATATGGAATATGGAATGGAGTTTGAAGTTTTGTTCAAAGTCTCGGATGGGATCCAGGACATCACGAGGAGTTCCGGAATGGTCCGGAGAATAAGATTCATATATAGGAAGTCATTTTATAAGTTTGAAAATGATCCGGTGCATTTATGGAAGGTTCTAGAAGGTTCTAGAAAAGTCCGGAAGAAATCACTGTGGTGACCCGGCATACCACTGCATGGTGTAGTATGCAAGTTTGATATAACACCAATGAAACACCGTTCCACTAGTATTATATCGCTCAAAGTGGTACAACAGAAACATATGCGGGTCCAAGGCATGTCTATAGAATTACACACAGACTCTGTTACATAAGATCATCACAGCCTCCTACTTTACAATGAGGTAAAACTGCAAATAAACTAAAAAAGAACGACTCTTAGTCTAATCCTAACACGAACTCTATTTCTAGAGTATTTAACTAGCTACAGAGGCTATGAATAGATTCTAACTAAATAGGAGCTAAGTTTAGGAAGCTAGTTCCCTTCTATTGCTAATCTAGGTTTTCTCCTTGTTGATGTGGTGTTTGACTCCTCTGACAGGGTCCTGTCCCGTGAAGTAGTTGTTGACTCCTCGACCTTCGAGTTGCACTGTAGATCCTCCTTTGATGCCTTCATATCTAAGCAGGGGATTTAAGAGTGGGATGAGTACGAACGTACTCAACAAGTTCATTATAGGAAAGAGGTGTTTAATGCACTAGCTACGGCATTAGACCAGAAAGTCTAATACCAATGCAGGTTTTCATAATCATTTCTTCAAAAGGTTGCTTTTATTCAGAAGAACTATGTCCGTCAGCCTTCACCGGTTTACTAGAACTTCATGGAGTTCCTTTCCGGCGTTCGCAGTTCCAAAACCCGGAACAGGGAGTGACTGGTCACGATTCATTACACTCTGCAGAGGTGTGTTGCTTTACCCATAAGAGATCTTAACCTTGGTGCCAACCGGGCATATTCCCTGTCCACACTTCCTTTGGTGTGAGGCCCGGTATAAGGTCATAGCCAATCATATTCCTCCACTACCTCGCACACCCACCCATTGTTGCATACCCCGACCCTGGGTCCTCGCCGGTCCTCTTATACCAATTAAGGATGGACCCCGACCACGACAACAGTTCTGGGCTCTTACCATAAACTCCTTCGCCGGTAGCTGCAACCCATCATAGACCGCAATAACCGTGGGGAACTTTTGGCTTCCCCAGCCTACCGCTTGCTCCTCGGGCGACAAGTGTCTACGGACAATGCCGTGGGGAACTTTTGGCTTCCCCAGCCTACCGCTTGCCCCCTTGGATTACAAGTGTCTACGGTAAAGCGCGTCCGTTGATGTACAAGAGGTGGAAATACGATTGACTATTCCGTCCCACTCCAGATCTTATGGTTAACACGGGTATTACGGCACAAGAATCACTGGACGACAGTTGTTGTTTAATCCTAGATGGATATAAACCCTTGCAATGGAACCTCCACCATATCAACACAATCCATGGTTCCATTGCCCACCACATAGTCATATTCATAGTTATGAAAATAGTGGTTTTGCTTTTTATGCAATAGTGATAAACATAATACTTTGCAAGTAATTTGGTAAAAATACTCAAATGACATGAGCAAGTGATGAACTTTCCTTTCTTAACTGCAAGATTATGCAGACAAGGTCTTCGATACGCAATAACTCCAAATTCTGAAATAGCATCATCGTCCGGTAAGGACGATGTTTAAAAGATTGGCAAGGATGCAATAATGCATAAGTATGAGATGCAGTCGTTCTAAGCGTGACCTAACCCCGATGATTTAGGTTCAGTGAGTTGGTATGATTAGTTCAGGGTGTGTTGCACTTTTAGAGTGATTCACAAACAAGGTTCTTATTAAGTTTTGATTACTTGGTATCATGTACAAATTATATGATAAAGCATAGTAATTAATGGAGAATTGGTATAATGTTAATATGTAAAGAACAGTTGTCAGTTTTAGTACTATATGGCATGGTTAATGATTACTTGTTATATTCTTCAAAAGAATAACTTTTGAAGAACATGTTCTTTAATAGCGAACAAGTATGATAGTTAGGGTTGTGGAGTTCTATGGTTTACTAGGAGTTCCAAACTGGTTTCTGGGGTAAAGGTTAGATGGATCACAACAAGGTTGGATTCATCAATAGCTAGAGATCATATGGTTTTAGTGGAGCATCTCATAAGCAATTTATTATACATAGGTGCTATCAAGGTTGGTATACCTTGTTGGTGATAGCTAGCTAGGGTTTATGGATCCTTATAAGCAGGGTTGATGATGATTCTTTGATTACTTCAAAAGAATAACTTTTGAAGAACATACTTCTTAAGTAATAAGAAGTATTGCAATTGGGGTTGAGGTGGTCTAGGTTTTACTATTGGATCTATTTAGTAAGGAGTACTTGTCTCCTAAATAGGATGGTTCATAAGTATCTCACACTGGTAGGGTTTAGTGGAGTATGGTATGTAAGGTAAACATCAATCATGGTTACTATTAGGGTTCATCACAATGGGGTGTTGCGGAGCAGGGTTAATTAAGGTTGATATCTTTAAGGATAGGAACTAGGGTTTACACTTGGTTAACCCTATTTGATCAACTAGGTTTGATGAAGATGAACACATGTAATACCAATGTATTAGAGATGGGTCTCTATTATTTTATGAAGACATGGCAATTGTTTAGTTGCTATTATGGAGCTATGAATGAAATCAAAGTATCATGATCACATGTTCTAACCTAGGGTTAGGGTTAGGAACAATTTAGGGTTCATATTGATTAATGGAGCTAGGGTTCTAAATGAATTTAGGGTTTTAGGGTTTCACATGAAATGGTGAGGTTGTAATCTTTATTCAACATGTAATTAGGGTTTCCTAATCTACCATATAGTTATTAAGGTAATGACTTCATTTTAAAGTTGAAGTTATTAATAACTTTGAAACAAAAACAAATAATATTGAATTTGGCATTTTATTATTTTTAAAGATTTGATAATTAAGGTAATTATTATTTAGGGTTTAAATCCTTCTAATAAGGATTTAACAAAATAATAAATAAAGAAAATTAGTTTAATGTTTTCTTTATTTACTTACTGGTCTTTATTTAATTTGGAAAGTTTTCCTAATTATTGAATTTTAATTGAATTTAGAATTAAAGAAAAGGCTTAATTAATAAGTATTAAGTAATTAAATTTTTATTAAAAATAAAATTTCATATTATATTTTTTTTGAATAGATTATATTTTTATAAGAATTTTGATATCTCATTTATATTTTTCTGAGTTAAAATGAATTTTATATGAATCTGTAAAGTTTCAGTAATTATTGAAATTGAAATAAAACAGTTAAATACTAAAGCTACCCAGCAAACCTACCCACACAGTCACCGACTGGTGGGGCTATCCACGCTGGAGTCCACGTGGTGCCGACGTGGCAACCCTGTGTCTCACCGGCGGTCAGTGACGACGGTCGCCGGCGATACGGCGTGTGCGCGGCCACACTTCCTATACCACGAGACTCAGCGCGCCGAGGTGGACGTACTGGTACCAGCGCCGTCCCGAATTGGTCGCCGGAGCAAGCTCGACGGCGAGGCCGAGCGGCGGCGCTCGCAGGCTACTGGCGCGGGCACGATTGAGAGCGAAATTTAAGAAGCTAGGGGGTGCTTGAGCACCAGTGGCTCACCCTGGGTACGATGCGCGTGACGGCGAGGCCAGAGGTCGGGTTCATCTCTCGGCCGTCGGAAGCGACGAGCTCGGTGGGGATGCTGCATGAGGCTTCGGCTCGATTCCTTGCGTGGGTTGAGCAAGAAGAGCACAGCGGTGACGACGGTGGTCACGGCTTGGTTAGGGGAAGTCTCCACCGGCGGCGATTGAGGATGGCCGGGACTGCTAGGGTTGCGGTTTGGGGAAAAATGAGGCAGGGAGAGAGGGAAAACGGAGCTAGGGTTCCGTCCAAGGCTTTTATACGGCATTCACGGTCGACGATGGTCGCGGGAGTCCACCTTGGCGGCCGGGACGTGGAGCTGGTCGGCGCCGTGGCACTCTCCCGTGCTCCCAGAGACGAAGACGAAGACGTCGAGCTCCTCTTCGGTCTTATCCAACGAAACAGTATGTTGGACTGGTTCTGGTGGGCTTGGCCTTTGGTGGGTGATCCATGGGCTGCTTGGTGGGTTGTGGTGCTTGGCTGCGGTGGCCCAACAGGTAAGCCCCTCTTCTCTCTTATTTTCTTTTCTGTTTTCTTTTTCTCTTTTTAGTTTTGCTTATTTGAATTCAAATTTAAACTTTGTTATTTTTGCAGGCTTCTCAACTAGGTTAATTCTATCAAGAGTTAGTGCAATATTTATTACACCACTCTCCTATTTGAAGAAGTATTTTGTATTTGATTGAAGTTTATACATGTGTGCTTTTTTTTAAAATAGCAAATGGACATGAGTTTATATTTTAATTTTTCTTTGTCTTATGAATCAATTTTGTTTGGAATGATTAAATTTGATGCTTTCAACTCAAAGTAATCCAGAGGTTGTATTAGGACTTGGTTTCCATTTGGGAAGTGATCACTTGCCTGTTATTTTATGTGCAGAATCATGTGTTAATAAATTGGAGATTCTACTAGAGCTCCTTCAAATTTTAGTACTATTATTATAGTTTAATATCACCTTAAAATATCAAGAGTAGGTACTACTCTCATTATGGTTGGGTCTTGGTTATAAAGATAAGTGGTTGATCACCACCATGGGTTTAATCATATGGTTTAGCACTAGGTTATTCTTAAGTTCTATATTTAAGCATAAGCTTTAACTAGTGAGCAATTCTAGGGTTCTAATCATATTCACCCAATGGCACATGGTTTGGAGCTTAACTGTGGTTTAGGTTTTATTGTTGATCACTCCAGTGATACACAAACAAGGTTTAAGATATAATTCTAGGTTGTAGATATGAGATGACACCTTGTTGCATTGGCTAGGTTTACTCTCCCCAATTCATGATAAAATGGTTACTTGCTTAATATTTCATGTGCTCCTTTAGTTACTAAGGATCTGAGAATTGGTTTTATCTTCAACCAATAGACTTCTATTATTATCCTTAATTATCATTAAAGTAACTAAAGTAGTTATGTTTTTTTTAAATAGGTAACTTTGGTTATATGGAAGAATGGTTTCTCACCATATAAATTATAGGCATTAACTCTAAGCTATTCTTATGTGCTTATATCCTCTACTTCAAGTTCTTAGGGTTTATGATCATCACTCAATTTATAATGATCAAGGTTTTGCTTCCTAGGGTATCTCTCATTAAATGAGTTTCTCACTTCCATGATCAAGCATTGTCTTGATCAACTAAGGTATAGCACTTCTATTTTACTTTCTAGGATGGGCCTACTATGGTTGCTTCAATAGTTTATATCCCAGGAGAATGCCTGAGATATCCACTTAGAGTTCTCTCAAGGAATGATTTAGAGTTCTCTCAAGGAATGATTTAGAGTTCTCTCAAGGAATGATGGTTTAACCATTTGGATATATGGATAGGTCTTTCCCTTAAAACCAAGTGTTGCCTCAACTATCTTGAGTGTAACACCATAGCTTGAGTTTTCTCCAATAGGAATAGTTATTCTAGGGTTTATGGTGTACTCCTAACATCTCCTTAGGTATCTAGGCTAAGATTCCATATGTCTAACTTAAATGGATTGGTTTCCTCCTTACTTTATTAGTTCATGGATGTAATCTTATTCCATGTGTTATTAGGTTATCTCACCACTCCAAATGGAAATGGTTTACAACCTAATACTTTAGTTCAATGGTTGTCCTTTATTCTTAAATAGGTAAAGCTAGGATTGATATGGATGATCTCTCTCATTTGGAAAGGATTGTATTACTATCCTATGGTTAGGCTCCATAGAGATTGATATGATCACCATTATCTATGTTTCACATAAATGGTTTCTCTCTCTAAGGAATGTCTTGAATAATACTCTAGGGTTCCTCTTGAAGATAATGTTGTGATCATATGGATATTTATATCCAAGGTTTGCCTCAAGGTTTGTCATTGCTTCCCTAAATAAAATAGGACTCTCACCTCTTTAGGTTTGATGTAAAACTATTTGGAATAGAGAAGAATATATACTTCTTGAGTGGATCTCCTTGTTATAATTCCAATGTTGAAGTGGAATGAATAACATGAGGTTTCATGGTAGGATCATGGATTAGTTTTAAGACATGGAAAAGATAAGTGAAAATGGTTTCTTCATTTTATTGTTACTTGATTTACCATTGAATATATGTTCATATGTTATGGCAAATAATACCATATTATGATCTTTAATAAGATCAAGTGATTGATCCTTGATTAATATGTTATTGTGTTGGTTTTAGTTCCATTTGATCTAACCATTTAGATCAAATCATCTCTACCCCAAAACAAGGTTTTAAACAAAGTCACATTGAGGTTTATAGCGCTTGACTTGATGAGCTACTTCAATTCCACCAAGATCAAGTGAAACTTCAGTTATTGTGACTATTCTCTACTATTAAGAGCAAACTGGTGAATGCCTGGTGTCACATTTTCAGGATGGACAATAATACCCCCACGTCCTCAATTCATATTTCCTCCCTCAAACCACCCGGTCCGCACTCCTCAAAAATAGCTAACCATCTTATCTTATCTTATCTTGCTAATAGGAACAACTACCTTGATGGAGTTATCACAGTTTGACTCAATTTACCACACGCATATCATCATGGCAACCCATCGTTTCCGACTCTGGTGGCGTGGCATCGCCGCACCGATGGGTGGGACTGCCAGGCGCAAATCTGGAAGGTGTAGCAGTGCGAGTCGGCTTTCCCATGGTGCGTGCACGTCGCGGCCGCCGGTAGCTCTTTGGATGAACGGGGCGACTGAATTTTTTCGGCTCTTTGGATGGAGGAGGGAGGGAGTAGATCGAGGGTTAAGCAGCGACCATGGCGTGTGGTCTACCGCGTACGCCTCATTTGCCGTGCGCAAGAGAAATTGAGAAAAGAGATGAGAATAGCTGGAGACATAGATTTGGCTTGTGTGTTTACTGCTGCTGCCGCTGACTGCTAGCGCGCGTGTTTGTCTGCCAATTGCAAAGGTGTGTTTCCGCTTCGTCTTATTTTATCTCAGAATGAGCGCGTGTGCTTTCTTGTGTATGCCGCGGCTGCTAATTGCTATTGATGCTGCTTGCTAGCACGTACAGGAGTGTTAGATGTTGCTTTCCTGACTGCTGTAAAACTTTTTGTTTCCCAGCGCCTCAGGCCGGCAACCAGCGGGCCACGCCTCCATCCAACGGCACCGCGTTCAGGTTTTTTTGACATACGAAGTGTGTAGGATAACGTAGCATAGAAAACAAAAAAATTCCTACCGCGAACACGAAATCCAAGCCAAGATGCAATCTAGAAGACAGTAGCAACGAGGGGATTATCGAGTCTCAGCCTTGAAGAGATTCCAAAGCCTACAAGATGAGGCTCTTGTTGCTGCGGTAGACGTTCACTTGCCGCTTGCAAAGCGCGTAGAAGATCTTGATCACGGCGCCACGAACGGGCAGCACCTCCGTACTCGGTCACACGTTCGGTTGTTGATGAAGACGACGTCCACCTTCCAGCCAGCGCAGCGAAGTAGTAGCTCCTCTTGAATCCGACAGCACGACGGCGTGGTGTTGGTGGTGGTGGAGAAATCCGGCGGAGCTTCGCTAAGCGTGCGGGATGTGGTGGAGGAGAGAGAGCCGCTAGGGTTTGGGAGAGGGGGGGCGCGGCCTCAAGGGGTGCGGCCACCTTGGTGGTTGTTTGGGTGGCCGGCCCCCCCCCTTGGCTCCTCATTATATAGGTGGAAGCCCCAAGTGTTGGACTACAAGTCTCCGAATAAGACCCGAACCCAAAACCTTCCATGTGATAGGGAAACCTACCCAAGGTGGGAATCCCACTTGAGGTGGGATTCCCCCCATGTGAGGGTGGCCGGCCCCCTTGGGGAGTCCACTTGGGACTCCTCCCCTTAGGGTTGGCCGGCCATGGGAGGTGGAGTCCCTCCGGGACTCCTCCTTCCTTAGTTTTCTTCCGGACTTTTCTAGAACCTTCTAGAACCTTCCATAGAACCTTCCGAATCATTTTCAAACACATAAAATGACATCCTATATATGAATCTTATTCTCCGGACCATTCCGGAACTCCTCGTGATGTCCGGGATCTCATCCGGGACTCCGAACAAATATTCGAACTCCATTCCATATTCAAGTTCTACCATTTCAACATCCAACTTTAAGTGTGTCACCCTACGGTTCGGAACTATGCGACATGGTTGAGTACTCACTCCGACCAATAACCAATAGCGGGATCTGGAGATCCATAATGGCTCCCACATATTCAACGATGACTTTAGTGATCGAATGAACCATTCACATACGATACCAATTCCCTTTGTCACGCGATATTTTACTTGTCCGAGGTTTGATCATCGGTATCACACTATACCTTGTTCAACCTCGTCTCCTGACAAGTACTCTTTACTCGTACCGTGGTATGTGGTCTCTTATGAACTTATTCATATGCTTGCAAGACATTAGACGACATTCCACCGAGAGGGCCCAGAGTATATCTATCCGTCATCGGGATGGACAAATCCCACTGTTGATCCATATGCCTCAACTCATACTTTCCGGATACTTAATCCCACCTTTATAACCACCCATTTACGCAGTGGCGTTTGATGTAATCAAAGTACCTTTCCGGTATAAGAGATTTACATGATCTCATGGTCATAAGGACTAGGTAACTATGTATCGAAAGCTTATAGCAAAAAACTTAATGACGTGATCTTATGCTACGCTTAATTGGGTGTGTCCATTACATCATTCATACAATGATATAACATTGCTATTAATAACATCCAATGTTCATGATTATGAAACTAATCATCTATTAATCAACAAGCTAGTTAAGAGGCTTACTAGGGACTCATTTGTTGTTCACATAACACACATGTATCAATGTTTCGGTTAATACAATTATAGCATGGTATGTAAACATTATCATAAACACAAAGATATATTATAATAACCATTTTATTATTGCCTCTTGGGCATATCTCCAACAGTCTCCCACTTGCACTAGAGTCAATAATCTAGATTACATTGTAAGGTATTTAACACCCATGGCATTCTGGTGTTGGTCATACTTTGACCTAGGGAGAGCTTTAGTCAACGGTTCTGACACACTCAGAAACGTATGTATTTTGCAATTCATTTGCGTCTTCACGCATCACTCTTTTCCAAATGAGTCGGCATTAAATATGTTTGGTCTTCTGGTGGAACCTTAATTCCGCGGTCTGAAATATGTCACTAATATTGTCATACACAATATAGTTTCAAAGTTCTGACACTATCGGAACTACACCAAGTTCTCAAAGAACCTCTTGACTTAACATCCTCAGTCATTGTCAAAACAATGACATATTCTGCCTTCGTTTGTAGAATCCGTCACAATATTTAGAACTCTTCTAAATCTAGCATTGTGCTACCTTTTAAACAACACTTAGCCTAATTTTTGAGATTGAAATTTTATTTTTATATGTGACAAAACCAATATCGGTGCAACACCTTACAGCGATTTGTTTGTCATTTCTCCATACAAAACTATTTATATATCCTTGGTTCTTCTAAAGTACACAGGGATATTCTTACTGTTTGTCCAATGATCATCACATGAATCATTCTGGTATATGCTCCTAACATTTTAGAGCACAGGACATCTGATTGTGTACATATTAATTGTGATCTAAATCACTCATGTGTTTTTACTCATTGAGTGTCAGATACACTCAAGTTTTGTTAAAACTTCACATGACAAGAACATTTTCTTAATATTTCTATATTGAACTACTTCAATATCCTTTCTATGTACTTTGACTTAAATTTATTATGTGTTTCAATCTATCTTCATAGATCTTGACACTAAATATGTTTCAGTCCATATCCTTTCATTGAAGTTAATTCTCAATGAAACCTTTTATAATCAAGTATATAATTACATCATTTATAACCAACTATATGTATCTACATAAAGTATTATAAACATGTCTCAGCGCTCCCACTTAATTTCTTGCAAATGCAAGCCTCTTCATCGTTTCTGATGAAATCAAAAACTCTTTGACTATTTCATCCGGTGAAGATTCCAACTCCGTGATACTCACTTCATCCAATTGAAGTTCGTTTACCTATCTAGTATTCCACGGACTAGCAAAACAATTGGTTGTATCTTGTATACACCTTTAATACACACTTCTGTTAAGTAATGTATTTTGCCATCCTACTATCATATCTCATGAAAGAAATATGTAGCGATTACTAGAATAATCCACATAGACTATAAGCATTGCTATGGAAGATCTAATCTTATCGTAGTCAACTTTTTGAACTTTGTCATAAACAACTTTTCAACAAGTCGAGCTTATTCAAGGATATTCCATCCAAGTCCATCAATTTTATAGATCCGTTTACTTTCAAAAAGTATTTATCTATCTTGGATTTCATGGCGTATAGCCATTTTAACGGAGTCAGGGCCCATCATAACTTCTTTGTATGTAGTTGGTTTATCATTGTTCAAAAAACAATCCTTTGTTCACAAATCATTTATTTGATCACAAAGTAAACCATACCTACAAGGTTCAATAAGTACTTCGATCTCCATGACTATAACATTTTGTAGACATGGGAGCCATGATCATCGTGGCCGCTTCCGGAACCAATTCCGATGATGCGCTACTCTGATCATTATGCTCAGGTTCATAAACCTTATCAAGTTCTATTGTCCTCCCACTCAAATACTTCGCTAAAAACAATTTCTTGGAAATAAGTAAGAAACATCGACAAACACTTTTGTCTTTGTCTCCATAGTGGAAAGAATTCCCAATTAATTCTATCGTCGTGGTGAACAGACAGATGCCATAGGATGGCTTATCTTGGGGCCGAATGGACGCTAGAGGATTCGGGGGAGGGTTTGTGACTAGATGGACGAACTTCCGGATGCTTTCCTCAAGAACTTGGCCAAGGCCAGACAAGGACGAACTCGCTCTAGATCACCATGTTTATTGATCTCAACAGGTTACAGGTTTTTCTCTCTTCTGTGGATCGCGCGTATGAAAGAGGCTGCCCCCTCTCCTTATATAGGGGAGAGAGTGGCTTACAAGGCAAGAAACCCTAATGGCATCTTTGACTAGACAAACTACTTTACAAAGATACTTTATAAAGCTACTTTAATCACGGATGACGCCGGGGTCTTCTTTAAACATGGAGGCTGACGTCCTCCGGCTTCTTTGGCCGTCATCCTCCTCTTTGTCTTCAAGCCTTCGTTTAAAGCTACTTTGCTTAGCTCATTCTTGTCCTTTAGCTCCTGACGAAATCTTTGACCAGCCAGCCTACATGCCCTTCCTTCCGGTGCGCCGGTATCTTTCCTTCCTGGTTCCGGTATACCCCTCTTGGGGATACCGGCTTAGCTTTACTTAGCCAAAATCTATCTTCTTATTCCGGTATGAACATTAAACCGGTATCTTGAAGGGTGAGACCATCCGGTTTGGCATACCTTTGGCATACCGGGGGTCATCCCCCAACATTAGTCCCCGAAGCTGGTATAGTCTGGCGGATTCTATCCAACAGACCATGCCAGGTTTCTGTATCTTTGGATACCGGTTTAACTTTCTTAGTTCCTGGCTCAAATCCGGCATCTTTGCTCGGACTTACATTTTCTCTACTCGCAAGACATTTTCCGGCATCTTACTCTCCGGCATCTTGTCATTAAATATCTTCTCGATGAGGTCGAGAATATATCGGGTCCCGTGCCTGTCAGAGACATGCGCACTGTGACTGTTGCGCCAGTGTCAGGTGTCACTTCGCTCTGACCCCTGCGCGCCCATTTAATGCACCACTGCGGATCCCACTCACCGCTTCGGATCCCGTGTGTGCCTCCGTGTGGCCTCCCCTTTTTTCGCGTGTACCCCTCTGCCACGTGGTGATCTGCGGCGCGAACCGTCGCGGGCCGCGAGGCGAACCGCTGAGGCCCAGCGGTTTTCAGCCCACCTCCTCTCTCCTTTATAAGCACAACTGCCCCTTCTTCTTCCTCTTCTTCGCATTCCCCTATCTTCGCGCACAGTGCTCCTCGCCTCTGCGCCTCCGCCGCTCTCCGTTCGCCGTTGCTTGCTTGAGCTTCGCCGCCCGGCGAACTTACGCCGCGCCTCCGCCGGACCTCGTCGTACGGAGACCTTCTGCAGCACCTTCTTCGAGTGCGTTGCATTCTTGCTTCTTTGCGACCTTCTCCGCCTCGCCGTCGGCGGTGCTCGTCGGCGACCGCAGGTTCCTTCTTTCGCCGGTGAAAGCCTTCCTCAGCGACTGCGACGCTCAAGGTTAGTCCCAATCTTACTTTGCTCGCCATCTGCTTGCTTTTCAGATCTGGGGTCTACGGTGTTCTTATTTCCTCTTTTTCTTTGGTTTTCTTCTTACTCGTAGATCTTCACGCGGGGTCCAAGTGTGGGATTTCTGTTTCTTTCACCTTCCCATCCAATGTCTGACGAGGAATCTTCCTCCGCATCTTCTTCTTCCTCCGCATCTTCTTCTTCCTCCGTTAGACATCGTAGACCAACTCCCGGCGAATCTACAGCTTCAGATCCGATGGAGTCCGATTCCGGCAACCAGCAGGGATCCGGTAGCCACCAAGATTCCGGTAGCCACCAAGATTCCGGTAGCCATTTAGAACCCGGTAGCTTTAGCCAAGCATCTGGCAGCCACCTTGAAGCAAGTAGCTCTGGTGAAGCCTCGAGTAGCTCCAGCCAATCATCTGGCGAAGAGCCTTCCCCGATTACCCGCGGAGCCTGGATGGGCTCCAATGTTACTAAATACGAGATTGATTGGTTGTACCGGTCCCGCAGGATTCCGGAAGGAGTCACTTGCCGGATCCCTGATGACGAAATAGTACCGGACCCCCAGGCCGGTGAACGTGTTGTTTTTCTTGCTCACTTTGAGCGTGGCTTTGGCCTTCCTCCCTCCTCTTTTTTCCTGGATCTTCTAGATTTCTATAAACTTCAACCTCACCACCTTCCTGGCAACTCCATCTTTTATCTTTCTTGCTATGCCACCTTCATGGAGGCCTACATCGGCATTCGTCCCACACTTGAGACGTTTGCCCGCTTCTTTGCTCTTCGGATCAATTCCGTTCAGGGCTTAGATATCCCCAAGCCCAAACCTTGCGTGCAATGCGGATCTTGCATAATCAGCTCCCGTCAAGGGAGCCCCTTTTTTAAGTTCTCCGGCCTCGAGTCTTGCCGGTTATGGCAAGGGACGTTCTTTTATGTGAAGAACAACGGCGCCGCAGATCTCATTGGTCTGCCTCCTTTTGATCCGGCGCCGCCCGCAAAGACCAACTGGGGCTACAATCCGAAGGAGTCTCACAACGAGACCAACCGGATTATACGCTTCATGAGACAGAAGATGAAGGACACCGGCATCTGCTCCGACGATATTGTTCGCACCTTCATTTCGCGCCGGGTGCTTCCTCTGAAGCGCCGTGCGCATAGGATGAGCGAGATGTATGGCCCTGGCGATCCTACCAAGATCACAGGCCATCCCCTTAGCAAGAAGGACGTTGTTCTCAAGGCTAAGCAGATTTGCCAAACTGCTATGCCGTTTAACTGGGAATGGGGCCTCCTTCCCTTCAGCACCACTAACCCTCCAACCCAAGAAGTAAGGGATTATGCGACTGGGGTTGTTTTTGCCGGTGACTTTCTGCTCTTGCTAATCTTCTTTTTTCATGTTTTAGGCCAAGGACCGCTTCCCCCTCATTGAAGCAGAGCGGCGAGGAGCTTGCCGGAAACGCGCCCTCGACTCCTTCGACCCAGATCCTTACATCTTTTGGAAGGATCTGAAGATGGGCAAGACCCCGGCAGCGCGTCTGGGCCGGTCTCCGCCAAAGCCAACCGGGTCTTCTGATGACCTGACCATGCTTGAGGTATTTTCTTTTCCGGTTTCTTTTACTTTTCCACTATTGTTTTCCTCCGAATTGCTTCTTAGCCTTATTCAATTCATAGATCCACGAGCACGTGCCGCCCCTGCGCGCCGAGGCCGGCTCTGAGTTTGTGGACAAACTCATGGCCCAGGGCCAAAAGAACAAGCGGCCGGCATCTGATGACGGTTCCAGCCAGGCCCCTCCCTCCAAGCGCTTCCGGACTGAGCCCTTGGGGGAGAAGAAAGTGGGCATGCGCCGCTACGGGCGCAAGCAGATGCCAACTGCTTCCGGGTAAGTTTTTCATTTTCTGGCTTGCCTCTTTTTCGCCAAGTTCTTTTTCCGGTTGCTTTCTTCCAACCATCTTTCTTTCTTTTTCTCAGCCCTGCGCTCAAGCTCGGCCCA
Source organism: Lolium multiflorum (assembly GCA_030979885.1). NCBI lineage: Eukaryota > Viridiplantae > Streptophyta > Magnoliopsida > Poales > Poaceae > Lolium > Lolium multiflorum. Next base: position 134,414,235 of record CM061749.1, on the reverse strand, counting down.
AGGCCATCGGGCTCTGAAGGTTCCGCAAGGACTTCAACCCCTCCTCCTCGCTCAAGCCCGGCACCACCTGGTGCCGGTAACACCTCTGCCTCCCTTTCGGGAGGCACAACAAATTCGGGGCGTGCGGCCCCTTCATCATCAGATCACCGCACGGAGGAGGATCTTCCCTTCCTCCCAGAGAACCAGGATACCGGCACCAGCAATATCGGTGCCGGAGAAGAAGATGCTGCCGGGCGGGCGGAGCCTCCAGCTCCTCCCGTCCCTGAGAAAAAGACAACTTCCGCGCCGGAAAGTTCCAACCCGGGTGATGCGCCTATCGCTCCCCCTTCTCCACGAACCATCCTCATGCCGCCGCCAGGTGCTCCTAGCGCCAAGCCCTCCGTGGCCGCTCCTACGGCGCCACCGCCCAGGACTTCCAGGCTCATCAAGGGGAAGGCGACGGCCCCCAGCGCCCCTTCTGCCGGCCAGCAGCCTCTGGTGTTGCATGTCTCCAAAGCCGCCAGGGATACTGCCACTAAGGCCACCGGTCTTCTTGGCCGTATCACTGAGTTCAAGCGCAGAGGCCAGGATCTGGGGCATATTCTGCCCTACGCCCAGAAGTGGAACGCCGCGGACGTGACTCCGGCGACCCGCGGCTTGGGCAAGGACAGGCTGCCGGCACCTGATCCAGTTGGGGATCGGTCTTCCGAAGAGCACTTCACGCGGCTCCGCTGCGCCGTGAAAGAGCTTGACAGCGCGTGGTACGATGCCACGAACAACCTGATGGTACGTTCTACTAACTTTTCTCAATTGTTACCGGTTTCCTTACTTCCGGATTTGTTCTATCTTTTAGTTTCATGCCGGTTTCTCTCCTGTCTATCTTCCCAGTCCCCGAGTTTTGTGGTGAAAGCGCAGCTTTTAGGACAAAACTTGAACTTGAAAACTTAGCGCGAAACCGGCACTGCCAGCCCCCGAGTTTCGGGTTGAATACCTTGTTCTCAACGCCAAACTTATCTTAGAACACGCGAAACCGGCACTGCCAGTCCCCGAGTTTCGGGTTAAGAACTTTGTTCTTAGCGCGAAACTTATCTTAGAACGCGCGAAACCGGCACTGCCAGTCCCCGAGTTTCGGGTTAAGAACTTTGTTCTTAGCGTGAAACTTTATTAACCTCTTTTTCTTTGAACAGCTCACGGCTGACGCTCGGAAGGCCCTCTTTGAGGAGCTCTTATGGGAGCATCGGGAGCTCTCTGAGGCACACGATAAGTGCCAAGGTAAGTTTTTGTTCTGCCGGCGTCTTTCTTACCAGAATCTTTTTTCCTTCTAACATTCGCAATTTCTGCTTGACAGTGATCCCGGAAGCTTCCATTGATGCCCTCAAGGAGCAGCTCGCCACCGCCCAACGTACAACTTTCTCTTTTTCTCCTGCTAACTTGGTTTCACTTTCAACGTTACGAACACATTCTTGTTTACACCTTCTTTTCTGTGTTGCAGGGGAGAAGGACCAGCTCATTAAACAGCATCAGGAGGAGCTGAGCGCCCAGAAGACCAGCTACCAGGAGCTCAAGTCCCAGCTCATCCAGCTAGGTCTTGACCATGCCAAGGTCCTCAAAGCCGCTGAAGCTGATGCAGCGGCCAAGATGAACGAGGCTCTGGAGGACGCCAGCAATGCCACCGTGGTGTTGCGAGCTGAGCTGGAGGAGCTGGCCAAGGCCCGGAAAGGTGCCGAGGAGAAAGCCGCGCGGCTGGAGGAGGAGCACAAGGAATGCAACCAGCTGATCCTGCAAACTGACGCACTTGCCTATCGTGAGTCCATTTTTTCTCCGACCCCATTTTCTTTTCGCTATCTTTTCTTCCGGTCTCTTTTACTTCCGGATTCGTTTTCTTCCGGATTCTTTTCCTTAGCCCTTTTTCTTTGCACAGGCCTCTTTCCGGACTCCCAGACGCATGCTATCAAGAAGGTTAACGCCCGTCGCACTACCCAGGGCCAGGCGAATCTTGCCGTGCCATGGACGCCCAACGACCATCTGGTCGCGCTTAACGCGCGGGTGTCTCATATGCGCGCCATAGATCGCAATTTATCTGACATCCCTGATGTAGCTACCCAGCTCTTCAGGACCTTTTGGCCTGGCGAGGAGGTGCCGGACACTTTTTCCCTTATCAGTGATCGTCTCAAGGGCGCCGGCAGGAGGATCCGCGAGTGGCAGTGCTCCGCTGCCCGCGCTGGAGCAGACTCTGCCCTCCGCGTCGCTTGTTCCTGGTACCCGGAGCTCGACCTGGATGCCCTCACCGGAGTGCGCGAAGGCGCGGAAACCGATCTGGACCCGATTCTTACCGCTAAGCGGCAGGATCGCGCGTACCGTATCGCGGAGTACGCCGAAATGCGCACCTTCATCCCTCCCCCTCCTGGCGTCCAAGATTATCTTGATGAGGAGGAAGATGAAGCCGAGGAGGAGCCTCTAGACGACGCTGGTGCTGGCGACGCTCCTCCGGAAGCCCCTGCTGCCTGATTATCTACCTTGAGATTTACCTGCTATGCTGTTTGGCCCTGCGTGCCTCAAAACAATGTTCTGTTAAATTCTGCCCCGGTATGCCGGGGCCTATGATGTAAAACTTTAAGTCTGCTTGTGGTTGACGTACAACATTTTGTGCCGGTAAGTTATACCGGTAGCTAATTATCTTAAGTTTGCCTTAGCATTTTTGCGTTTGGTTCTGCTTTTATCCTGCACTTGCAAAGATTTCCAAATTGTTTCTGCATCCAATTCGATGCACACTTGGTTCTTTTGCCTTGCCTTCTGGGCGTTCTTTGGCGTATGAGCACAAGGTTCTTTCACCAAATAAGCATTTTCTTGAACTTAGAAATAATTCGAAATTTTGCAAAAAACCGGTATAACCGGGGTTAGTTAAATTTTTCCGGATTGTTCTTTCCCGGTTTCCCTCTCCACAGTTCATGTGCTTATCCCCTACCGGTTTACCTTGCTTGCCATGAAGCCAAGTTATGGACGACAGCAGAGTCGAAGACTCCGGTAGGGTTTAGCACACTACTAAACCGGAAAGAAAAAACGTTCAATAAGCAACCGGCAACAGAAAAAATAAACATGTTTCATGCAACTTAATAAGGCAAGTCCCCGAGATTCATTCGAGGTTCCGACATCTTTTTATTCATAGCAATTAAGGTACAAAAAAGGAACTCTTACAGCACCACTTCAAGAGTAGAAAGGACGCAACAAAGCTACATTCCATGGGCGTTTGGTCTCCTCTCCTGACTTGTCCGCCTTCCCTTTCTTCCATTCCTGTGCATCAATTAGGTAATAGGCATCATTGTGGAGAGCCTTGCTCACAATGAAAGGTCCTTCCCATGGGGGGGACAGCTTGTGCCTGCCTTCAGTGCGCTGCACCAGGCGTAGCACCAGGTCTCATTCTCGGAACACCCTCGGGTTTACCTTTCGGCTATGATAGCGTCGGAGGTTTTGCTGGTAAATGGCTGTTCTCGCCAGAGCTAGTTCTCTTGCTTCTTCTAGCAAGTCCACATCATTTTCCCGGGCCTCCTTTACCTCTTCTTCGGTATAGAGCTGCACCCTTGGGGAATCATGGAGAATGTCGGTTGGTATGACCGCTTCTGCTCCATAAACCATGAAGAATGGTGTGTATCCGGTAGACCGGTTCGGAGTTGTTCTTAGACTCCACAGCACTGACGGTAGCTCATCGATCCAACATCCCGGCGATTTTTCCATTGCATCAATGAGTCTTGGTTTGATACCGGAAAGTACCAAAGCATTTGTTCTCTCAACTTGGCCATTGCCTTGCGGGTGCGCCACCGAGCACAAATCCAACCGGATGTTCTTGTCTTCACAAAATCTTTTGAACTCTCCTTGGGCAAAGTTGGTGCCATTGTCAGTTATGATACTGTGTGGGTATCCATACCGCAGAATTATATCTTTCAGGAATTTTACCGCTGTGTGGCCATCACATTTTGCGATAGGCTTCACTTCCAGCCACTTGGTGAACTTATCCACCATTACCAAGATGTGGGTCATGTTTCCCCTTGCAGTTTTGAACGGTCCAACCATGTCCAGGCACCAAACAGCGAAAGGCCAAGTTAGCGGTATGGTTTTTAAGCCGGATGCTGGGGTATGGTTTTGCTTAGCGTACCTCTGGCAGCCATTGCATTTCCTTACCAAATCCTCAGCGTTATCTAAGGCTGTGGGCCAGTAGAATCCATGCCGGAACACCTTTGCTACAAACGCCCTTGAAGAAGCGTGGTGCCCGCATTCTCCTCGATGAATTTCCTCAAGCATTTCTCTTCCCTCTTCCGGCTCCACACATCTTTGGAGGACACCGGTAACACTTCTCTTGTATACCTCGCCATTGATGATGGTGTAAGCTTTGGACCTTCTCTGTATCCTTCTTGATTCATTTTCGTCAACCGGCAAGGTGCCGTTGATCAGGAATTCCTTAATAGGTTCGACCCAAGATGGTGCCTTTCTAACCACAAACACCGGCATGTCTATGTCCATGCTATCCACAAGCATTGCCTCTTCCGGCATGGGTGTCGCAGTCCCCGAGTTTACCGGTACAGTCCCCGAGTTTGCCGGAGTAGTCCCCGAGTTTGCCGGAGTAGTCCCCGGGTTTCCTTCGTCAATCTCCATTGGCACCACATGTGATTCCGGTACGAAAATTGATTCCGACTCCGGACTTGGCTTGATTGATGGAACTCTCAAGTGCGCCAGAGCTATTCCGGGAGGAATTTCTTGCCTGGACGAACCTAGCTTGGATAAAGTATCCGCAGCCTCATTTTCTGCGCGCGGCACATGGTGAAATTCACATCCTTCGAAGAAGCCGGCAATATTTTGCACATGGAACCGGTATGAGGCCATGTTGGCATCTTTTGCATCCCAATCTCCGGAACACTGTTGCACCACAAGGTCTGAATCACCATAGCAAATGATCCTGAGTGCCCCGATTTCTTTTGCAACCTTGAGCCCATGTATCAGAGCTTCGTACTCAGCGACATTGTTTGATGCCCTGAAGTGTACTTGTAAAACATACCGGAGGTGATCTCCCTTAGGCGAGGTGAGTACCACACCGGCACCCAGTCCTTCCTTGAGTTTGGATCCATCAAAGTGCATCTTCCAGTATTCTATTTTGTGCTCTGGCGGCTTGTATTGTATCTCCGCCCAATCGACCAAGAAATCAGCTAAAGCTTGCGATTTTATGGCATCTCTTCTTTCATACACCGGTACATATGGTGATAGCTGAATTGCCCATTTTGCAATCCGGCCGCTGGCATCCTTGTTGCCCATGATATCGGAGATGGGTGCCTCACTCACCACCTTCATGGGGTGCTCCTCAAAGTAATGCTTGAGCTTCGTGGCGGCCATAAACACGCCATAAGTCATTTTTTGGAAGTGTGGGTAGTTTTGTTTTGATGAGGAGAGCACCTCGCTCAGGTAGTATACCGGCCTCTGGACGGTTTTTCCTTCCTCTTCTCTTTCCACTACAACCACAACACTAACCACCCGGTTCGTTGCCGCTATATAAAGCAACATAGGCTCTCTTTCCAAGGGCGAGGCCAAAATTGGGGCCGTTACGAGCATGTTTTTCAATTCTTTAAACGCTGCGTCTGCCTGTGTGGTCCAGACGAAAGTATCCGATTTTTTCATCAAAGCATAGAGTGGCAAGGCCTTTTCTCCTAGCCTGCTTATGAACCGGCTTAGCGATGCCAAGCTTCCGGTAAACTTTTGCACATCTTTCAGTTCTCGTGGGATAGTCATTCTTTCTATCGCCCGGATCTTTACCGGATTGACCTCAATGCCCCGGCTTGACACAAGGAAACCAAGCAGCTTGCCGGCAGGGACACCAAAGGTGCACTTCGCCGGATTGAGTTTCATCCGGAACCGCCTTAGGTTATCAAATGTTTGCCGGATGTCATCGATTAAGGTATCTTTTACTTTAGTTTTTATCACAATGTCATCCACATAAACTTGCACATTTTTTCTGATTTGATCAAACAAGCATTTTTGCATACAGCGCTGGTACGTTGCACCAGCGTTGCGCAAACCAAAAGGCATTGTAACATAGCAATAAGCCCCGTGCGGGGTAATGAACGCAGTTTTTATTTGATCTTCTTTTTCAGAGGGATTTGGTGGAAGCCGGAATACGCATCCAGGAATGACAACAACTCACACCCAGCAGTAGAATCAATCACTTGATCAATTCGGGGCAAAGGGAAAGGATCTCTTGGGCAAGCTTTGTTGAGGTTGGTGTAGTCGATGCACATGCGCCACACCTTTGCAAGTTTTGCCTCTAGGTTCTCATATTTTTTCTTTTCGACCATCACCGGCTTAGCATCTTTCCGGACGTTTAGAGAGTGCTCAGCCAGCTCCCTCGGAACACCTACCAAGTCATCAGTAGACCAGGCAAAGATATTCCGATTCTCACGGAGGAAGCTGACGAGCGCGCTTTCCTATGCTTGACTGAGGCCGGCACCGATACGAACGGTGCGCTCTGGGTAAGCCGGATCCAGCACAATGCTCTTTGTCTCATTTGTCGGCTTGAATGTCGGTGAGTCCAAGTTTCCACTCATTGCCGCTAAGCTCAACTTCGAGGACTGAGCCAGCGCAACAGCAGTTTGCATTCTTTTCTTTTCTTCCGCTATCACCAGTGATTCTGCCAGGTTTGATCCGGCGGAAGCAGTTTCCATTGAGACTTTATAGTTTCCCACCACAGTCAAGGGTCCACGAGGTGCCGGCATCTTCATCTTGAGGTAAGCCGTATGAGTTGATGCCATGAAAGCTGCCAATGCCGGTCTCCCCAACAAGGCATGGTAGGGGCTATCTAAGTCCACCACCTCAAACTCAATGTTCTCAACACGACAATTGTCACGTCCTCCAAACGACACATCCACCCGAACTTTTCCTATCGGGGCGCAGGACAAACCGGGAACAATCCCATGGAAAGTTGTGTGAGTTGGCTGCAGCATATTCTCCGTTATGCCCAGCGTACGCATGGTGTGCTTGTACATGATGTTTATGCTGCTACCATTGTCTATCAGCACCTTGCTGAACTTTACTCGAGTTTCCGGCCCCTTCATGATTGGGTCCACAACGAGAGCGTATCCACCCGGATTCGGCATGATTTTGGGGTGATCCTTGAACGACCATGTTATCTCCTGATCTGACCACAGCATGTATTTGGGTACTGCCGGCATCACGGCGTTCACTTCCATGGAACGGCGATGCACGCTCTGCCTGTCGGTTGGCTCAGTGACAAAGACAACCATGCACAAGTGTGGGTCTTCGTAAACATTCCGGCCTAAAGGTGCCGGTGGAGGTGGTTGGTCACGATTCTCTTCCACCCGGTTAACTTGCTGGTATTGCTGCCTGTTTGGTTGTGGCTGAACCGGTAGAGCATTTGCTCCAGTGAGTGGTGGTGGAGGTGGTAACTGCTGTTGTTGCTGCATGGGGCCCCCTGGCGCCTGCGCATCTTTTACCGCTCCCTTTTGCATCAAGAACTTGGTCCAAGAACAATCCTTCGTCAAGTGGTTCGACGGGTGATCCGGGTTCGGCGTGTGCCACCGGCAAGGTTGGTCCATGGCGGCTTCCATGGTGTATTTCACAGGCTCTTGCCAGTTCTTTTTCTGGCCCCAGGGTTTCTTTTCTACCCATTGCTTCTTAGGACCTGCCCATGGCTGAGATCCGGTTTTCTGTCTCTGACTGCCGCTGGCGTCATAATTTTCCTGGCAGCAAACTTGCTGTGATGCATATCTTCGATCCGGGAAATCTTCCCTTCTTTTGTTATTCCGGTTATCCCGGTACTGCTGTTGATGCAGATTCGACTGCTCCGGCTCAGCTTGCACTGCCGGCTGCATTGGGTCTCCCAATGCATAGCTATCTGCCACACGTATCATTTCCGCCAAGGTTGTGGGCATGCTTCTCTGCAGCCTTTGCCACAAAGGTGATCCTCTCCGGCATCCTTGACTGAACCAAGCAATGGCTTGTGCCTCAATCACTCCTTCACATGTATTTCTCATTGAGTTCCACCGGGTGAGATAATCCCGGTCTGTTTCTCCTGCACGCTGTTGGCACAGCGCAAGCTGTTGGGGCCGGTTTGGCCTTTTGTAGGTACTGCTGAAGTTGTTCACAAATGCTTCCTCAAAGTCCAACCATCCGTTAATGCTTCCTGCCGGCAAATTGTTAAGCCAAATCCTCGCAGGTCCCACGAGGTAGGACGGTATGATTCTTACCGCCCAACGCCGGTTTACTCCACCACCTGCCACATAAATAGCTGTGACATAATCTGCCAGCCAGTCTTCCGGCTTGGTCGTACCATCGTACGTTCTTGTGTCCCGAGGCAACTGGAAGTTGCGTACCGGTGGTTCTTCTCTCATGATTCGTGGGCCAAAACACCTTGGGCCAGGAGGTCCCTCACATTCAACTATCGCAGAAAGATGTACCCTGTCCAACCTGTGCCTCGCAAACATCTTTCCCCCAGGCGTTCCCCCAAAGGGTTCCGGTGGACTCTTGTTCGTTCCACCTCGGAATCTGATTCGTCATACTCTTCCGGTTCCGCGGCTCTTGCCTGCCGGTACCCTGGCGGTGGCATTTCTTCATCCACGTATGCCACCCTTGCGGCTCGATAATTTTGCCCGGTTTCGTATCTACCGGCATGATTGTTTCCGGCATAGCCTCCCTTGGCGTAGCCCCGATCTGCCCCTTGGCTTTTTCTACCGGCATCATGTTGCCCGGCTTTTTGCTTTCCGGCAAGAACTGGATCATACACAGTCATCTGCCGTGCGTTCTTTTCTCTTTCCCTTCTTTTGTCCGGATGAGGGGACGATGCCTGCCCCTGGGACTTGCTTCCGGCATTCTTTGTTGAACGCGCGGATTTTGAGGCCACTGCCTCGTTCAGCTTAGCCAGCTGCTCAGCATTTTGCTGCTCAATGGTTTTCAACAGCTCTTTTACACGTTCTTGCTGCTTTGCCAACTCGTCACCGGAAAGAGATTCACATAACTCTACTGCAGCTTTAGCGGCTTTTATAGTTTTATCCGGACTACTGTACTTAGGCTTTTCTACGATGCTTACAGATACAGATGCACTCTTGCCGGTAAGAACTTCTTTGCGCAAATCCTGATCTAGATTGCGAGCCTTAAGCCGGTTTTCCGGCATCCTAGCAGCATGAGCACTAACTGAAGCAAAGCCATGGGCAGCATTGTACTCACGTAGGGTTAGGTTCAGCTCGCGCTGCGCCCGGATGATGTCGGCGCCACCGGTAAGCAGGGTCTTGCGCGTGGCCTCCAGCTCCTCCTGAGCCTTTGCCGGGTCGATGTTCTGCGCGATGGGCGTGGCCAGCGTGTGCATCGCCGCTTGAAGAGGTGTTGCCGGTGGTGCTGATGATGCTCCCGCGACGCCGGCGTCACGCTCCAGCGGTGGTTTTGCCGCGCGGGTCGATGCCGCACGTTCATCTCCTTGCTCCACAGCTCCCTTGCCGGTGTTGACCGCACCAGCCAACATGACCTCCACGCTGCCGGCGGCGCGCCAGCACACAGCCATCTTGGCGGATCCGGCGCCATCAGCACCGGCGATAGGCGCTGGCGCACAGGGACGGTGCCGAAATAGACGCGGATGATGCCGAACTCGATGGTGCGGCCGTTCTGCGGGAACTTGCCGTCGTTGGCGAAGCAGCCAGCGTTATCGTTGATGAAGTCCATGTTGTAGATGCGTTGCATGAGCGCGGACACCGTGCGCTCGCCGTTGATGTCGAGGATGCCCGCCCGAATATGAACTCCAGCAAGCGCCACTTCATGCCCCACGGTGGGCGCCAACTGTCGTCGTGGTGAACAGACAGATGCCATAGGATGGCTTATCTTGGGGCCGAATGGACGCTAGAGGATTCGGGGGAGGGTTTGTGACTAGATGGACGAACTTCCGGATGCTTTCCTCAAGAACTTGGCCAAGGCCAGAGGTAGAAGAAGAAAGACACAAGGACGAACTCGCTCTAGATCACCATGTTTATTGATCTCAACAGGTTACAGGTTTTTCTCTCTCTGTGGATCGCGCGTATGAAAGAGGCTGCCCCCTCTCCTTATATAGGGGAGAGGGTGGCTTACAAGGCAAGAAACCCTAATGGCATCTTTGACTAGACAAACTACTTTACAAAGATACTTTATAAAGCTACTTTAATCACGGATGACGCCGGGGTCTTCTTTAAACATGGAGGCTGACGTCCTCCGGCTTCTTTGGCCGTCATCCTCCTCTTTGTCTTCAAGCCTTCGTTTAAAGCTACTTTGCTTAGCTCATTCTTGTCCTTTAGCTCCCGACGGAATCTTTGACCAGCCAGCCGACATGCCCTTCCTTCCGGTGCGCCGGTATCTTTCCTTCCTGGTTCCGGTATACCCCTCTTGGGGATACCGGCTTAGCTTTACTTAGCCAAACTCTATCTTCTTATTCCGGTATGAACATTAAACCGGTATCTTGAAGGGTGAGACCATCCGGTTTGGCATACCTTTGGCATACCGGGGGTCATCCCCCCAACAAATTCTTTGGGATAACCAACAAAGACATTCATCCGATTTTGGTTTACCTTATGCTATGCATACCAAAATTTAAGAAAGGACTATTAGGGTTCATACCCATGCCATAACTCGTATGGTGTCATTTCAACGGATCATGATGATGCTCTATTCAGTGTAAAAGCGGTAGTCTCTAAAGCATAATCCACAAAAATATAATGGCATCAATATTTTATCTCATCATTGATCCAACAAGGTTTGGATACATCTCTCGGATATTCCATCATCACTATGATACTCCAAGAAACGTGAGTTGTAGAACAACTTCATAACTCTCTTAGATGTTTGCTAAAACTCGTAATTCAAATATTTCCACTATGATCCAATCATAGATATTTGATTTTTCTATTACGATGATTTCCACTTCATGCTGAAATTTATTTGAATCCATTCAAACGTTTCAAACTTCTTCCTTATCGAATATATCCACATATATATACTCAATTCATTGTTGGAAGTTTTCATGAAGTAGAAGAATCTCCCGCACACAACTATGCCCAGTGAACCACATACATCATCATATATGTTTTCACTAAGTTAGTTTCCCGTTCAACTCTTGGCCTATGAACGGTATTTCAGTCATTCTCTTTAGAAAAGATTTGCAAGCGCCAAATGATTCAAAAATCGAATGACTCCAAAAATCCATTTGCATGGAGTTCCTTCATGCGTTCCTCTCTAACATGACCTAAATGGCGGTTCCACAAATAAGTGGAATTCAAATCATTTGCATTATGGCATTTTAGCGTCAGTGTTATGTATGTGTGTTTCACCATTAAGATTTATAATAACTTATCCATCGTACATGGAGTAATGTCATAATAAAAAACAACTCATTGTTTTTATTTGACCAGAGCAAATAACAATTATTAAGTTCTTTATTATAAATTCTAAGGGCTAGATAGAATGCCAACGACGAACATAATAACATTTTATTTTTGTTCCAGAAGTGCATTTCTATCATATTCCTTGTCAGTCACTTAGGCCATTGTATTCTTGTATTGCGTTGCTTTGTATGACACTTCATACCAACCAATATGGTACTAATACCCAAGAATTTCATTGTGTGATCAAACTAGGAATACAACCATAACATGTATATCATTTATATACACCTGAGCTAGACTTTCTAGTCTTTTCTTTTCTTCTTGCCAAAATATCTTTTGTAGTTTCTCTTTTAGCTTTCCTCATTATTCAGAAAAAAACTTCCCTCAATAACTTCTAGGTTTGTTGGTCAAATACCAATAACCTTGAGGTTCTTACTTTGAAGTTGATCATCATATGACAAGTGTTTCAGATTTCACTATTAGTAACTTTGTAATATGATGAACAATTTCACTCATAATTTTATCCATTATATCATGACGACTTTCCGAGACCATGTCTGTACATGTTAGGCTCGTAAAGTTTTAACCTTGGTATTCGCATGTGCAAATCTGGCTTGCACCCGTTGTATGCACACGTAGAATCTATCACACCCGATCATCACGTGATGCTTCGAAACGACGAGTCTTAGCAACGGTGCATACTAAGGACGATAACTTCATGGATATGCGAATATTATTAGTGCCCCAATAGTTGGAGGATTGTGACGCCTGGCGTCTTCAACCTTCATACATTCCCATAAAACTTATGAGTTTATGTAGTCTCACCAAATTTATATTCTATCATCTTGCAATAAGGTCTTAGATATCACATATATCTCATACCTTGATTATTTCTGAAAACTAAATTTTCAGCTCCTTACTTTTCAAACAGATTTGAACTTCAAGTTTCACGGAGACAAGATAACTTTAGGTACTAATTGAAACCATAGCTCTTTGAATCAACAATGTGAGGTTTACTAAAAGTTTGCAATAGGACTTAATCAATTCTTGATTCTTTAACAATACGGTACCAATCCGTAAAGTTTCTTGTCAGATTTTAACAGTATTTCTATCTCAATAACAAGACTAGCGCTTGGTAGAAAACGGATGCCAATACTACAAAATTAATTCAAAATACTACTCAGACTATGTTTATGATAATTAGTTCATGTTTTAATCTAATTACTAATGAACTCCCACTTAATACAACATCCCTCATAGTTGTTAAGTGGTACACGATCCAAATCCACTACATCAAAACCGATCATCACGTGAGATGATGTAGCTTCAATGGTGAACATCAACATGTTGATCATATCATCCATATGACTCGTGTTCAACCTTTCGGTTTCCGTTGTCCCGAGGCCATGTCTGTACATGCTAGGCTCGTCAAGCAAACCCAAGTATTCCGCGTGTGCAACATGGCTTACACCCGTTGTATGTGAACGTTGAGTCTATCACATCCGATCATCACGAGATGCTTCGAAACGACGAACTATATCAACGGTGCATACGAGGGGAGAACACTTTATTATCTTGATATTAATGTGAGGGATCATCTTATAATGCTACCGTCGCGTTCTAAGCAAAATAAGATGCATAAAGGATTAACATCACATGCAATTCATATGTGATATGATATGGCCCTTTAGTCTTTGCGCCTTCGATCTTCATCTCCAAAGCACGGACATGATCTCCATCATCAACGGGCATGATCTCCATCATCGTCGGCGTAGCGTCAAGGTCCATGGCGCCGTCTTCATGATTGTTCACCTCATGTAGCAACTATTGCAACTACTTTGAAATACTACTCAACATGAAATTTAAAGACAACCATAAGGCTCCTGCCGGTTGCCACAATACAATAATGATCATCTCATACATATTCATCATCACATCATGGCCATATCACATCACCAAACCCTGCAAAAACAAGTTAGACGCCTCTAATTTGGTTTGCATATTTTACGTGGTTTAGGGTTTTCGAGAGATATCTAATCTACCTACGAACATCAACCACAACGGTGATACTAGTGTTGTCAATAGAAGAGTAAATTGAATCTTCACTATAGTAGGAGAGACAGACACCCGCAAAGCCAATTATGCAATACAAGTTGCATGTCGAACGTGGAGCAAGTCTCATGAACGCGGTCATGTAAAGTTAGCCCGAGCCGCTTCATCCCACCATGGCACAAAGATGCAAAGTACTCGAACTAAAGACAACATAAGCATCAACGCCCACAAAACAATTGTGTTCTACTCGTGCAACCATCTATGCATAAACATGGCTCTGATACCACTGTAGGATAACGTAGCATAGAAAACAAAATTTTTCCTACCGCGAACACGAAATCCAAGCCAAGATGCAATCTAGAAGACAGTAGCAGGGGATTATCGAGTCTCACCCTTGAAGAGATTCCAAAGCCTACAAGATGAGGCTCTTGTTGCTGCGGTAGACGTTCACTTGCCGCTTGCAAAAGCGCGTAGAAGATCTTGATCACGACGCCACGAACAGGCATCACCTCCGTACTCGGTCACACGTTCGGTTGTTGATGAAGACGACGTCCACCTCCCGTTCCAGCGGGCAGCGGAAGTAGTAGCTCCTCTTGAATCCGACAGAACGACGGCGTGGTGTCGGTGGTGGTGGAAAAATCCGGCGGAGCTTCGCTAAGCGTGCGGGATGTGGTGGAGGAGAGAGAGCCGCTAGGGTTTGGGAGAGGGGGGGGGGGCGCCGGCCTCAAGGGGTGCGGCCACCTTGGTGGTTGTTTGGGTGGCCGGCCCCCTCCCCTTGGCTCCTCATTATATAGGTGGAAGCTCCAAGTGTTGGACTACAAGTCTCCGAATAAGACCCGAACCCAAAACCTTCCATGTGATAGGGAAACCTACCCAAGGTGGGAATCCCACTTGAGGTGGGATTCCCCCTTCCATGTGGGGGGGTGGCCGGCCCCCTTGGGGAGTCCACTTGGGACTCCTCCCCCTTAGGGTGGCCGGCCATGGGAGGTGGAGTCCCTCCGGGACTCCTCCTTCCTTTGTTTCTTCCGGACTTTTCTAGAACCTTCTAGAACCTTCCATAGAACCTTCCGAATCATTTTCAAACACATAAAATGACATCCTATATATGAATCTTATTCTCCGGACCATTCCGGAACTCCTCGTGATGTCCGGGATCTCATCCGGGACTCCGAACAAATATTCGAACTCCATTCCATATTCAAGTTCTACCATTTCAACATCCAACTTTAAGTGTGTCACCCTACGGTTCGCGAACTATGCGGACATGGTTGAGTACTCACTCCGACCAATAACCAATAGCGGGATCTGGAGATCCATAATGGCTCCCACATATTCAACGATGACTTTAGTGATCGAATGAACCATTCACATACGATACCAATTCCCTTTGTCACGCGATATTTTACTTGTCCGAGGTTTGATCATCGGTATCACACTATACCTTGTTCAACCTCGTCTCTGACAAGTACTCTTTACTCGTACCGTGGTATGTGGTCTCTTATGAACTTATTCATATGCTTGCAAGACATTAGACGACATCCCACCGAGAGGGCCCAGAGTATATCTATCCGTCATCGGGATGGACAAATCCCACTGTTGATCCATATGCCTCAACTCATACTTTTCGGATACTTAATCCCACCTTTATAACCACCCATTTACGCAGTGGCGTTTGATGTAATCAAAGTACCTTTCCGGTATAAGTGATTTACATGATCTCATGGTCATAAGGACTAGGTAACTATGTATCGAAAGCTTATAGCAAAAAACTTAATGACGTGATCTTATGCTACGCTTAATTGGGTGTGTCCATTACATCATTCATACAATGATATAACATTGTTATTAATAACATCCAATGTTCATGATTATGAAACTAATCATCTATTAATCAACAAGCTAGTTAAGAGGCTTACTAGGGACTCATTTGTTGTTCACATAACACACATGTATCAATGTTTCGGTTAATACAATTATAGCATGGTATGTAAACATTATCATAAACACAAAGATATATTATAATAACCATTTTATTATTGCCTCTTGGGCATATCTCCAACAAAGTGGTGATCCTATTACTGCTTTGTTGACTTCTGTCATGTCTTTGGATACTTCACCGTTCAGATCATGTGGTGATCTTGCTTAGCTTATGTAAGTAATTAGTCTGAGATGTTTGATTTATTGAGATTGCAGATCCGATATTTTTTTCTCTCCCCTGAAGTCTCCGATCTGTTTATTTGTTCTATAATTGCTTTTGGATTCTGTATTTTCCTGTTTTTATTACCGATGTATTCATGGATCTTGGATCCCCCAAAATCTGTTTTGCTTGTTTGTTAATATATGCAGAATCTGTGATATATTCATGATAACCTGTGACCGTGGAACATGATTGTAGCCTGATGTAAATTTCTGACGTGGAGAGGGCTCACGTTGGTCCATGCATCTTATTTATCTACTTCATGTTGCAGAAAATTCTTGTTCATATACTCCATTATATTTATTGAGCCAATCGTTCTTGTTCAAACAGATTTTTTTTGTTGAAGGGAATCTCAAGAACAAATGCTTCAGATCCAAATGTCAATGGATGGTTTGTTCTGAATAAAACTTTTGTTTAATCTCCATATGTGTAAATCGTGTTGGAATTCTGTATCATTTTTTATGGGTAATATCAGAAATTAATTTCGTATCATATAAAAAATATGGCAATGTCAGAAATAAATTTCTATCATATGAATTTTTTTGTTGTGCCATGAGAATGGGAAAGAGCGGAGAAAAATGAACGGTAAAGTTTGTGTATTATAAACCAATTTTACGGTTCAAACTGATCTATTGAATGATTCTGGTTCATGCCTGATACGTCCAATTTGCATCACTATTTCGTATCATAATTTGCTGTTATTCATTGATATATTTCATATTGGGACACAATACTTATGTTATTTCATCTATTTTGCATGTTTCATCATTATTGGAGGATCAAGCACCGGAGCCAGGATTCTGCTGGAAAAAGCACCGTCGAACGCAATATTTCGGAAGATCAACTGTGGAAGGAAATTACACGTAAATTCCTATTTTTCCAGATGACGAAGGAAGCCGAAGGGGGAGCCAGTGGACCCAAGGTGCGCCAGACAACAGGCGGTGCGGCCCATGGCCGCCGCCTTGTTGTGTGGGGGCCCCACAGCCCCTCTCGCCTCCTTTTCTTCGCGTACTCCTTCGTCCCGAAAACCTAAGCCACAGAGGGTACCTCGCGAAGAGTTACAGCCGCCTCTGCGGGGCGGAGAACACCAGAGAGAAAAGAGCTCTCGGCGGGCAGGAATCCGCCGGGGAAATTCCCTCCCGGAGGGGGAAATCGACGCCATCGCCATCGCCATCGAGCTGGACATCATCTCCACCATCATCATCATCATCTCCACCATCTACACCGCCATCACCACCGCTGCACCTCGTCACCGCTGTAACGATTTGGGTTGGATCTTGATTGTTTGATAGGGGAAACTCTCCCGGTGTTGATTTCTACTTGTTATTGATGCTATTGAGTGAAACCATAGAACCAAGGTTTATGTTCAGATTGTTATTCATCACCATATCACCTCTGATTGTATTCCATATGATGTCTCGTGAGTAGTTCGTTTAGTTCTTGAGGACATGGGTGAAGTCTAAATGTTAGTAGTGAACTATGGTTGAGTAATATTCAATGTTATGATATTTAAGTTGTGGTGTCATTCTTCTAGTGGTGTCGTGTGAACGTCGACTACACGATACTTCACCATTTATGGGCCTAGGGGAGTGCATCTTGTATTCGGTTGGTAATTGCGGGGTTGCCGGAGTGACAGAAACCTGAGCCCCCGTTGGTATATCGATGCAAGAGGGATCGCAGGATCTCAGAGTTTAAGGCTGTGGTTAGATTTATCTTAATTACTTTCTTGTAGTTACGGATGCTTGCAAGGGGTATAATCACAAGTATGTATTAGTCCTAGGAAGGGCGGTGCATTAGCATAGGTTCACCCACACAACACTTATCAAAACAATGAAGATTAATTAGCTGTATGAAGCGAAAGCACTAGACTAAAATCCCCGTGTGTCCTCAAGAACGTTTGGTCATTATAAGTAAAAAACCGGCTTGTCCTTTGTGCTAAAAAGGATTGGGCCACTCGCTGCAATTATTTCTCTCGCATTTTACTTACTCGTACTTTATTCATCTGTTACATCAAAACCCCTTGAATACTTGTCTGTGAGCATTTACAGTGAATCCTTCATCGAAAACACCTTCTGCTCCTCGTTGGGATCGACATTCTTACTTATCAAAGATACTACGATACACCCCCTATACTTGTGGGTCATCAAGACTATTTTCTGGCGCCGTTGCCGGGGAGTGAAGCGCTATTGGTAAGTGGAATTGGTAAGGAAAACCTTTACTATTTGTGCTGATTTTATTTCTGCCTGCTGCTATAAGTCATTATGGAGAGATCTTCTCTTCAATTTCTATTTGGGAAATCTACTACTACTGCAACGGTAGTGGATGAGGCGCCAGGTGAGGAAGTGATACCATATAAAATACCTATGAAAATTATTGAACGTGTTATGGATAACCGCTATGAAGGGGATGGAACTGTTCATCCTGGTGATCATTTACTGTTTTTACATGAATTATGCGGGTTATTCAAATGTGCAGGTATTGCTATGAATGAAGTTAGAAAGAAACTATTCACTATATCGCTGTCTGGTAAAGCGGCGCATTGGTATAAATTGCTGAAGAATGGTGATTCTCTTGATTGGGAGGACATTGTGCCTTTATTTTATTCCAAATTTTATCCTCCAAGTGAAATTCACAAGGATCGGAACCGCATATATAATTTCTGGCCTCATGATGGAGAGAGTATTGCCCAAGCTTGGGGGAGATTGAAGTCTTTAATGCTCAAATGCCCCATTCATGAGCTTCCTGGTAATGTTATTATTGATAATTTCTATGCAAGACTTTCTTTTCAAGACAAGACCTTGCTGGATACTTCTTGTTCTGGATCATTTACACGCAACAAAGAAGAGTTTAAAAGGGGCCTTCTTGATCGGATCCAGGAGAATACTGAAGGATGGGAGAACGACAAAGATAGAGAGTCAGGTATTATCTTTGATTATAAATGCATTGAAGTTTTTATGGATACTGATAAATTTCGTAATATGAGTGCTATTTATGGTCTTGATTCCCAAGTTGTTGCAAATCTTTACAAAGCTTTTGCCTCTCACTATGAATTGCCTAAGAAGAATTTTGATAAGTATCATGAACCGTATAAAGATAAAGTTGATTCATCTGTAAACAAATGTGTAGTGATTGAAACTGTTGATCATGTTATTCCTGAAGCTTATATTGAAAAAACTCCTTTCCCTGCTAAAATGAAAGAGTATTCTGTTATATCTAGTGTGGTTAATAAAAGTGAAAAGAAACCTATAGAACCTGAAGAACAAATTAAGGTTGAACCTGCTGTTGCAATAGTTAAAGATCTTGTGACTGAAAATGTGGAGGATGGTCATATTATTTTCTGTGAAGATGCTTCTAATATTGTTTCACATCCTAATAAACACAAACAAGTTAGTGTTCCTATGCTATCTGTTAGAAATTGTGATCATTGCTATTATGGTTTATGTGATATTGGTGCAAGTGTTAGTGCTATTCCTTATGAGCTTTATACGGAGATTATGCACGAAATTGATTCTTGTGAACTTGAAGATATTGATGTGGTTATTCAGCTGGCTAATAGAGAAACTATTTCTCCAATTGGTATTGTTCGAGATGTGGAAGTTCTATGTGGTAAGATTAAATATCCTGCTGACTTTTTGGTACTTGGTTCTGCTGCTAGTGATCATTGTCCTATCATTTTTGGTAGACCTTTTCTAAATACTTGTGGAGCTATTATAGATTGCAAGAAAGAGAAAATTTTGACTAAATTTGCTGGTGAATCTTATGAGTTTAACTTCTCTAAATTTACCAAAACTCCTTATAAAGCTGATTTGCCTAGTGATGATTTTAAAATGGAGCAGTGTGCATCTATTGTTCTTGTTCCTAATAATCCTTTGCAGCAACATTTGGAGAATAGCGAGAGTGAAGTTTTTAGGAAAGAAAGAGATGAGCTTGAGGAAATTTTTCTTCGCCAACCTATTCTCAAGCATGATTTACCGGTGGAAGATTTGGGTACAACACCGCCACCAAAGGAAGATCCTGTTTTTGATTTAAAGCCTTTACCTGATAATCTTAAATATGCTCATATTGATGATAAGAAAATATATCCTGTTATTATTAGTTCTAAGCTTTCAGAGATTGAGGAAGAAAGGTTATTGGAAATATTGAAGAAACACCGAGGAGCTATTGGCTACACTCTTGATGATTTGAAAGGGATTTCTCCTTCTATTTGCCAACATGCTATCAATATGGAAGATGATGCAAAGCCTGTTGTTGAACATCAGCGTCGTCTAATTCCGAAGATGAAGGAGGTGGTAAGGAATGAGGTATTAAAACTTCTTGAAGCTGGTATTATATATCCTATTGCTGATAGTAGATGGGTTAGTCATGTGCATTGCGTTCCTAAGAAAGGAGGAATGACTGTTGTGCCTAATGAAAATGATGAGCTCATCCCTCAAAGAGTAGTTGTAGGGTATAGAATGTGCATTGATTTTCGAAAAGTTAATAAAGTTACTAAGAAAGATCATTACCCTTTACCATTTATTGATCAAATGCTAGAAAGGTTGTCTAAAAATACTCATTTTTGCTTTCTTGATGGTTATTCTGGGTTTTCACAAATTGCTGTTAAAGCTAAAGATCAAGAGAAAACCACGTTCACTTGTCCTTATGGAACTTATGCTTATAGGCGTATGCCTTTTGGTTTATGTAATGCTCCTGCTACTTTTCAAAGATGCATGTCTGCTATTTTTCATGGCTTTTGCGAGAGTATTGTAGAGGTGTTCATGGATGATTTTTCTGTCTATGGGAATTCTTTTGATAATTGCTTGCGAAACCTCGATAAAGTTTTGCAGAGATGTGAAGAAACTAACCTTGTTCTTAATTGGGAGAAATGCCACTTTATGGTTAATGAAGGAATTGTATTGGGACATAAAATTTCCGAGAGAGGTATTGAAGTTGATAGAGCTAAAGTTGAAGCGATTGAGAAGATGCCCTATCCGAGGGATGTTAAAGGTATTCGTAGTGTTCTTGGTCATGCTGGGTTTTATAGGAGATTTATTAAAGATTTCTCTAAAATTTCAAAGCCTCTTACTTATCTTCTTCAAAAAGATGTACCTTTTGTTTTTGATGATGATTGTAAGGAAGCTTTTGAAACTCTAAAGAAAGCCTTAACAACTGCTCCTGTAGTTGAACCTCCTGATTGGAATTTGCCTTTTGAAATTATATGTGATGCTAGTGATTTTGCTGTAGGCGCTGTCCTTGGACAACGAGTAGATAAAAAATTAAATGTTATTCATTATGCTAGTAAGAATCTTGATGCTGCTCAAAGAAATTATGCTACAACTGAAAAGGAATTGTTAGCTGTAGTCTTTGCTTGTGGCAAGTTTAGACCCTATATTGTAGATTCAAAAGTCACGATTCATACTGATCATGCTGCAATTAGATATCTTATGACAAAGAAAGATGCTAAGCCAAGGCTTATTAGATGGGTACTTCTTTTGCAAGAATTTGATTTACATATTATAGATAGGAAAGGTGCTGATAATCCTGTTGCTGATAATTTGTCTAGATTGGAAAATATTGCTTATGATCCTGTTCCTGTTAATGATAGTTTTCCAAATGAACAATTGGCTGTAATAAAGGTGAGCACGCGAGAGAGCCCTTGGTATGCTGATTATGCTAACTTTATTGTTTCGAAGTATTTGCCTCCAACCTTTTCAGCTCAGCAAAGGAGGAAATTCTTTTATGATTTGAGGCATTATTTTTGGGATGACCCACACTTATATAAAGAAGGAGTAGATGGTATTATGCGAAGATGTGTTCCTGAATATGAACAACAAGAGATATTGAGTAAATGCCATGGTAGTGTTTATGGAGGACATCACGCTGGAGATAGAACCGCACAAAAGGTTCTACAATCAGGTTTTTATTGGCCAACACTTTTCAAAGATGCAAGGAAGTTTATCTTATCTTGTGATGAATGTCAAAGAGTTGGTAATATCTCTAGACGCAATGAAATGCCTATGAATTATACTCTTGTTATTGAACCATTCGATTGTTGGGGATTCGACTTCATGGGTCCTTTCCCTTCTTCGGAAGGTAACACTCATATACTTGTCCCTGTTGATTATGTTACTAAATGGGTAGAAGCTATACCCACAAAAAGTGCTGATGGTGAGACTTCTTTAAAAATGCTTTTAGATATTATTTTTCCTAGATTTGGAGTACCTAGATATATTATGACTGATGGAGGTTCTCATTTTATTCATGGAGGTTTTAGAAAAACTCTTGCTAAGTATGGTATTAATCATAGAATTGCTTCCGCTTATCACCCTCAAACTAGTGGTCAAGTAGAATTATCAAATAGAGAGATTAAATCTATTTTGGGAAAGACCGTTAATAAATCTAGAAAGAATTGGGCTAGTAAATTGAAGGAAGCACTATGGGCTTATAGAACTGCTTATAAAAATCCTATGGGAATGTCACCTTATAAAATGGTTTATGGAAAAGCTTGTCATTTACCTTTAGAACTAGAGCACAAAGCTTATTGGGCTGTTAGAGAACTAAATAAAGATCCGAAACTAGCCGGTAATAAGAGGTTGTTGCAATTAAGTTCTCTAGATGAATGGAGAAGTGAAGCTTATGAAAATGCTAAACTCTTTAAAGAAAAAGTTAAGAAATGGCATGATAGAAGGATCATCAAAAGAGAGTTTAATATTGGGGATAAAGTCCTATTGTATCGGTCTCGTCTCAGATTCTTTGCAGGGAAATTACTCTCGAAATGGGAAGGACCATATGTTGTTGAGGAGGTGTATCGTTCAGGAGCAATAAAAATTAGCTCTCTCCAAGGCAATGCTACGCAAGTGGTGAATGGACAAAGACTCAAGCATTATATCTCGGGTGATTCTTATAATGTTGATGTTGATATTATTCAAGTGGAAACACCGGAGGCTTTCATCAAAGGACAAATTGACAGTCCGCCAGAACTCGACTTTGAATAGGTAACAGTACAGGTAATAAAAAGTCCGCGTTTAGCTTTCCGAACAATATTTCTGCTGTTTTTGGAAAATATGAAAAATTACGGGATCGAAACGGAGTGGAAGAGACGCGCGAGGGCCCGTCACCATAGGCCGGCGCGGGCCCCACCCTAGCCGCGCCGCCCTATGGGGACAGCCCCTCGGCGTCCCTTTTCCACTCGTTTTCGGCCTGGAACCTTCCTTTTATCGTAAAAATATTTGCTATATAATCCCCCGGACCCCTGGAGGTCCGTATATCGTTCTCTCGTCGTGTTTTGTTTCGAGCTGTTTTCTGCCAGATTTGTTTTGATCTAGAAGCACCATGGTCTCCAACAACAAGGACAAGGGACCTTTGGAGGAAGATATTCAAGACCCGGAACTGAAGGAAGAAGTCGCGAGTGAGGATGAGGAAGAAGTGGAGGAGGTTCCGCGAGTACACCAGCGTGCCACCATTGCAAGCATTGGCGTGATATCAAATCCATCCAACACCAAGAGGAGTGCACGAATCGCTACCGGAGGAGCAGTTCCACGTCATTACTTGGCTCCAAGGACATCTTCTCCGGGCAATTACCGCCCTTTCCGCAACCTAATCTACGATCGTCAAACTGAAAAGACCCCAAAGGTAGTGTTGCCAAGTGGTTGGGATATAGATCGTTCTAACATTGCAGGAGAGATGAAATCTGAAGCTGAAGGATGGGGAAACAACTCTAGGAGTTGGGACTCACCACCTGACATGATTATGAGCCGCGTTGAGCACAACTCAGAGTTGATTCGCAACCTCACCTATGAGATTGAAGATTTAAAGGAGCTTGTTAAGAAGCTTGTCGAGAAGAATCCATCACCATCATCACCGAAGGAGTAATTCATCATCGGTATTGGCATCCCCTTGGTTTGTTCCAAGCTTGGGGAGTGCCGCGGTATCACATCATCACTACCTTTATCTTTTACTATCAAGTAGTGTCATATCATGAGTAGGGAAGTTATCATATGGAATAGTATGCAATGTGGAAGTATCTCTCTAGGTTGGTTATCTATGTATCCGTTGGTGTGAGTTATCGTTATGGAATATTAATGAGAAGTCTTATCATTTACTTTTTGCACACCTTATTTTAGTTTGCAATCTCCATTATATGATTACTCTTGACATTAGTATTGATATCACTTTGGGAGCATCAAGTAAATCTATTTGGTTTTGGCAAACTTAGCATTGGTCAATAGCAACAATACCCTGATGTTTAAATAGAAGAGAGAAATACACTTAGATATATTACTCTATTATCTTTATGCTAATGAGTTTAGTATTCTGAAGTTAAAATTGCTTGTGCTTATGAGAAAGATGCATGATTGTTCTATCATATGTATATTTGTTTGTTTCCCTCAACCTTTATGCTTGCTATCAAACCTTGCTAGCCAAAGACCTGTATTGAGAGGGAATGCTTCTCATACATCCATAACCTTAGACCAAACCTATGCCAATTGTGTCCACCATACCTACCTACTAGATGGTATTTTCTGCCATTCCAAGTAAATACTTCATGTGCTACCTTTAAATAATTCAAACTATACTACTCCTTATTTGTGTCAATGTTTTATAGCTCATGAGGAAGTATGTGGTGTTTTATCTTTCAATCTTGTTGGGCGAACTTTCACCAATGGACTAGTGGCACATCCGCTTATCCAATAATTTTGCAATAAGAGCTGGCAACGGGGTTCCCAGCCCCAATTAATAACTTTCATTAATAATTCTCTTCACATGTTTTGCCCTGATTTATCAGTAAGCAACTTAATTTTGCAATAGACACTCCTCCATGGTATGTGAATGTTGGAAGGCACCCGAGGATTCGGTTAGCCATGGATTGAGAAAGCCAAGGTTGGGGGAGTGTCATCCTTAATAAAACTAAAATACATGTGTAAACAAAAGAGAAGGGGATGATCTACCTTGCTGGTAGAGATGCCGTCCCTCATGGGAGCCGCTCTTGGAAGGTTCGTTTGGCAAGGGGGTTAGAGTGCCCGCTACCATTCGTTGACAACAACAAACACCGCTCAAAATCTTACTTTTATGCTCTTTATATGATTTCAAAACTTGAAAAGCTCTAGCACATGATTTAATCCCTGCTTCCCTCTGCGAAGGGCTTATCTTTTACTTTTATGTTGAGTCAGTAAACCTATTTCCCTCTATCTCAAGCAAGCAATTGAGTTGTTGTGAACCAACCATTTATGCTATGATTCAGTTAATCATGTCTTTTATACTTTCTTGTTTAGTACAAATTTTATCTAAATGAATATGACTTTGAAGTTATCAATGATTATGAGAAGATTGTATGTTTGAGAACGAAAACCCTGCTATATAGATTCTAATATGAAAGCTTTGCTTATTAAATAAGAACAATCCGTTAGTAGTTCTCTGACCAAGAACAAAGTTTGTCATAACCATCTATGATTTCCTATGCACCTTTATTTGTGATCTCTCTTTACTTATTTCAAGTTGAGTTATATAAAGAGAATGTTTACTAGAATGTCTTGTGTGAATCAATATGATGCTTCTTGTCCGTATTTTATTTATCGACTCTTCACTCCATAAACATGTGGTCTTGTTTATTGAGCTCAGTTTCGCTTGGGGACAAGCGAGGTCTAAGCTTGGGGGGAGTTGATACGTCCAATTTGCATCACTATTTCGTATCATAATTTGCTGTTATTCATTGATATATTTCATATTGGGACACAATACTTATGTTATTTCATCTATTTTGCATGTTTCATCATTATTGGAGGATCAAGCACCGGAGCCAGGATTCTGAAAAAGCACCGTCGAACGCAATATTTCGGAAGATCAACTGTGGAAGGAAATTACACGTAAATTCCTATTTTTCCAGATGACGAAGGAAGCCGAAGGGGGAGCTGGACCCAAGGTGGGCCCAGACAACAGGCGGCGCGGCCCATGGCGGCCGCGCCACCTGTTGTGTGGGGGCCCCACAGCCCCTCTCGCCTCCTTTTCTTCGCGTACTCCTTCGTCCCGAAAACCTAAGCCACGAGAGGGTACCTCGCGAAGAGTTACAGCCGCCTCTGCGGGCGGAGAACACCAGAGAGAAAAGAGCTCTCCGGCGGGCAGGAATCCGGGAAATTCCCTCCGGAGGGGGAAATCGACGCCATCGCCGTCGCCATCGAGCTGGACATCATCTCCACCATCATCATCATCTCCACCATCTACACCGCCATCACCACCGCTGCACCTCGTCACCGCTGTAACGATTTGGGTTGGATCTTGATTGTTTGATAGGGGAAACTCTCCCGGTGTTGATTTCTACTTGTTATTGATGCTATTGAGTGAAACCATAGAACCAAGGTTTATGTTCAGATTGTTATTCATCACCATATCACCTCTGATTGTATTCCATATGATGTCTCGTGAGTAGTTCGTTTAGTTCTTGAGGACATGGGTGAAGTCTAAATGTTAGTAGTGAACTATGGTTGAGTAATATTCAATGTTATGATATTTAAGTTGTGGTGTCATTCTTCTAGTGGTGTCGTGTGAACGTCGACTACACGATACTTCACCATTTATGGGCCTAGGGGAGTGCATCTTGTATTCGGTTGCTAATTGCGGGGTTGCCGGAGTGACAACCTGAGCCCCCGTTGGTATATCGATGCAAGAGGGATCGCAGGATCTCAGAGTTTAAGGCTGTGGTTAGATTTATCTTAATTACTTTCTTGTAGTTGCGGATGCTTGCAAGGGGTATAATCACAAGTATGTATATATTAGTCCTAGGAAGGGCGGTGCATTAGCATAGGTTCACCCACACAACACTTATCAAAACAATGAAGATTAATTAGCTGTATGAAGCGAAAGCACTAGACTAAAATCCCCGTGTGTCCTCAAGAACGTTTGGTCATTATAAGTAAACAAACCGGCTTGTCCTTTGTGCTAAAAAGGATTGGGCCACTCGCTGCAATTATTTCTCTCGCATTTTACTTACTCGTACTTTATTCATCTGTTACATCAAAACCCCTTGAATACTTGTCTGTGAGCATTTACAGTGAATCCTTCATCGAAACTGCTTGTCAACACCTTCTGCTCCTCGTTGGGATCGACATTCTTACTTATCGAATATACTACGATACACCCCCTATACTTGTGGGTCATCAATGCCATATTAATTTCCCATTCTATCCTGGACAGAACTACATCGAGGTCGACCTTGTTTTTGCTTATAGTCAGGTCACCGAAACTATCCATTTGTGGTAAAGGAATATTTCCAAAAATAGTAATAGTGGGCCCGCGTGGGAACCAAAGGAAAGCACGGGCAACTCTTCAACGGCGGAGTAACAACCGTGCGGCTGATGGAGGAGTGGTTTAGCTCCGGAGGGCGGGGAGGTCGGCAGCCTGAACCGTCCGCCGAATGGCAGGGAGGCCGGCAGCCGAAACCGTGCGCCGGGGGGTGTGGAGGCCGACGGTGAGTGGCTCGGCGCCGGAGGATGGGATGGACGTGAGAGAGCTAGCCGTGGACGGGCGCCAAACAGCGAGTGACCTTGGCGGCGTGTGTGGCCACAGGCGGCATGAGTAACCCATGCGGTGGTGTCGGGAGAATGTGAAATTGGGAAAAGTTTGTTATTTTAAAATTAAAATTGGGGAAATTTGGGTGAGGAAGAAAGCAGGATTGTCCGACTTTTCTCAGTACTCCAATACCAACAAGCACTGACATGTGGTTTTCTGTGGTTATCATTACAAAAAAATTATTATCATCCTAATGACCAAGAGATAATAATATTTTCCATTTATTTGCAAAAAAATGTTTGGTTACTTAGTATTTTCTTTTATGCTTTCATGCGATAAATGATTTGTTCATCCAATTTGCACCGGGAGTACTTTATGTTCACATTCTTATATTTTTATGAAAATAAAACTTCATGCTAACTCGATAGATTGATTGTGCAGGATGGCTACGAGTTGACAAAGAGATTTTTGATACACATACTCAAGTACCTTGCTAATGACATTGAAAATAACATACATGATGTTGTGCGAGCATATGTTATTCACGATCAAGAGAGCATGGATTTAATAAATAATATAAGAAATAATATGTCGGTCTTGTTGCCTTTTATAATTATTACACTAAATTATGTGATATGATCTTATGATATTTTAAATATTATGTGGTTATTTTTATGTACTTAAATGTTTTTGCGCATCATTTACACTTGTAATATTTGTGAAACTACATAAAGTAGAGATCCATGTAATATTGTGACTGGCATAAGGTAGGGAGCCGTGGCGAAGCACGGGCATTCCACTAGTTTACTTTAAAGCGCGAAAATTCCCCGGATTTTCTATGCATGAATGCAATGCATACATCTGTTTCCTCTATTTTTATAACCCCAAATACTGGGATATTACAGTCTCTACCCCTTAAACTAAACTTCGTCCTCGAAGTTTGATCTCTCTCACGTTTCGGAGTGTAGATCTGACTTGTGCAGACTACAAATTTTCTCGAACTCCGTGATGATCTCTCTTGATATAATTGTATATATCCCTTGTCCAGATTCTTCCTGGAATCCATGAGTGTCTATCTCTGAACCATGGCTTCTTACTTCAATTCCATGATTTTTTTGATTATTATAATCTTGCTTTCTTTCTCATTGAAGATTCAATGATTGGGACTTCATCTGGTGCTGCTAGTGTTTAACTGAAGGTTAATTTGATAACATACTCCTAATTGGTAAAATAGGTCTTTGTTTTCCCTTACTACCAAAACTGCAATAATGGTACTTAGTAAGGTACTTACCATGGAAATGGTCTTGATGGTTTATTTCACTATGAATGGATTAGACTCATTTAGTCTATCCAATCATGGATTATAGTTGATACCTATAACTCTTTTGGTTCATTTAGGTTCCATGAAAGGAATCTTTCGAATAGTCTTTGATTCTGGTATGGTCAAACTCCTTCGGTCTTTGGCCTATTTGAGCTGTATTTGGTCTATGGTATTTCCTTCATCCAACTTCATTAAACTTAACTTACTTGAGCCTTCGTACTTCTGGGTAAATATTACTCACTTGCTCAAGTTATAGTCCACTTCTTACTTCCTCGAGGTATAAACATCGGCTTCTAGTCTGACATCCTTCTGAAAGTAGTGTTTAACAACCTTATGAAAATAAGATTGAACTTCCTCTCGGTTCAGACCTTCTTCTTCTATCTGGATCAAAGTATTGAGTCATTGTACATCCAACTCAATTTTTACTCTACCCCTTGGAGTTTTCTTATGGTTTTCCAATCCTTTTTCTTCCAACCATTGGACTTATGGTGTCACATCCCGAAATTTTCTAAATTTTGGAATGTAAAATAAAAATAAGTTTAATGCTTGATTGTGTTAACTTGATTGAAAATTCACAAAGAATTAAAACTTTTTAAATTTATTTACAAGTTAATTCCAAAATAATGTTTTCAAAGACTTTTGGTTTTAAAGTGTTTTCAAAATCAAACATATAGGCCAAATGTATATAATGATTATTTTATTTTCACAAAGAGATATTAAAAAGGTTTTTGCAAAACATAGAGTTTTCATAAAACTTGGTTTTCAAAAGACTTTCCAACAATACTTTATTTTGTTCGGAGGTTTTGAAAACTTATAAAGTATTTTATTTGAGAAAATATTAAACCCAAAAAGGCACTATAGCCACATAGACATGTATGTCAACTTTTGGTTTTATAAAGTTTATATTTTTGTCCCAAATTTAATCTCATATTGAAGCATTTTTCATAACGAATTCAACGGTACCTTATTTGCATTTTTTCGATTTTATTTGAAGCCCCAAAATGTATTTCCAATTTTCAAATAAAGAGGAGCGGCCAGGCCGAACGGCCCACCCAGCTCGCCACAGCCCGCCCCGGCCTAGCACCGCCCGTGCGGCAGCCAGCTCCCCGCCGCCCAACCGCCCCAGGCCGCCCCGGGCCATCTCCACCCGGCCACGGCCTCACCCAGCCCAGCTCCCGCGCCAGCTTCCGCCGCCACGGCACAACGCGCGCTGCCTCCTTTTGCATTGCTTTTTAGTCCCACATCGGCTTTTTGAGTAGTATTGCTTCAGCCAATACCCTATATAAAGACCCAAGGGCAGCCCCAAGAGCACACAAGGCGCCCGACGCCTCTCCCTCTCTCTGCGCGCTGCCATACAAAGGCGTGGCGCAAACGCAGCTGCGTGACGCAAACGCAGCTGTTCGCGACGCAACATCCGTAACGTTATACGGGGAACGCTGCCACCCAACGCAACCCTCATCGGTAATAATTTTATTCCCGCTCTTTTTACGTAAATTTTTGTACGTAACTTCGTAATTTTATTTCCTTAGATCTACACCTCTGTTTAGAATAGTAGTTCTTCCGTTAAGTTTCTAATTAGATCCTCTACAACTTTCATGTAGGAAGTTTTTCCATCCGAGCAACTTGTTCGGACAACTTTTCGTACACCATTAGAACTATAACCACTGCTGTCTAGTTTTGTAAAATTCATATCTTATGTTCTATCCGTCGGTTTTCGACAAACCCTATACCGTTGGAATCAGCAAATCACGTAGATCATGTTAGATATGTTGCGTGGCCGTTTCGCCCACTTTATTTTTGTGTTACCTCTTTGTTCCGCAACATTATCTATGAAACAAATTTTACAAACTTTTTCCGAGAGATTTTTTTGGCGATACGCTTGTAATGGAATTTTTTACAACTTCCGTGTAGAAAAGTCTTCCATCCGGAAAACTTCTTCTAATGACTTTTCACGAAAAGTGTAGTCATGTGACTGGCTTCGACATAGTTCATTTAGCCAAATTGATCCTTATGATCATATCTATCTTCCAGAACCAGTTATAATTCTTTATCTTGTTCACAGATAATACATAGCTTACCTCTGGTTGTCTAGTTCATGTTATTCAAATAACAATTGAGTTATTTGAGTAAAGTGTGACATGTTCTAGTTTAGATTTCTACCTTGCTTTAGTGGGTGGAGATACTCTACCCCATATCACATGTGATGAACCATTGTTATACATTAGGCTCCACAAGCCAAATCCCGATATCATTCATGCCATTCAACCCTTCCACTTAGTTCGAACCTATTCAAACTTTCAAATGAGTTACTTGGGTAGTTCAATATATTATTAGTTTATATCCAATGCTATGTGTGACCTTGTGCTACTTTGATAAGTGTTGTCACACTATGTCAATTGCATAAGTCATGTTTCATAGTACTCCATCCAATAGCACCACTATCCAAAATATTTGAATCACCTTGCAAATATTCAAATTCAACCTTGTGGATTTGAGTATGTTCATTATAGAATTAATTCTATGATTCCTTTCAATATGACTCCTTCTACAAAAGTAAACCTTATGATCTTATCATTACCCATCTACCAAATCCATTTAGATATTACACCTTGAACCAATATCCTTACTACCTTAGTACCATAGAGCGATTTCCGATTTTGTCTTGTTTGATTTTGTTGTTGCTGTTGAATGGTGTGTTTATGTTGTGCTATATTCTATGTTATAGTTTGTACGGAGAGGCACGTATTTTGATTAAGAGAAGTGAACGCGCTTCGACTACCAAAAAGGCAAGTGACATTCAAATCCTACTTATTTTAATTATGCATTAGTGTTTTGAAACTAGTATGCATGGTAGGATTTTGTTTTCCAAAGAAAAGTATTATGCTATGCTTAGATCCTAGTAGTGTGTAGCTACCTCTTAAACACAACTTGCTAGGATTGTCAGAAGTGATTTAAAAAAAATGATGTCAATGCTTTGTTTCACTTGTTGGTTAAAGTGTTGTTTGAAAAATTGAAAGTTAATAACCTTAATGAAACACCTGGGTGGAATTGGTGTGGCTTTGGGTTATGTTGAGTGGCTACCTGGGGCTACATACCTGGTAGTGAAAACCATGGTATGTGGTGGTGACCTGGGGGTGAGTACACTTGTGGTTGGCCACCCAGGATTAAAGAGATTATTATGTCTGCCATGTTTTAGATAGCTTCCAGTGCAACCACAATACAATATGGGCTCTGTCTTGGCTAAGTACTTAGTGGGAAACCTTGCCTAGGGTACCGCCAGAGGGTGGAATTTTGGGTACGGGCGGATCCGGTAGGTGGAGGGGCTACTAAGGAAAAGCTTCGTAATGACCTCGTCCTGGCCTTAATGAAGTTAAAGAATTTTGGCAAAAAGGCTTGGTTGTGAATTGTGGGTAAAGAGCGCAACCTCTCGAGAGTTAAACCTAAGATCTTAGCCGTGTCCCCGTTTATGGACAATTTGAGCTTCTAGGCAAGGAATGTACGGAAGGATCTCATCACCTTTTCTGAATGATTAAAAATTTGTGTAGAAACAATCACAGGACGGGATTTTCCCAGGGCTACATACCTGGCAGTGAAAACCATGGTATGTGGTGGTGACCTGAGGTTTATCCTAGTTGAGTGGCCCCAGGGCTACATACCTGGCAGTGAAAACCATGGTATGTGGTGGTGACCTGGGAGTCATCTCGACTTAGTGCCCCTTTTTGTAAAAATCTTTTTCAAGGGTTACAAAATGTTTTGTTTTGAAATACATAGGATAAAATTGGCTTTATGCAAATTGTGCCTAAACTCCACTAGCCAAATATCATGTAGATAGTCATGCCTAAAAACTGCCACCATATAAGTGTCATTTGCCAGTACATCATTGTACTGACCTCCATTCGTGGGGCTGCATATTCAAACGTGCAGGATTTTCTGAGGAGAAGTACATGGTAGGATCTCGAGTCTACATTCCAACATGACTGCCTGTGGCACATGAAGATGATGAAGGCTCATTGATGATTTACTTTCCGCTGTGTATGTTCTGAATATTGTTGAGCTAGTCCATGTGACTATGCAATTTGTAAGTTTTTACATTACCCTTTGGATCAACGATGTAGTAATTTGATACTATTGCAATGATTACTATATTTTGTAATGTGTGTGCTATCAGTGATCCCGGGAATAGCACTATACACAGGTATCTTGCCTTTATTAAAAGGTAGGGTGCTACATATGGTTAGAATATTGGTCTAGGTCTAGTTTATGGTTTGTACTTTTCTAAAAGTCTTGCGAAGAATATCTGTGGTGTATCCACTCAATTGTGGACATCCAATGTGAATCCTTCGACTAAATGATTGCAGGTCATAATTATTTGGCTGACAAAATTTTATTTATTCACAACTTCTTGGTACGAATAATCCAATTATGGACTACTTGATAACAATTGTGGCTATTTGTTATCTAAAATTGGACTCTATTATAGGTTTTGACCAATTGGTCAGGACATCTTCTACTGTATCTCGCAGTATTGATTCTATACCAACTGTGGTCTTCTGATACCAACTGTGGTCTTTTTACATCTGCTATGGTTTCATAGGTCATCTTCCTTTTTCGAGGTTTTATTTTTGCAAGAAAACCACTAGCTGACACTATGAATATAGTATCCTAAGTGATTTCCCATGCATTCCCTCTTTTATAATGACTATGGTTCTACTTCTACTTCTCCATAATCACCATATTTCTCATCTTCATGCTTCTCTTGTACTAAAGTACTCCTCTGTTGAGGTAAAGCATAAGTTTTGGATAGGTACTTCCTTCTGAGTATTGTGGTTACTTCCCACAACTTTGCTTCCTTCTTCTGACGAATCTTCCTCTTGTCTTCCCAATCTTCAGAATTCGTCACTTCCTCACACGAATGCCATTACCCTCTAGATCGATAACATCAAGTAAGAACTCGATATTGCAACATGCATTTGCATATCAAAGTCAAACTTCATGTATGGATCTAGTCAAACAATGAAAATTTAATAAAATCCAAGAAGATTCAGCTTTGTGTTTATAATACACACCATCATAAGCCTGAATATAATAGTTGAGTAAGACATCTCTAAACATCAGGCTCTGATGTGTAGTATATAACACCACATAAGATAGGTTTATATCGTGATACTTAGCACAGATATGTGGATTTCTACTATTTGTCTCAACATTTATCTTAATTGCACATTTGCAATGATACAAACTTGAAACAAAGTGGCCTGGAATAGTTGAAGTTAACCTAGTTTTCTTTGGAAGTACTAACAAAATAGTATACCATATATACGTGCTATTGAGGACTACTTCCTATGATACATTTAGTTCTAACATGTCTACTCTGAATACCTATTTATTAGGATATAGCTCCTATACTTCCAAGTGTTTCTATCATAAGACTATGGTCATGATGTGCTTGGCACACTTCCCATGGTATTGAAACACAATCTTACACTATTGTTGAACAACTGACTTCTTATTATACTCCTCCTAAATATTTATGATGTTCTACTTCATCACATAATGATTCTCAAGTGAATTTTATATGATTACTATCTCTACCCTGTAGATAGACATTTGATTCCTATCACTCTTCCTTACCTCCCATGATTGCCTCATCATGGTCTATACTACCTCATATAACTTATATTCATCCCTTACTATCAATTGTTTTACAAGTTTGGATAATTTACTTACCCATTACTTGTATCAGCTTACACCTTCTAATAGGATATTTTTCTTATATACTTATCTTTATCACTTGATATCGTTCGTATTACAGGTCTGAATAACTCTTACTTGAACATAACATGTGTTGGTATACATCTTCCAATAGGATATCTTCCTTATGGTTGTATCCTCTCTTTGGACTACCATGTATTGTATACCAACTATGATCTACTCATCTATAGTTTTAAGGACTTAATGATGTGTTACATGCTTGGGATTAGCTAACTAATTTTACTTAGGAAATATAGATAAGAAATGTTGACTTAAGTGTGTCAGGATTATTCTCAAGTGAATATCCATCTCAAGTCATAAGAAGATTTGGTTTAACTATGACAACTTCCTATAGACACTACCAATCCTATAGGTCTTCTTTAAAGGGTTTTAATCCTAGGGTCAAAGCATTTGCTCTGATACCAACTGTGGTGACCCGGCATACCATTGCATGGTGTAGTATGCAAGGCTGATATAACACCAATAAAACACCGTTCTACTAGTATTATATCGCTCAAAGTGGTACAACAGAAACATATTGTAATACCCTGGAATTACATTAAATGTGAATTTCGACATATATCCTTATAGTTCCTATAATTCAGAGTTTGTGAAATTATTTGGAGGCCTAGCTAATATTGACCATTCGATGTGTTTTGGGATTTAGACTTCAGCACAGTTTCGGATAAATAAATAAAATATAAATACAGTTTCCTATTGGAGTTTACCCTAACTTCACACCCGAACCAATCGTTCCCCAAACTCATAGACAGCGCCGCCGCCGTGGGTTCCGCAACCCTGCCGCTCATTGCTGCTCAGGGTCTTTGTACCAAGTCGCCGTCGTCTACGTCCGCTGCTGCTGCCTAGAAGCTGGACGCAAACTTGCAGTGGCCAGGTACGTGGTTGATCTGGACGTCCCCATGTTTCCTTGTGTCTGTTCATCGTAGTCGGCCGGCTGAAAGCAATTACAACTTACATAATCCATCGTATAGGAAATCAGCTATGTGCTACCCATCCTTGCCTAGTGCGTGCTTGTTCTCCTGTAACCAGTATTGGCTATTTGATAAAAGGATTCAGTTTAGTACATGTCTGTACGGCTCCTCCGTGCAGTCTGATACATGAAGTCTATTTAATTAGTTGATGGAAGCTAGGCGTTTAGTCGATCAGTTTCAGAATGAGCTTCCAATATTTACCACAGATGGTTTCGGTAATTTTCGGTTCCAGCTCCAAGACAGAATTAGGAATAAGACCACGAGCTATAGTTTAGGTCGTTCTTTTGAGAACAGTTTCTAAAACTGTTTTACCTACAGGTTTCAGAGTTTCGAGTGCTGGGAGTGGTTCATCGATTTGAACGTCCGTCCTAAGGAAAGTGCATGATGAACCCCTGTTTATTTGGTTGCCAGTTGTGTGTGCTTTGGATGTTAATTTGATATTTCAGATTTGTTAACTTGTTCGACCCGGCGTTATTTTGCGTTTGACTATGTGATTCTATCGGTATAAAAGATTCTTATATTTAATTCCGAAAGCCAGGACGGTGAGTACGTCACACATGTCCAATCCGGTATTGACGGTGGTCTAAGGCATTGTGTGAATAATCCGGTGGGCTTGAGCTAGGACGGTGAGGACGCCACATGTGTTCAATCCGATATCGTCGGTGGTTTAAAGCATCATGTGGATAATCCGGGACGCTCGTTAGAGAGAGTTAGACCGGTGATTATAAAGAACTACAAATTCTCGTTATTTCGGTCAAAGAGTGTGTTTCTCATTGCTGGATGCTTATTGATTCTTGATGCTCTAAATTGTACTTTCTGAGTATATTTTACTCACTCTTGCTTTTTCTTTGTTGTTCTATTTGGTTTTCAGGTGCTCCTCATAACGACATGCATGGGAGGGATTAGCGACACACATTCTGATGCACACATCTGCACTATATATTTTAGATATTCATACTAAATAACTCCCGTATTATCATTAGTCATGTAGCAATAGATTTGGAGTCTCTTACATGATCACGTGAGCCTTTGGCTGCTCTAGCCCAAATGATTTTGGAGTGGTTATGCACTATATATTTTAAATGGATGTTTATTTAAGTTAACGACACTAGTCTTATACTTTTTTTTGTTATCGTTGTCATTTTTATCCCTATAAACAAATATGATGTTGCCGAAAGTTAAAAGTTTTTCATCAAATCGATTCTAACTAGAGTTGTGTAGTAGCACTCCAGATAGTTCAGAAATCTGGGGTGTTACAGTTGGTATCAGAGCCTAGGTTTTAGATCTCTGGAATAGGTTGCAACATGTTCTACTCATAATTTTTAAAAAAAATCTGATTTATGGTGTCAAAACAATTAAAATTTGACTAATAAACTAACAAATTATAATTTGACACACTGTGCACAATAGGATGGGGTTCATGGGACATGCATCTCATTTATGTTTCCGCAGATTTTATTTTTACTTGTTTATCTTATCCTTTTGAGTAAGGATGTAGATGATTGGATGTTTTTGGTTTTCTTTATTGGTTATTGGTAATTTTTTTGCATAGTTATGCCGCCGAGACGTAGAGGTCGGGCTCGAGGCCGTGCTGGCCGCAATGGCCGTGCAGAGGAGCATAGTCATCGTGAAGATGAGGAAGTGAGCCAATCTGGTAATACTAATGCACAAGGTGCCTCAACCATGACGCTCACCAAGTGGATGGATATGAAGTTGGACAAATTTGATGGATCAGGGACACCAATGGATGCTGCAAGCTGGCTCCGCACAATGGAGAAATACATGGATGCATCTGTAATGACGCTAGAGGATAGAGTTGTCTATGTGGCTTTCCAGTTGAAAGGTCTGGCTGATGATTGGTGGGAAGGAGTTCGTGCAGCATGGTCACCGGCTCATGGACAACTTACTTGGGATGTTTTCGTTAAGCAGTTCACTAGAAAGTATTACCCAACTTCATTCAAGGATAAGATGGATGTTGCCTTAAGGAATATCAAGCAAGGCGACAAGACAGTAGATGAGTACGAGACTGAGTTTAGTAAGATTGTTCACTTTGTAGAACATATTAACCGTAATGAATGTGAAAAATCCAGGAGATTCTTTGAAGGGCTTAGTTCAGAATACCGACATGTCATGGGGGCGAATCGACCAAATGATTATTTTACGGTGGTTGAGCAGGCTAGAGGGTTGGAGTTACAATATCAGCTCACAGAGACAGAAGCAGCTCGCACGGGTGGTACCAACAATAGGGCTGGTGGTGATCATAAGAGGAGTTATCCCCATGAGAGTGGATTCACTAGGCCATCCCAGTTTAAAAAGTCAAGGATTGTTCAAGAGAATCAACAGTTTTCTCCTTTAACATTGAACGTACGATCAGATCCTGGACATGATATGGTATGCTACAAGTGTGGAGAAAATCACCGTGCCGCTGAGTGTAACTTTTCAGGGAATTGTGACCAATGTAGTAAGACCGGACACAAGAGTATTGTTTGTCGGCGAAACCCAAACTCAATCATTAACTGGAAGAAGGATAACTCTTCCTCACGAGTTCCTTCAAATCCTCGATATGAAGCCAATCCAGGTAGATCCTCTCAGGCATCACTCCAGATGATCACAACTCCTCCATTTGTTTCAGCACCATACACTCCTTTACCCCCAGGCTATGTTTGGTCCGCAACTCCCCTCCCTGTTCCACTTGTTCCACTGGCGTTACCTGCTCCAACCATAGTTCCTCAACCACCACAGCAATTCCCCGGAAGTTATGCTGCTCCTGGACCATCCGGAGTTTCCATGACATCTAAGACTCCTTCTCATAGCCACGCTGACGGGGTTTCAGGTACACCTTGTGGTTTAGACTCTTTACGTGTTCTTCTGATTATAGTGCAACTTATTACTTCATACTGCCTTTGTTAAGAAGGCAATGTATCACGTAAAAAAAAGAGGCTGGTCTCAGTTTCTTTGTAGGTTTTTATCACCCTCTAAGCATATGCTTTAGTTGTGCCATTCGTAGAAAATTCCTCTATCATAATGATATGCTTTAGCCAAACCTAGTTCGTGTCTCCCAGATAGTTTTTTTCTTGCCATTTGAGTGAGGATGTCAAAATTATTGTGTTTTCTGATTCACCTATTCACGTACGAAGATAATAATTTGGGTGCGTGATGGACTGGCCCCCATTCCGACTACTCTTATTATTCTCTCTCATTACGTTGGAGTGGTGAGCCAATGTGTGCCCATACGTTTAATTTAGTGGAGAGTTGGTGATATGCAGCCTAGACCAAATCTGGTGTCATGATCCACCATTACACGAGCCAATCGTTGCCATCCATAGGAGACACTGTTAGGATGAACAAACGTCATGTTTCTAGGTCAATACTCATGGAGAGTGAATTTGAGTCTTAAAAGAATACAAAGAAAGATGTTCTAAAAGCGACGGAGCTGAGATGGATACTTGGGTTTTTCCTCTTCCAGTTTTGCAAGTCATGAGAGCCAGTGAATTCGAGGGCGAATTCTATTGAACAGGTGGAGAATGTAATACCCTGGAATTACATTAAATGTGAATTTCGACATATATCCTTATAGTTCCTATAAATCAGAGTTTGTGAAATTATTTGGAGGCCTAGCTAATATTGACCATTCGATGTATTTTGGGATTTAGACTTCAGCACAGTTTCGGATAAATAAATAAAATATAAATACAGTTTCCTATTGGAGTTTACCCTAACTTCACACCCGAACCAATCGTTCCCCAAACTCATAGACAGCGCCGCCGCCGTGGGTTCCGCAACCCTGCCGCTCATTGCTGCTCAGGGTCTTTGTACCAAGTCGCCGTCGTCTACGTCCGCTGCTGCTGCCTAGAAGCTGGACGCAAACTTGCAGTGGCCAGGTACGTGGTTGATCTGGACGTCCCCATGTTTCCTTGTGTCTGTTCATCGTAGTCGGCCGGCTGAAAGCAATTACAACTTACATAATCCATCGTATAGGAAATCAGCTATGTGCTACCCATCCTTGCCTAGTGCGTGCTTGTTCTCCTGTAACCAGTATTGGCTATTTGATAAAAGGATTCAGTTTAGTACATGTCTGTACGGCTCCTCCGCGCAGTCTGATACATGAAGTCTATTTAATTAGTTGATGGAAGCTAGGCGTTTAGTCGATCAGTTTCAGAATGAGCTTCCAATATTTACCACAGATGGTTTCGGTAATTTTCGGTTCCAGCTCCAAGACAGAATTAGGAATAAGACCACGAGCTATAGTTTAGGTCGTTCTTTTGAGAACAGTTTCTAAAACTGTTTTACCTACAGGTTTCAGAGTTTCGAGTGCTGGGAGTGGTTCATCGATTTGAACGTCCGTCCTAAGGCAAGTGCATGACGAACCCCTGTTTATTTGGTTGCCAGTTGTGTGTGCTTTGGATGTTAATTTGATATTTCAGATTTGTTAACTTGTTCGACCCGGCGTTATTTTGCGTTTGACTATGTGATTCTATCGGTATAAAAGATTCTTATATTTAATTCCGAAAGCCAGGACGGTGAGTACGTCACACATGTCCAATCCGGTATTGACGGTGGTCTAAGGCATTGTGTGAATAATCCGGTGGGCTTGAGCTAGGACGGTGAGGACGCCACATGTGTTCAATCCGATATCGTCGGTGGTTTAAAGCATCATGTGGATAATCCCGGATGCTCGTTAGAGAGAGTTAGACCGGTGATTATAAAGAACTACAAATTCTCGTTATTTCGGTCAAAGAGTGTGTTTCTCATTGCTGGATGCTTATTGATTCTTGATGCTCTAAATTGTACTTGCTGAGTATATTTTACTCACTCTTGCTTTTTCTTTGTTGTTCTATTTGGTTTTCAGGTGCTCCTCATAACGACATGCATGGGAGGGATTAGCGACACACATTCTGATGCACACATCTGCACTATATATTTTAGATATTCATACTAAATAACTCCCGTATTATCATTAGTCATGTAGCAATAGATTTGGAGTCTCTTACATGATCACGTGAGCCTTTGGCTGCTCTAGCCCAAATGATTTTGGAGTGGTTATGCACTATATATTTTAAATGGATGTTTATTTAAGTTAACGACACTAGTCTTATATTTTTTTTTGTTATCGTTGTCATGTTTATCCCTATAAACAAATATGGTGTTGCCGAAAGTTAGAGTTTTTCATCAAATCGATTCTAACTAGAGTTGTGTAGTAGCACTCCAGATAGTTCGGAAATCTGGGGTGTTACACATATGCGGGTCCAAGGCATGTCTATAGAATTACACACAGACTCTGTTACATAAGATCGTCATAGCCTCCTACTTTACAATGAGTTAAAACTGCAAATAAACTCCAGAAGAACGACTCTTAGTCTAATCCTAACACGAACTCTATTTGTAGAGTATTTAACTAGCTACAGAGGCTATGAATAGATTCTAACTAAATAGGAGCTAAGTTTAGAAAGCTAGTTCCCTTCTATTGCTAATCTAGGTTTTCTCCTTGTTGATGTGGTGTTTGACTCCTCTGACAGGGTCCTGTCCCGTGAAGTAGTTGTTGACTCCTCGACCTTCGAGTTGCACTATAGATCCTCCTTTGATGCCTTCATATCTAAGCAAGGGATTTAAGAGTGGGATGAGTACAAGCGTACTCAACAAGTTCATTATAGGAAAGAGGTGTTTAATGCACTAGCTACGGCATTAGACCAGAAAGTCTAATACCAATGCAGGTTTTCATAATCATTTCTTCAAAAGGTTGCTTTTATTCAGAAGAACTATGTCCGTCAGCCTTCACTGGTTTACTAGAACTTCATGGAGTTCTTTTCCGACAGCGTTTGCAGTTCCAAAACCCGGAACAGGGAGTGACTAGTCACGATTCATTACACTCTGCAGAGGTGTGTTGATTTACCCATAAGAGATCTTAACCTTGGTGCCAACCGGGCATATTCCCCGTCCACACTTCCTTTGGTGTGAGGCCCGGTATAAGGTCATAGCCAATCATATTCCTCCGCTACCTCGCACACCCACCCTTTGTTGCATACCCCGACCCTGGGTCCTCGCCGGTCCTCTTATACCAATTAAGGATGGACCCCGACCACGACAACAGTTCTGGGCTCTTACCATAAACTCCTTCGCCGGTAGCTGCAACCCATCATAGACCGCAATAACCGTGGGGAACTTTTGGCTTCCCCAGCCTACCGCTTGCTCCTCGGGCGACAAGTGTCTACGGACAATGCCGTGGGGAACTTTTGGCTTCCCCAGCCTACCGCTTGCCCCCTTGGATTACAAGTGTCTACGGTAAAGCGCGTCCGTTGATGTACAAGAGGTGGAAATACGATTGACTATTCCGTCCCACTCCAGATCTTATGGTTAACACGGGTATTACGGCACAAGAATCACTGGACGACATTTGTTGTTTAATCCTAGATGGATATAAACCCTTGCAATGGAACCTCCACCATATCAACACAATCCATGGTTCCATTGCCCACCACATAGTCATATTCATAGTTATGAAAATAGTGGTTTTGCTTTTTATGCAATAGTGATAAACATAATACTTTGCAAGTAATTTGGTAAAAATACTCAAATGACATGAGCAAGTCATGTACTTTCCTTTCTTGACTGCAAGATTATGTAGACATGGTCTTCGATACGCAATAACTCCAAATTCTGAAATAGCATCATCGTCCGGTAAGGACGATGTTTAAAAGATTGGCAAGGATGCAATAATGCATAAGTATGAGATGCAGTCGTTCTAAGCGTGACCTAACCCCGATGATTTAGGTTCAGTGAGTTGGTATGATTAGTTCAGGGTGTGTTGCACTTTTAGAGTGATTCACAAACAAGGTTCTTATTAAGTTTTGATTACTTGGTATCATGTACAAATTATATGATAAAGCATAGTAATTAATGGAGCATACAATAAATGAGAATTGGTATAATGTTAATATGTAAAGAACAGTTGTCAGTTTTAGTACTATATGGCATGGTTAATGATTACTTGTTATATTCTTCAAAAGAATAACTTTTGAAGAACATGTTCTTTAATAGCGAACAAGTATGATAGTTAGGGTTGTGGAGTTCTATGGTTTACTAGGAGTTCCAAACTGGTTTCTGGGGTAAAGGTTAGATGGATCACAACAAGGTTGGATTCATCAATAGCTAGAGATCACATGGTTTTAGTGGAGCATCTCATAAGCAATTTATTATACATAGGTGCTATCAAGGTTGGTATACCTTGTTGGTGATGGCTAGCTAGGGTTTATGGATCCTTAGAAGCAGGGTTGATGATGATTCTTTGATTACTTCAAAAGAATAACTTTTGAAGAACATACTTCTTAAGTAATAAGAAGTATTGCAATTAGGGTTGAGGTGGTCTAGGTTTTACTATTGGATCTATTCAGTAAGGAGTAATTGGCTCCTAAATAGGATGGTTCATAAGTATCTCACACTGGCAGGGTTTAGTGGAGTATGGTATGTAAGGTAAACATCAATCATGGTTACTATTAGGGTTCATCACAATGGGGTGTTGCGGAGCAGTGTTAATTAAGGTTGATATCTTTAAGGATAGGAACTAGGGTTTACACTTGGTTAACCCTATTTGATCATCTAGGTTTGATGCTGATGAACACATGTAATACCAATGTATTAGAGATGGGTCTCTACTATTTTATGAAGACATGGCAATTGTTTAGTTGCTACTATGGAGCTATGAATGAAATCAAAGTATCGTGATCACATGTTCTAACCTAGGGTTAGGGTTAGGCACAATTTAGGGTTCATATTGATTAATGGAGCTAGGGTTCTAAATGAATTTAGGGTTTTAGGGTTTCACATGAAATGGTGAGGTTGTAATCTTTATTCAACATGTAATTAGGGTTTCCTATCTACCATATAGTTATTAAGGTAATGACTTCATTTTAAAGTTGAAGTTATTAATAACTTTGAAACAAACAAATAATATTAAATTTGGCATTTTATTATTTTTAAAGATTTGATAATTAAGGTAATTATT
Source organism: Lolium multiflorum (assembly GCA_030979885.1). Lineage (NCBI taxonomy): Eukaryota > Viridiplantae > Streptophyta > Magnoliopsida > Poales > Poaceae > Lolium > Lolium multiflorum. The sequence goes on along the minus strand of CM061749.1, from coordinate 134,371,070 downwards.
ATTTGGGGTTTAAATCCTTCTAATAAGGATTTAACAAAATAACAAATAAAGAAAATTAGTTTAATGTTTTCTTTATTTACTTACTGGTCTTTATTTAATTTGGAAAGTTTTCCTAATTATTGAACTTTAATTGAATTTAGAATTAAAGAAAAGGCTTAATTAATAAGTATTAAATAATTAATTTTTTAAAAAATAAAATTTCATATTATATTTTTTTGGATAGATTATATTTTTATAAGAATTTTGATATCTCATTTATATTTTTCTGAGTTAAAATGAATTTTATATGAATCTGTAAAGTTTCAGTAATTATTGAAATTGAAATAAAACAGTTAAATACTAAAGCTACCCAGCAAACCTACCCACACAGTCACTGACTGGTGGGGCTATCCACGCTGGAGTCCACATGGTGCCGACGTGGCAACCATGTGTCTCACCGGCTGTCAGTGACGACGGTCGCCGGCGATACGGCGTGTGCGCGGCCACACTTCCTATACCACGAGACTCAGCACGCCGAGGTGGACGTACTGGTACCAGTGCCGCCTCGAATTGGTCGTCGGAGCAAGCTCGACGGCGAGGCCGAGCGGCGGCGCTCGCAGGCTACCGGCGCGGGCACGATTGAGAGCGAAATTGAAGAAGCTAGGGGGTGCTTGAGCACCAGTGGCTCACCCTGGGTACGATGCGCGTGACGGCGAGGCCAGAGGTGGTCGGGTTCGTCGGAATCAGCATCTTCGGCCGTCGGAAGCGACGAGCTCGGTGGGGATGCTGCAGGAGGCTTAGGCTCGATTCCTTGCGTGGGTTGAGCAAGAAGAGCACGGCGGTGACGACGGTGGTCACGGCTTGGTTAGGGGAAGTCTCCATCGGCGGCGATTGAGGATGGCCGGGACTGCTAGGGTTGCGGTTTGGGGAAAAATGAGGCAGAGAGAGAGGGAAAACGAAGCTAGGGTTTCGTCCAAGGCTTTTATACGGCGCTCACGGTCGACGATGGTCGCGGGAGTCCACCTTGGCGGCCGGGACGTGGAGCTGGTCGGCGCCGTGGCACTCTCCCGTGCTCCCAGCGACGAAGACGAAGACGTCGAGCTCCTCTTCGGTCTTATCCAATGAAACGGTAAGTTGGACTGATTCTGGTGGGCTTGGCCTTTGGTGGGTGATCCATGGGCTGCTTGGTGGGTTGTGGTGCTGGGCTGCGGTGGCCCAACAGGTAAGCCCCTCTTCTCTCTTATTTTCTTTTCTGTTTTCTTTTTCTCTTTTTAGTTTTGCTTATTTGAATTCAAATTTAAACTTTGTTATTTTTGCAGGCTTCTCAACTAGGTTAATTCTATCAAGAGTTAGTGCAATATTTATTACACCACTCTCCTATTTGAAGAAGTATTTTGTATTTGATTGAAGTTTATACATGTGTGCTTTTTTTTAAATAGCAAATGGACATGAGTTTATATTTTAATTTTAATTTTTCTTATGAATCAATTTTGTTTGGAATGATTAAATTTGATGCTTTCAACTCAAAGTAATCCAGAGGTTGTATTAGGACTTGGTTTCCATTTGGGAAGTGATCACTTGCCTGTTATTTTATGTGCACAATCATGTGTTAATAAATTGGAGATTCTACTAGAGCTCCTTCAAATTTTAGTACTATTATTATAGTTTAATATCACCTTAAAATATTAAGAGTAGGTACTACTCTCATTATGGTTGGGTCTTGGTTATAAAGATAAGTGGTTTATCACCACCATGGGTTTAATCATATGGTTTAGCACTAGGTTATTCTTAAGTTCTATATTTAAGCATAAGCTTTAACTAGTGAGCAATTCTAGGGTTCTAATCATATTCACCCAATGGCACATGGTTTGGAGCTTAATTGTGGTTTAGGTTTTATTGTTGATCACTCGAGTGATACACAAACAAGGTTTAAGATATAATTCTAGGTTGTAGATATGAGATGACACCTTGTTGCATTGGCTAGGTTTACTCTCCCCAATGCATGATAAAATGGTTACTTGCCTAATATTTCATGTGCTCCTTTAGTTACCAAGGATCTGAGAATTGGTTTTATCTTCAACCAGTAGACTTCTATTATTATCCTTAATTATCATTAAAGTAGCTAAAGTAGTTATGTTTTTGTTAAAATAGTTAACTTTGGTTATATGGAAGAATGGTTTCTCACCATATAAATTATAGGCTTTAACTCTAAGCTATTATTATGTGCTTATATCCTCTACTTCAAGTTCTTAGGGTTTATGATCATCACTCAATTTATAATGATCAAGGTTTGGCTTCCTAGGGTATCTCTCATTAAATGAGTTTCTCACTTCCATGATCAAGCATTGTCTTGATCAACTAAGGTATAGCACTTCTATTTTACTTTCTAGGATGGGCCTGCTATGGTTGCTTCAATAGTTTATATCCCAGGAGAATGCCTGAGATATCCACTTAGAGTTCTCTCAAGGAATGATTTAGAGTTCTCTCAAGGAATGATTTAGAGTTATCTCAAGGAATGATGGTTTAACCATTTGTATATATGGATAGGTCTCTCCCTTAAAACAAAGTGTTCCTCAACCATCTTGAGTGTAACGCCATAGCTTGAGTTTTCTCCAATAGGAATAGTTATTCTAGGGTTTATGGTGTACTCCTAACATCTCCTTAGGTATCTAGGCTAAGATTCCATATGTCTAACTTAAATGGATTGGTTTCCTCCTTACTTTATTAGTTCATGGATGTAATCTTATTCCATGTGTTATAAGGTTATCTCACCACTCCAAATGGAAATGGCTTACAACCTAATACTTTAGTTCAATGGTTGTCCTTTATTCTTATATAGGTAAAGCTAGGATTTTTTTTTGAAACTTTCTACTGTGGGGGAGCCCCCCACAGCCTCACTTTATTAACCTCAAAATATAAGAGTTACAATATGTACAAAAGAGAGGAAAGAAAAAACAAGAAACAAACTATGTACAAAAGAAACCTATGGGAGAGACTTTAGCCATATTGACAGAGGATCTATATCAACAGCTTTCACCCTATGCATAAGCATGGTGATGTCATGAAAAAACCCTGCCTTCCAACCTCTGAAAGTCGGCCTGATATGTTTAAATATGCATGCATTCCTTTGCTTCCAAATGTTCCAACAGGCAATGACCACCACTTCAACAAAACATGGTCCCTGAAAATTTCTTTTGGCAGCATATAGCGAAGCAAGTGTATCTCCCGGGTGCCAGGGTATTTGTAAATAATTCCAAATTCGTGTGCTGTACATGCAATTAAAAAAGAGGTGTCTCCAATCTTCATAAGAATCATCATGACACAACACACAACTCTGAGTATCAGAAACATTCCAATGCCTCCTCAGTAGCATGTCCTTGGTATTTATTCTGTCATGAAGAATAAGCCAGGCAAAGAATTTGTGTTTTGAAGTACATTTGCTCTTCCACAGCCAGATAGAGGGAATATGATTTAGCATTGAGCTAAAATGCAATCTATAGATCATACTTGGCTTATATTGCCCATTACCTTTTTGGATCAACCAAGTGTCCTTTGTCTCCTCAGATAATTCCACATTCTGTATAAAATCCCTTAACTTCAACATTTCTCCATGAGCCTGTGTGGACAAGGGAAGATGAAATCCATCTGTAATATTATCCATACTACAAAATTCTTTGACTGACTGGAGCTTATCCTTAGTGAAGGAAAACAGTCTAGGGAACCTGACATCCAATGATTCCTCTTTCCACTTATCACCCCAAAAAAGTATGGATTCACCATTTCCAATTGTACATCTAGTGACAGCTCTGTATTGATCCACCAATCTGAACACATCTCTCCACCAGAAGGAGCCAACAAGTACAGTGGCATGAGGAACCAAACCAAAATAGTAAGAGTCCCTCACTAATTGCACCCAGGGGGTAGCATCATTATTATAGAATTTGTGGAGATATTTCAACAGAAGGGCTGTATTTTGAATTCTCAAATCAATGATGCCCAGACCACCTTTATTCTTGGGTTTACAAATCATTTGCCAAGCAGCCAGAGAATGGATTTTGTCCTTATCTTTCCTTCTCCACAGGCAGTGTCTCCTTGCTCTATCAACAACATCCACCACGCCCACAGGAATCCTTAGAGAAAGCATGAAAAAAGTAGGCAAAGAGGAGAGCACTGAGTTGACCAAAACCAATCGATCTCCATAGGACAAAAAGGATGTGGTGGCAGATAATCTCCTCTCCACCCTATCAATAAGAGGTGACATATCTCTGATTGTTGGCTTAGTGGTGCCCATCGGGAGACCCAAGTAAGTGAAGGGCATGCTACCCAATTGGCAATCAAAATCACTAGCAAGATCAACAGCCTCATCATGTGACAAATTAATAGGGATCATAGAAGATTTATTATAATTAACCTTAAGACCTGTGAAAGCAGCATACTGGTCCAGGATAAGTTTGAAGGCAGCTAATTGCACTCTGTCAGCAGGTAAGATAATAATAGTATCATCAGCATACTGAATGATGGGAAAATCATTTTCAACAGGAATTGGAGCAACCAAAATTCCCTCTCTGTATGCAATATTGACCAATGTCTGTAAAAGATCAGCCCCTTGTACAAAAAGCAAAGGAGACAGAGGATCTCCTTGCCTTACTCCTCTCCTACATGGAAAAGACTTACCAGGCACCCCATTGACTAAAATAGAGGAAGACCCTGAGGTCAACACTTCCCTTACCCAAGTCAGAAATAGCTCAGGGTATCCCTTGGCCCTCATTATCTGAATAATGGCTTCATGGTCCAGAGTATCAAAAGCCTTTTCAAAGTCAATTTTCAGGACTACAATCTGTCTCTTGGACTGCTGACACTGATACAAAAACTCAAAAGACCATGCAAGGCAGTCCTGAATTGTTCTCTGCTGGATAAACCCATACTGATTGGCATGAACAGTTCTTTTGATTTCACTTTGCATCCTGTTTGCAGCTAGTTTAGTCAAGAATTTGAGACAAGTATTAGTCAGAGAAATTGGCCTAAAGTCATTTATAGTCTCAGGGCAGTGTTTCTTAGGTACTAGAGTAATGAAGGATCCATTTATACTCTGTAGGGAGGCTTTGCCACTGTGAAATTCATGGCATAGATTAATAAAATCATCTCTGACTATACCCCAACATTTTTTCAGAAATAAACCATTGAAGCCATCAGGACCAGGGGCTCTATCTGGTTTCATATGCTGAACAATCTTGTCAATCTCCTCAGCAGAAAAAGGAGTTACCAGAGAATCAAGGTTATCCACTCTCTGAATGACAGCCTCAAGATCTATAGGAGAAGTTGCCCTGCAAACTCCCATCCTATTTTTGAAGCTATGAAGGAAAGCATTAGCCTTTTCACTATGAGTAGACAAAGTATTCCCATCATCATCCATAATATCTGCAATCACATTATGCCTATATCTCTCTGTGGCCTTGGAGTGAAAAAATTTAGTGTTTTCACCTCCAAGTTTGATCCATCTTATAGTGCATCTCTTCTTCCAATAATCAGACTGAGACTGCATCAAAGCTTTTAAATGCTCCTTCACAATATTCCTGAAATTAAATTCAGGCCTGCTCAACTCCCTTTCATCCTCCAACTGATCAAGAATCAAAATTGCCTGGTTACATTTCAAAATTAACTGCTTAATAGCAGATAAGCTTTTCCCCCATCTCTTAAGCTCATATCTCAGATTTTTTAGCTTAGCTGAAAGAATGCCTGCAGCATAAGAAGATCTAACTGGCCAAGTCCACACCTTCTTAACCAAATCCATAAACCCAGGCTGCTCAACCCAATGATTTTCAAACCTAAAGATGTGTGCCTTAGGTATAGCTGTAGCAATTTGAACCACACAAGGAGTATGATCAGACACAGGTTTGGCCAAGGGATGAACTAGGGTATTTGGATATTTGAGAGTCCATTGACAGCTAGTAAAGAACCAATCAAGCTGCTCTAGCAAGGGCTGATCTTGCATATTGGACCAAGTAAACTTTCTGCCTTTTAAGGGAATCTCCACTAGACCAAGGTAACTAATAATTTCATTAAAAATGAAAATATCATTCATATCAGCTCCAGGCTTGTTTCTATTATCAACAGATCTCATAAAATTAAAATCCCCAACTAGCAACCAATGCTCATCAAAAGGAATCTGAAGATCATGCAGCCATTGAAAAGGATTGTATTACTATCCTATGGTTAGGCTCCATAGAGATTGATATGATCACCATTATCTATGTTTCACATAAATGGTTTCTCTCTCTAAGGAATGTCTTGAATAATACTCTAGGGTTCCTCTTGAAGATAATGTTGTGATCATATGGATATTTATATCCAAGGTTTGCCTCAAGGTTTGTCATTGCTTCCCTAAATAAAATAGGACTCTCACCTCTTTAGGTTTGATGTAAAACTGTTTGGAATAGAGAAGAATATATGCTTCTTGAGTGGATCTCCTTGTTATAATTCCAATGTTGAAGTGGAATGAATAACATGAGGTTTCATGGTAGGATCATGGATTAGTTTTAAGACATGGAAAAGATAAGTGAAAAATGGTTTCTTCATTTTATTGTTACTTGATTTACCATTGAATATATGTTCATATGTTATGGCAAATAATACCATATTATGATCTTTAATAAGATCAAGTGATTGATCCTTGATTAATATGTTATTGTGTTGGTTTTAGTTCCATTTGATCTAATCCTTTAGATCAAATCATCTCTACCCCAAAACAAGGTTTTAAACAAAGTCACATTGAGGTTTATAGCGCTTGACTTGATGAGCTACTTCAATTCCACCAAGATCAAGTGAAACTTCAGTTACTGTGACTATTTTACTTTAAAGCGCGAAAATTCCCCGGATTTTCTATGCATGAATGCAATGCACACATCTGTTTCCTCTATTTTTGTAACCCCAAATACTGGGATATTACAATCACTATGGAAGGCGGAGTCCCGGAGGGACTCCACTAGCATGGCCGGCCAACCCTAAGGGGGAGGAGTCCCAGGTGGACTCCACCTAAGGTGGCCGGCCACCCCCCCTCGAGGAAAGGTGGGAGTCCTACCTTGAGTAGGACTCCCATCTTGAGTAGGTTTCCCACCTATGGCAAGTTTGTGTGTTGGGGTCTTATTCGAAGACTTGGACTACAACTCTTGGGGCTTCCACCTATATAATGAGGGGCAAGGGGAGGGGCCCGGCCACCATAAACCCTAGTTAGCCGCAGCCCCCAAGTGGCCGGCGCCCAACACCCTCTCCACAAACCCTAGCCTCTCCTCCTCCATGCAATACTCCCGCAGCGCATATGCGAAGCCCTGCCGGAGTTCTCCACCACCACCGCCACCACGTCGTCGTGCTGCCGGGATTCCGGGGAGGATCTACTACTCCCGCTTCCCACTGGAACGGGGAGGAGGACGTCGTCTTTATCAACACCGTACGTGTGACCGAGTACGGAGGTGCTCCCGACTATGGCACCGTCAAGGTCTTCTACGCGCTTTTGCAAGCGGTCAAGATCTTCTACGCGCTTTTGCAAGCGGCAAGTGATCGACTACATCCACCACGAGATCTAATCTCGTTAGGCTTTGGAAATCTTCGAGGGTTAGTCTCATGATCTTCTCGTTGCTACCATCTACTAGATTAGATCTTAGCTTGTGTTTTCGTTCTTGCGGTATGAATTTTTTTTGTTTTCTATGCTATGAACCCTAACAGTGGTATCAGAGCCGTGTCTATGCATAGATTGGTTGCACCAGTAGAACACAATTTTTTTGTGGGCGTTGATGCTTTGTTGTCTTTAGTTCGTGTACTTTGCATCTTGCGGCATAGTGGGATGAAGCGGCTCGGGCTAACTTTACATGAACGCGGGTGAGATTTGCTCCACGCTCGACATGCAACTTGTATTACATAAGTGGCTTTGCAGGTGTCTGTCTCTCCCACTATAGTGAAGATCCAATTTACTCTTTCTATTGACAACACTAGTATCACCGTTGTGGTTCATGTTCGTAGGTAGATTGGATCTTACTCGAAAACCCTAAACCACGTAAAATATGCAAACCAAATTAGATGCGTCTAACTTGTTTTTGCAGGGTTTGGTGATGTGATATGGCCATGATGTGATGATGAATATGTATGAGATGATCATTATTGTATTGTGGCAACCGGCAGGAGCCTTATGGTTGTCTTTATATTTCATGTTGTAGTATTATTTCAAAGTAGTTGTAATAGTTGCTACACACGGTGAACAACCATGAAGACGGCGCCATGGACCTTGACGCTACGCCGACGATGATGGAGATTATGCCCATTGATGATGGAGATCATGTCCGTACTTTGATGATGAAGATCAAAGGCGCAAAGACTAAAGGGCCATATCATATCACATATGAATTGCATGTGATGTTAATCCTTTATGCATCTTATTTTGCTTAGATCGCGACGGTAGCATTATAAGATGATCCCTCACATTAATATCAAGATAATAAAGTGTTCTCCCCTCGTATGCACCGTTGCTACAGTTCGTCGTTTCGAAGCATCTCGTGATGATCGGATGTGATAGACTCTACGTTCACATACAACGGGTGTACGCCATGTTTGCACACGCGGAATACTTGGGTTTGCTTGACGAGCCTAGCATGTACAGACATGGCCTCGGGACAACGGAAACCGAAAGGTTGAACACGAGTCATATGGATGATATGATCAACATGTTGATGTTCACCATTGAAGCTACATCATCTCACGTGATGATCGGTTTTGGTGTAGTGGATGTGGATCGTGTGCCACTTAACAACTATGAGGGATGTTGTATTAAGTGGGATTTCATTAGTAATTAGATTAAAACTTGAACTAATTATCATGAACATAGTCTTAATAGTATTTTGAATTAAATTTGTAGAATTGGCATTCGTTTACTACCATGCGCTAGTCTTATAATTGAGATTGAAATACTGTTAAATCTGATAAGTAACTTTACGGACTGGCACCGTACTGTTAAAGAATCAAGAAATGATTAAGTCCTATTGCAAACTTTTAGTAAACCTCGCATTGTTGATTCAAAGAACAATGGTTTCAATTAGTACCTAAAATCATCTTGTCTCCATGAAACTTGAAGTTCAAATCCGTTTGAAATTAAAGTAAGGAGCTGGAAATTTTGTTTTCAGAAATAAGCGAGGTAAGAGATATATGTGATATCTAAGACCTTATTGCAAGGTGATAGAATATAATTTGGTGAGAGTACATAAACTCATAAGTTTTATGGGAATGTACGAAGGTTGAAGACGCCAGGCGTCTCAATCCTCCAACTATTGGGGCACTAACAATATTCGCATATCCATGAAGTGATCGTCCTTAGTATGCGCCGTTGCTAAGACTCGTCGTTTCGAAGCATCTCGTGATGATCGGGTGTTATAAATTCTACGTGTGCATACAACGGGTGCAAGCCAGATTTGCACATGCGAATACTGAGGTTAAACTTTACGAGCCTAGCATGTACAGACATGGTCTCGGAAAGTCGTCATGATATGATGAATAAAATTATGAGTGAAATTGTTCATCATATTACAAAGTTACTAATAGTGAAATCTGGAACACTTGTCATATGATGATCAACTTCAAAGTAAGAACCTCAAGGTTATTGGTATTTGACCAATGGACCTAGAAGTTATTGAAGGTGAAGTGTTTTCTGAGAATGAGGAAAGCTAAAAGAGAAACTACAAAAGATATTTTGGCAGAAAGAAAGAAAAGACTAGAAAGTCTAGCCCATGTGTATATACATGATATACATGTTATGGATGTATTCCTTGTTTTGTCACATAATGAAATTCTTGGGTATTTGTACCAGATTGGTTGGTATGAGATGTCATACAATACAACGCAATACAAGAATACGATGGCCTAAGTGAATGATAAGGAATATGGTAATAATGCATGTCTGGAACATAATAAAGTGTTATTATGTTTGTCATTGGCATTCTACCTAGCCCTTAGAATTTATAATAAAGAACTTAATAATTGTTATTTTGCTTTGGTCAAATGAAAAAAATGATTTGTTCAAATTATGACATTACTCCATGTACGATGGATAAGTTATTATAAATCTTAATGGTGAAACACACATACATAACACTGACGCTAAAATGCCATAAGGCAAATGATTTGAATTCCACTTATTTGTGCAACCGCCATTTAGGTCATGTTAGAAAGGAATGCATGAAGAAACTCCATGCAAATGGATTTTTGGAGTCATTTGATTTTTGAATCGTTTGGCGCTTGCAAATCTTTTCTAAAATGGAATGACTAAAATACTGTTCATAGGCCAAGAGTTGAACGGGAAACTAACTTAGTGGAAACATACATGATGATGTATGTGGTTCACTGGGCATAGTTGTGTGCGGGAGATTGTTCTACTTCATGAAAAATTCCAACAATGAATTGAGTATATATATGTGGATATATTCGATAAGGAAGAAGTTTGAAACATTTGAATGGATTCAAATAAATTTCAGCATGAAGTGGAAATCATCGTAATAGAAAAGTCAAATATCTATGATTGGATCATGGTGGAAATATTTGAATTACGAGTTTTAGCGAACATCTAAGAGAGTTATGAAATTGTTCTACAACTCACATTTCTTGGAGTATCATAATGATGATGGAGTATCCAAGAGATGTATCCAAACCTTGTTGGATTAATGATGAGATAATATAATTTGATGCCATTATATTTTTTATGGATTATGCTTTAGAGACTACCACTTGTACACTAAATAGAGCATCATCATGATCCGTTGAAATGACACCATACGAGTTATGGCATGGGTATGAACCCTAATAGTCTTTTCTTAAATTTTGGTATGCATAGCATAAGTAAATGAGTTTACAACCAAAATCGGATGAATGTCTTTGTTGGTTATCCCAGAGAATTGATTGGGAATTCTTTCCACTATGAAGTAAAAGACAAAAGTGTTTGTTAATGTTATTTGCTTATTTCTAAGAAATTGTTTTCTAGCGAAGTATTTGAGTGGGAGGACAATAGAACTTGATAAGGTTGATGAACCTGAGCATGATGATCAGAGTAGCGCAGCATCAGAAATATGTTCTGGAAGCTGCCACGATGATCATGACTCCGATGACTACAAAGTGTTTTAGCCATGGAGATCGAAGTACCTATTGAACCTTGTAGGTTTGGTTTACTTTTTGATCAAATAAATGATTTGTGGACAAAGGATTGTTTTTTGAACAATGATAAATCAACTACATACAAAGAAGTTATGAATGGGCCCTGACTCCTTTAAAATGGCTATGCGCCATGAAATCCAAAGATAGGTGAATACTTTTTGAAAGTAAATGAATCTATGAAATTGATGGACTTGGATGAAATATCCTTGAAGAAGCTCGACTTGTCGAAAAGTTGTTTACGACAAAGTTCAAAGAGTTGACTACGAAAAGATTAGATCTTCCATAGCAATGCTTATAGTCTATGTGGATTATTCTAGTAATCGCTACATATTTCTTTTATGAGATATGTTAGTAGGATGGCAAAATATATTACTTAATAGAAGTGTGTATTAAAGGTGTATACAACATACAACCAAGAGTTTTGCTAGTCCGTAGAATACTAGATAGGAATACGAACTTCAATTGGATGAAGTGAGTATTGCGGAGTTGGAATCTTCACCGGATGAAATAGTCAAAGAGTTTTTGATTTCATCAAACGATGAAGATGCTTGCATTTGCAAGAAATTAAGTGGGAGCGCTGAGAAATATTTGTAATACTTAATGTAGCCGACATATCATTGATTATAAATTGTAATTATATAATTGATTAAAAGGTTTCATTGAGAATTAGCTTCAATGAAAGGATATGGACTGAAACATATTTAGTGTCAAGATCTATGAAGATAGATTGAAACACATAATAAGTTTAAGTCAAAGTACATAGAATGAATATTAAAGTAGTTCAATATAAAAATATAAAGAAGGTGTTCTTTTCATGTGAAGTGTTAACAAGACTTGAGTGTATATGACACTCAATGAGTAAAAACACATGAGTGATTATAGATCACAAATAATATGTACACAATCAGATGTCCTGTGCTCTAAAAGTGTTATGAGCATATACCAGAATGATTCATGTGATGATCATTGGACGATAGTAAGAATATCCTTGAGTACTTTAGAAGAACCAAGGATATGTATATATTTTTGTATGGGGTAATGACAAAGAAATCGTTGTAAAGTGTTGCACCGATATTAGTTTGGTCACATATAAAAATGAATTTCAAATATCAATTAGGCTAAGTGTTGTTTAAAAGGTAGCACAATGAGCTAGAAGTTGTCTATGCTAGATTTAGAAGAGTTCTAAATATTGTGACGGATTCTACAAACGAAGGCAGATTATGTCATTGTTTTGACAATGACTAAGGATGTTAAGTCGAAAAGTTCTTTGAGACCTTGGTGTAGTTTCGATAGTGTCAGAACTTTGAAGCTATATTGTGTGTGACAATATTAGTGACATATTTCAGACCGCGGAATTAAGGTTCCACCAGAAGACCAAACATATTTAATGCCGATTCATTTGGAAAATGAGTGATGCGTTGAGACGCAAATGAATTGCAAAATACATACGTTTCTGAGCGTGTCAGATCCGTTGACTAAAACCTCTCCCATGATCAAAACATGATAGAGCACCAGAAGGCCAATGTGTTATATCTTTACAAATATAAACTAGATTATTGACTCTAGTGCAAGTGGGAGACTGTTGGAGATATGCCCAAGAGGCAATAATAAAATGGTTATTATAATATATCTTTGTGTTTATGATAAATGTTTGCATACCATGCTATAATTGTATTAACCGAAACATTGATACATGTGTGTGATGTAAACAACAAGGAGTCCCTAGTAAGCCTCTTGTTTAACTAGCTTGTTGGTTAATAGATGATCAAGGTTTCATGATCATGAACATTGGATGTTAATGATAACAAGGTTATGTCATTAAGTGAATGATATAATGGACATACACCCAAATAAGCGTAGCATAAGATCACGTCGTTAAGTTCAAGTTGCTATTAGCTTTCCAATACATAGTTACCTAATCCTTCGACCATGAGATCATGTAAATCACTTATACCGGAAGGGTACTTTGATTACATCAAACGCCATTACGTAAATGGGTGGTTATAAAGGTGGGATTAAGTATTCGGAAAGTATGAGTTGAGGCATATGGATCAAGAGTGGGATATTGTCCATCCCGATGACGGATAGATATACTCTGGGCCCTCTCGGTGGAATGTCATCTGATTAGCTTGCAAGCATATGAATGGTTCATAAGAGATCACATACCACGGTACGAGTAAAGAGTACTTGTCGGAGACGAGGTTGAACAAGGTATGGAGATACTGATGATCAAACCTCGGACAAGTAAAATATCGCGTGACGAAGGGAATCGGTATCGTATGTAAATGGTTCAGTCGATCACTAAGTCATTGTTGAATATGTGGGAGCCATTATGGATCTCCAGATCCCGCTATTGGTTATTGGTCAGAGAGAAGTCTCAACCATGTTTGCATAGTTAACGAACCGTAGGGTGACACACTTAAGGTTTGATATCGTTTAAGTAGATATGGAATATGGAATGGAGTTCGAAGTTTTGTTCGGAGTCTCGGATGGGATCCAGGACATCACGAGGAGTTCTGGAATGGTCCAGAGAATAAGATTCATATATAGGAAGTCATTTTATAAGTTTGAAAATGATCTGGTGCATTTATGGAAGGTTCTAGAAAAGTCCGAAAGAAATCACTATGGAAGGCGGAGTCCCGGAGGGACTCCACTAGCATGGCCGGCCGACCCTAAGGGGAGGAGTCCCAGATGGACTCCACCTAAGGTGGCCGGCCCCCCTCAAGGAAAGGTGGGAGTCCCACCTTGAGTAGGACTCCCATCTTGAGTAGGTTTCCCACCTATGGCAAGTTTGTGTGTTGGAGTCTTATTCGAAGACTTGGACTACAACTCTTGGGGCTTCCACCTATATAATGAGGGGCAAGGGGAGGGGGCCGGCCACCACAAACCCTAGTTGGCCACAGCCCCCAAGTGGCCGGCGCCCAACACCCCCTCTCCCCAAACCCTAGCCTCTCCTCCTCCATGCAATACTCCCGCAGCGCATAGGCGAAGCCCTGCCGGAGTTCTCCACCACCACCGCCACCACGCCGTCGTGCTACCGGGATTCCGAGGAGGATCTACTACTTCCGCTGCCCGCTGGAACGGGGAGGAGGACGTCGTCTTCATCAACACCGTACGTGTGACCGAGTACGGAGGTGCTGCCCGACCCGCCGTCAAGGTCTTCTACGCGCTTTGCAAGCGGTCAAGATCTTCTACGCGCTTTTGCAAGCGGCAAGTGATCGACTACATCCACCATGAGATCTAATCTCGTTAGGCTTTGGAAATCTTCAAGGGTTAGTCTCATGATCTTCCCGTTGCTACCATCTACTAGATTAGATCTTGGCTTGTGTTTTCGTTCTTTCGGTAGGAATTTTTTTGTTTTCTATGCTATGAACCCTAACACCAGCAACCACCCACGGGCCCGGACAGAGGGACCTTCTCTCCGTCAGCTCCTCTGGAAACACTATCTTCTCCTCAACCCCTTGGGGTCCATACACAGTGGTAAGCCACCACTTAGAATCATCTCTAGCCGATAAAAAGACAAAGCAAGATTAGACGGTGGAAAGAAGAACCTTCGAGAGCCTCCTCCCTTCCTAGACCGTGTTCCACCTCTGCTACCACGAGCTTGTTTGTTTCCTTCCACTTGTTGATTACCGATGTTGCCTCGTTGATGTTTGTGATGAAAAGAACATCTCCACGTCGTTCCAAAAGGGATTTGAGGCGCGTCGGATAAAAAAGTTCCCAGCCGCGTGCCCAAAGCCTCTTTTTGTCTGACACGGCTCAATACGGTGTCCGGCGCCCCGAGCCCGTCCCCGCTACACAGGGGATGCTCCGGACACGCCTGATATGTCTCCAACGTATCTATAATTTCTGATGTTCCATGCTAGTTTTATGACAATACCTACATGATTTGCTCACACTTTATAATGTTTTTATGCATTTTCCGGGACTAACCTATTAACAAGATGCCGAAGTGCCAGTTCCTGTTTTCTGCTGTTTTTGGTTCCAGAAAAACTGTTCGGGCAATATTCTCGGAATTCGACGAAACAAAAGCCAAACCTCCTATTTTACCGAGACAGACCCAGAACACCAAAGGAGAGACGGAGAGGGGCCAAGGGGGCCCCACACCACCTGGCGGCGCGGCCAAGGAGGGGGGCGCGCCGCCCTATGGGGTGGGCCCCCTGGCACCCCCTCGCGCTGCCTCTTCGCCTATATAATCCCTCGAGACACGAAAACCCTACAAGAATCAATCATACTCCAGAAAGACTCCAGGGGCGCCGCCGCCATCGCGAAATTCGTTTCGGGGGACAGAATCTCTGTTCCGGCACGCCGCCGGGACGGGGAAGTGCCCCCGGAAGCCATCTCCATCGACGCCACCGCCTTCATCATGCTCCGTGAGTAGTTCCCCCATGGACTACGGGTTCTAGCAGTAGCTAGTTGGTACTCTCTCTCCCATGTACTTCAATACAATGATCTCATGAGCTGCCTTACATGATTGAGATCCATCTGATGTAATCGGTGTTGTGTTTGTTTGGATCCGATGAATTGTTACATTATGATCAGTCTATCTATAAAGTTTGTGAAGTTATTGTTGCTGCAATCTTGTTGTGTTTAATGCTTGTCACTAGTGCACGAGTGGCATGATCTTAGATTTGAGCTCTATAATTATTGCTTAGATTGTATCTACAAGTTGTTTGCACATGTCTATGTCCGGAACCCGAGGCCCCAGAGTGACAGCAACTGGGATAACTGGAGGGGAAGGCTTAGATATGAGGATCACATGTTTTCACTAAGTGTTAATGCTTTGCTCCGGTGCTCTATTAAAAGGAGTACCTTAATTACCAGTAGATTCCCTTGAGGCCCGGCTGCCACCGGCTGGTAGGACAAAAGATGTTATGCAAGTTTCTCATTGCGAGCACGTATGACTATATATGGAAAACATGCCTACATGATTAATAAACTTGATGTTCTGTGTTAATGCTATTTCAATCCTATCAATTGCCCAACTGTAATTTGTTCACCCAACACTTGTTATTGGAGAGTTACCACTAGTGTAGATAGCTGGGAACCCCGGTCCATCTTTCATCATCAAATACTCACTCGGTCCTATATGTCATTGGAAGTAGTATCAACTATTTTCTGGTACCATTGCTCTGTGTTACTGTTACTATTGCTCTCATATTATTGCTGCTTTCACATCACCCCTGTTACTAGTGCTTTTCCAGGTGTAGCTGAATTGACAACTCAGTTGTTAAGGCTTATAAGTATTCTTTGTCTCCCCTTGTGTCGAATCAATAAATTTGGGTTTTACTTCCCTCGAAGACTGTTGCGATCCCCTATACTTGTGGGTTATCAACGCCGGACACAACGAAAAGCGAGGCAGCTCCCACCTGTCGGCGACTATTTCCATAACCGTTGGTTCATGCCTTTTATTTCTCGCCGCTCCTTCCCTCCCGCGCCTGCCACCCCTACGTCACCGCTGGATTTGCCGGCCGTTTCAACCGCAAGAATCATGTCAGGTCACATGTTGGTCCCTATGAGTGTCAGGGCCCTCTTGCGGAGGTTGATAATGAGTTGCATGCAGATTTTGCTGATTTCCTCGCCATGCACGTAGAGATCCATGACAGCAATGTTCACGGACAACTTCAACATGATCTCGTTGAACATATGTGGAGGATCAAAGGATTATCAACAAATGCCGTGGCACCTTGATATAGCCCATTTATTACATTTGTTTAATTGTTTAATTGTTTGTTGTATTTTAATTTGCAAACAATCTCGGCAAACATATTTATTTGTATGCTATATTTAATAAATGGTCGTGTTTTCGAAAACCCTATAAAAAAGTTTGGGGGCGGCGTTTGAGGGACGCGGCTGGGGAGCGACGTCCCAAAACACGGCACAAACAACACACGTCTCCCAAATGCTTGATCCGACGCCGTTTGAAGGTCGCTTTGAGAGACGCAACTGGAGATGCTCTAAAATGATCCAATGTGGGGGTAGTCCGCACCCTGGCACCTGTCTGGGCGCTCAGATGTTGTTGCTGGAGACGGAGGCCAATAGCTGAGCATGCTCGAGATGCGAAAGCCACTGCTAGTCCAGCACATACATTGGTGCAACACTATGAATTGTTGGGCAAGTATGGCAACAAGACCATCTCCGAGATATCCGGCGAACAGCTCCAGGTAAGGCATGGCCTGGTTGATCCGTTCACTAGTTCCAGGCAGAGTACTGTTTAGTTGGATCAGGTGATTAGCAAGATTGCTCAGCCGCACCCCATATTGAATGCATTTTCACCATCTGAAAAAGTGAAATAAGAAACTAAGATCGGCATTTTCAATGTTTCCTAGTTGAGCTTAGTGATGCAGCATCCTCATACTTATTATCATGTTTCCTAGTTGAGTTGAACATACTGATTTCCGAGGAAAAAATAAATAAATATGTTTTATACTAAAATCTTATACATGTTTTAACTTGTCTTTCCTAATACAACATTAATAAGTACAATTTATTAGTTAGCAATGTTTCTAAAAAATATCTCTAGTGTGTTTTGTAATTCAAGTGTAATGTATATCACCAAAAAATATTGCTTGTGCTAAATTTAAATTTTATGTTGTAACAAAAAACCTCTTTGTATTAATTTTCCAAACTTGCATAAACTATGCAGTGAATGCATACGAATTTGTTTATGTACATGTATATATTTTAATATTATTAAATATCATGATACCTCTAAAACATAGACTCAAACAAATATCTTAATTAGAGGTGATTCTAGCATATTATTAGATATGTATAGTCACGGAAGCTTCTAGAGCATGATTAAATTGAATTGTTTGGAAATGTGTCTCGCAAGTAAGATTTAGTAATAAGTTGACAACATGTGCATACTTATGTGTGGTACTGAAATAACATTGCTTAAAGCACCATCCAAGAATATTGAATTGAGATAGATTCTAATTTTTTCCCATATGCGGTGTGATTATTTTCATATGCTAGTATTGGTGCTTGGTTTCATCTGGTGCATTCAATAATTTAGTTGTTTTCTAAAAAAACATGCACAAAATCAAAGAGAACGTTTAGGGATTCCATGTAGAGAGAGAGCATCATTTAACTATGATATATACCTAATTAACCCTTTAGCGCATGGTGTTTTCACGCCCACATATTCTCCTAGTTTTTGAAATGTGTTATAAACACATTTTAAAATTTTAAAAATTAACAAAAACGTTGCATGTACATCTCAATGTTCTATGCGCTCCCCTACGGTAAGCCATTACCTCTCCTACCTCTGCTACTCTGCTACCTCTAGAGTCCTTTTACTCGTTTAGCACCTGTTTCCGTCTAGAACTCTTCGTTGATTACCTCTACCACACTATTTTTGTCGGCAATCCCAGCTTCACCATGTGGAATCCTAGTGCTATGCCATGTAGTGGCTTTTGTTATATATTGTTTTTGTTTACCGAACCATCATGTTCAATTTTGTTAGTTACCAATAGAGTGTTTATTTATAGTTTCTGCCAAATAGATATGTCTATCTTGTTGTTTATTAGTGTGGGTAAGTTCTTATTAATAGTGCTTGCATTCTTGATAACGGTTATTTGGTCATCTCTGCCTACTAGCTTGCAGCTCCTTGGTTGTGCCTTCGATTGAATGCCATGGCTTTCCTTTGCATGTACCATCCATTACCATTTTCTATGGATGATATTCTTCGGAAATCCCTGTGATTTCTCCAAGTGTGGACATATGACTGTGCCAAGCATGGTTTGCTCACGGTGATTCATTTGTGATGTCTTTGCTTGCACCAGTGATGTTCTCGTCACTATGGTGCATTCTTAAATTATGATTAGCAACCCGTGAGGCATGCCAAAGGAGTGTGCCCATTTCTTACTCACCGTTGATACATAATTTGCTTTTAGAGAAACTATTGATTATATGTAGCTTGTCTCAGCTTAGGATTACTCTATCGTGTGCCCATGTGCTCTATGTGTATCTAGAACCTCTCTGATACCTCCCCGGAGTGTACACACAAATCTATACATGCTATGCATGTGTACGTGTTGTGGTGCTTGTGTGTGTGTAGTGATTCCTAGGTATTGATCAACTTCTTGATCAAGTGATGCTAAACAACTCCCCTCAAGCATCCATTGACGCTTGGGAGTGAGCTTCTAGTGGTACTGTTACTTCCATATGCTTCCTACCTTGCTTGTTCTCTTGACTCCACATATATGCAAGCTTGTTCTTTCTCATTTGCAGCCCTAGTTACGATCATTTAACTCGAAGAATAACTAATTAGGGTTTAGCACAAAAATCTAGATCATTTCCCTCTCAGTTACGATCCCACTTGTAACTGAGCAAAAAAGGGCCCACATGCAAATGGGAAAAAGATAAAAATATGGTTCAACGAGCATTTCTCTCTTAGTTGCAAATCCCACTTGCAACTACCGCAAAAGATAAATTACGGTTTATCTCGGATTTTGGTTCATCTCTCTTTCAGTTGCAGTCGCACTTGCAACTGGGACAAAGACAAATTAGGGTTTAGCCCGGATTCATGATCATTTCTCTCTTAGTTAAGAACCCAGTTGCAACTTGGACAAGAAAGACAAATCGAGTTTGCACTAATTCAGGAGCATTTCTCTCTCATTGCAACTCCACTTGAAGCTAGAAAGAAAGGTTAGCTATGACCCCCACTTGCAACTGAGATAGAAAGAAAATTCTGGGTTACCACGAATTCCAGAGTATTTCTCTCTCAGTTGCAACTCCACTTGGAACTGGGTAACAAAGGGTCAGTTGTGACCCACTTGCAACTGGGACAAAGACAAAACATATAGTTTAGCTCGGATTCTGGAGCATTTCTCCCTCAGTTGTGACCTAACTTGCAAACTGGGCAACAAAGGTCAATAATGACCCCACACACAACAGACAAAAGAGAAGTTTGGGGTTCGCACAGATTCTAGAGCATTTCTCTTGAAAGTTCAGAGATGGTAAACCTAGAGGGGGGTGAATAGGTTCTACAAATTTTATTTCTTTCTTTACAATATTTAGGCTTTGCGGAATATAAAGGTTAGCCTAATGCAAACTAGGTGAGGCACCCTATATGATGATACAAGAACTCAAGCACGACAGCTCTGATACGTCTCCAACGTATCTATAATTTCTTATGTTCCATGCTAGTTTTATGACAATACCTACATGTTTTGTTCACACTTTATGATGTTTTGATGCATTTTCCGGAACTAACCTATTAACAAGATGTCGAAGTGTCAGTTCTGTTTTCTGCTGTTTTTGGTTCCAGAAATCCTACAAAGGAAATATTCTCGGAATTGGATGAAATCAACGCCCAAGATCTTATTTTTCCCGGAAGCTTCCAGAGCATCGAAGAGGGACCAGAGGGGAGCCACGGGGGCCCACCCCACAAGGCGGCGCGGCCAGGGCGGGCGCCCCCTATGGTGTGGCCCCACCAGGGCTCCTCCGACGCCGCCCTTTCGCCTATAAAGTCTCCCTGATGTGAAAACCCTAAAGAGATAAGCCACGATACGAGAAAAGTTCCAGAGCCGCCGCCATTGCGAAGCCAAGATTCGGGGGACAGAAGTCTCTGTTCCGGCACGCCGCCGGGACGGGGAATTGCCCGGAAGGCATCTCCATCGACACCACCTCCATCTCCATCAACGCGCTGTCTCCCATGATGAGGAGGGAGTAGTTCTCCCCCGAGGCTAAGGGCTGTACCGGTAGCTATGTGGTTAATCTCTCTCTCATGTACCTCAATACAATGATCTCATGAATTGTCTTGCATGATTGAGATCCATATGATGAGCTTTGTATCATTATTAGTCTATGTGTTACTCAAGTGATGTTATTAAAGTGGTCTATTCCTCCTTCATGATGTAACGGTGATAGTGTGTGCATCATGTAGTACTTGGCATAGGCTGTGATTGTAATCTCTTGTAGATTATGAAGTTAACTATTACTACGATAGTATTGATGTGATCTATTCCCCCTTTCATGGTGTAATGGTGACAGTGTGTATGCTATGTTAGTACTCGGTCTAAATTGCAAAGATCTATTATGCTCTAAAGGTTACTTAAATATGAATGCCGAATGTTGTGGATCTTGTTAACTCCGGCTTGAGGGAGCTCTTGTAGCCCTACACAATGAATGGTGTTTGTTATCAAACAAGAGTATATGTAGCACAAGTGAGGAGAAGTTATTTATTTATTATGTGATCAATGTTGAGAGTGTCCACTAGTGAAAGTATGATCCCTAGGCCTTGTTTCCAAATACTGCAAACATCGCTTGTTTACTGTTTTACTGCATCTTTACTTCCTGCAATATTACCACCATCTATACCACCTGTGTTTTACTATCTCTTCGCCGAACTAGTGCACCTATACATCTGACAAGTGTATTAGGTGTGTTGGGGACACAAGAGACTTCTTGTATCTTAATTGCAGGGTTGCTTGAGAGGACTATCTTTGACCTCTACCTCCCTGAGTTCGATAAACCTTGGGTGATTCACTTAAGGGAAACTTGCTGCTGTTCTACAAACCTCTGCTCTTGGAGGCCCAACACCTCTACAGGAATAGAAGCGTGAGTAGACATCAAGCTATTTTGGCGCTGTTGGGGAGGTAAGGTAAAAGGTATTCACATCCTGCGACTACTAAGCTATTTTCTAGCACTGTTGCGGTGTGTGAGTGCTCGAAGGTATCTCCTTTAGATTCTGCAATTATATCTTTTTGTTTCTTGTTTTTATTTTCACTAGTTAGGCTTAATGGAAAACAACAACAAAATTAGAGATCTTTATAGTATTAATCTTGAGTTAGGACATGAGGTGTTTGAAGAGAAAATTAAAAAACCCATGGAACTTTGTTTGCAAAATAGTTGTAGCAATGTTATTAGCATGAACTCTTTGAACACTATTATTGCTAAGGCTATGGAAGAATTTAAGCTTGGGGAAGCTGGTTTTGATGAGCATGATATTTTTAGTCCCCCAAGCATGGAGGAGAAAAATTACTTTGATGATACTTTACCTCCTATATATGATGTTTGCAATGATGAATATGATATTTTCAGTCCACCTACTATTGAGGAGAAAATTAATTATGATTACAATATGCCTCCTATATATGATGATTATGGTGATGAGAATAATAATGATGGCTATTTTATTGAATTTGCTCCCACTACAACTAATAAAATTGATTATGCTTATGTGGAGAGTAATAATTTTATGCATGTAGCTCATGACAAGAATGCTTTATGTGATAGTTATATTGTTGAGTTTGTTCATGATGCTACTGAAAGTTATTATGAGAGAGGGAAACATGGTTACATGCATCTTAATAATATTAAGTTTCCCCTCTCTATGTTGAGAATCTTGAAGTTACTCGTGTCTTATCTTCTTATGCTTGTCACTTTGTTCTTCATGAATTTATTTGTGTACAAGATTCCTTTTCATAGGAAGAGGGTTAGGCTTAAATTTGTTTCATACTTTCTTTTTGATGCTCTCTTTGCTTCAACTCTCATTCTTATGAGAGCATCATCATTAAAATTGCTGAGCCCATCTTAATGGCTATAAAGAAAGCACTTCTTGGGAGATAACCCATGTTTTTATTTTGCTACTTTTTTGTTGTGTCTTGGAAGTTGTTACTACTGTAGCAACCTCTCCTTATCTTTATTTTATTGCATTGTTGTGCCAAGTAAAGTCTTTGATAGTAAAGATGATACTAGATTTGGATTACTGCGCAGAAACAGATTTCTTGCTGTCACGAATTTGAGTAGGATTCTCTGTAGGTAACTCAGAAAAATCTTCCAATTTACGTGCGTGATCCTCAGATATGTACGCAACTTTCATTAGTTTTGAGTTTTTCCGTTTGAGCAAGTTAAGTGCCTCTGGAGAATTCGTCTTTACGGACTGTTCTGTTTTGACAGATTCTGCCTTTTATTTCACATTGCCTCTTTTGCTATGTTGGATGGATTTCTTTGTTTCATTAACTTTAAGTAGCTTTGGGCAATGTCCAGAAGTGTTAAGAATGATTGTGTCACCTCTGAACATGTTAATTTTTGATTATGCACTAACCCTCTAATGAGTTTGTTTTGAGTTTGGTGTGGAGGAAGTTTTCAAGGATCAAGAGAGGAGGATGATACAATATGATCAAGGAGAGTGAAAACTCTAAGCTTGGGGATGCCCCGTGGTTCATCCCTGCATATTTCAAGAATACTCAAGCATCTAAGCTTGGGTATGCCCAAGGCATCCCCTTCTTCATCGACAACTTATCAGGTCACCTCTAGTGAAACTATATTTTTATTCCGTCACATCTTATGTGCTTTACTTGGAACGTCTGTGTGCTTTTATTTTTGTTTGTGTTTGAATAAATTCATGCTTGTGTGGGAGAGAGACACGCTCCGCTGTTGCATATGAACACATGTGTTCTTAGCTTTACTTTTAATGTTCATGGCGAAGGTTGAAACTGCTTCGTTAATTGTTATATGGTTGGAAACAGAAAATGCTACATGTGGTTATTGGTATAATGTCTTGAATAATTTGATACTTGATAATTGTTGTGCTCAAATAGATCATGTTTAAGCTCTTGCATCATGTACTTTGCACCTATTAATGAAGAACTACTGTAGAGCTTGTTGAAATTTGGTTTGCATGATTGGTCTCTCTAAGTCTAGATATTTTCTGGTGAGGTGTTTGAACAACAAGGAAGACAGTGTAGAGTCTTATAATGCTTGCAATATGTTCTTATGTAAGTTTTGCTGTACCGGTTCATACTTGTGTTTGCTTCAAACAACCTTGCTAGCCTAAGCCTTGTATTGAGAGGGATTACTTCTCGTGCATCCAAAATCCTTGAGCCAAAAACTATGCCATTTGTGTCCACCATACCTACCTACTACATGGTATTTTTCTGCCATTCCAAAGTAAATTGCTTGAGTGCTACCTTTAAAATTCCATCCTTTGTATTTTCAATATATAGCTCATGGGAGAAATAGCTTAAAAACTATTGTGGTATTGAATATGTACTTATGTATCTTATTTCTTAATAAGTTGCTTGTTGAGCGATAACCATGTTCCTGGGGACGCCATCAACTATTTCACCTTTGTTGAATATCATGTGAGTTGCTATGCATGTTCGTCTTGTCTGAAGTAAGGGTGATTTGTCATGATCAAATGGTTTGAGTATGCATATGTTAGAGAAGAACATTGGGCCGCTAACCAAAGCCATGTATCATGGTGGAAGTTTTCAGTTTGGACATACATCCTCAATCTCTTATGAGAATATTATCTGTTGTTGAATGCTTAAGCATTAAAAGAGGAGTCCATTATCTGTTGTCTATGTTGTCCCGGTATGGATGTCTTAAGTTGAGATCTATTAAAAACGAGAAATCAAATGCAATTGATCTCCTTGGACCTTTGTACAGGCGGCAATAGGTACCCCTTTGTGACACTTGGTTGAAACATATGTTATGCAATGATAATCCATGTAATCCAAGCTAATTAGGACAAGGTGCGGGCACTATTGGTATTCTATGCATGAGGCTTGCAACTTGTAGGAAGTATTATGCATAGCACATATGAATTATTACTACCGTTGACAAAAAAATTTCTATGTTTTCAAAACAAAAGCTCTAGCACAAAAATAGTAATACATGCTTCCCTCTGCGAAGGGCCAATCTTTTACTTTATGTTGAGTCAGTTTACCTACTTCTTTCTATCTTAGAAGCAAACACTTGTGTTAACTGTGTGCATTGATTCTTACATGATTACTTATTGCACTTGTTATATTACTCTATGTTGACAAATATCCATGAGATATACATGTTACAAGTTGAAAGCAACCGCTGAAACTTAATCATCCTTCGTGTTGCTTCAATGCATTCTACTTTGAATCTATTGCTTTATGAGTTAGCTCTTATGCAAGTCTTGTTGATACTTGTCTTGAAAGTACTATTCATGAAAAGTTTTGCTATATGATTCATTTGTTTAGTCATTATCTTTTGTTAGCAATCTTTTGCTTCAGATCACTCCATCCATCTCATATGCTTTATAATAATGTTGATCAAGATTATGTTGGTAGCATGTCACTTCAGAAATTATTTGTTGTTATCGTTTACCTACTCGAGGGCGAGTAGGAACTAAGCTTGGGGATGCTTGATACGTCTCCAACGTATCTATAATTTCTTATGTTCCATGCTAGTTTTATGACAATACCTACATGTTTTGTTCACACTTTATGATGTTTTGATGCATTTTTCGGAACTAACCTATTAACAAAATGCCGAAGTGCCAGTTCCTGTTTTCTGCTGTTTTTGGCTCCAGAAATCCTACAAAGGAAATATTCTCGGAATTGGACGAAATCAACGCCCAAGATCTTATTTTTCCCGGAAGCTTCCAGAGCACCGAAGAGGGACCAGAGGGGAGCCAGGGGGCCCCACCCCACAAGGCGGCGCGGCCAAGTGGGGGGCGCCCCCTATGGTGTGGCCCCACCAGGGCTCCTCCGACGCCGCCCTTTCGCCTATAAAGTCTCCCTGACGTGAAAACCCTAAAGTGATAAGCCACGATACGAGAAAAGTTCCAGAGCCACCGCCATCGCGAAGCCAAGATTCGGGGGACAGAAGTCTCTGTTCTGGCACGCCGCCGGGATGGAGAATTGCCCCCGGAAGGCATCTCCATCGACACCACCGCCATCTCCATCAACGCTGCTATCTCCCATGATGAGGAGGGAGTAGTTCTCCCCCAAGGCTAAGGGCTGTACCGGTAGCTATGTGGTTAATCTCTCTCTCATGTACCTCAATATAATGATCTCATGAATTGCCTTGCATGATTGAGATCCATATGATGAGCTTTGTATCACTATTAGTCTATGTGTTACTCTAGTGATGTTATTAAAGTGGTCTATTCCTCCTTCATGATGTAACGGTGACAGTGTGTGCATCATGTAGTACTTGGCATAGGTTGTGATTGTAATCTCTTGTAGATTATGAAGTTAACTATTACTACGATAGTATTGATGTAATCTATTCCCCCTTTCATGGTGTAATGGTGACAGTGTGTATGCTATGTTAGTACTCGGTGATGACCCACAAGTATAGGGGATCGCAACAGTCTTCGAGGGAAGTATTACCCAATTTATTGATTCGACACAAGGGGAGACAAAGAATACGTGTAAGCCTTAACAGCGGAGTTGTCAATTCAGCTCCACCTTGAAACAGACTTGCTCGCAAGAGTTTATCAGTAGCAACAGTTTTATAGCAGTAGGAATAGTGAAATAACAGCGGCAGTGAAATAAAGACAGCAGTAGTGATTATAGTAAACAGCAGGATTAAAATACTGTAGGCACAGGGACGGATGAACGGGCGTTGCATGGATGAGAGAATTCATGTAACAATCATGGTAGGGCATTTGCAGGTAATAATAAAGTGGTATCCAAGTACTAATCAATCAATAGGCATGTGTTCCATATATAGTCGTACGTGCTCGCAATGAGAAACTTGCACAACATCTTTTGTCCTACCAGCCGGTGGCAGCCGGGCCTCTAGGGAAACTACGGAAATTAAGGTACTCCTTTTAATAGAGTACCGGAGCAAAGCATTAACACTCCGTGAACACATGTGATCCTCACATCACTACCATCCCCTCCGGTTGTCCCGATTTCTGTCACTTCGGGGCCATTGGTTCCGGACAGCGACATGTGTATACAACTTGCAGGTAAGATCATAAAACAATGCATATCATGATGAAACAATAACATGTTCAGATCTGAGATCATGGCACTCGGGCCCTAGTGACAAGCATTAAGCATAACAAGTTGCAACAATATCATAAAAGTAACATCTACGGATACTAGGCACCATGCCCTAACAATCTTGTTACTATTACATGATCAATCTCATCCAATCCCTACCATCCCCTTCAGCCTACAGCGGGGGAATTACTCACACATGGATGGGGGAAACATGGCTGGTCGATGGAGAGGCGTCGGTGGTGATGGCGGTGAAGATCCCCTCCAATTCCCCGTCCCGGAGTGCCAACGGAGTTTCTGGTCCCGAGGCGGAGTTTCGCGATGGCGGCGGCGTACTGGATGGTCTCTGGAAATATCGACGTACCCCCTAGCGTTTTTAGGTCGAAAGACGTATATAGTCCGAAGGAGAGCGTCGGGGGGGCGCCGAGGCGCCCACACAACAAGGCGGTGCGCCCCCGGCCGCGCCGGCCTAGTGTGGGGGCCTCGGGCCCCCACCTAGCTTGCCCTTCTGGCTCCGTCAGTATTCTGGTAAAATAGGGCCTTTCGCATAAATTCCGAGGATTTTCCTGAAAGTTGGATTTCTGCACAAAAACGAGACACCAGAGCAATTCTGCAGCGTTAGTCCGCGTTAGTTGCATCCAAAATACACAAATTAGAGGCAAAACAATAGCAAAAGTGTTCGGGAAAGTAGATACGTTTTGGACGTATCAACTCCCCCAAGCTTAGCTTATTGCTTGTCCTCAAGCAATTCAGTTAACAACTGAGTGCGATAAAAGAACTTTCACGAACACATTTGCTCATATGATGTAAATATTCTCATGATATGGCAAGTGCTTAAGCAATTCATAATAAGGTACATGCAAATAAAGTCATCTAGTAACTGTGTCAATCATAAAAGAGATACCAACAAACTAATAACAAGCATCATGAAACACTTCAATAAGCAGGATTGCAATGTTCATAGAAGGATATGATAAAGTGGTATCTCGCTTGCCTGTATTTGTAGCAAAACATAAATGCCCAGGCACCTCTGAAGTTCATAGAAAGACTAGAAGTAAATTTGTCAAAGATAAAAGCATCAAAGTTATACCACAGCTGATCATATTTTGGGACAAGCGTATTATACTAAGAATGACAGTCATGCTCTCAAGGAAGTGCTCAAAGAAAGGATGGTGACTCAACATAAAAGTAAAAGATTGACCCTTCGCAGAGGGAAGCAGGGATTAACATGTGCTAGAGCTTTTCATTTTTCAAAAACAGAAGTAAAATTATTTTGAGAGGTGCTTGTTGTTGTCAACGAATGATAGTGGGTACTCTAACCACCTCGCCAACCAGACTCTCAAGAGCGGCTCCCATGAAGGACGTTATCTCTACCAGCAAGGTAGATCATCCCTCTTCTCTTTTGTTTACACATGTATTTTAGTTTCATTATGGTTGACACTCCCCCAACCTTTGCTTACACAAGCCATGGCTAACCGAATCCTCGGGTGCC
Source organism: Lolium multiflorum (assembly GCA_030979885.1). Classification (NCBI taxonomy): domain Eukaryota; kingdom Viridiplantae; phylum Streptophyta; class Magnoliopsida; order Poales; family Poaceae; genus Lolium; species Lolium multiflorum. The sequence goes on along the minus strand of CM061749.1, from coordinate 134,342,693 downwards.
TTCCAACATTCACATACCATGGGGAAGTGTCTATTTGCAGGTTAAGTTGCTTACTGATGAATCAGAGCAAAACACGTGAAGAGAATTATTAATGAAGGTTGATTAATTGGGGCTGGGAACCCCGTTGCCAGCTCTTTTTGCAAAATTACTGGATAAGTGGATGTGCCACTAGTCCATTGGTGAAAATCTGTCCGGAGTAAATGACAAGGTTGAAAGATAAAACACCAAATATTTCCTCATGAGCTATAAAACATTAACACAAATTGAGAAGTAGTTTGAAGGTTTAAAGGTAGCACATGAGAATTTACTTAGAATGGTTTGAAATGCCATGCATAGGTATTTATGGTGGACACTTTGGAACAACTTGGTTTCAGGTGTTTGGAAGCACGAGCAGCGTTCCCTCAGTACAAGTGGAGGCTAGCAATAGACTGGGAAGCGACAATCAAGAGAGCAATAACTGTCATAATCATGCTTGCGACAAAATAAAATTAACAGAGGCATAAAAGTGATACAAGAACTCTGAAGCAAAGTAGATCAGCGAGGCTTAATTGACTTTTGTTTTAGTCATATGCATGTGTGAGCATGTGCCAAGTCGATTCAAGTGAATTATTCAGAGGAGGATACCACAATGTCATACCGATCTATGAATAAAACAATGCAAGCAAATATTCATGACATGCTACTCATTATTAATAAATTGGAACTAATCATGAGAGATCATAAACTACTAGACTTTCATTAAATGACATATACCTCACATGAACCAACTAAGCATGCTCACATGGATGAGTATATGTACAAAAATGAAAACAAATAGAGTTCATACCAGCCTCTCACCATAGTCAAATTGCCGTAGATCGTCATTATTGCCTTTCACTTGTGCATCTTGAATAATAATATGAAATGAAACCAAACTCCAACCACCGGAGACCTCTGAACTCCCTAATGAAATTTACAAAACCAAAGAAGAACAACAAATATTTTTGGTGTTTTCGGGTTAGAAACAAGAGCAAACCAACGATAGCAAATAAAGTAAACTAAAATCAAAGAACCAAATAAACAAATGGTGAAGAGAAACAACAGAAATATTTTTGGTCTTTTTGTGTTTTAGGAAATAAACAAAGCGAAAACAAGAGAATGCAAACTAACAGAAACACAGAAAAGCAGGATGACAGAAATCTGCCAAAACCTGACAGCAGTACAGAAATCGAAATTAACAAAAATCTTCCATTGCTCAGCTCAAAAAGTGTTCAACTAATGAAAGTTAGATAACAACCTGGGGCACATGCTCAAAAATTTGCAACTCAAAATAACGTTCTGGCTGTGCGTACGATTTTTTTTGGTAACAGCCCAGAATCTGTTTTTGGACAGCACTTCCCCAAATATCATCTCCCTCTCATTAGAAAACCACTCTAAGAAACTAAACAAGTATGTACAAGTATCCAGCAACCATAATATGCAAAGAATGAGTGATGTCGGTATACCTCCCCCCAAGCTTAGGCTTTTGGCCTAAGTGGAGTTCATTCCCAACGAGGGTCGGGGTTCCATGCCGGTGGATCGTACATGGAGTGATAATAAGGCCCCTGCGCAGAAGAATGTCGTGGAGGCTCCACATGACCATAATGTTGATATGAGGAGCTTGTTGCATCGGATGAAGAGTCGGGGTGCTCCTCGGCCTCCTCTGTGCCGTCCCTTGCATGATGGCCTTCCCTTTCTATGTATGCGTTTAGCTCATTTTCTGTGATCGACCACCCTTTCCTGGCATCAAGGTTAAGCAGAACAGGTGCAGGCAATCGTACTAGTTTTTCAATTTTCTTAGTTATTCTCCAATTTTTATTATACAAAGTTATCCTATAATACAGGTTGTTCAAATTAGATGCATCTGAAATAAACTCATGTTTAATCATGGAAACAACATCAAGTTTCTCCATGGAAAGCGGAATATCTAGATGGTGAGGTTCTACACCATGCATAGCTAATAAGCGAGAGGCGATAAGACCTCCACAAATTCCTCCCTTCTCTCGGTTAGTAGCAAGTCTACAAGCTATTAAAGCACCCAAATTATAAGTCCTATCATGTTGCAAAGCAGCGGCTAAGAAAGCCATATCTTGGACAGACAACTTACTTGCATGCTTTCTAGCAAGAACGCACTTTGTAACGAAATAAGCAAAGTAGCGGATAGCTGGGAGTTGAATGCTACTGATCTTACCACCATCATCGGAGAAGCTTCTCCCATGACAAATCGTTGTATAAAGATTCGAGAGCTCCCGCGGCGTTCCCCTGACCTTCTCGCAGGATCCCCACTACGGCACTCTAATTGCTGCACAAAAATCACTAAAAGGCAAGTTGATAGTTTTGTTATAAATCTTGTATCGGACCATGGGGTTAGTTTGAGACCGATGAAATTCAAAATCCTGCACAACCGACACCGTTAGTTTAGCATATTGGTAAGGTTCACCAACAGTAAAACCTTCCAACCCTGCATTGGAAATCAGTGTTTGAACATCTTGCAGGATTCCCGCATTCCGCATAAAATCAGTGCATGGGTAATAAGAGGGGTATACTCCCTCTTCGCGGTGAACTCTCATGACTTGTTGCACCTCCAATTCTTGTTGATTTAGTTGGTGCCTACTCCCTTCCATTTTCTGAAATTTTTCAACAATCATTATAAAATTTGATTTCATGGTATATAATTGGGGGGGAACTACTATAGGAACTTGCTAGAGTACTACACATGCATCAAAACTAATTTCTACCACTAAGAACAAGCATGCAAGCTCACTAAAGATGTTACCTACAGCAGCAAAATATTCAAGATATACTCAACCAAACAAAATTCTAATTGGACAATCAAAGGAGTCACATACCGGAGAGCAAATGTGCCAAATTTCAGACATAAATCTGGGCTGAGCAAAGAGATCGAGAAATCGCGAGTTCTTGAGCAGAAACGCGAGTGAGAGAAAATGAGTACGAGTTTTTTCGGGAGAGAGAGTGCAATGAGTGAAAGAGATGATGAAGTGGGGCAAGGAGGGGCCCACACACCAGGGTGGCGCGCCCCCCTTGTTGGCCGCGCCGGCCTGTGGGGTGCCACCCTGGGGTGCCCCACTGGTCATCCCAGGTGCTCCCAGGTGCCCCTTCGAAAAATAAGACTACCAGTATAATTTTTGTAAATTTTTGAGAACTTCGAAAAATGCACATTTCTGGGAGTTAAAGTAATTATTACTGTGCAGGAAAATGATTTCCAAAATCTTAAACAACTAAAGCATATTGCAAAACAAAAGGTGCTATAGCAAGTAAAACAAATGGAGGAAGAAAGAAAGAAAGAAATGTTGTTTATCTCTCTTATGCATTAAAATATACTTGTTAACAAGGTTGATCAAGCCTTGCTACCAAATAAATTTTATATGACATCAGAAGAAATAAACCTCAAATCAATCATGTGACCTTGTATTGAATTGATATGGATCCAATCACAAGAGTTTGATATTCTTCTTTAGGCTCATATATAGGACAATCAATGGATCCCACCTTGATAGTTTTCACATTAAAAATTGTATTAACTCCATATACTTTATCAATCCTCTTTGGAAAATAGACGGTATGTTCCTTATCATCAACATTGAAAGTAACTTTTCCTTTATTGCAATCAATAACAGCCCCTGCAGTATTAAGAAAGGGTCTTCCAAGAATAATGGAAATATTATCATCTTCAGGCATTTCCAACACAACAAAATCAGTTAATATCAAGCAATGCTGAGTAACTTGAACAGGAACATTTTCACATACACCAACAGGAATAGCAGTAGATTTATCAGCCATTTGCAAAGATATATCAGTTGGTATCAACTTATCTAAATCAAGTCTCTTGTAAAGAGAAAAAGGCATTACACTAACTCCTGCTCCCAAATCACATAGAGCAGTTCTAACATAATTATTCTTGATGGAACAAGGAATAGTCGGTATACCTGGGTCTCCAAGCTTCTTTGGAACCTTACCATTAAAGGAGTAATTAGCGAGCATAGTGGAAATCTCCTCATTGGGAATTTTCCTTTTGTTAGAGACAATATCTTTCATATACTTTGAATAAGGAGGCAATTTAATAGCATCAGTCAAAGGGATTTGCAAAAATAAAGGTTTCATCCAATCACAAAATTTATTGTAATGTTCCTCCTCCTTTGATTTTAGTTTCTTAGCAGGAAAAGGCATTGGCTTTTGAACCCAAGGTTCTCTTTCATTACCATGTTTTTTTGTAATAAAATCTTCTTTAGTGTACTTTTTATTTTTATCATGCTTTTCAGGTTCTTTTTCAATTTCTTCTTTATCAGGAGTATTATTCTTATCATTATCTTCATCATGTTCATTACCACTTTCAGTTTCAGCATCAGAAATAGAAATACTATTAGGATCATTAACAGGTTCAGAGGATTCTACAACAGTTTTATGTTTCTTCTTCTTTTTCTTAGAAGGACTACTAATTTCTTTAGTTCGTTGAGAATCTTGTTCAATTCTTTTGGGGTGCCCTTCAGGATATAGAGGATCCTGGGTAGAAACACCGCCTCTAGTTGTTACTTCATAAACTTGTTTCTCTTCATGATTATTGTTTAACAAGTCATTTTGCACTTTAGTAAGTTGATCAATTTGAGTTTGAATCATATTAAAATGTTCAACAAGCATCTTAACATCATTGGAGGTTCTCTCCACAATATCATGCAATTTACCAATATCTTGAGAATTTTCCATTAGATGATTCTCTACTCGCATATTAAAATTATTTTGCTTAACAATATAATTATCAAATTCATCTAAACATTGATCAGGAGGTTTTGAATATGGAATATCTCCTCTATCAAAGCGTTGAAGAGAATGTACCTCGATTGTAGATGAAGGGGGAATTATCTTACATAGGTCTTCTATAGGAGGCAAATTCTTCACATCTTCAGATTTAATACCCTTCTCCATAAGAGATTTCTTGGCTTCCCTCATATCTTCATCATTTAATTCAATCATACCCCTCTTCTTCAATATAGGTGTCGGGGTTGGTTCAGGTGTAGACCAATCATCATGATTCTTACTTATCTTAGCTAATAATTCTTCAGCTTCGTCCGGAGTTCTTTTCCTGAAAACACAATCAGCACAACTATCCAGGTATGCCCTAGACTCAATGGTTAGTCCACTATAAAATATATCAAGTAAATCATGCTTTTCCAAATCATGTCCAGGCCGAGCTCTAATAAGAGAGCAAAATCTTGCCCAAGCCTCAGGCAATTTCTCTCCATCTTCTTGATCAAAGCTATAAATTCTCTGCAGAGCCATATGTTGAGCACTAGCGGGAAAGTATTTTCGAAAGAAAACATCAAGCAAACAACTTGGACTATTAATAGAATCAGGAGGCAAATTATTATACCAAATCTTAGCATCATCCTTTAATGAGAATGGGAAAATCTTAGCAACAAAATAAGTACGCATCTTAACATCATCAGAAAACAAGCTACTTAAAGTAGAAAGCTCATTCATATGTTCTACAGCACTCTCTTTTTCAGTACCACAAAAGGGTGTTTTCTCTACAATAGATATATGAGATAAATCAAGAGAAAAGTCATAATCTTTATCCTTAATGTTTATAGGAGATGTGGCAAATTTAGGATCAGGAGACAGTTTATATCTAACAGCATGTTGTGCAATAAGCTTTTTAAGGTTACTTGTACTAGTAGTAGCATTGCATTTATCAATAAAATCATCATCAAGTTCCACACAATCTTCATCAAGATCATCAATCTCAGGTGAATTAACAGGTGTAACAATATTTTCATTAGGAGTTTCAGTATTTTCAATTTGTCTAGACCTAGCAATTGTAGCATCTAGAAAAGGACCTAATGAACCAGCATTATCAAGCACAGTAGAAGCATCATCAAAATTATCAGAGGAATTTTCAGATTCAGCAGAAATACCAACACGTGAAGTTTGTGGTGGTGAAACAAGTTGACTTATCACAGATGGTGAATCAAGAGCAGCGGAGGTACTCAGAGTTGTACCTTTTCTTGTAGTGGATGGTAATATGGCGACTTTAGTATCGCGAGGTTTACCCATGATGGAGAATTTGCAGCGAACAATATCAATCCAAGTGAACTTGCAAATAAAGCTATGCTCCCCGGCAACGGCGCCAGAAAATAGTCTTGATGACCCACAAGTATAGGGGATCGCAACAGTCTTCGAGGGAAGTATTACCCAATTTATTGATTCGACACAAGGGGAGACAAAGAATACTTGTAAGCCTTAACAACGGAGTTGTCAATTCAGCTGCACCTGGAAACAGACTTGCTCGCAAGAGTTTATCAGTAGCAATAGTTTTATAGCAGTAGGAATAGTGAAATAACAGTGAAATAAAGACAGCAGTAGTGATTATAGTAAACAGCAGGATTAAAATACTGTAGGCACAGGGACGGATGAACGGGCGTTGCATGGATGAGAGAATTCATGTAACAATCATGGTAGGGCATTTGCAGGTAATAATAAAGCGGTATCCAAGTATTAATCAATCAATAGGCATGTGTTCCATATATAGTCGTACGTGCTCGCAATGAGAAACTTGCACAACATCTTTTGTCCTACCAGCCGGTGGCAGCCGGGCCTCTAGGGAAACTACTGGAAATTAAGGTACTCCTTTTAATAGAGTACCGGAGCAAAGCATTAACACTCCGTGAACACATGTGATCCTCACATCACTACCATCCCCTCCGGTTGTCCCGATTTCCTCACATGTGTATACAACTTGCAGGTAAGATCATAAAACAATGCATATCATGATGAAACAATAACATGTTCAGATACGAGATCATGGCACTCGGGCCCTAGTGACAAGCATTAAGCATAACAAGTTGCAACAATATCATAAAAGTAACATCTACGGATACTAGGCACCATGCCCTAACAATCTTGTGACTATTACATGATCAATCTCATCCAATCCCTACCATCCCCTTCAGCCTACAGCGGGGGAATTACTCACACATGGATGGGGGAAACATGGCTGGTCGATGGAGAGGCGTCGGTGGTGATGGCGGTGAAGATCCCCTCCAATTCCCCGTCCCGGCGGAGTGCCAGAACGGAGTTTCTGGTCCCGAGGCGGAGTTTCGCGATGGCGGCGGCGTCTGGATGGTCTCTGGAAATATCGACGTACCCCCTGGCGTTTTTAGGTCGAAAGACGTATAAAGTCCGAAGGAGAGCGTCGGGGGCCGCCGAGGCGCCCACACAACAAGGCAGCGCCCCCCTAGCCGCGCCGGCCTAGTGTGTGGGGGCCTCGGGCCCCACCGGCTAGCCCTGGCTCCGTCGTATTCTGGTAAAATAGGGCCTTTCGCATAAATTCCGAGGATTTTCCTGAAAGTTGGATTTCTGCACAAAAACGAGACACCAGAGCAATTCTGCTGAAAACAGCGTTAGTCCGCGTTAGTTGCATCCAAAATACACAAATTAGAGGCAAAACAATAGCAAAAGTGTTCGGGAAAGTAGATACGTTTTGGACGTATCACTCGGTCTAAATTGCAAAGATCTATTATGCTCTAAAGGTTACTTAAATATGAATGCCGAATGTTGTGGAGCTTGTTAACTCCGGCTTGAGGGAGCTCTTGTAGCCCTACACGATGAATGGTGTTTGTTATCAAACAAGAGTATATGTAGCACAAGTGAGGAGAAGTTATTTATTTATTATGTGATCAATGTTAAGAGTGTCCACTAGTGAAATTATGATCCCTAGGCCTTGTTTCCAAATACCGCAAACATCGCTTGTTTACTGTTTTACTGCATCTTTACTTCCTGCAATATTACCACCATCTATACCACCTGTGTTTTACTATCTCTTCGCCGAACTAGTGCACCTATACATCTGACAAGTGTATTAGGTGTGTTGGGGACACAAGAGACTTCTTGTATCTTAATTGCAGGGTTGCTTGAGAGGACTATATTTGACCTCTACCTCCTTGATTTCGATAAACCTTGGGTGATTCACTTAAGGGAAACTTGCTGCTGTTCTACAAACCTCTGCTCTTGGAGGCCCAACACTGTCTACAGGAATAGAAGCGTGAGTAGACATCAGGCTCTCACAGGCAATTATATCACAAATAAGGAGTTCGTTAGAGATAACCGATAGCACGCGGAGACGAGTGTTTATTCCCGTGTTCCCTTCCTTTGCAAGAAGGTATGTCACGTTTGAAGGGGTGGAGGTCCCACGAAGGATTCCCCAACGCCACGAAGGCTCACCCTATTCTCCGGAGCCTATCCCACGAAGGAATAGCTCGCTCACTTGTGGTAGACTTTGAGGCAGCCTCCAAACCTTCACAATATTGTCAGGAGCAAATCCACAGCCCAGATGCTTCCGGACCTCTTTTGCCCACCTAGGGTTTCCAAGGAACCCTAGAGAGCAAGTATCTTGATGAAAACAAAGGGGAACACAATTTGGCTCGGTGGAACGGTAGATCAGGGCCTCCTCTAACTTTTCACCGGAGTGATTTGAGTTTGGGTGAAGGAGGAGGGAGATCTAAGGCTTTTGTTGTTTCTATCAATGGAGTATGAGAGGGAGAGAGAGAGCTCAAGAACAGTTTGTAGTGTAGTGCCTAAGTGTTCTGAGGTAGGTGAAGGGGTATTTATATGGTCACTTGGAATCTAGCCGTTGCAGACCGTTGCCCACTTGTCCAACTCAGCATTTCATCGAGGAGGCCGGTCAATCGGGCCTGGGACCGGGCCATCCGGTGCACGGGATGGTCAGACCGGACCACAGACCGGACCAGCCGATCCAAACCGGACCTGACGCCAGGCCTTGACCGGGGCGAGTCCTTGTCGCGCAGTACATGCCTCCCGATGTCACCGAAGCAGGAGCCGGTCTGCGCCGGGGCAGCCGGTCCAGCGGCCTGTCCGACCGGACGAGAGACCGGGCTAGGCCGGTCCAAACCGGGCCATGCGCCGGGCCAGCACCGGGCAAAGGGGAAAAGTCCCCTGGATGGTGCCCTGGTTGGCACCGGACCAGGGGCCGGTCAGAACCGGGCCACCCGGTGCCACGGCCGGTCCAACCGGCCCTCTGGCCGACTGGAGACTGAGCAGGTCTTCTCCATTTTTGTCGAAGTGGGGGGTCTCCCTTCACCTTCTTGGTACATTGATACACCATTATTCCTATTTGGCTAATACCTGGGAATAATCTCATAGACATGTATTAGACCAAATACTCTAGCATCGGTGTCATTGTTACCAAAATAATGGATAAGGGTAAAATACCCTTACAATCCCCCCCTTTTTGGTATGCGATGACAAACCGAGCTAGAGTCACATATAAATATTATGATAAGCTCAAACCTTGATTCCATATAAGATATTAAGACAGCTCCCCATAATGTGTGCACTTGTGGGTTTGAGGTGGCCCTGACAGCATCTTGTTGCTGTCCAATGGTAGCTCCCCCTCTATGGCTTGCTGTGGCTATCATATGCTTTCTGGTTGATTCCTGGTTGGATTTCCAGTAGCCTTTGCTGTTGAAAATATGAATAGACAAGAATTTTGTCTATCTGTCTGATGGTTAATGAACCATTAGGTGTTAGGTGAGTTGGACTAGCTAGTAGTGCATGAAATCCTTGATGGATCCATTGGTTAGCTGTAGTGGTGATACACTTGGTTCCAACCATTTTTCCCTGGGATTAAACCTACTGTCTTACTCCTATTTTGCCAGCACCTGGTGCTTCATCACCAGATGATGATACACATAGGGTAATCCTACCCTTGTGCTTGTGTGTGATGCATATGCTTAATTATGAGCAAAACAGATGCTTGCTCATGTTCATCTGTGTATACCTCACTCCAGCTCCTAGATTATGTGTTGATGTAGTGGATTTGCTTCTGGTTGAGGTCTTGAGCTTTCCCCGCTCCTCCTGGCTAGCTTGTGATGATTTCCTTCCTCCTGGGCTTGCTCTACAGCAACAGTCCTGAGTGGAAATGTTCTGGTTGATTTGGATGGTTGTGTTGTTCTTCCTGTTCTAAGTGTTCTAGATGTTCTTACCCTTGGAGATTTTGTCGATGGATTCCTAGGGTTTGCTTGTGAAAAGATTATATACTTCCCCTCTCCTTGCTCCTATGGTCGATAGCAATGCATGTCCTTGGTACTTCTCCCCTGGTATATGTGTGTTGGAGAGCGTGCAGCTAGCCTTGTGAGCTTCTTGTGCATGCTCTGGTTGGAACTTGGGCTTTGGCATGGTTCTCTCGGCTGGCTTGGGTATTATCCATCCAATTTACCATTTCTTTCACTAATCTGCCAAGTAGCTTTATATGCAGGGATCATTTGGATGATCAAGAGAAGCTAAATCAAATGTTGATCAAGAATCCTTGAAGATTTACTTGTTTAGTTTAGCATTCTGCAATTATTTGTAATTCTTTTATTTTCCCTTTTTATTTACTCCATTTCTGTAATGTGTTGTAATATTTATAATTCAATTTGGATAATGTAAATGACAATGTATTATGTGTGTTAATCAATAAAGCTCAAGTTTTCTCTAATGAGCTTTGAATATATGTTCTATTATTTTATATTATTGATTTATCCAATTGTTTAATGAATTATCCATTATTGAATTATAATATACATAATTGATGTTTGAATTTGAAATTCAAACATAACTTGTTTGAATTCAATCATGCAACTTAAGTTGAAAGGTGGATTGTTCCCCTCTCTTCTCAAAAACCCTAAGTTGAGTTTAGATAGGTCAAGTTTATCGCACTCTCGAAACCCTAACCCTATTTGGTGTCGAGAGAGAAACTTGTCCCCCTAAGATGCAATTTTCAATAAAGCGCGAAATTTCCCCAGATTTTACGATGCAATGCACATCCCTTTTGTAACACCCCAACTTTTGCAAACATGTTTAATATCCAAAGTGCAAAAATTAGGGGGAACAAAAACTTTTTCTATAGACTAATTAAGATGAATTTCCTTGATCTGTTTGTTGTGATGAATTTCCTTGATCTGTTGGTAGATGAATTGTCTGGATTTGCTTGTTGAGTTTTGTTTTGAACTACCCTTAAGAACAACACCTCTAGTGGTTAAACAAGCAACTCACTAAATAAAACACATGTGTGGCTTAGGAAGAATTGTTTTCCTTCTTACTACATCAAACCCTTCTCCTGATGGCAACTTGAGTGTACCATCTTGATATTCCTCTTTGTGATAATCTAGCTCAAATCATCCTTAATTCAAAACTTGGTATCATCTACCCCTTGCTACATCCTTCTCTTATACCCACTCATCCTGGTTGATTTTGAAGCCAAGTCAACAATCTGTTTCGGCAGACTTATAAGATTCCAGACTTTGGCAGTTGATATCTAAGCACCCACCACTGTTATTGGTGACCTCAATGCATGGATCTCATCTATGCAACACCCTCTGCAACTTCCACGTCTTGCACGTCACATCCTCCACTTGCAACTCTTATATTCACTTGATCATGTACCCTATCCAATGTTTAACCTCAAGATCACTTCCTTCACTTTTACCTCTTGTTTCCATTCAAGTTTAATCTTCACAAAACCAAGAGTGGAAATGATGGGTACATTTTGTAGCCACCATCTACCCTTGAGAACGCCCCTCCCTAAATGAGTTTTCTTTCTCAAAACCCTATTATTTTTCTTCCTTGGTTTTAACCACAAAACCACTCCTTGTTTTATAAACACTCTTCAAATGGTTTCTTCAAATAACAAGAGGGAATTGTGGATGGTATTTTATCATCTCATTTCCTTCCACCCAAAATACCTTTTATAAAAGAGTTTTATTCCTTCTTTTAAAGGCATGGTTTTGGTACATGTGCCATCCTTGCACCTTCTAAAACAAATGGCCTAAAGAAAACTCTACTATGCTTTGTTTTGCAAATAGACCTATTTCATTTTAAACCTCACTTTGTCCCTTTCAAAATGATTTCAAAGGCAAGTTCAATATAAACCCTATCCAAATATTTTGATCAACTCTCATAGTGGTGGAGACCCATCTCTGTAAAGATCCATATCTAGTTAACAACTTCCATTCATTCATCACATCTCACTCTTGTATGGTTTACCATCATCATCTCGACCTCATGAATTGGTGATTTATGCCACCATATTCATCATTGTGAGTATATGGTTATTTCACTCACCATCTCTCTTAGCCTTGCTCTACAATTGTCTAAATCACCATCACCACCATCATTTCTTGGCCAAATTGATAATTTAATCAAGTGTTTCATTTCTCAACCTTGGCACCAATGTTTATTATCATCTCTCTTCCTAATTTGAAGACATCATCAAGCAACTTTTGGCTAACCCTCCCAACACTCAACCTTGGTCGACTTGCATAAAGTGGCATATGCACTTGACTTGTCCACTTGTCATGACAAGAAGTAGCCGGCCATGCCAAGCTCTTGGCATGCATGAGCTGAAAATTCTTCATCTCCACTTCCTTCTTCCACAAGCCTTGCCTCCCAACTAACCAAATCATTAAATGGGCAGCCACCCATCCTAGCCAATCAAAAAGGAGGCAGCCAACCCCCTCTCCCTCTATAAATGGCCCTTGGCCGGCCACCTCCACTCCTCTTGCTCTCATTTTTCTTCTCTCCACTCACTCCTCCACCTTATCTACTCCCTCACACTCTTCTCCTACCTCTCCCCACGAAAATGCTGCTCCTCCTAGCTCCATGGCCGGCCATGGCCATGGAAAGAACTCCAAGATGAAGCTCCCTCCTCCTCAAGCTCCTCCTCACCATGAGAGCCTCCCTCTCCTTCTTCTCCCCAACCCTAGATGGTTTTCTCTCCTCTTCTTCTTCCTCCCTTGCTAAGATTGGATCTTGATGCAGGTGCATGTTTGTCTAAGCATGGAGAAGCTTGAGCTATCCTCAGATCTGAAGTTCTTGACCAAAGTTCGTCCAAATCCCTGCAGTAATTTCTGCTATCTTGCTGTTTCAGATTTTGTACGATTTTGTAAAATCCGCCAAAACTCGTGTGCAGGGCCAAATCAAGTGATTCAAAGTTCCAAGGATAGATATTGAAAAGTTCTACAACTTGGCGTTGGTTTCATCCTCAAATTCGATACAGATTTTCCTCGGTAAATAAAGTTCTGTAAACATGCAGATTCACTGTTTGTTAGATTTGTCCCGTTTTTTAAAACCTTTTTGAGCAAACTTAACTGCGGGTGAAAGCACTCTACCGTACCTTCATTTTGGCGTTGGTTTCACTTCGAATGACCTCCTAAAACTGAAATGGTTCACAGGTCAAAATTTGGCCAGATCTAGCTTTGTCGAATTAAACCAGGAGCTTGGGAACGAATATTTGAATGAAAAAAATAGGGTAAGAACCAGCTTTTCAATATCTTTCAGTTGCAATTGACCTCATATTTTTATGATTTGTGTACGATTTGTCGTGAATTAAAATTGTTCTGTGGGTTCTGCAGACATGGCTGTTACCTTTTAAATCACCAAAAATCCATATTTTAACCTAATTGAGTGATTCCAACTTTGTAGGACTGCTGGATGTTTTCTTAATCATCTCAAACAAGTTTCAAACTTTTATCTGTTCTGTAACTCCAGAGATAAAGAAAATGATAAAGACATGCAGTAACCTTGTTAATTCAATTTTGAGAGTTTCAGAAATAATTTAAACTCAAATCCAATCGTGTATGCATCTCTATTTAAATATATTTCAAATGCCAGTGGTCTCATATTTTTAGGATTTTTCTACGATTTATGGCTTACAGATCTTGTTTTCTATACAGTCAGATTCAAACAAATTACTAAATTTGTAGGATTAATATTTTTGAGTGAATCCAATTTGGTTAGTCTTGTATTAGTACTGGCCATCTAGGAAAAATAGTGTTAGTCTCTGTTCATGTATTTTTGTTACTGTTAGTAATGTGTATGTGTGACATGGGTTGTTGTAGCAAAACTTTTTGGTTTATTTGGAAACCTTAACCACCTCTTTGCATTAAAAATTGGTCAACCAATGTTTTATTCTTGCAAAACAAAACCTCTGCAACTTAACCTTAGTTCTATTGTTTGGCTTAAGTTTTCCAATGATGTGGAATATTGTTTACTTCCTTTTTATTGGTAGTGTTGTGTAAACAAAATAAAATAAGAAGAATGATTTGTGCTTTTCCAAAAAGTTTGAAAATAAAATATAAATATTTGTGATGCCAAACTAATGCACTTGTACTCTTTATAATGTTACCTACCAGGAGGTACCTAGTTTATGTCATGGTGATAACCAGAGAGGCAATTGCTAAGTTGTGAAGCTCTCATACCTTTATTAGGTAAATAAAATGGGGTTTCTTCTAGATGCTTTGCAGTATCTATACGTCCTTAATATGTTAGCCTTAGTAGAGTGGTTAGTTTTTGATTGATGCTTGTTGCTTGTTGTTTTGTTGGTGCAATATGTTTGATTGTGTTCCTTTTATATTTTCTGGCGATAGACGCGAACTATTACGGAGAAGAAGAAGAAGTGGATTGGACAAGGTTTTTATTTATATTTTTGGTGTTCTTATATTGATGGAGTTGAAGAAGTCCAGGGACAAATAAGCCAAGGCAAGCCATCTTTTGATCTCTTGCTAATTATCCTCTTTGTTGTGTTCATTGTTCCATTATATGCTTGGTTCCTTGTATCTTGTGTTATGATTGGTCCTCTACTATGCATACTTGTTCCCAAGTATGTTGAACCCCTTGTTGATGTTATGCATGCTTACCCTAAGCATGTATGCCCCCTTGACCACATATATTATCATCTTCTTAGTGGTATGATGATTAACATCATGACCCTTGTTTAATCATACTACTTATGGTGTCCCTACGCATGCTTATCCTAAGTATGTATGATCCCCATTGACACCTCATTTATCACCTCCTTAATGATATGATGGCTAGCATCCTGCCATTATTGTCTCTTAGTTCTTACATGAAACTATAGGTTGGGAACCCCTTGGAAAAATACCTTGTTGAAAAGAACTTTTGAAAAACCTTGGGTGAGTTGGACTTACCTAAGTGTGTGTTTATGAAAGAAAAGGATCTTGGCAAAGATGGTTGGAAAGAGAATCTTGTTTATGAAAACTTTGGCGCCTAAGTATTCACCCGTGACAATTAACCGCGCAACCACAGCTACTCCAACGTGGGCACGGAGCTTAGCTTGACGTTTGTTCTTCTTAGCATGAGGCACCGCACAACTATACAAGGGTACGGTTACCCCCGAGTCCGGGTTGTCATTGTTGGGACAATAGTACAACGGGAGGCCTTCGGGGCTGACCCGTCCGGAAGACACTATGGGTCTCCTGGCTTGGCGGTGGAGCCACGCTCAAGAGGAGGTGAGCTGCCACGGTGCCGGGGAGGTACATACTCCATAGGGTAGGACCTCTTGCTAAGTCGAATGAGTGAAAGGCTATGTTCGGGTATCCGTCGTGGCATATGTTGTTATGTGGGGATGATGCCCACACGATAGGTATCCGGATAGAGGTGGGGAAAGTGTGCAAACTCTGCAGAGTAAAATCTATTCGAATAGCCGCGTCCGCGGTCATGGACGGTTGGAATGGCTGTTGCTTAGCCGGATGTGTTTTGTTTTACAAAATTGTTTGACAAAGGAAAGGAAAGAACTTGTTTGAAGTACCGGAAGGGTACGGGAAAGGATGTGTTGACCATATGGAGATGGTCGGGAAGGATAAGTAAAATTGGGTTACCCCATCCTAGTGTTTTATGTTGTAGAACTCTTTGAAGTATCATCTTCAACAAAGATATAGAGATGTCATAGGGTATCTTTTGAAGTATCTTCTTTAACAAAGATATAGAGGTGTCATAGAAATGTCTTATCACCCTCTTAGTGTCCCCTTCAACTGTGATGTGGGATGCTACAAGAGAAACTGATTCTCTTTCACATGCTATATCCAAAGAGATTCTCTTTCACATATATCCACAAGAGAAACTGATTCTCTTTCACATGCTATATCCACAAGAGAAACTGATTCTCTTTCACATGCTATATCCACAAGAGAAACTGATTCTCTTTCACATGCTATATCCACAAGAGAAACTATTCTTCCTCTCTTGTCTTCTTTAGTTAGAATTGTTATCACCTTCTTGATTGTTTGCGAGTACAATTCAAATGTACTCACGGCTTTGTCCCTGGCTATTGACTTGGCCAGACCTGGAGGACTTCGACAGATGAAGAAGGAGTTGACGACGTCTATGCGAGCTAGGAACGTCTTCCCAGTCAGTTGCCTGTAGGGTTAAGGCAGATGACTTGGGCTCTACGCTGCTGAAGTGATTCTTCTACTCTGATGATTAGATTAGGCCCTTCGAGGCTATCTTGTAAAGATGGGTCATGTGACCTGATTGTAATTTTCTTATTCCATTTTGTAAAGGATGATGTAATTCGATATCAGTTCGGTTATGTGTTCACGGCACACTGATCATGGGAACGTGAACTGTATACATAACAGGGTATTTCGGACAGCTAGTCCGGGGTCCCCACACCTTTCTAAATTCTACCCCTCGATCGTCTCTAATCCTGGGATATTATATCGCGTATGCCCCACAAGTAGGCCACAATGAGAACACCAAGAGGGAGTTCTGGGAAGGCCTGGAGGACTTGGTTAGGAGGGTACCTATTGGTGAGAAGCTCGTCATAGGAGAAGACCTCAATGGCCATGTGGGTACATCTAACACAGGTGTTGAAAGGGTGCATGTGGGCTTTGGCTATGGCATCAGGAACCAAGAAGGAGAAGACGTCCCGAGCTTCGCTCTATCCTATGACATGGTCGTAGCTAACACCCTCTTTAGAAAGAGAGAATCCCATCTAGTGATGTTCAGTAGTGGTCTACACTCTAGCAAGATTGATTTTGTCCTCTCTAGAAGAGAAGACAGATGCGCCTGCATTGATTGTAAGGAGATACCTGGAGAGAGTGTTGTCCTTCAACATAAGCTGGTGGTTGCTGAGTTTCGCTTTAGGATCCATGTCCAGCGGGGTAAGCGCGGCAAAGTCGCTAGAACGAAGTGGTGGAAGCTCAAGGGTGAGGCATCCCAGGCTTTCAAGGAGAGGGTTATTAAGGAGGGCCCTTGGGAGGAAGGAGGCGATGCAAACATGATGTGGACGAGTATGGCGACCTGCTTGCGGAAGGTCGCTGTAGAGGAGTTTGGGGTGACTAAGGGAAGTAGAAGGGAAGCTAAGGATACCTGGTGGTGGAACGATGAGGTCCAGAAGGTTATTAGGGAGAAGAAGGACTGTTTCAGATGCCTATATCTGGACAGGAGCGCAGCTAACATGGAGAAGTACAAGGTGGTGAAGAAGGCTGCAAAGCGGGCGGTGAGTGAAGCAAGGGGTCGGGCGTATAGGGACCTCTACCAACGTTTAAACACGAAGGAAGGCGAAAGGGACATCTATAAGATGGCCAAGTTTAGGGAGAGGAAGACGAGGGATGTCAACGAAGTCAAATGCATCAAGGACGGAGATGATTAGCTTCTTGTGAAGGATGAGGTGATCAAGCATAGATGGCGGGAGTACTTTGACAACCTTTACAATGGAGAGGTTGAGAGCTCTACCATTGAGCTAGACGACTCCTTTGATGATACCAACATGTGCTTTGTGCGACGTATCCAGTAGTCTGAGGTTAAGGAGGCGTTAAGGAGGATGAAAGGAGGCAAGGCGATGGGTCCTGTTGGTATCCCCATCGAGGTGTGGAGAGGCCTTGGAGACATAGCGATAGTATGGCTAACTAAGCTTTTCAACCTCATTTTTCGGTCAAACAAGATGCCCGAAGAATAGAGGCGGAGTATTTTAGTACCAATCTTCAAGAACAAGGGGGATGTTCAAAGTTGTACTAATTACCGTGGAATAAAGCTGATGAGCCAAACTATGAATCTATGGGAGAGAGTCATTGAGCACCTCTTAAGAAGGTTGACAAGCGTGACCAAAAACCAATTTGGTTTCATGCCTGGGAGGTCTACCATGGAAGCCATCTTCTTGGTACGACAGCTGATGGAGAGATACAGGGAGCAAAAGAAGGACCTTCATATAGTGTTCATTGATTTGGAGAAGGCCTATGATAAGATACCTCAGAATGTCATGTGGTGGGCCTTGGAGAAACACAAAGTCCCAATAAAGTACATTACCCTCATCAAAGATATATATGATAATGTTGTGAAAAGTGTTCGAACAAGTGATGGCGACATTGATGACTTTCCAATTAGAATAGGGCTATACCAAGGGTTAGCTTTGAGCCCTTATCTTTTTGATTTGGTGATGGATGAGGTCACAAGGGATATACAAGGAGATATCCCATGGTGTATGCTCTTTGCGGATGATGTAGTGCTAGTCGATGATAGCCGAACGGCGGTTAATAGAAAGTTAGAGTTGTGGAGGCAAACTCTAGAATCGAAAGGTTTTAGGCTTAGTAGAACTAAAACTGAATACATGAGGTGCAGTTCTACTAGGCACGAAGAGGGAGAGGTTAGCCTTGATGAGCAGATGGTACCGGAGAGAGACACTTTTCGATATTTGGGGTCCATGTTGCAGAAGGATGGCGATATCGATTAAGATGTGGGCCACCAAATCAATGTTGGTTGGATGAAGTGGCGCCAAGCTTCTGGCGTACTCTGTGACAAGAGAGTGCCACAAAAGCTAAAATGCAGGTTTTATAGGACAGCTATCCGACCTGCGATGTTGTATGGCGCGGAGTGTTGGCCAACGAAGAGACGACATATCCAACAGTTAAGTGTAGCAGAGATGCGCATGTTGAGATGGATATGCGGCCACACAAGAAAGGATAGGGTACGGAATGACGATATACGGGAGAGAGTTGGGGTAGCATCGAAAGAGAAGCTGGTCCAACATCGTCTCAGATGGTTTGGACATATCCAACGGAGGCCTCCAGAAACGCCAGTGCATAGCGGACGGATAAAGCATGCTGAGAATGTTAAGAGGGGTCGTGGTAGACCAAACTTGATATGGAAGGAGTCCGTTAAGAGAGACCTGAACGTTTGGAATATCGATAAAGATTTAGCCATGGACGGGGGTGTGTGAAAGTTAGCTATCCACGTTTCGAAACCATGACTTCGCTTCGAGATCTTATGGTTTTCAACTCTAGCTTGCCCCAACTTATTTAGGAGTGAAAGGCTTGGTTGTTGTTGTTGTTATTGTTGTTGTTGTTATTGTTTTTACGGGCTCTGCTACCAGATGCTCTAACAAACAAGAAAATGTGTATTTATAAATAGCCTTTGAGTCGTCGCACAGCCAGAACACAGTACAAATTGCCCTAGTTTTTCCTCTGTAGAGCTCGTACGATCTAAAAAGGTTGGAAACATGTGTTTGGACAGCCGCTTGGCCCCTACTCATGGTCGCGTAGGGTGCCGGCTTCTCTGTTTCGGTGGGAAGAAACTTTGGTGGCTAGAAGCTCCTAGAAGCTAGTAACTTCTATTCTTTTGGGCTTCTGGAATTATATCTCATTTGTTGTGGTGAGTTGTAAAATTTATATAAAGCCCCAAGATTTGTTGTGTGCTTTAAATAAGTGATGATATCATATATACCTTGGTTTTTAGTACATAATGAAGTAGAATTGAATCAAGAAAATTATGAAAAGTCGGATGCCAATATAAACATGGTATCTCAGTATAATTTAGTACATGCCAAATAAAATAAATGTCTTAGATATAATAGATCAGAAGTGCTAAATAATATACTATCCACCATTTTACATTGCTGCTTATGTTTTGATCAAGATAAAAGTCCTATGTTATGATACAGATACAAAATGCATAGCACATTGCAAATCCTCACAACAATTTATTTTAGCAGGACCAGGAGCACATTGCTGATTGTGATACAGACAAGTTTATTCAGAGAACATTGCTGATTGTGATACTGACTAGTTTTTATAGCAAATCCTCACAGCAATTTATTTTATTCACATCCACATCAGCAAGAAATTGATTATACGAGGTTGAACTCGTTGGGGCAGGACAAGGTCGTTGGGGAGGTTGGCGTCCGTGGGGAAGGTCGCTGCTGGGGGAGGCAGAGGTCGCCGGTCGGCCGCCAGGCCGGAGCGGAGATCTCGACGGCGGCGGATGCAGGGGCGGGCGCCGCCCTTGATGCGGATGGAGGGGCGGGCGCCGTCCTTGAGTTGGTGTCGGTGGGGATGGTCAATGCGGGGGAAGAGGTCGACGGTCGGCCGCCGGGCCGGAGCGGAGAGCTCGTCGGCGGTGGATGCAGGGGCAGGCGCCGTCCTTGATGCGGATGCAGAGGCAGCGACGCAAGGAGAGCAGGGGAGGGACGCGTGGGGGAGGAGGGGCGGCCGCGCTGCTTCCCTACCGGAGCTGATGGCGGCGAGGTCACCGGCCCTGGAGCGGCGGCGAGGTGAAGAACGATATGCGGGAGAGGAGCGACGCGGTGTGCGGTTTGGAAAGTAAAGGCGTTACCGATTCGGCTCAGGGGGGAGAAGCTCGGGAAACTGCTCGAGAGCAGTTTCTGGCTACACACATAGAATGGGCTTCACGGTGGGAGGAAGCTGTCCAGAAACTGGGCTGATCTTTTGGCCTTCAGCGGTTTACGACCTAGAAGCTGGGGTAGAAGCTCAAAAGAAGTCACCCGTAGTATGCTGCACTATGTATTACAGTGATATTTTCCACAAGCTACTGTACCTTGTCTCTCTTTCTCTCTTTTCTCTGGTTGTTCTTTCATTACAGTGGAGTAGGATTTCAGCATATTCCTGATCCGATTTTCTGAAACAGAATGATTTTCTAGATATTATTGGGCAATACTAGTGCATCTAGGAGCAGCATTGGGCTGACTACTGTGAATGAATAATTAAGGAATACAACTATAGTATTATACGTATTGCTGCAAAATTCGCACCGCTGCACCTGCAGACTAGCATGCAACAATGAATGAGTAGCTTGCGTGCATGTAGGTGTAGTCAATCGAGGATGTGGAAAATGACTCTTGCTAGGCTAGTAGTGTAGCTAGCTGCGCGTGTTTGCTCGGATTGTGACTGGTGCTTTGCTCTACCACGCCATATCCTCCCGTCTTTCAGACGAACAGACACTACAAAGCGTGGGTGCAGTGCAAGGCGTGCGTGCGGCAGGCGCGCTGACGTACGCGCGGGTCAAGGGATTGACAATGGCGCGCCCGTGAGCGATCGCATCAAGCCTTTTCCTTGTCAGAAACGGACACCTCTGCCGTCTAGTCTTTGAACAGTATATATACATGCACCGTGCTTGTAATCACCTCACCTCCCTCCGTGAAGGAAACCATCGACTCCAGCCGCGCTCCCCAACCTAGATCTTCATCCGTCCTTGGCAACTACCGAGCCATGGTCGCCAGAACCGCCGCCGTGTCCGCGCGCCTCCTCCGCTCCTCCCCGAAGCACCGTTTCTACGAGGTGCGCGTCGCCGGCTACGCCACGGTCAACACCACCGTGACCGCGAACCCGGGCGTCGCGCGCCGGTGGGTGTACTCAACACTGTGGCGCAGAACCCGTCGCCTTCGCTCCGGCGCCGGATTCACCGTCGGCATGGGCGTGCAGTGGACCCCTTCCTTCCGCCGTCTGGGCGCCGAGCCGCGGCCGGGCACGCTGCAGCTCTGCTGCGGGCGGCGGTGCCTCGTGTTCCAGATCGCGCAGGCCGGCGGTGCCGTGCCTGCCATTCTCCGGCGCTTCCTCGACGACGCGCGCGTGGGCTTCGTCGCGTACAACATCCGTTCCGACTGCCGCATGCTGAGGGACTACCACGGCCTGGAGGTGGCGCGCCCGCAAGAGCTTCGCCTCGTGACGGGCATGGGCAATGCCTCCATGGAGCGCATGGCGGATCAGGTCCTTGGGTGGTGCGGCGTGAGGAAGATGAATTGGGTGGGCATCAGCAAGTGGCACCGCCGCACGCTGTCGAAGAATCAGGTGATATACGCCTCCATCGACGCCTGCATCTCGCATTACATCGGGGTTCGGCTGGGAGTCAAGCGGGACACCCGATGTGGACAGGGACTCTGCTTCTGAATCGGACGCGTAGAAGCCAGACTCACAGCATGAAGCGATCAAGGTTCAAGTGATTTCACGTGTCAGAAAATCCAATTTGCAGCCCCGTCGTTGCTGTAATAGTTTCTCTTATGTGATGAGCATGTCTGGTTGCTAGCATTGCAGTCTAAATAGCTTTTATGTTTGTTGCGTCTGGATGCTTTCTATTTTGTTCAGTCATCCTTGTTTTACTTGATGTGCTAGATTATCCTTTTTGCAGTGACATTTGCCTTGATGGATTAATTTGGATCCTTACATACTTTTTGTCCAACATTTGATTTTCTTTTAACACATGCACTCCCTTTAATCTAAATTATTTGATATAAATTAGTTATCGTAGGTTCGATGAATCTAAATAAATTTAGGCAACTTTCATTTTGCATAACCTGAAACAATTAATTTAAATCAGAGGAAGCATATATCCAAGACAGGCATATAATACTCAGATCTCTAATGTCTAACTACGTTTTCAACGTGTCCTTTATTAGAGCATCTCCAAGGCCGCGCGGTAAAACAATTATACAACGCCGTTTTCCTAGTTTTAGCGCACGTGTTTGCGAATCGCTTCACCAGGTGACCGTTGGACAATGTTGATGTCGTTCAACGTACCGGGCAATTCGAAAACAGCATGCCAAATCCAAAATTTGTAGTCAGCTTCAAGGATTTCAAGGATTATGGTGGAATCCTTTTTGTGGCCTTTGAACTGTCAATGCCATGCGGCAGGACAATTTTTCCAACTCCAATGCATGCAATTGATGGAACCAAGCATACTTGGAAATCCGCAATTTTTGTTAAACTCAAGAAGCCTTGGCGTATCAGCTTCATTGGGTGCACTCAAGAACGCCGTTTTCCTTTTTGCAGTGGTATTTGCCTTGATGGATTAATTTCGATCCTTACATACTTTTTGTCCAACACTTGATTTTCTTTTGACACATGCACTCCCTTTAATCTAAACTAGATAATTCCCCGCACGTTGTTGCGGGAATTCCAAAAGATATGTACCTATAACATGCTATTAATGATTCGCAAAAAATATTATTAGTGCAGACCAAAAACGAAATGTTACTTAACCGTCAAATGGGATCTTGTACTTATTCCTGCCCTGTATTTACATAGCCAAGAAAAGCTCTGGTCATGTGTGACTGCGGAACCCTGGCACGGCATTGTAAAATGCATGTCTATATGTTGGCATTAAACAAAATAAAAATGATCGCAAATCGGATAATAAGCATATAGTGGTAGGACTACTCCATGGCAATATTGAAACATTTATGTACACGAATAAACAACAAATTTTGTATGTAGAACAACCGATAAATATTCATATTGCTTCTTAAGACAAAAGGAAATAAAAACATTTTCCTCTAATGCAGTTAGCACCGAGCACTACTGTTTGGTATGGGTGGCGCCAACCACACTACGGGTCTATGTTGAACTGTGGCACTTTTTTTTTGCAATAGAAGATTCCAAGTTCCAATTTTGTGGACGACATTTTTTATTTGCATATGCAGATAGTACACTTTTTGATGTATCGTTATTGACTTGGCTCAACAAAGATGATATAATGCAGTTTTTCTTTCTCTTCTGAGGGTAATCAGAAGTGACTGTTTGTTGTGTCCGCGAATCAGTGAATACGACTCATGCCTTTTATATGAGTATCGTGCAACGTACAACTATTTCTTTTACAAAACAAAAGAGAGTGCTACACCAGTGCCTTCCAATTACAAAGGTGCACGTTCCAGTGTTCCACTTATGGAAACACATGAAGCAATACTGTTTGAGTGACCCTTTGTCAGTAGTGAATGGAGAGAATGCCTCACGATATATCTGTAACCCCCCAACAAAAATCAAAACCCTGTGGAATCAGCTGCATACATTAGAAAGTAGGACTGCTGGTTGCTTTTCTTGGTCATAGCTCGTTAGTTGGGGACGCGATGAACATCAAACTTAATCTGAACGTTTACGGGTCCATCTGAATTTTTTCAGCCTTTCTGATTACAGAGCATGCTGTACGTGTTTCTGAAGAAAAGATATTAATTTAAGGACAACTGCATAAATATTAAAATCATAGCATGATCACCTCGTCATAGGGTGTCGTGTCCAAATAATTCTCTGCGAGGTATTGTCAGGGTTTGCTGAAGAACATGATGGAGCAATTTCACGAGCAAACTCCGTAGTCTGTCTGAGAGCAAAAGACGTCGTACAGAACAAAGATTGCTACCCGCATAATCTTGTTCATCTGTACGTGTATTCAAGTCAGTGGATACCAAATGTGCATCATCTGTAATTCTGTGTTGCAGCCGCATAATCTAAAATGAAAGAAATATAATGGATTAAGATTTATAACAGACCTAAGAAAACATGGCAGAAGCAACCCAAATCAGAGTTTGTGGGAGGTTACCTAACGACGGCGTGCAGCAGACCTTCAGTTAGGCTCCAGGTTGAGGACGGCCGATGCAGAGGTGAGAGGCAGGGATTAGCGTCGGAGGAAAAAGCAAGACGCAGTTGTCGGATAAAGTCGATCTCATGTGGTGCCAACATAAGCAGCTGCCAGTCATCCTCTGTTTGAAGCTCCGAACTAAAAGCACGTACAGTAGAATGGAGGGGAAGAGGCATGGTGTAGGAAGGAAGTGCGACTACACGATAGAAGTGGCGGGAGATATATAAGGTCAGGTAGGCATTGAGCGGGCAGATGAAACAACGCCTAAATTGGTGAATATCTGCCGGAACGTCTTCTATGCCGCAATGAAGTTCTCCATGCAGTTGTTTCTCGTGAGTGTAGCCGGACATGACCGTCGTTTGTGTTCTCGGATTATTAAGAAAAGCTTTCAATGAATGCATTGGGTGTCTGAGTGGCTGGCTCGTTAAGTGGAGAAGATAAACAGCCAAGTATCCGCTGTCATTCAGTGAGCATCACAAATTGCGATAGGAAGGAATAGCAAGCATCAGAAACAAAGGGCTGTTTCTTTCTGACGTGGCCAGGTTGCTGAGTTGGATGTGAACTGAATAGAATGCCACTGATTTGGCAAACTTGCTGAGGCGGATAGGTTGCATGTTGAGAGAAATAGGTTAGTGGGGATGAACTTCTTAGTTATATAGGATTATTTGATATAAATTAGTTATCATAGGTTCGGTGAATCTAAATAAATTTAGGCAACGTACATTTTGCATAACCTGCAACAATTAATTTAAATCAGCGTAAGCATATGTCCAAGACAGGCATATATAATACTCAAAGCTCTAATGTCTAACTAGTATTCAACGTGTCGTTTATTAGAGCATCTCCAAGACTCCAAGGCCACGCGGTAAAACAGTTATACAAGTTTAGCGCGCGTTGGCAAATCACTTCACAGGTGATCGTTGGACAATGTTGATGTCGTTCAACGTACCTGGCAGCATGCCAAATCCAAAATTTGTAGTCAGCTACAACTTCAAGGATTATGGTGGAATCCTTTTTGTGGCCTTTGAACTCATGCCATGCGGCGGGATAATTC